>JARQOC010000004.1:15409901-16009901 GCA_033576535.1 Allobates femoralis
TGCTAGATCCTAATACACACCTAATCGTCGTTTTTAATTACACCTAGGACATATATATCCATCCACATTACACCATTTCTGTGAGGCATAGTGTTAGGACTTGGCAATGGAGACTCCTTGATGTGGATGCCAAGCTTAATCTTTAGTAGCTACTAATGAGACTAAGTTCTCCGGTTTACATGTATAGCACAGGGCAGTTTCTGCATTTCACATTTGCATTATACCCATAAGATCTTCGTCTTGTTGGTGCTACTCATTCATTCACTTTAATCATTAATATAGTAGTGTCGCGGCGGTTCACCTATCTGTAAGTATATAATTTTTTCTGCCAGCACCTACACCTGTGGTTGATGCCAGTCTTAACTTTATTTATTTATATATTGCTTATTTGGACTGAGCGCCCACTCCATAATTTAGTTCCCATGTTCCTTTTTTCTTTAGTTTGGTTGCCACACTTGGACACCATTGCTAGATCCTAATACACACCTAATCGTCGTTTTTAATTACACCTAGGACATATATATCCATCCACATTACACCATTTCTGTGAGGCATAGTGTTAGGACTTGGCAATGGAGACTCCTTGATGTGGATGCCAAGCTTAATCTTTAGTAGCTACTAATGAGACTAAGTTCTCCGGTTTACATGTATAGCACAGGGCAGTTTCTGCATTTCACATTTGCATTATACCCATAAGATCTTCGTCTTGTTGGTGCTACTCATTCATTCACTTTAATCATTAATATAGTAGTGTCGCGGCGGTTCACCTATCTGTAAGTATATAATTTTTTCTGCCAGCACCTACACCTGTGGTTGATGCCAGTCTTAACTTTATTTATTTATATATTGCTTATTTGGACTGAGCGCCCACTCCATAATTTAGTTCCCATGTTCCTTTTTTCTTTAGTTTGGTTGCCACACTTGGACACCATTGCTAGATCCTAATACACACCTAATCGTCGTTTTTAATTACACCTAGGACATATATATCCATCCACATTACACCATTTCTGTGAGGCATAGTGTTAGGACTTGGCAATGGAGACTCCTTGATGTGGATGCCAAGCTTAATCTTTAGTAGCTACTAATGAGACTAAGTTCTCCGGTTTACATGTATAGCACAGGGCAGTTTCTGCATTTCACATTTGCATTATACCCATAAGATCTTCGTCTTGTTGGTGCTACTCATTCATTCACTTTAATCATTAATATAGTAGTGTCGCGGCGGTTCACCTATCTGTGGGTGTGGATATGGGCGTGGCCAGTTGTGAAATGGGTGTGGTCAGGGGCGTGGCCTAAAATGATTCTAATTTAAAAGAAATATCTTTACCAAGTTTGCATTAACACTTTAATTCATTTGTAAACACATTTAATTTTTTCTGTTTATAATTATTGTTTATGAAACAGTTTGAGCAGCAGTGCTGAATGGGTGTGGTTTGGGTGTGGATATGGGTGTGGCCAGTGTGGTCATGGGTGTGGCCTAAAATGATTTAAATTTAAAAGAAATATCTTTACCAAGTTTGCATTAATACTTTAATTCATTTGTAAATACATTTAATTTTTTCTGTTTATAATTATTGTTTATGAAACAGTGTGACCAGCAGTGCTGAATGGGTGTGGTTTGGGCGTGGATATGGGTGTGGCCAGTTGTGAAATGGGTGTGGTCAGGGGCGTGGCCTAAAATGATTCTAATTTAAAAGAAATATCTTTACCAAGTTTGCATTAATACTTTAATTCATTTGTAAATACATTTAATTTTTTTCTGTTTATAATTATTGTTTATGAAACAGTGTGACCAGCAGTGCTGAATGGGTGTGGTTTGGGCGTGGATATGGGTGTGGCCAGTTGTGAAATGGGTGTGGTCAGGGGCGTGGCCTAAAATGATTCTAATTTAAAAGAAATATCTTTACCAAGTTTGCATTAATACTTTAATTCATTTGTAAATACATTTAATTTTTTTCTGTTTATAATTATTGTTTATGAAACAGTGTGACCAGCAGTGCTGAATGGGTGTGGTTTGGGCGTGGATATGGGTGTGGCCAGTTGTGAAATGGGTGTGGTCAGGGGCGTGGCCTAAAATGATTCTAATTTAAAAGAAATATCTTTACCAAGTTTGCATTAATACTTTAATTCATTTGCAAATACATTTAATTTTTTCTGTTTATAATTATTGTTTATGAAACAGTGTGACCAGCAGTGCTGAATGGGTGTGGTTTGGGCGTGGATATGGGTGTGGCCAGTTGTGAAATGGGTGTGGTCAGGGGCGTGGCCTAAAATGATTCTAATTTAAAAGAAATATCTTTACCAAGTTTGCATTAATACTTTAATTCATTTGTAAATACATTTAATTTTTTTCTGTTTATAATTATTGTTTATGAAACAGTGTGACCAGCAGTGCTGAATGGGTGTGGTTTGGGCGTGGATATGGGTGTGGCCAGTTGTGAAATGGGTGTGGTCAGGGGCGTGGCCTAAAATGATTCTAATTTAAAAGAAATATCTTTACCAAGTTTGCATTAATACTTTAATTCATTTGTAAATACATTTAATTTTTTCTGTTTATAATTATTGTTTATGAAACAGTTTGAGCAGCAGTGCTGAATGGGTGTGGTTTGGGTGTGGATATGGGTGTGGCCAGTGTGGTCATGGGCGTGGCCTAAAATGATTTAAATTTAAAAGAAATATCTTTACCAAGTTTGCATTAATACTTTAATTCATTTGTAAATACATTTAATTTTTTCTGTTTATAATTATTGTTTATGAAACAGTGTGACCAGCAGTGCTGAATGGGTGTGGTTTGGGCGTGGATATGGGTGTGGCCAGTTGTGAAATGGGTGTGGTCAGGGGCGTGGCCTAAAATGATTCTAATTTAAAAGAAATATCTTTATCAAGTTTGCATTAATACTTTAATTCATTTGTAAATACATTTAATTTTTTTCTGTTTATAATTATTGTTTATGAAACAGTGTGACCAGCAGTGCTGAATGGGTGTGGTTTGGGCGTGGATATGGGTGTGGCCAGTTGTGAAATGGGTGTGGTCAGGGGCATGGCCTAAAATGATTCTAATTTAAAAGAAATATCTTTACCAAGTTTGCATTAATACTTTAATTCATTTGTAAATACATTTAAGTTTTTTTCTGTTTATAATTATTGTTTATGAAACAGTGTGACCAGCAGTGCTGAATGGGTGTGGTTTGGGCGTGGATATGGGTGTGGCCAGTTGTGAAATGGGTGTGGTCAGGGGCATGGCCTAAAATGATTCTAATTTAAAAGAAATATCTTTACCAAGTTTGCATTAATACTTTAATTCATTTGTAAATATATTTAATTTTTTCTGTTTATAATTATTGTTTATGAAACAGTGTGACCAGCAGTGCTGAATGGGTGTGGTTTGGGCGTGGATATGGGTGTGGCCAGTTGTGAAATGGGTGTGGTCAGGGGCGTGGCCTAAAATGATTCTAATTTAAAAGAAATATCTTTACCAAGTTTGCATTAATACTTTAATTCATTTGTAAATACATTTAATTTTTTTCTGTTTATAATTATTGTTTATGAAACAGTGTGACCAGCAGTGCTGAATGGGTGTGGTTTGGGCGTGGATATGGGCGTGGCCAGTTGTGAAATGGGTGTGGTCAGGGGCGTGGCCTAAAATGATTCTAATTTAAAAGAAATATCTTTACCAAGTTTGCATTAATACTTTAATTCATTTGTAAATACATTAAATTTTTTCTGTTTATAATTATTGTTTATGAAACAGTGTGACCAGCAGTGCTGAATGGGTGTGGTTTGGGCGTGGATATGGGCGTGGCCAGTTGTAAAATGGCTGTGGTCAGGGGCGTGGCCTAAAATGATTCTAATTTAAAAGAAATATCTTTACCAAGTTTGCATTAATACTTTAATTCATTTGTAAATACATTTAATTTTTTCTGTTTATAATTATTGTTTATGAAACAGTGTGACCAGCAGTGCTGAATGGGTGTGGTTTGGGCGTGGATATGGGTGTGGCCAGTTGTGAAATGGTTGTGGTCAGGGGCGTGGCCTAAATGATTCTAATTTAAAAGAAATATCTTTACCAAGTTTGCATTAATACTTTAACACTAGGACTACTGGACTCGTGACCCCGCCTAGAACTACTGAAAGGAGTCATTTTGACTCCTTGCTTGTTTTCGTTTATTTTTAGAGTTTCATTTGTGGTTATTTATTAATAATTATATTTTTTGTAATGTATTATTATTGTGAGATACAACAGTAATGCTTTTGATTGTTTTTTTTCTGCTTTTCTTATTTTTCTACAGAAAATAACAATAATTATAATAGACGTTTTTCAAACATTTTTTTTTATTCAAGTGCACACATATAAACAACAACTGAAGAACAAAAAGCAGAGAAAATGTAGGTGGAGGAGCATAAAAATGAAAATATGGCGCAGAATTCACCTTCTAAACATTTGGTGTTTCGCATTTTAGGCATTGCCTTTGATTTATGGCAGTACATTGCCCACACAAAGACTTACCACAAGTCTTACAATTGCCGACAGATCTATTTTTCTTGCACTTTTCTTTGATCTGGCAAAATTTTGTTTGAACCATCACTTCTGAGCATGTAGAAACTTGGGACGTGGAACCCTTTTCCCTATCTGTGACATAAGGACCACTCAACTCTCTCACAAGCGTTTGCAAAAATGCCTTGCGTGACATTTTTTGGTGGGTAATCTCCTTGAATATTATTAATGCATTTATACCCGCAAAGTCTAAGGCATTTTCAAATGCATGAACAGGTCATCTCCTTGTGCATGTTCGTGTGGTATATTTTCGTGCCATCTGATCCACTACATCTACTCCATATTTTGTTTCATTGTAAAACTTTACCGTTTCTGGAGTTTTTTTAGCGGAATCAGACGCAACAACAACATCTGGATGGACGGAACTCAAAATGACAACATTTTTGTTGGGCTTTCCTTGATATACTGTAAGTGTAAAATTGTCTTCATTTCTAAACACTTTAGTGTTGTACAATTCCTCTTTCATGGATTTTATTTCTTTAGGCACTTCTCGCCTTATCTTCTTCAGTGTTCCCACGATGGTTGTTCCTTTACTTTTTAGCTGTTTAGCTAATTTTACTGAAGTAAAATAATTATCGGTTGTAACATTGCGACATTTTTTCAAAAACGGGTCCAATAACTTCATTACCACATGGTCAGCTAAACGGTCCTCAGCACGGTGTGTGTCATCTTTGCCTAGATAAGGGAAGCCATTTGCCAGATATTTGATCTCCTTATCAACAGCTAGCCAATATTTGTGGCCATATTTATCTGGTTTGGAAGGCATGTACTGCGTGAATGGACACCTAGTTTTGCTTGGGAAAAGTTGCTCATCCACCGTTATGTATGGGCCAGGTTTGTAACACGCAATACAATTTTCAATAAACCTGTCCCACACAGTAGAAAATAGAGCAAACTTGTCCGTTTGCAGTCTCTCCGATCGAGTAGATTTCTCATCAAATCTGAGAAACCTCATAATTTCAACAAAGCGGTCCCTAGACATTGTCGCTTTGCAAAACGGTATTCCCCAGTCATTACACCAAATACTGCTAATCGAGTGACGGTTTGTGCCAGATATTCCACGAGCATAGAATATCGCAATGAATGCATCTAGCTCCTCATCAGATTGAGTAAACTGTAAATTATTGTTCCTGCTTGCTTCTGCAAGCGTACAGTTCTTTATATGTGTCAATATATATGAATCAAAAAATAAACGCCATGCGCTCAAAGGACTATCGATAATGATATTTCTTCTGGCGTATCCTGTAGGGCCAGGTGCTTCTCGAAGAATATTTTGGCTGTCACGCCTACCAGGCAAGTGTTCTCCAATTTCAACAGGTTTCCATTGAATACCATCCGCTGAAACTAGTATTCCTTCAGATTCGCCTTCTCTGGTGTTTGTTGTTGCATTACCTTCGCCGCCATCGTTATCTGTTGTTCTTTCATTTCTGGGACGTTTTGCTGATTTTTTCTGTCCACGACCAGGAGGATGGTCACGAGGCAACATAACTGCATGAGCCCGATCCCCAGTTGATGTGCTTGGAATATCTGGAAAAAAGTTGATGAATATTTAGAATTTTTGTTTTGTAAGGGTCCGTGCACACAGGCTGGATTAGCGGCGGAATATCCGACCAGATATTCTCACCACAATCCGGCCCGTACCTGCCCGCTCAGGTACAGAGCGGAGTTTCATACCTGAAGCTCCGCTCCGAACCCTGGGCTGGAGCCGCTGTCTGGGACGGAGCCGTGCTCGCACGTAAGCAAGCACTGCTCTGTCCCTGACAGCGGCTCCAGCCCGGGGTTCGGAGCGGAGCTTCAGGCATGAGCGGGCAGGTACGGCCTGTATTGCGGCAAGAATATCCAGATGGCTATTCAGCCAGAATTCTGCTAGTGTGCACAGGCCCTAACTCAGTGTGTGGAAGAACAAATAAATACACATAACTACTTACCTTCTGGATTTGTTCCTTCTGAGTCTTCAGATTCACTTGATATGTTCTGAGGAATGAAATCTTCATCACTGTCAGAATCAAATACATGTTCCTGCAATTCGGATTCCGATTCATCCTCCAGATTGGATTGCAAAGTAGCCAGAATATCCTGAGGCTTTATCAAACGTCTTCTCTCCATATTCCTCACAAATTCCATAATTCTATATAGTTCCCTGCTGAAAAATAGAAATGAAATGAAAACTAAAAGAAATAATAACTGTTCTGCCACCTTCAAAAGTAGGTGGGCTGAATCAGTTGACAGACAGCTAAACTATTTCATAACAATTCATACCTGTATGAGTCTTCAGAGCTCGTATGTCTGCGTCTGTGCTCTTTGTCTCTTCAGCTGAACTGAAAGTAAAGTTACTATCCAGAATACTGTCTCCTGCTAGGGCCTTAGAAAAACACCACCCTTCATTAGCATAAGATAAGAGCCTAGAGTAAACAAGCTATTTTGTTCAGCATTACACAGTAATACAAGCAGGTAAAACACAAGGAAAATGTGAAAAGTTGACATGTAAATTGAACTACATCTATATGAACATCAGGGTAAATAAGACAGAGTGAAAAAATCATGCACAAAAACTTTATAGCAACATTTAGAGACAAAAGGACTTCAAAATATAGTAGGGAGTCAAAATGACTCCCTTCAGTAGTTCTTGGTAAATTTTGAAAAAAAAACGTGCAAATTTTTCACCAAAATTATTTATTCTCACAAAATCTTTTTTTCACATCATATTTGAGGAAAAGTCAACGAGTTTCAAGCCAGAATTTTGAAAAATGTAGTCACAGAAGAGAAATAAAAAACGAAAGGAGTCAAAATGACTCCATCAGTAGTTCTAGTGTTAAACAGCTGGAGATTATCAAAACTACACTGAGCAGCTCAGTAAGTGACACATCGCTGGAATCAGGATTTGGGGTCCTATATTATGCTATTCTCAGATTAGGTTGCAAAAACTTGGTGACAGGTTCCCTTTAAGGAAGTGCCAATAGAGGTGGGGAGGGTGGAGTTGCAGAAGCAGGGGGTCATAGTTGTAGCAGAAGCCAGCAATGCTAAGGATCCATATATAATACTAGGCACTAATGTTGTTAGCAATTACATGGAGTAAGTCTTGTCTTTGCTTCAACAGATCGCAGACACTGCCAGACCTGGTCAAAGGAAGGTCCTCCAGCGAGAGATCAGAGCCATCCTGCACCATCAACAGGTAACAATTACAGGTGGCGAAATTGGCACTGCACGGGTGACAGACCCGTTGCCTATTGTGATTCCCCCAGTGAATGAAATGATGATTTGGTGTCGAGCAGCTATAGGTCTGAGAGGACAGGACTATCAGGCATTAGTGGAGCCCATCAGCACTGAGCACAGACCTACACTGTTGACAGCCAGGGGGGTGGTGGACGTACACAATGGGACAGTACCTGTTCGCATCTTAAATTGTGGCAGTGAGGAGGTTAAATTACCCAGGTATACAGCTGTTGCTAAATTGTACATAGTCAGCAACAACGAGATCCAAACAGTGGGACCCATACCCTATACCAAAGGGGCAAAATCTGATCAAACAACAGGGCCACTGGAGGACTGGTGCCAGCAGCTCCATGTCGGAAATGACACCACTCCTGTGTATGAAAAGCAAGGTGTGTACCAGGAAGTCCAAGAATTCGAACAAGTCTTTAGTAAGCATCCACTTGACTTTGGTAGGATAAAAGGGGTACAACATCTCATCCCCACAGGAACACATCCACCAATCAAAGAGGGGTACAGGCCTATTCCACCTGCACATTATCAGAAAGCCAAGGAAATGTTACAGGACTTGAAGGACGCAGGGGTTATACGAGATAGCAGTAGCCCCTGGGCAGCCCCATTAGTCCTAGTCAGGAAAAAGGATGGCAGTATGAGGATGTGTGTAGACTATAGGCAAATAAACAGCATAACACACAAAGATGCTTAGCCATTACCTCAAATAGAGGAATCCTTAGCTGTGTTGAAGTCTGCAAATTACTTCTCTACCTTAGATCTCACTAGTGGGTATTGGCAGGTGCCCGTAGCCGAGGAAGACCGCGAGAAGACGGCTTTTACAACACCTATGGGCATATGTGAGTTTAACAGTATGCCCTTCGGACTATGTAATGCACCCGGAACCTTCCAGAGGTTGATGGAGAGTTGCCTGGGACATAAGAACTTTGAGACGGTACTGCTCTACCTGGATGACGTGATCGTGTACTCTCAGACCTATGGGGAACACGTCACTCATCTAGCAGAGGTGTTTGAAGCTCTGACCAAATACGAGATGAAGCTAAAACCATCTAAATGCCACCTGTTAAAACCAAGAGTACAGTACCTGGGACACCTAGTCAGTGCCGAAGGCGTGGCCCCTGATCCAGACAAGGTAACAGCAATCAAGGAGTGGCCAGAACCCAAAATCTTAACGGAAGTACGTCAATTCCTGGGATTGGTGGGCTACTATAGGAGGTTCATAAAGGAGTACACCAAGAAGGCTGCTCTCCTGCAAGACCTTCTAGTAGGCCAACCCACGAAGGACAAGTCTAAGGATTCTCTGTGGAGATGGGGCAAGGAACAAGAGGAAGTCTTCCAGATGATTAAAGAAGCCCTGAGAGGAGAAGAAATCCTTCCTTACCCGGACTTCAACCTGCTATTCCTGCTGTACACGGATGCCAGCAATGTGGGACTCGGAGCCATCCTTTCTCAAAAACAAGACAGCAAAAAAAGGGTGATCACCTATGCCAGTAGGAAGCTGCGCACCACAGGGAGGAACCCGGAGATCTACAGTTCCTTTAAGCTGGAATTCCTGGCCTTGGTCTGGGCCGTCACCGAGAGGTTCAAACGCTATCTAACCTCTAGCAAGTTCACAGCCTACATGGATAGCAATCTGCTAACCCACCTAGAAACTGCAAAGTTGGGAGCCATGGAGCAGAGATGGATGGCCAGGTTGTCCAACTACCAATTCACCATCAAGTACCGGGCTGGGCACCAGAATGGAAACGCGGATGCCTTATCCAGAATTCCTCACCTGTCAGATGAGGGTGTAGATGAAGACGAGCTGGAAGAAGTGGAGTTACATGCCTTCCATCAACTAAGAGTAACCCAGTGCCAGCAAACCCGTCAAGATCCTCCTACAAGAATGGTGAACCCGTTGCCCACTTTGGTTGGAAAGTAGTGCAGGACAATGACCCGGCTGCCAGTTTGATCAAACAACTGATAACCCAGGAGTCAGCGAAGCTGCCTGAAAATACCCAGCCTGAAGCCAAACATCTGTGGAGTAATCGGAGCAAGCTGTTCATATACCAAGAAAAGCTGTGTCGGAGGTACATCAACCCAAGAACACACGAGATGGTCTGGCAAATCATTGTGCCAAAATCAGAAATCCACGTGGTCTTGAACGCCATTCACAACCAGACTGGTCACTTTGGGTGGAAGAAGCTAGAGATTCTACTGAGGGATAGGATCTTTTGGGTCGCATGCGGACATCCATTGAAAGATGGTGTAAAAATTGTAAACCCTGCAGCCTTAGAAGAAAGGACTTACAGAGCCAGAAAGCACAGCTCCATCCCATCGTGACAAAACAACTCCTGGAAATAGTAGCCTTGGACCATGTAAAATTAACTCCAAGTAGATCCGGCTACACCTGCGCATTGACCATGGTAGACCATTACTCGAGATTCTTAATGGTTGCCTCCGTAAAAGACCTGACAGCTGAAACAGCTGCTAGAACATTCCAGAATGTCTTCTGCAGACCATTGGGATACCTGAAACAGGTCCTCACAGATCAAGGATCAGCCTTCGAAGCGGAGATATTCCAAGAGTTCTGCCACATGTATGGGTGCAAAAAGATCAGAACAACCCCATATCATCCCCAAGTTAACGGACTCTGTGAGAAAATGAATCATATCATCATTGACATGCTGAAGATCTTACCCTTAGAAGAAAGCAACCAATGGCAGGAGAAACTACCTGATTTGGTTGACATGTACAACAACATTCCAGTAAATTCTACAAACTGTACACCAGCTTACCTGATGAGAGCCCGTACAGGAAAGTTACCCATAGACTTAGAACTCGGAGTAATAGATCCCAAAGCAGATGACACAATTCCCAATTGGAATGCCAATCGCTTCGAACAAAACAAAATGGTTCAAGCCTGTGTAGAAGATAACCTGGAGAAAGCCCATGAAAACCAAGAAAGGGACAATAACAAACATGCTCCAGCAAAACCAATAACACCTGGAAGTATTGTCCTAAAGAGAAAAAGAGCCAAACACAAATTGGACGATCACTGGGAACAAGAACCCTACTTTCTATTGGATTCTGGTTACGACAACATCAAAGTCTGCCTTATCAGCAAGAATGGTGTAAAAACCACTCAAACTGTATCCAGAAACCACATTAAAAAGTGTCCAACAGAATGGGAAAATCAAAATCTCTCCATTCAACCAATCCAAGAAACAGAACCAGTACAAGAAGTAAGTTCAAATGAAGAACCAAAGGAGAAAGTAATCTCAATCATCTTAGGAGATTTCCCAGAAGATTGGTCTCCACAAGATGGAGCCATCATAGTGCCTTTAATGAATTTTTACCAGCCCCAAGAAGAGATAGTACAAAGGAATCAGGAAGAAATACCCGTTGCTAGAGAATCTGAGGATGCTGCAATCGGTACACCTGCTGGCCCTGTAGTGAGACTAAGGCAATGCAGACGCTTACCTGACATACCTGCACCAAGCTCTCCACTAGAAACATCACCTGAGACAGTGACATCTGTAGTGCGTAGATCACAGAGATGAACACAAGGTCAGCCTCCATCTAGGTATGGAGAGTGGGCACAGTAAAGTAAGGTAGAACACACTAAAGTAACATGTAAATAGTCATAAAGCAAAGTGAGAATGTAAATAGTAGTGTTCAAAAGGTGAAGGGTAGGCAAAAGCCAGGTACACAACACCAAAAGAGGGGAGTTGGTGTAAGGATCTGTCTAGGGAGAGTAAAAGCTTGGCCAAAAGGTGACCCCAGGGCCAGGAGGCCTACAGGACTTATCACCGTTAGAGGCCCCTATAGTACCTAGGACTCCTATGCCGAAAACACCTGTTGTTGTGTATTTGGAACTGTTGAGCCTACAGAGACTTTACCTGTAAGGACTTATTGGACTTTGAACTTTCTCACTTTGAACTTCTACAAACTAAAAGGACTACAGTTTACAGGACTAATGTAGCCACAAACTTTTCAAAGTCTGCGGTGAATGGACTAGCACCGTATGGACTTACCTGCTTTTCTATTTTTCCAATATTTTTCAGTGATTTTTGTAAGTTTTTATATTTTCAGACTTGTAAATATGTTATTAATAATTGTTATTCCTTTTTGTTTAAACAAAATGCTCAGTCCATGAGTACTGAAATTACCAAGGGGGTATGTGGCGCTCTGCTCACACAGGTAGCCACAGACTTCTCTAATGCACAGTTGGGTTTCCACAGCAGGTACCTACTACATGCAACATCTTCCACCCCAACACAGTAGGGGGAGCTCAACTTGCTGACCTTAGGAAAGATCCCCTATAAATACTGATGCTGGGGGAGGAGTTAGTCAGCGTGTGCAGACGCTAGGATAGCTGCAAAGATGTCCTGGTGGTCTGTGCCGCGGTTAGGCCCGAGCCAGTGACCCGGAGTGGCCCTTCTGATGTCCCGCAAGCCTGAGTGGGGACAGAAGGCAAGGAGCAGACAGCCCAAAAGTGAGTGAGGAACTAGTGGAAGTTCGCCCAAAGAAGTACCGGACATCGGGGATCCGCACTTGTAGGATACTTCAGGACTACAGAAAACCCTGTCACACCGTGGAGGTTTCAGCCACTCGGTCCCCCTATGGGTCAGAGAGAGGGAGTCAGACACTGCAGTGTTCCACCGCAGTGATCAGAGAGGGTAACCCGTGGACCGCACAGGAGGAGAGGACAGATATCAGAGTTAGAAAGAGAGAGGAGGCCAGTCTGGCTGCATGCAGGCTGGTCTTCAATTACCAAAGAGGAACAGAGGAGGCCTTATACCCACTTGCTGTGGGGACCCACTGTGCAACCTGGTCACCTGTCAGTGCCCTGGACATCTTTACCCGCGTACCACCAGTAAAAAGTTAAAAGAGACTTCTGCTGTGTGCGTGTGTCATTCCTCTCCATTCCCGGTGCCCCTCATAGACTGTTCCAACACTCCCCATCCCATCTACAGCTCCACTGCAAGCTGCCCCTCCACACAACGCTACCCCGGAGGTTCAGCTCTACCTGTAGAGGACATTGCCAACTAGCCGCATTACTACCTACCACCGGCGGACTGTGGCGGCGCTGGTGACTCCACACCAGAAACTACAGGTGGCGTCACGACAACTGTATATAAAATCCCCTGTAAATATAACCCCCTTTTCAAAGAAGTCACTCAGGACACGGGATCAGGTGCGGCCACCACTCCCCGTGACACAGGAGCGTTAACCCCTTGGAGCCTGATACCCGAGTACCCCAAAGCCTGGGGCTCGACACTAAAAAGGTAGACGTCCGTGGAGTGGGCGCAGTATAATGTACCTAGCAGCGTCACCAAATTCACACCATATGGCGATTGCAGTGCGTGGCCCATGGCACCCATCTACGATGTGTAGGCCAACATCTGAGCTGCCATGAGTGGCACTATACTCGACACAGAGCAACTTGATACACGTGGACAACATAGCTTGCACTATTCAATGGCGCGCATAATTGCACTGAGTTTGCGTACGGTTGTGTAGCTGAAGATGTGTGTGGTGCTGAACGGACAGCTTTTCAAATATGGCGCGGTGTCAACTGACAGCCAATGGGAACACAGTAGCCCACACCAATCATCTCAGACAGGGCGCGGACTACAGCATGCTGAGGCACGCCTACGGGAAATCATAGGCAATGCTCTTTCCTTCACTATCACCCTGTCACACGCCATAACACGGAAATATCGCCTTAATGATTGTGGCTCATTACTGAGCACTGTTCAGGAATCAGGCGACGGACGAGAGGCGATTTATCGCCGTGAAATTGCACAATCACACGCCGCAACCGTGAGGCAATTGCACGGCAATTGCTCCGTGGCGACATATCGCCTTGATGATCTCCAGGCGATATTGCGGCGTGTGACGGTACCTTAACATTTTTCATTTTGGCTTATATATAAGTCATTATGCATGAAATAATGTTTCCTAATTTTTTCACTAGAATAAAGGACAATATTTAGGACTGAAAAGAACTTTTGTTTTTAGGTTTCAGAAGCACATCTTAAGAAGAACTGTAGGACAATAAACCCTGCTCTACTCTGAGCTCTCCCTCCTAGATCAACTCTACCTGATCTGCAGTGTGACGATCATCACACCTCCAGGTCTTATATAAGACCTGATGATGCGATGTGGCCAGCCAATCACAGTAACTGAAATGGCTACATCATTACTGTGTATGGCAAGAAATCCTCACATGTTGATTGGATGTGAAAAAAGTGGGATGGGAACTCAAGCATGTTGCTCCACAGCTCGCAATATTTGATCAAGTAACAAGCAGTAGTGAGCACATTATTGCGTCACTAGTGCTTAGAACTTTAAGCCTCCATCACACGGGGCAACATCGCCGGCGACATCGCCGGCAACTGAGGGGCGTGGCCAAGTTGCGGTGATGTTGTCGGTTAGTTGCCCTGTATGACAGGGTGATTTCAACGGCGATTGTTGCTTCAGCAACATCGCCAGGTTTCAGGACAATGTCCTGAAACCTGGCGATGTTGCTCAGGCGATCTTGCCAGATCGCCCTGTGTGACGCGGCAACCCGCAATGTTGCAGGTGACGCCGCCTATCAACAACATTGCGGGTTATCGCTCGCTGGGTTGCTGGCAGCCAACCCAGCGAGCGATAGCCGCGGCAAGTTGCCAGCGAGGTTGCCGGCAACATTGCCTCGTCTGACACCTCGCCGGCGATGTCAACTGTGATGCGTGCTCCCGCGAATCGCCACTGACATCGCCGGAGATGTTGACCCATGTGACGGGGCCTTTAGAGCTGAGGTTTGCAACAGTTGCCTAGAACAAATGACTGGATCAATTAATTGAGGACCACCTGTCATGCCTGTGACCCACACTGCTGGCATGTACTCAATACAGGCACTGTCTACTACGTTACCAGGTTTCGGTTGTATCTCCCTGTTGCTGCTGAGCCTTCTCCTGGCTATAGGGAGATGCAGCCAGACTTTGCAGGAATTTTTATTAGGCTGAAGGCACACTGTGATTGTGCCTCGCGCGAGTGCAATGCAAGGGAGACTCGCATTGCACTAGGATCAGTATCAGTGGGGCGCCACAGTAACTTCTTGAAGGAGCCGTGCAGAGGGATGGAGCCAGTGGGAGATCGCCAAAGGAGAGAACGAAAGAACAATTTGGCTCCAGAGGAAAGAAGGGTTCCCAGGGGATCGGGTAGTTAGCGATCTACCCGGGGATGCCTGCATCCACAGCGACTGTTATCGTGTGAAGGGACCAGGCCGCAGAATGGGTAATGAGGCACCAGACTAGTGGAGAACAACCAGGCTCAGCTAGTAACTCGGAGGTTGCATTGTCTCTAAGTACCGCAGCCAAAACTGGGCACATACACTGAAAAGGTTACCACATAGGGTTCAGGGACAGAAAATGTAGTAAGCCTAAGAAGGACCCGAGGCTATCGACTCAGGCCACTGTGTGAGTGAGGCGCAGGGCAGGAGGGCAAAGAAAGCACAGAAGAAGAGTCGACCGTGAATGGACAGTAGAAAGCAGTACTAGTTAATGACACTACCTTACTCGGGAGTCAGCTTAATCCCTTACGCCATTACCAATGACTCAGCACTCTGCGGGTTGATATAACAGAGAAGACTGCTGTGACTGGAACGACAAAGCTGTGAGTAAACATCTTGAGAAACGGGGTGAGTCAAATACAGGAAGAAGTATTCAGGTGGGTCAGTGACATGTGTAGGCCTAGTGGGCAGGGGGCCCTCAAACCTCATGCAAAAGCTAGCATTTCAAGGTTAAACATTGATCAGGAACAGGGGATGAATGGAAGATGTAGAGATGTAGGACTGTTGGGCAGGGTGCCTCAAACCTCACACAATGCATCACCAATAAATTTAATGCTATGCCACAATCAGGTAGCACAAATATAACCTTCACTGACTATTACCGGAAGAATTATACAGATAGGTCCGTGACATGTGTGGGCATAGTGGGCTGGGTGCTGTCATACCTCATACAACCACTCTAATAAATGTTATGCTGTGCCACATTCATATGGCATAAGTAAAAGCTTTACTCTCGACTACCGGAAGAAGGATTAAGATGGGTTGGTGATATGTATAGACCTAGTGGGCAGGTTGCCCTAATACCTCATGCAAAAGTTTTAATATATGTTATGCACCACCACACTCAGGTAGCATAAATAACAGTTTCATGGAATATCAAAAGAAGGAGTATTCAAGTGGGTCAGTGACAGGTCTAGATCTAGTTGGCGGGGGGTTATCAATCCTCATGCAAAAGCTCTAATAAATTTTACACTTCGTGACACTCAGGTGGCATAAATATCAGTTTCATGGAATGGTACAGGAAGAAGGATTTAGGTGGTTCACTGATATGTATAGGCCTAGTGGGTTGCTGGCTCTCACACCTCATGGAAAAGCTCCAATAAATGTTATTCTCCACCACACTCAGGTGGTAGAAATATCTTTTTCATGGAATATTATGACTAGCCGAAGGTATTGGAACTCGGATGTCTGGGCCCTCTGCTGCGGTAGAGATGTCACTGGTGACCTGCCCAGATGGGTGGCCCTGGTGGTCAACTTAAAAAAGGGGAAAATAAAGTTTATAAAGTTCACGTGACGCCACCCGCAGCTTCTGGTGATTGGGCACCAGCGCCGCCTCAGACCTCCGGAGCGTGGTGGTATAACGGCCGAGATGGTACAGCTCCCTGCAGGTAGAGCTGACCCTCCGGGGTACGGATGCACCGTTGGTGATGGAGGTGCTGATGAGGAAATTGAGTGGAGCACGGTGTAGCAGAGGAACAAATACACGGAGACTCAATCACTCTACCCCAGGTACTTTACTGGAACAGTGCAGACGTTGGTACAGTTCAAAGTTGCAAAACAGTTTTTAGCCGGCCGGGTAGTCACAGTGGGCGGCGGAGTCTCTGGAAATCTCCCGTGTTATGCCTTCCTGGATCTAACCCGTGTCCTGCTGCTTCTGCCTGTCCTGGGGTAGCCCGCTCAATACCAGGCCTGTTGAGGTGCTCTGAAGTTCCTGGCTTCCACTTTCTCTCTCCTGCTCTGGGACTCGACCCCGGTGAGTTATCCTGGTGTGACTCTCCCGCCAGGCAGGGTGTGGGGGCCGGTAAACGGACTCATGACCTCCGGTGTTCTCGGCTCAGGGGTTGAACTCCCTGATTGACTTCGGAACCGGTGCTCCGGTAAGATGGACTAGGGTTCCCTCCCTGAGTATGGATGCTCAGGGGGTCCCCTCCTTCTGTTTGGGCTGCCTGTTTTCTCTCTCCAGGCCCCCTCTCTGGGATTCTCCATTTCTCACTCAGAGACTCCCTTTTCTCCGTCTTCCCTAAGTGCCGACTAAACCTCACTGTGTGTCCTCCCTCCTCCCCTTACTTCCCCCCTAGGGTATGGGACCTCACCATCTGCCTAAGTGGGTGTATGGGAGTGCTGGGATGGGAGCCTTCCACAGACTTCTGCCTTCCACTGTGACAGGGGTTACCGCACACTCGTTTATGGGTGCAGTACCTCAATTGTGATGCCTGACTAGGTGGGGCGCCACAATTACAGAAAGAAGGATTCAAATGGGTCAGTGACATGTTTAGGTGTAGTGGGCTGTGGGCCCCCAAACCTTATACATCTGCTCCAATATATTTTAGGCTATGACAAAGTCAGGTGGCACAAACATAAACTTCACTGACTACTACTGGAAGAATTACACAGGTGGGTCTGTTACATGTGTAGGTTTATTTGGCTGGGGTCCTCTTTCCTCATGCAAATACTCCAATAATTTTATGCTGTGCCACACTCGAGTGTATAAGCTTCATTAACAACTACCATAAGTATTCAGGTGGGTCAGTGACATGTTTAGACGTGGTGGTCTGGGTGTCCTCTAATCTCATGCAAATGCTCCAATAAATTTTATGTTTCGCCACTCTCAGGTGGCACAAGTATAAACATCACTGACTACTACCGGATGAAGGGTTAAGGTAGGTAAGTGACATGTATAGGTCTAATGGCCGAGTGCCCTCATACCTCATGCAAAGGCTTCAATAAATGTTATGCAAAGTCAATCAAGGGGTGATCCCTGCTCACCTGTCCCCTTGTGCATGGTAAAAAAATCCAGAGTGAAATCCACAATTTAGAAAGAGGTTCGGCACCAAACTGGTTAATTCCAAAGTCTTTATTCCAAATTTTTTAAAAACACAGGAGAATGAGGCAATACTTACAGACATAGGGTGGGGTGACCAGGTACTGGTTTACACATTTCGAGGTGTAGGCTTAATCATAACTTGGTGTAATGACTAGTGCTCAGGGTTTTTAAATCTCCCCAGGATTGGATAAACCTTCCCCCTCTCAGACACGTGATTAACCAGATATACATTGTTTCAATTAAACATAGGTACACATAAAAAGTGCAAAAGTGCAAACATTACAAGTTTTCAAAACCATTAAAAAACACCATCCAAGGTTGTAAAAGTGAAATTTCAGTAAAATAGAATTAAATCTGTCCACTTGTTCAGACCCATGGTGTGGGAGGTTTCCAGCTTAAAGATCCAATGAGCCTCCCGATTCAGAAGGCTCTGCCTTCAAGCACCACCTCTCTTTGGTTTGCGAACTCTTTCAGTGCCGGGAACTCAAAGCTGCTCAAGTCCCCTCCATAGTTCTGTAAAAAGTGACAGTACACATTGGACGGGTTTGGAGCATCTGGATTGTTGAAATCTCTGAGATGCTCAGTGATGTGTCGCCGCGGCTTTCTGGTCGTACATCCTACATATGAAAGATTACAAATGGTACACATAATGACATATATCACATATGTACTGTTACAGTTAATAAACTGTCTAATAGTGACAAGTTTGGATATTACTGTCATATGGAATTCTTTTTTAGGCTTCGCATTTTGGCATACTCCACATTTGTTAGAGCCTCATTTGAAAAAAACTTGTGTATTTAGCCAAGTGTTTTTAGTTCTCATCTGTACAAGGCTATGTGACAATAGACTATAGAGTTGGGGCCTTATGAGTAGTAAAGAGGCAACCTTCCTTCAAAATATTATACCATATTGGATCACCATTCAGCATAGAGAGATATTTTTTCATGATATTTTTTATCTCCTACCTCATGCAAAAGATTCAATAAATGTAATACAAAGTCAATCAAGGGGGATCTCCGCTCACCTGTCCCTTTGTGCACAGTAAAAAATCCAGAGTGAAATCCACGAGTTAGAAAGAGGTTCCAGCACCAAACTGGTTAATTCCAAAGTCTTTATTCAAAACTTCATACAAGCACAGGAAAATGAGGCAACACCTTTCAGACGTAGGGTGGGATGAGCAGGCACCGGTTCAGAGGTGTAGGTAGCCTACACCGCTTCGAGGTGTAGGCTACCTCTTGATCATAACCTGGTGTAGCGCCCAGTGCTCAGGGTTTTTAAATCTCCCCGAGGTTGGATAAACCCACCCCCTATCAGACACGTGATTAACCATCGGCATTAATCCGAACCTCCCATTCCCGACTCCAAGACTTCTCTCAAGCTGCACCAATCCTCTGGAATGCTCTACCCCAAGAAATTAGGACCATCCACAACTTGCATAGTTTCAGACGCTCCCTAAAAACACGCCTCTTCAGGGCGGCCTATCCTTCTCCCTAACAGTAGTCATTTAGACATAAGATATTCATTGTTATAGGCCCCTGTACTTTGTGTTCCCATCCTGTCTTAGATTGTAAGCTCCTTCGAGCAGGGTCACCTTTATTTTTTGCCTTTTTATTGTACTTCCTACATTGATTCTATGTTTATTGTATGTAACTACTGTTCTGTATTACCTACCATTCTGTATTGTATATTTTTATTCTACGTACCATTGTACTGTAAAGCGCTGCGGAATATGTTGGCGTTATAGAAATAACGTTTTATTATTATTATTATTATTATTAACCAGCTATACATAGCTTACATTAAACATAGGCACACATAAAAAGTGGAAAAGTGCAAACATTACAAGTTTTTAAAACCATTAAAAAACACCATCCAAGGTTATAAGGGTGAACGCTCAGTAAAATAGAATTAAATCTGTCCACTTGTTCAGACCCATGGGGTGGGAGGTTTCCAGCATAATGATCCAATGAGCCTTATCCAGGTGGGTCAGTTCAGGGCCGTACTTGCCATTAGGCACCCGTAGGCACGTGCCTAGGGCGGTGCCATTCATAGGGGGCGGCGTCTCAGCGTCTTATCATTTTTTTTTTTTCCCTGCCTCCGCCCTTTTCCCCCCACCGATCGTCATCAGGCCCGCTCATGCCTGTGCTGGCCGGGTCGTAAGCCCCGCCCCCTCATACAACCCCGGGCCCCCCCTACTTCGTCGTCATCAGGCCCGCTCATTGGCCCGTGCTCTTGCCCTCCTGCACTGCGCGGGAAGAAGTGAGAGGATTAGAGGAGCGACGTGCTGGAGCATGGAGGATGAGGAGAAGCAGCTCCAACCTCGGGGTAAAAAGGTGACACAGACCTCCTGCTATGCCTGTGCTGTGCACAGTCCAGGCAGAGAGAAGGAGGGAGTGTGGGAGGGGCTGCCTGGGGACAGCTGCTGGGAGCAGGGGAAGCTCGATATGTAGCCCCTTAATGCAGCAGAAAGAAGTGTATGTGTGAGGTATCTGTAAAATGTGTGTGAGTTGTGTGTCTTTATCTGTGTTTGAATGAGTTGTATGTGTCTTCTGTGTGTGAGTTGCATGTGTCTTCTGTGTGTGAGTTGTATGTGTCTTCTGTGTGTGAGTTGTATGTGTCTTCTGTGTGAGTTGTGTCTGTGTCTTCTGTGTGAGTTGTGTCTGTGTCTTCTGTGTGTGAGCTGTGTATGTGTCTTCTGTGTGTGAGTTGTGTATGTGTCTTCTGTGTGTGAGTTGTGTATGTGTCTTCTGTGTGTGAGTTGTATGTGTCGTCTGTGTGTGAGTTGTGTCTGTGTCTTCTGTGTGTGAGTTGTCTGTGTCTTCTGTGTGTGAGTTGTATGTCTTCTGTGTGTGAGTTGTGTCTGTGTCTTCTGTGTGTGAGTTGTGTCTGTCTTCTGTGTGTGAGTTGTATGTGTCTTCTGTGTGAGTTGTGTCTGTCTTCTGTGTGTGAGTTGTGTATGTGTCTTCTGTGTGTGAGTTGTGTATGTGTCTTCTGTGTGTGAGTTGTGTATGTGTCTTCTGTGTGAGTTGTGTCTGTGTCTTCTGTGTGTGAGTTGTCTGTGTCTTCTGTGTGTGAGTTGTGTCTGTGTTTTCTGTGTGTGAGTTGTGTCTGTCTTCTGTGTGAGTTGTGTCTGTCTTCTGTGTGAGTTGTGTCTGTGTCTTCTGTGTGAGTTGTATGTGTCTTCTGTGTGAGTTGTCTGTGTCTTCTGTGTGTGAGTTGTCTGTCTTCTGTGTGTGAGTTGTGTCTTCTGTGTGTGAGTTGTCTTCTGTGTGTGAGTTGTCTTCTGTGTGTGAGTTGTGTCTTCTGTGTGTGAGTTGTGTCTTCTGTGTGTGAGTTGTGGGGTGCAGATGGACAGCGGAGAGGAGGACGGGCGCAGAAGGACAGAGAAGCAGCAGGAGGGACAAAGGAGAGGAGGACAGGTGTGCAGGAGGACAGAGGAGCAGCAGGAGGGACAAAGGAGAGGAGGACGGGGGTGCAAGAGGAGCAGCAGGAGGGACAGAGGAGAGGAGGACGGGGGTGCAGGAGGACAGAGGAGGACAGGGGTGCAGGAGGACAGAGGAGGACGGGGGTGCAGGAGGACAGAGGAGGACGGGGGTGCAGGAGGACAGAGGAGAGGAGGACGGGGGTGCAGGAGGACAGAGGAGCAGCAGGAAGGACAAAGGAGAGGAGGACGGGGGTGCAAGAGGAGCAGCAGGAGGGACAGGAGAGGAGGACGGGGTGCAGGAGGACAGCCGAGCAGCAGGAGGGACAGGGAAGAGGAGGACGGGGGTACAAGAGGAGCAGCAGGAGGGACAGAGGAGAGGAGGACGGGGGTGCAGGAGGACAGAGGAGAGGAGGACGGGGGTGCAGGAGGACAGAGGAGAGGAGGACAGGGCTGCAGGAGGACAGAGGAGCAACAGGACGTGGGTGCAGGAGGACAGAGGAGCAGCAGGAGGGACAGTGGGACAGTGGAGAGGAGGACAGGGGTGCAGGAGGACAGAGGGACAAAGGAGCGGAGGACGGGGGTGCAAGAGGAGCAGCAGGAGGGACAGAGGAGAGGAGGACGGGGTGCAGGAGGACAGCCGAGCAGCAGGAAGGACAGGGAAGAGGAGGATGGGGGTGCAAGAGGACAGAGGAGCAACAGGACGGGGGTGCAGGAGGACAGAGGAGCAACAGGATGGGGGTGCAGGAGGACAGAGGAGCAGCAGGAGAGACATCGGAGAGGAGTACAGGGGTGCAGGAGGACAGAGGAGCAGCAGGAGGGACAGAGGAGAGGAGGATGGGGTGCAGGAGGACAGAGGAGAGGAGGATGGGGGTGCTGGAAGACAGAGGAGAGGAGGATGGGGGTGCAGGAGGGTAGAGGAGCAGCAGGAGGGGCAGAGGAGAGGAGGAGAGGAGCAGCAGGAGGGGCAGAGGTGAGGAGGAGAGAAGAACGGGGATGCAGGAGGACTGGGGCTGTGGCTGGCGCTGTGTGTGGTGATAATGGCAGCTGTACCGTGTGTCTGCCTCCATGCAGCTGCCACCACCTTCCTGTGTTGGCAGGGTGTGGCATGCTGGGAGTTGTAGTTCTCCTGCCTGTCCTATATGATTTCTGGGCAGTGTGTTGGGTGCTGGGAGTTGTTGTTCTTCCAGGTGGGCTCAGTGTTGTCCCGCCGCCCGTCTGTGGCCTGTCTGTCCCTTCTGGGATGTCCTCAGCTCTGTGCTGTGCACAGACAGTGTACCACCAGCTCCGTGCTGTGCACAGTGTACCACCATGTCCTCAGCTTCGTGCTGTGCACAGACAGTGTACTGTGCACAGCACGGAGCTGAGGACATGGTGGTACACTGTGCACAGCACCAGCATAGAGCTGAGGATATGGTGGTACACTGTCTGTGCACAGCACGGAGCTGGGGACATGGTGGTACACTGTCTGTGCACAGCACGGAGCTGGGGACATGGTGGTACACTGTCTGTGCACAGCACGGAGCTGGGGACATGATGCTACACTGTCTGTGCACAGCACGGAGCTGAGGATGTGGTGGTACACTGTCTATACACAGCACGGAGCTGCGGACATGGTGGTACACTGCAAAGCACGGAGCTGGGGACATGGTGGTACACTGTGCACAGCACGGAGCTGGGGACATGGTGATACACTGTGCACAGCACAGAGCTGAGGACATGATGCTACACTGTCTGTGCACAGCACGGAGCTGAGGACATGGTGTTACACTGTGCACAGCACGGAGCTGAGGACATGGAGGTACACTGTGTACAGCACGGAGCTGGGGACATGGCGGTACACTGTGCACACCTGCCAGTGTGCTCTCAGAGATTAACATTGGTCCGAGTGCAATGCGATGAAATCACACATTGCAATCATCCGAGTTTCACGCCAATGTGTCCGTACCCTAATAATATAATCCATATAGTAATCCTACAATGTCTGCTGGACATGGTATGGGGAGGGTTTATGGCTCAGTTAGTACACCATACTTCTTGTTATTAACCAGTTAATGCTCTCTTGTCCACCGCACTGCAGTGTCAAAAGAGGAAGACAAAAAGACAGGCAGCAACACGGCGTCAGAGAGCCCCTGACCTCGAAATAGAAGATCCTCAGATCCCTGTATTGTGACATAATATTAATAATAATATCCTTTGCACTTATATTACACTATGAACTCCACAGAATTTTACATACATCATCAACACTGTCCCCATTGGGGCTCACAATGTAAACATCCTATCAGAATGTCTCTCTGGAGTGTCGTTGGACAAACCTTTCATATGTACTACATGACAAAATGTGGGGGGAGAAGCTACATGAAGCTTGGGGGGGGGGAGGGCGCGACTGGGGGGAAGATTGTCCGTGACGGGGGGAGGGGCTGCAACAGGGGGGAGGAGCTGTGATGGGGGGAGGAGCCGTGATGGGAGGGGGCGGCTGGCCGCTGACAGTGCCTAGGGCAGCAGAAACTCTAAATACGGCCCTGGGTCAGTTACATGTGTGGGGTTCCTCAAATCTCATGCAAATGCTCCAATAAATTTGGTTTTGCCACTCTCAGATGACACAAATATAAACCTCACTGACTACTACCGGAAGAAGGATTAAGGTGGGTAAATGACATGTATATGCCTAGTGGCCGGGTGCCCTAATACCTCATGTAAAAGCTTCAATAAATGTTATGTACCACCACACTCAAGTGGCATAAATATCAGTTTCATGGAATATTACAGGAAGAAAGATACAGGCGGGTCAGTGACCTGTATAGGATTAGTAGGCTGGAGACCCTCAAACCTCATGCATCACTCCAATAAATTTTAGGCTATGTCATACTCACGTGGCACCAATATAAGCGTTACTGAATATAACCGAAAGAATTATACAGGTAAATCTGTGAGATGAGTGGGCCTAGTGGGCTAGGGGCCCTCATGCAACCACTCCAATAAATTTTATGCTGCGCCACACTCAGGTGGCACAAGTATAAGCTTCACTGGCTACTAGGTGGGTCAGTGACATGTATAGGCCTAGTGGGCCAGGGGTCTTTAAAACCTCATGGAAAAGCTTCAATATATGTCATGCATCACAGCACTCAGGTGGCATAAATAACAGTTTCATAGAATATCAAGCACCAATCATGTTGGGCGGGGCACTTGAATCTCGTGAAGTGAGCGCTCAAATACTGGATGAGTGCTTAGTATCCCGAATACCGTGGTATCCATGTGAGTAATGAATGTTAACGAGTAAACTCGCTAATCCCTATTTCTTAACATTCTCTGTAAAATCCAATGGTTTGGTTTAGTTAGTATTATTGTCATTTTGTTAAAGTGGCATAATTCTCTGACAATATTATTCCCAGAAACAATCTTTGAGGCAGAAATGTATCCAGGCATCTTCTCCGTGCTGTTTCCATTCAGTTTCTGAACCTTTCAATTTCAGCATTTTGACATTTCTTCTAGTCCTTCTGGTAAGGACTGCTGGAAAATATTCGAGTTTCCCATTGTCGTGGATTGGGTTTGTTTTTCAGTACCAACACACAAATAGTACCATTTATTCGGCACAAATAATCCAAACCCGAATATTTTCTTGTTTGGCCACCACTAGTTAGATCCATCCAACCCACACAGCAAAGAAAACAAACCATACTTTAACTGATGTGTAATAAACAAAAGAATTGAACACGCCTACTGAAATGTATTCAATATTTGTAGAAAAACCTTTGTGGGTGATGAGCTCCAGACACTTCCTATATTGAGATACTAGTGCCCTGCATTGCCCAGGTGGATTTTGGCCCATTCTTCCACACAAGCACTATTCATGTCCTGCATGTCCTGTGGATCCTTTTATGAATTCTGAGCTTTATTTCCTTGTATAAATTATCTATCCAATTCAGGTCAGGCACTGAGTGGGCAATTCTAGCAGCTTCATTTTCTTTCTCTGAAACAAATTGAGAGTTTCCTTGGCTTGGTATTTGGGATCATTGTCTTGCTGAAATGTCTACCCTCGTTTCATCTTCATCATACTGGTAGATGGCAGCAGATATTTATCATGAATGTCTCGATATGTTCGTCCATTCATTCATCTTTCAATTCCATGAAGTTTGTCAGTGCTGAATGCTGAAAAAAAATACAGCCCCAGACCATGAGTTCCCACCTCCACACTTTACTGTTGTTTTTTTTGGGAGAGATTTGCCTTTTGGACTTCTAACATGGTGTGTATTATGGCATCCAAAGATTTCAATCTTGGTCTCCTCTGACCAGACTATATTCTCCAGTATTTCACAGGCTTGTTTAAATGTTGTTGAGTAAACTTTAAACTCTTTTGAACCTGCTTTTTGCTCATCAGTGGAGTCTTGCATGGTGAGTGTGCATACAGGAGCATGCGTACAGGCCATAGAGAAGGAGTGCATTACTCATTGTTTTCTTTGGAACAATTGTACTTGCTGATTCCAGGTCTTTCTTTAGCTCTCCAAAGGTGTCCTTGTCTCTTGGACAACCCTTCTGATAATTCTTTTTACTCCTCTGTCTTAAATCTTGCGAGGAGCACATGGTCATGGCCAGTTTATGGTGAAATGATGTTCTTTGCACTTCCATGCTATGGCCATAACAGTTATCACTGGAACCTTCAGTAGTTTAGAAAGTTTCCTGTAACCAATGCAGTTAGTATGTTTTGCAGCAATAAGGTTGTAAAGGTCTTGAGATGGTTCACTGGTTTTACACATCTTGAGATGTTTCTTGTGTGACACCTTAGTAATGAGACACCTTTGTATAGGCCATCAGTTAAACTTGCTGATTTTCTTAATTATAAGTGGCAGGATTGCTTTCTAATTACTGATAGATTTCAGCTGGAGTCATAACGTTTCAGGACTTTTTGCACCTCTCTTTCTTCATGTGTTCAACACAGTTTTCCTGTGTAATTTCTCATTATTGCACATAACTTAATTTATTAACTTCTATGTTTTCATCCTTTTTTCTGTGTCAATTAGATAGGATGTCACTGCCATCTGGTGAGAAATTCATGGCAATAGCACCTTTAGAAATATACGCAACCAGGGTAGGGCGTACATCAGTATGTTGAGACATGGATGTGATGAAATGGCTCCACACACAACAACTTTAAATAGGAAAGATTGCTAACTCAACAAATACATGACAAAAATCTCCAAATATGCAGAAGGCAAATGGCAATGATTGTAATTGCATGTAGTACACATCTACTGCAGTCAAAGGAGTGAATGCTATGAGTTATTTTATGTAATGTTCTTTTTTTGTAATATTGTACTTTGAAAGGCGGGGTTCACAACACCATTAGTGATGGGCAATGGGCGAATTCACCGATGCTCGGGATCGGCAGGTTCGCTCGGACCTTTTTTCTACAGTCCGAGTTCGTGGCTGGACGTAACTCGAACTTGTGTCCGAGCCCCGAGCTTAGACTTTACAGTTATGGGATGGGGGATGTAAAAGAAAGCATGTAATAAATATACATTATCATTATTATTATTGGGTCCCACGGCATGCGTCCTGCAGTCCTACTGTCCTGGACCCATCTACTTCCGGGGTCGCTCATCAACATCCATGGATATTCACTGAACTGCTGACAACTTGACAGTTCTCGGTAATGTTCACGGTGACTTAAAAAGTTGCCTGAGTTTATGACTCAGCTATGAACTCGAATAATCTATGACTGTCTCTGTCAGTCTCAGCCTGCTTGTCGCTCTGGACAGACACTTGTCTCTTCAAAGCGATGAAGCAGTGCTCAGCCTGCTCTGCCTATGGACTATATCGGAGGGAGGCACTCTTGGAATCCCATGCGGAAAATCGCAGCCTGTAGCCACCCATGAAAATGGCGCATTTATCTGGCTCTTCCAGCAACCCGGGTAGGTGTGGGAAGCTGGGTAATAATATAATAATAATATTTATTCATTTATATAGCGCTATTAATACGGGTTTTGTACGGTTACTTTAACATTACCAGCCAGCCTTACGCTCCTTACTTATGCCTTGCATATTTACCCTATATTGAGGGTCATTATTGTCAACAGTTTATTGTTGCTTGTCCTACTGCAAGTCAATGGCTATTTTCTAATTGAAACAGCTAAAAATTGTTATTGTTACCAATACCGTATATGTACTGCTCCAGTTATATACAATATTTATTGACTCTTGTACCCCCTATAACCCTGCTACCAAGGTCTACTCCCCTTATGAATTTTGTGGCAAACAGTGTTTGTTTTTAATTGATTTTAACCTAAGCCAAGGTTTCCTGTTTTCACTTATGTAATAAATATACTTTTTTCACCAGCAATGCGGTTGTGCGCGGTTATATACAGAAGCTCTTCTTCTACCTTGCTACAGTTCTCCTGCTTCTGTGTCCTCGTGCCCGCCTACCCTCGCACCAGGCAGTGCACCCTCAACCCCATACAGTATATGTTCCTGGTGACTTTGAATACCAAATAAAACTTTGAAACAATAAACCGTTTTCTGACCGTTTCTGAAAGCGCTGGAACAACTCCGGATATTTCTATCCAAAATCAACTTGTTGACAGGCCAGCCGTAAAGGAAGCCTGATTACTCTGGAGCTGAGCTTCAGGCCAGCCAAGACCGACCCCTGGACAACATACCAGTGTGTGGATTTACATGCTACATACAAAGATTTAAAAAAGGTGAGCAGAACCTTTATATTTATCAGAAACCTGTGATAAATGTAATATCCTGCCGTTAGGTCTGCGTGCGCTTTTTCCTTTGTACTCCCTTACTTTAGACCCTACAATCCAAAAGGGCCTTATCCTTTAGAAATCAGTTACATGTGGATTTTTGACCTAACACATTCCCTTTAATAAAAATGGATAAAATAAAAGCAAAAATAAATGCTGGACATGTGAACCGAGCCTTAATGGTATACTTTTATAATTATACATTTACTATAGCAGACTCAAGGCAAGGTTATAGGTTTGAGCTAACAAAAATTACCTAATATTTACTTATTTCTCAGTTACCTTGAGATAAGAGAGTTCATCTGATAAGCTGTTTCAGTGGAAATTTAAGAAACTATATAAAAACAATGTTCTATATTATTAGGAAATGTGCACACATTAAACATTTGAAGCAGCAATTTCTGCACCAAAATTGCATCTATTGGCAGGAAAAAACGTTGCATAACACAGAGGTGTTTTTGATTAGGGATGAGCAAACCAGAATGGTAAAGTTTGGGATTTGTACTGGACTCCTACTGTCCAGTGCTGAACTCCTAGCACTGACATCTAAGCAAGTCCTTGTTACTTTTCAAGTTTAGCAGCTGAATAAAGCTTGTTGAAATGCTGCAGCGCAGCCAATCAACAAGCATTTCGCCTTTGGGCACTTACGGACCGATCACAGCCATACCAAGTAATGGCATTGCTGTGCTTGTCCAGCGCATCATGTGACCCGACCTTTATATAAGCTGTATTATGGGTTGTCTTGCCGTTCTGAGAACTTCCATACCTACTGTAGACTGCCCTAATCCTAGTTTATACTCCCACAAAACAGCCTGGTGCATACTGCCCTAATACAACCTGGTGCATGTTGCCTTAATAAAGCCTAGTGCAGATGGCCCTAATACAGCATGGTGCCTACTGCCCTATCAGCCTCATGTATATAGCCCTCATACTGTCTCTTGCATACTGCCTTAATAAAGCCTCGTGCATTCAGCCCTTATACAGCTTGTTGCAGTCTTCCCCAACACAGCTTGGTACAGACTGACTAATGCAGGCTAGTGCTTACTGCCCTAATACTCCCTAGTGCTGACTTCCATAATACAGCCTCTTGTCACCGCAATGTAGCAGAGCCGAGTGTGCTTCTCTACCATCATGCTGTGGTTACCATCACAAAGTATGTCCGGGGTTAATAAATGAGTAAAAGAGGGTTGTCTGTATATTTTATTTGAATTAAAGGATTTCTCTCTGTTGTTTTCAACTATTTCCTTCAAGGTTTGGTAATGTGGGGATCTTAAAGAGACCTGAGCCTTACCAATCTAGGACTTAATGACAGCTACCAATACTCAGCTATCATTAACCCCTTCTAATATCCAAATTGCCATTGCATCAAGGCATCAGGAAGAGCCAGGTAATGCTCCATTTTCTGGGGTGGCTTTGGGCTTCTATTCTGTAGCCTGGGGGTCCTAATCTGTAGCCTGGAGCTCACATTTTTTTTTATTACTTCTTTATATAATAAAAATAATGGGCATCACTGTATTTATGATTGCCAGCCAAGGTAAAACCAGGCAGCTAGGCGTGGCAGTCCGTAGCTGGCTGCTTTATCTGCTCTCAGAATCAAAAATAAAGGGGATCCCTACTGTATTTTTTTAATGATATTTGGGATATACACCAGAGCTAGCGTGTACTTTTGAGTTGCTGCTTCGTGCCTTGGGTGACACCGCATGTATTTCACTCTACTGGAAAAATCTAATTAATCTATAAGTTATGGGCTAAGCGCTAACTCTTTGATTATGGCATCAAGTAAAGAGTGTGCACAGAAATTTATAGTTGACCCTTCTTTGGGATGTTTATTAAAACATTTTACTGTTTAACATATCTCATAACACTATTACTAATAAGCACGATTATGTATTTTGTTATTCAATTCCATATAAATAATCGAGGTCTATGTAAGATCAGAGCAAGATAATATGAACAAGATATATTATATCAGATTCACATATTGAGGCTCAGCAGGGCCTACCACTCGTACAGCTGGTTCCATGAACTGGGACCCTGAGCTGGGAGGGACCCCCAAGGCTCCAGCATCCCCTGCTCTGTATCCTCCAGCTCCGATGGCTGTAGGCCCCTGGGCGCTGTGTATGTGCCCCTGACAGTGGGACTCCAGGAGCACCCTTTGTGTGCTGCGGCCCCTCCCCCATCCCCTCCTACCCTGTGTGGCAGTCAGAAGCGATACGGTATCACATTGCCCCTCTGCACTAAGTCGGCAGGAGAACTCTATGGTCTCCATCTGGCAGGAAGTGCTGGAGGTCCAGTAGACCATAGAGTCTATGATCTCCTGGACCTCCAGCACTTCCTGCTGGACATAGACCATAGAGTTCTCCTGCCGACTCAGTGCAGAGGGACATTATTGTGATATTGAGCCTGACTGTCACACAGGTTAGTGGGGGCACAGCAACAAATACTCAGCACCCAGGGGCCCACAGCAGAGGGGACCCCAGGGCTATGTAGTGTGTCCAGGGCTCTGTAGTGTGTCCAGCGCTCTGTAGTGTGTCCAGGGCTCTGTAGTGTGTCCAGGGCTCTGTAGTGTGTCCAGGGCTTTGCAGTGTGTCCAGGGCTCTGCAATGTCCAGGGCTCCGCAATGTGTCCAGGGCTCCGCAGTGTGTCCAGGGCTCCACAGTGTGTCCAGGGCTCCGCAGTGTGTCCAGGACTCCGCAGTGTGTCCAGGGCTCCGCAGTGTGTCCAGGACTCTGCTGTGTGTGCAGTGCTCTGCTGTGTGTGCAGTGCTCTGCAGTGTCCAGTGCACTGCTGTGTCCAGTGCTCTGCACTGCTGTGTCCAGTGCTCTGCACAGTATGTCCAGTGCTCTGCAGTTTCCAGTGCTCTGGAGTGTCCCGTGCTCTGCACAGTATGTCTGCAGATCATGTTATGTGTCCAGTGCTCAGCTATTCTGCTGCAGTTTTATGCATGTGATGGGCAGGGGCTGCAGAGCATTGCATCCCACCCCACCAGCCCTGCTCTGTGCACTGGCTGCTGCATTGTGCTGAGCACAGGTGTAGACTGTAGGGACTCTGATGTCGCCGGTGACCTCTGCTGTCTGTGCTCTGCTGTTCGATGTTCTTTGCTGTCACTGTGTTCTGATGTCAGTGGGCTCTGTTGTTTGTGCTCTGCAGTCTGGTGTGCTTTGATATCACTGCAAGAGAAAAATGGCTGTGCCAACAGTGTGTTTTTTGTGATGTGGATAAGGTGTGTTTTTGTTTGAATTTCTGTTCCAGACTCTACCATAATGTTTCTGGGAGAGAAGGAGATAGAGAGAGAGAAAAAGAGAGCAAGCAAGTGCACAGAAAGGAAGGAGATGGGGCAGAGAGACAGTGTAAAAGGGGAAGACAGACACAGAAAGGGAAAACAGCGCACATGGGGGAGAGACATCATACAGGTAAGATACAGACATAGAGGAGAGACACAGGGCCCCGGGGGGAAGACAGGCACAGAGAGGGATTATATTTGTGGGGATTGTATTACTATGTATTACGGTTCACTGTATATATATATGCAACCAGTATGTGTCAAAGAGGCCCGCTGAGACTCCTTTGCCTGGGACCCACAGAAACCTTGAGCTGGCGCTGCATTGAGATACAGGGAGGATACAGGAATGACCTGAGGTATCCTCCTAGCCTGCTCCAGGTAAGAGCACTGGAGAAGGGCTGTGGAGGGAGGCACACCACCAGCATGATTTGGGGGAGCTCAGATGGGGGAGAAGCTCAGCTTCATCAAGGAAGGGGGATCCTCGGGGCCCCAGGACTTCTCCTTCCTTGATGCAGCAGGGCTTCTCACCCAGGCCCCCCATTCCTTGATGCAGCCGAGCTTCTCCTCCCAGGATCCCGCCCTTCTTTGATGCAGCGGAGCTTCTCCCCCCCCGGACTCCAGGCTGGGGGAGAAGCTAGGCTGCATCAAAGAAGGGTGGGGTGTCCTGGGGGAGAAACTTGGCTGCATCATGAATGGGGGAGCTCCCGTGGGAGAAGCTCGGCTGCATCATGAATGGGGGGGCTCCTGGGGGAGAAGCTCAGCTGCATCATGAATGGGGGGCTCATAGGGGGAGAAGCAACATGAATTGGGGGGCACATAGGGCGAGAAGCACTATGAAGAAAGTGGACCGCATATGGGGGAGAGCATTATGAAACAAAGGAGAACAGGGGGGTAGCTATACATATTACCTTTAGGCTGTCTTGCGCTATATACAGTCATGGCCAAACGTTTTGAGAATGATACAAATATTAATTTTAACAAAGTCTACTTCTTTAGTTTTTCTAATGGCAATTTGCATATACTCCAGAATGTCATAAAGAGTGATCAGCTTAACAGCAATTACTTGCTAAGTCAATATTTGCCTAGAAAATGAACTTTAACCCCCAAAACACATTTCAACATCATTGCAGTCCTGCCTTAAAAGGAGCAGCTAACATCGTTTTAGTGATTGTTCCATTAACACAGGTGTGGGTGTTGATGAGGAGAGGGCTGGCGAACAATCAGTCATGATTAAGTAAGAATGACACCACTGGACACTTTAAAAGGAGGCTGGTGCTTGGTATCATTGTTTCTCTTAAGTTAACCATGGTTATCTCTAAAGAAACACATGCAGCCATCATTGCACTGCACCAAAATTGCCTAACAGGGAAGAGTATCGCAGCTAGAAAGATTGCACCTCAGTCAACAATCTATCGCATCATCAAGAACTTCAAGGCGAGAGCTACCATTGTTGTCAAAAAGGCTCCAGGGCGCCCAAGAAAGACCAGCAAGCGACAGGACCGTATCTTAAAACTGTTTCAGCTGCGGGATCGGACTACCAGCAGTGCCGAGCTTGCTCAGGAATGGCAGCAGGCTGGTGTGAGTGCTTCTGCACGCACTGTGAGGCGGAGACTCTTTCAGCAAGGCCTGGTTTCAAGGAGGGCAGGAAAGAAGCCACTTCTCTCCAGAAAAAACATCAGGGACCGACTGATATTCTGCAAAAGGTACAGGGAGTGGACTGCTGAGGACTGGGGTAAAGTCATGATTGTTTGGGACATCTGGAAAACAGCTTATTCGGAGAAGAAGAGGTGAGCGCTACCACCAGTCTTGTCTCATGCCAACTGTTAAGCATCCTGAAACCATTCATGTGTGGGGTTGCTTCTCAGCCAAGGGAATCGGCTCACTCACAGTCTTGCCTAAAAACACAGCCATGAACACAGCCAAGAATAAAGAATGGTACCAGAATGTCCTCCAAGAGCAACTTCTCCCAACCGTCCAAGAGCAGTTTGGCGCCCAACAATGCCTTTTCCAGCATGATGGAGCACCTTGCCATAAAGCAAAGGTGATAACTAAATGGCTCAGGGAACAAAACATAGAGATTTTGGGTCCATGGCCTGGAAACTCCCCAGATCTTAATCCCATTGAGAACTTGTGGTCAATCATCAAGAGACGGGTGGACAAACAAAACAAATTCTGCCAAAATGCAAGCATTGATTATGCAAGAATGGACGGCTATCAGTCAGGATTTGGTCCAGAAGTTGATTGAGAGCAGCCAGGGAGAATTGCAGAGGGCCTGAAGAAGAGTCAACACTGCAAATATTGACTTGCTGCATTAACGCATTCTAACTGTCAATATAACCTTTTGGTACTCATAATATGATTGCAATTATATTTCTGTATGTGATATAAACATCAGACAAACACAAATAAAAACCAGAGGGCAGCAGATCATGTGAAAATTTTGCTATCGCCATGACAGCACCCACCGAGAGAGGGGATCCGCCCACAAGGACAGGAAACCTACAGATAAAAGGGGCGGTCCCCCTCGCCTCCTCAGTTGGTTTCCTGTCCTTCTGGGAGGAACCTACAGTTTGGATTTACCTGGGGCCTGAGGCTGCCATGGAGGGCTGGAGGGCCGTGGTATCCGGGTCCTGGAGGCAGCGTCGGGGGAGACCTGCGGCTACAGTCTCCCTCGTTGTCTGAAGGTGTATGCATGACCCAGTGTCCGGATGGTGCCGCTCTGGGTCGTGCAGGGTGCTGCCTGGGGCCGTCCCTAGTGCTTCTGATCGACGCAGGGCGGGTGGAGCGAGGCGAATTGCCGCCCTGCGTCGCCGCCGGCCGGCTTCCGGGGTTCCCGGTGCGCATGCGCGCCGGCCGGCGGATGCACCCTTTGAACCGGAAGTGCGCGTCACTTCCGGTGGTCCGGAGGAGGGCGCATCTTCCTGGCGGGAACGGCGTGGTTTCAAAGAGCGGGATCGCTCTGCTGCAGGGTGCTGCCATCATGTCTTCCCCCAGGGATGCTGAGGGACACCCCGAGGGGGTTTGCCAGCCGGTGACTCGGAGTACCAGCAGCAGCAAGCAGGTTTCCCAGTCCAGTGCCTGCAAGGATCGTTCTGCTGAAGGCTCCAACGGCTCTAAGCCCAAGGCTGCGTCTCCACCTCCTGAAGCGGTACCTGTGTGGGCATTGAGGGTGAGTTATGCTGGTTCTTCCACTCTACTAATTGCCATTTCCTCTCTGTCTCTCTCTCTCTGTTTCTTCTCCTAGCCTAAGAAGCGCTCAGACAAACGCAAACATAAATTGTGTGTCTTATGTGATGAGCCCCTGTCAGATGACTATGATAAGCGGCTATGCCGCTCCTGTATTGCTCAGACACTTGACGAAGAGGCCCCTATACGGACGGTGGACCTTAAGTCCTTTATATGGGACGAGATCCGGACCTCCCTTTCCCAGATTCAACAACCCTGTATGCCTGCTTCTCTAGGACAGTCTCCCTGTCAGTCAGAGGGTGATTCCCAGGAGGAGGGTCTGGTTCATTCATCCCAGTCAGGCTCCTCGTCAGAAGATGAGGGGGGTTCTTGTTTTGCGATGCAAGACATGGATAACCTGGTTAAGTCAGTCCGTGCAACCATGGGGATTGTGGACACTAAGGAGGCTCGATCTGCTCAGGATGTTATGTTCGCTGGGTTGTCTCAGAAGAAGAGACGTGTTTTTCCGGTCATTTCAGCCATTAAGCCCATAGTCAGATCTGAATGGGAGAAACAAGACTCTAGGGGGTTTTTGCCTTCCTCTTCCAAAAGAAAATACCCCATTGATGATCCGGAGTTGCTGACCTGGTCTAAAGTTCCCAAAGTAGATGCGGCTGTGGCTTCCTCTTCCAAACGGAATGTGTTGCCTTTGGAGGATGGTGGTCTGTTGAGGGATCCCTCTGATAGGAAAGCGGATGCCCTGTTGAAGAAGTCCTGGGAGACAGGTATTGGGGCACTTAAGCCGGCCATTGCTTCCACTTGTGTGGCCCATTCCCAGTTGGTCTGGTTGGATCAATTGGAGCAGCAGATTCGTTCTGGGGTTCCCAGGGATAGACTGTTGGCTGCCCTTCCTCAGATCCGAAGTGGCTCCGTGTATCTGGCTGATGCTTCTGCAGACTCTCTCCGCCTGGCGGCTAGATCAGCTGGGATCTCGAACGCCGTCCGCAGGTCTCTGTGGCTTAAGGAGTGGAAGGGGGACGCCCATGCGAAAACTAAATTGTGTGCGATCCCATGCGGGGGTGAGTACCTCTTTGGCTCCGTGCTAGATGGTATTCTCTCTAAGGCAGGGGAGGTGAAAAAGGGACTCCCTAACCCATCTGTTCCTAACTACAGGAGAGCCTTCCGGAAGCGTCAGTTTAACAGGCAGCAGTTCACTCCCAAGTGGGAACCGGCACAGAAGAGACAGAGAGGTGCTTATTTCGGTGGTTCCTCATCCTCCAAGCCCCCTCCCAAGCGTAACTAAATTTGAACCTCCTGTCGGTGGCCGATTGGCTAATTTTTTCCATCAGTGGTCTCGAATATCGAATAGCCAATGGGTCCTCGGCATTGTTTCTTTTGGCCTTAAACTTGATTTTGTGAGGATACCGGGGGACTCCTTTTTTCAAATGATCCTTTCTAGTCCTTGTCAGCAGCAAGCACTGGAATTGGAGGTTAAGGACTTATTACATAAACAGGTGTTGGTTCCGGTCCCGGCGGACCAGGAGGGAAGGGGTTTTTATTCCCCTTTGTTTCTGGTTTCTAAACCGGATGGTTCCTTTAGAACAATTATTAATCTTCGTAAATTGAACTCCTTCCTCCGCTTCCAGTCCTTTAAAATGGAGTCCATTCAATCTGCCATTCGCCTTCTATTCCCTAGGTGCTTTATGGCTGTGCTCGACCATTATTACCATCTGCCCATTCATCCGGAACACCAGCAGTTCCTCCACGTAGCGGTGGTCTTGGAGGGTCGGGTTCGCCATCTACAATTTGCTGCCATGCCGTTCGGTCTTTCCAGTGCTCCTCGAGTTTTTACCAAGGTGATGGCGGAGGTTATGGCGTATGTGAGACAACAGGATGTTCTCATTGTTCCGTATTTAGATGATTTTTTGGTGGTTGGGGACTCTGTGGGACAATGTTCTTCCCGTCTGATTCATGTCATGTCCTCCCTACAGGCCCTGGGATGGCTCATCAATGTCCCCAAGTCACGGCTCCGTCCGGTTCAGGTCCAGATTTTTTGGGGGCTTCTGTTGGACTCTCTTGCCCAGAAGTGTTTTTTGCCGGCAGCCAAAGTCTCTGTGGTGCGGAGCAAGGTGGCGGAGGCCGTGGCCACCCCGTCCATGTCCCTGCGTCGGGCCATGTCTCTCATGGGGACTCTGTCCTCATGCATTCCAGCGTTGTCTCCAGCAGAATGTGCTCGCGGCTGGGGACTCTCTGCAGGGTCGGTTAGAGGGTCGTCTCCGTCTGTCTCGAGCCGCCATTGCCTCTCTGTCTTGGTGGATGGTTCCTCGTCACCTGTCTCGGGGGGTGCCCTGGGTCGTTGCTCCAGACTATGTGGTGACGACCGATGCCAGTCCATCTGGGTGGGGGGCTCATTTGGGACCTCGCCTGGCTCAGGGTCGGTGGTCTCCGGAAGAAATGTTGGGTTCTTCCAATTTGCGGGAGTTGCGAGCAGTCCTGTATGCGCTCCTCTGGTTTTTGCCCCACCTGCGCGACTCCCATGTCATGGTTCAGTCAGACAATACCACCGTTGTGGCCTACCTAAATCATCAGGGGGGGACCCGGTCACCTTCCTTACTGGCTACCGCAACCTCGATTTTTCGGCTGGCAGAAGTCCATTTTTTCTCCCTGACAGCCCTACATATCCGGGGGGTCGACAATGTCAGGGCGGATTTTGTCAGCCGCCACTCTCTGAGACAGGGGGAGTGGGTTCTGAACAGGTCTGTCTTCCTCGGGATTGTGCGTCTCTGGGTATGCTCGTGATCGATCTGTTTGCTACCAGGGGAAACAGGCACGTTCGGCGCTTTGCTTCCCTGTATCCCTCCGACCATCCGGAGGTGGTGGATGCTCTGCGGGTGCCTTGGACTTTTCCTCTGGCATATGCCTTTCCTCCGTTCTGTCTGCTTCCTCTGGTCCTACGCAAAATCAGGGAGGAGGGGCGAGGGTCATCTTGATAGCCCCCTTTTGGCCCAGGAGACCATGGTTTTTTTGGCTGAGGGCGATGTCGGTGTCCGACCCTTGGGTTCTTCCGGCGGGTCGGAAGCTGCTCTCTCAGGGTCCGTTTTTTCACCCTCAGTCGGGGGGCCTTCACCTGACGGCCTGGAATTTGAGCGGCAGCTTCTGAAACGGCGGGAGTTCTCCGATGCTCTGGTTAATACCCTCCTCAGCAGTAGGAAAGCGGTTACCACTAATCTTTATTGTAAGGTCTGGCGTAAATTTTGGGATTTTTACTCTGGGGGTATCACTGACCGTGCTCCGTTTACTGCTAATTTTTACAGCAGGGGCGGGACTTGGGCCTGGCGGTCCGTACGCTGCGGGTTCAGGTTTCTGCTCTAGGGGCCCTGTTTAGTCAGAATGTCGAGGATGACCGGTGGATTTCCCGTTTTTTTCAGGCTTGTGACCGTGCTGCTCCAGTGCACGTCCCTCGGGTGCCTCCCTGGGATTTGAATTTGGTTTTGGGCGCCTTGACGGGTCCTCCCTTTGAACTTTTGACCTCGGCCTCCCTTAAACACTTGACCTGAAAGACGGCTTTACTGGTAGCCTTGACATCGGCTCGATGGTGTGGCGACCTGCATGCCTTGTCCATTGACCCACCGTTCCTGTTAGTCTTCCCTGATCGGTTAGTTCTTAAGACGGACCCCTCGTATCTCCCTAAAGTCTCCTCGACGTTCTATAGAAGCCAAGAAATCATTCTGCCCTCCTTCTGTGACAATCCTTCTAGCCCTGAGGAGTTGACCTTTCAGACCTTAGATGTTAGGAGGACGGTGCTGGAGTATATTTCTAGGACTCAGCACTGGAGGAAGTGTAGGGCCTTGTTTGTCTCTTTCCAGGGGCCTCAGAAGGGAGCTCGTCCCACTAAAAACACCATCTCCAGATGGATCCGGGAGGCTATTTGCTTGGCCTACTCCGCAAAACGTGAGCAGCCGCCGGCCGGTATTCATGCCCATTCCACTCGTGCCATGTCTGCCTCCTGGGCTGAACGTGCAGATGTGTCTCTTGAGTCTATTTGTAAGGCGGCTACTTGGGCTTCACCTTCTACCTTTTTTCGGCACTATCGCCTTGACCTCTCCTCTTCGTCTGACCTCGACTTCGGGAGGGCAGTTCTTAATACTGTGGTCCCTCCCAGGTGATGGTCTCTGCAAGTCTCTCGGTGGGTGCTGTCATGGCGATAGCAAAATCTAAGATTACTTACCAGTAGTCGTATTTTGCGGAGTCCATGACAGCACCCACTCACTTCCCACCCTTTCTTTTTCGCATTTTTGCCTTTATAGTTTGTGGTGGTTCTTTTAGTGTTTTTGTGTGTGGTCCCTTGCCACTGGTGGCCACTTAGTGCTTGGGGTTTTGTGTGCCCGCTCTTTCACGTCTTATGGTGCTGGTCTTCTCGTTTATAATTCCGTGTGTTTGTATATTTATTCGGTGTTGGCGGTTCCTCCACTTTCTCTGTAACCCAACTGAGGAGGCGAGGGGGACCGCCCCTTTTATCTGTAGGTTTCCTGTCCTTGTGGGCGGATCCCCTCTCTCGGTGGGTGCTGTCATGGACTCCGCAAAATACGACTACCGGTAAGTAATGTTAGATATCATTTTGGTGTCATTCTCAAAACTTTTGGCCATGACTGTATGTTATTTGGAGGCTGTGCTGAGCTGTATATATTATCTGGAGGCTGTGTTGGACTGTATATATTACTTGGAGGCTGTGCTGGGCTATATATGTTATTTGGAATCTGTGCTGGGCTGTATATCTTATTTGGATGCTGCAACTGGCCTCCAAATAATATATACAGCCCAGCAGTAGCCTCCAGATAATAAATACAGCCCTGCATAGTCTCAATATTATATATACAGCCTTTTTAGTGTGGTAAAACCCACAGCAAGAATTGATATGTTCAGATTTTCCTGCACTAAAATATGCAGCATTTATACATATTACAATCTATATATTTACATAACTTTGTTGCACTATGAAGCGGGGGCCCTAAATAATTTCTTGCACAGGGGCCCATTACAGTCTGTGTCTGCCCCTGAGGCTCAGTATATACGAACCCATACATATAACCACAAGTCACTAATTGTTATATTTTATTGTTATACATGGTGACACTATGCAGAACACCCACACATACATATGCAGATGATACAAGGATGTTATTGCCTTTCAACAAATAGTTCAGGGTAATCTCCAAACCCAAGGAAAAAAAAAACCTTCTAAACACAACTATAATTAATAAATAAAAGATTATACAACTGCCCCCTTTTTTCTCTCTACACAAGAGACTACACAAGCACGCCCCATATAGTATGAAACTTAGGGCTTAGCACAATGCATGTCACAATGAGAAATCATCACTGCATATTGCCACATAAACCTTACATTATAGATTACTGAGAAACATAAAAAACAGGAATTTATGCAGTATGCAAAATAGGATGTTAACAGAATCCCTCCCCCAAATCATTGTTTAACAATAAGTAATCAAAAGGTCTGCTCATTAAAATATTGATTTAGTTTGAATACATATTCCACCATCCTTGGGACACAGGCACTATAAAGTAACACTCATATCTCCAATGAAAGTTTAAGACTGACAACCAATCAGGCTTAAGCACCCCCTTTATATAGATAGACATGCAGGCTGTAAGGTTAGTGTGGCACCCCGCCAAGAAGGTGTCACAGAGGGGTACTGCACCCGTAAAAGAGATGCAGATGCTCCAGCTGCAGGTGAACCCTAGGATGGTGGGTGGGACCCATAACCAGCACTTGCACACTAGCATACACGGTGGGAGGTTACCCGGGAGGGAATAAAAACACCTCTAGGGAAACAAGGAGGTCTTTGACCGAGAGTTGGAGGAGAATGGAAGAAAGAGAGAGGGTCTACGGGAGAAAGAAGCTTTTCCAGGAGAGCAGCCAGTCTGAGAAAAGGGGCCATCGGCAGGGTCTCCCAGACAACTCACTGGGTACCGGAACCTGCACCTGTGGGATACTATAGAACCACAGAGAATCTGGAGTCCCGCAGAGTCTACAATTCTCCCGGGCACCAGAACGGAACACTAAGAGGGTACCAGGCACCGCCAAAGGAACGAGCGGTCAGCCAGTAGAGCGTCACCCGACGGCGGTGAAGGTGAGAGAAAGAGCGGAGGTCAGGCTGATTTCAAGTCACCAGGCTTCATACCACACTGGAAAGCAGGAAGGAACAGATGGGGCTAGCGCAAGAAGGCACACCAAGAGTTCCATCATACCACCTGGGGTTCACTTGCAGCCACCCATTAGCTACCTGTTCATGTAACATCTGAATGCTGAACTGTGAACTGTAACTGTCACTGCTACAAATTTCCAGTAAAGTACCCGGAGGAAAAGTGATCTTGCCACTGCCTCTATCTCTATGCTGCATGAACTTGTGCAATTCACAGGAACACTGCCCCGGAGGTCCAGCCCTACCTGTAGAGGACTTTTCCAACTAGCCCCACTACCATCTACCTCCGGCGGACTGTGACGGCGCTGGTGACACCTCACCAGAAGCTACAGGTGGCGTCACGACAAATTGTATATAAATCCTCTGTAAATATCACCCCTTTTTGAAGATATACCCAGGACACGGGATCAAGCGCGGCCACCACTCCCCGTGACAACAGGAGCGTTAACCCCTTGCAGCCTGATACCCAAGTTCCCCAGAGCCTGGGCTCAACATTAGCTACCCTGAGGAAGGAGGCAGTAGACCTCCAAAATGCATTGGTGATGCAGGACGCAAGACTAACCACACAGCCTGCCATCCTAGGACTCTCCTCCGCCTTTCCAACAGGTCTGAAACATAATCCCGCCCATCCGGTCATGTGACCGCTGACACGACCGTGACGCGGGTGTCAGGTGACGCGGAAGAGTAAGCATACATCCGATACCCTTGGCGTGTGCTCCCAGCCACCGCCAGCCACCGCTGTTTAACATCATACAAAACTGAAAACTGACACCAAAAGCAGAGATTGGACGTCCAGAGACCTCCATTAGACCATTGAAGGTATAGTGATTCTTGATACTTCCCTGGGATGTTTTTTTTCACATGTGTCCACAAAGTGCAAACTAATTTCAACATATACTTAGTCAATTGGTGGAATGACAAGTGATCACTAGTAGGACAAATATATCAACCTAAATGGACCAATAGGAGTACAAGACCGTTATTAACTGCAGACACCACAACACTGTGATCAGCAGCAACACAGTATTAAAGGATCACGGTAAAAAACACTCAAGAGTACAGCTCTGAATAGAGCAAAGATATACAGAGCACAGTCCTAGAAGAGCAAACAGACAGTAGTAATCTATAGTATGCAATCAGTAAGCAAATCCTGCATTAGGCTGGCTTCACACTTGCGGACCCCTCCGCAGTGTCCCGCGGAGGAGATCCGCAAGCTGAACGCAGCCCCATCTTTATAATGGGAACGCATGGTCATGCGCAGGTCTGTGCATGACCGTGCGCTCTCATTCACTGCAATGTGTGATTTGTATGCAGGCGGATGCCCGCGCACAAATCACACACTCTCGTCCGCACCAGGAACGCGACATGGTCGCGTTCCTGGTGCGGACGAGAGTGTGTGATTGTGTGTGATTTGTGCGCGGGCATCCCCCTGCGTACAAATCACACATTGCAGTGAATGAGAGCGCACGGTCATGCGCAGACCGATCTAATACTAGGGTGCATCACCAGTACTAGTCATATGTATTCAAGGGGCTAAAAGAACAATCCAGTAGGTATGTGAGGTACATATATTAGCCTACAGTGACTTTTAACCATTGAGCCATGCACACTGTGAGACATTGTTCACACCACCAAAAGACTGAATCACAAAAAAAGTAGTCAAACAAACATGTAAAAATACTCTGTTGTAATAAAAAGCAGTGAAAAGTAAGTGCTGCTAAGAAAAAAAAAAAAAGTAAAAGGTAGGGTATTTATTTGATAAATTTTTTTTTTTGCAAAAAATGTATACTAAGCTGCTCTACCTCACCTAGGTAACCCGTATCAGAACAGTCCCTAATTGATGTGTTTAAGAACCTGACCATATGTATTGGTACCTATATGAAAATAGTCTGTGGAGTCTCGTTTAGGAGTCTCAAAAACAGTCCTGCTCCACAGACTCTATTTGCATATTCGTAATTCCAAGGGAGCAATGAACCTAAGAATTCACTGTGTTGAGCGCTTTAGCCAACTTCCCGCAGTGTTTTCTTGGACTGGTCTCCCTGCGATCAGTGAATGCTTTGTGATGTTAGTGCCTACATGAGCAGGATTCAGACAGGTCCAATGTCTGATGTGGACTGGCTGCAGAAGACTGCTTTTTATATGCGGGGCTCAAAGGGAGGGGTGGGAGGCTCCCTTATCTTGCAGGAACAAGATACAATTTAGACAACAAAAGTCTAATAGACAATTATCACCACTCTTAACCTTTCATTTCTAATTATTACTTAGAACAAAAGTGGCAAGTTCCTGTAATGTACCAACACACAAGACCACCAAACAATGGCACTGATCCACTATTGTAGAAAATAGAGGAAACTACTAATTTACTAGACCATAAGATATGTCTATAAAACAGGTGATAATTGACCTTTCATTCAATATATTTTAGCACCTTACCATCTATACAAGGACACCAGCACACCTGAAGCCTAAATGCCACTGAAAAGCGTGAACAAGTAAGACCCTATATAGTTATCAAAAAGATACATTCCAGGGTACAGAATCAAACAGGGAATTATAACAAATTCCTATAATTAGTTTTCCAGCACTGGATTACTCCAAGATGACACCGCCTGAATAGAGGTCTCTACTTCAAATTGACTGCTAACACACAGGCACCACCCGTAGAAGGTAAGAATAGAGTACCTAACCAAAGGTCAGCATCACATAGCTGGGAAACCACGAACCAGTCACTAATACTATCTCCTATTATAGATCCACCATAAACTCCCACTCCAGACTGAAAAAATAAGACGCCAGAAATCGAGCCCCAGGAGCACCACCAGAGACAATCAGTGGAGAAGTTACCCATACAAGATCTACAGAGAGCAATAAGAAGGACTTTATTCTCACCTATGTACTGACTCCCAGTAGTCATACATAAAAAGTCCTCACATGGGACCAAATTCATCAAAACTACTACAGTAGATCGTTATGAATTTGGATTACAACTAGAGGACCACTTATATAGAAGAGGATCTATTTTAGTTTTTTAGTTTTTAGGTTCTTGATCTGATTCTATTTTTATTATATATTTTTTAACCATTAGAGGTTTTTAGCCCGTATATTGATTATATAGCAATATGTTTTTATGATACATATTAAACAGCATTTTTCTGGTACAATCCCGTCTCCTGCACCTGTAATCCTGTGTTCTGCTTAGAGTCTGGTGTCCTGTTTGAATTCCGGTGTTCTGCCTGATATCCATGCCTGATGAATTCTACATATGCCTGGGCCAGAATTTCTTCTGCCTGATGTTTGCTCGTCTTGACTTCTATCTATGCCAGTGCCTGTTGATGTTTGCCTGATGTCCATGCCTGATGACTTCTACCTATGCCAGATGACCTCTGCCTGATGTCTTCTCCCGGATGTCCTGTGTCCGATATTTTGTGCCTGACCCTGCCTGTTCCCAAGTACTTGGCTCAGTCCTGTTTGTTTTCCTGTTCCAGCCCTGTCTGACTCTTGTACCCGTCCAATCCTGTGTCTGCTCAGCTTTCCTTATGTCACCCAACTCCGCTCAGCTGCCACAGCCCAGGTCATTGCTCTGGGAGGGGCACCTGGCATCTCCAGGTATGGCGCTTAGTAAAACCCTCCCACATCAAGGGAAACCCGGGTCTCCCCTCTTATCCAGTGGGCTCTCTCCTTGGACACAAGTTTAACACATACAGCGCTAATACATCCAGGTGCATATTGCCCTAATACAGCCTTTGAAATGCTGCCATTTTGACTGGTGGAGATGGAGAGTTTTAAAAAAACTGATGGTAATGGCTGTCTAGCACTACGTTGTTCCCAGCAGTCACTACTTTTCTAGGTTGGCGATCCCTGCCCTACACACACATGTTGTGTACAAGATCAGGTGTCCATTGTGTAACGCCATCACGGGCAAGGTCCACATAACCACCAATGCATGGACCAGTAAGTACGGGCAGGGACATTGTACCTCCCTAAATGCACACTGGGTAAATGTAATGGTAGCTGGGCCAGAGGCAGAAGGCGTTCTAGTGCATGTCCTACCTCCACCAAAGATGCTGGGTCTTTCTTTGTCGATGTTGTCTCCATTTTTAGATTTAAGTTATGTTACTTAAAAAACAAAAAACCCTGTAAGTACAAATATCTAAACTGACAAAGAATCATTGGTTCCCAGCAGGGCACAATTTGAACAGTAGAGTCGTTTTCCATCTCCAGAGTCACTGGCAAAGTCTCTCTCCTGTAAAACGTAAGCTTCTATGATCAGCAGGGCCCCCTCTCTCTCTCCTGTAAAGTGTAAGCTCCTACGGTCAGCAGGGTCTTCTTTTACCCTTAGAATGTACGCTCTTATGGTCAGTGGGGTTCGCTCTCTTTCCTGTACAGTATGAGCTCATATGGTCCGTGAGGCCCTCTCTCTCTCTCTTTTGTTGAGTTCAAGCTCTTATGATCAGCAGTGCCCTCTCTCTATCGTTCCTGTAGAGTGTAAACTCTTATGATCAGCGGGGTTCTCTTTTACCTTTAGAATGTACGCTCTTATGGTCAGTGGGGTTCCCTCTCTTTCCTGCACAGTGTGAGCTCATATGGTCAGTGAGGCCCTCTCTCTCTCTCTTTTGTTGAGTTCAAGCTCTTATGATCAGCAGTGTCCTCTCTCTATCGTTCCTGTAGAGTGTAAACTCTTATGATCAGCGGGGTTCTCTTTCTCTTGTAGAGTGTAAGCTCTTAATGGTGAGAAGTGTCCTCTCTATCTTTTCTGTAGAGTGTAAGCTCTTATGGTCAGCAGGGTGCTCTCTCTTGCTCTTGTAGAGTGTAAGCTTTTATAGTCAGCAGCATCCTCTTTCTCTCTTCTGTAGAGTGTAAGCGCTTATGGTCAGCGAGATCCTCTCTATCTCTCCTGTAGTGTGTACGCTTTTATAGTCAGTGGGATCCTCTCTCTTTTGTTGAGTGTAAGCTCTTTTGGTCAGCAGGTTCCTCTCTCTCCTGTAGAGTACAGATGAGCAAACTTTTGGCAGACATGTTCACCAATTTCATGTTTTACCAAGTTTGAATTTGGCAAAGTTCGCTCAGCCCCTCAAATCTGAACACTTTGCAGAAAAGCCGTAAATTTGCTACTTGTTCGGTAATTGTTCGAATGACAAAATGCATTAGTGAATTTGTACTAATGCTTCTGTTCTGTTTTCACAGTATCAGTGTCTAGCATATCGGGCAGGAGGGAAGGGGGGATAGTTCTCAGTGTCTAAGTTCGGATAACTTACCTGAGATAAGCGCAGGCCTGCAATTTATTTTTCTTTTCTGCCCTTACTGTGGGATAATATAAAGAAGGCCCGGCACACTGTGTGATTGGGTGCTCAAGGGCAAAAAAGAGTCGGTGTAAAACAGAGACCCCGGCACACCATAGATAATCCAAAAAAGAAGACTTGAAAAATTCTTGTTTCAGATGCTTTTTAATTTGTATTCAGCAATCCATACATACAAGTCCATAGAGATGTACATGCAATGTTTCGGCGTTGACCACGCCTTCTTAACGTTTCGGCGCTACTTATGCCTTTTTCAAACTTTTTACAAGATCTATATGAAAAAACAAATAAATCCAATCAATACATAATATGACTTGTGATACCACATGGTATACATCACAAAAAGAAAAAAGCATTATACCGTAAACTTCATTATGAATAAAGCAATAAAATGAAAGATATCACATGCAAATACAGTCAAGATCGCATACCTCTATGACAAATGTTTCCAAATCAACTATATTGCAAGTCGGTATGTACAAATATGTGATATAACCTATAGGTGACACCAGGGGCGTATCTAGGGGGGTGCAGCCGGAACCTTTGCCCCGGGCGCAACTCAGAGGGGGGGCGCCGACACCAACCCCCCCCGCTCCTCACCCATGGCTGCAGGGGCGGTGTGGCTGAAAGCTGACAGCCCCCCACTGGTCCTCAACCAAGGCTGTAGGGGCGGCGGGGCTGACAGCCCCCCCCCAACCCCACCCCCCCGCTCCTCAATCAAGGCTGCAGGGGCGGTGGGGCTGAAAGCTGACAGCTGACAGCACCCCCCTGCTCCTCACCTACTCTGGGGGGGGGGCGCCGAAATAGACCTTTGCCCCGGGCGCCATGAAACCTAGTTACACCGCTGGGTGACACGAAAAAAATTCGTCGAAGTGTGAAATGATCTTCAGTGTAATTAATAACACCCTCGTATATACAAAATATGGGGAGAATATAGTGACCCACGTATAGGAACAGAATCTATAATTTAACAGAGTGGCATATTGGCATAGGTATATAAAAAGGGCTTACCAATAGGAAGTATAGTTAGAGAATTAAACCAAGGGGTATCCAATCTCTGGAAATTGATCCATCCATAAAGCGTATATCTGAAATATCAGTGTGAATGGGCATCAATAAGTAAAGGCAATGCTATTCATAAAGTGAGGCCTATTTGACACTGTGTAAGGTTACCTGAATGTCATCCAGATCCTAGAAATATGGCATGGAATTTTTATGTGTATCAATATGGCAACTGGTATATTTCACTGATAATCTGCCTAAATTCATAAAAATAATTAGAATCAGTGCTTAAATCCCATACAGAAAAAACAGCACCCTGTGTTAAAACTGTGATCAATATTGTGTCTACACTATACAGCCACAACCAAGCCATATATCCCCTTATATATGGGTGGACCTTTGAAAACATCATAATGAAAGGTCTAATTACAATCTTATGTGCACCTGTAGGGAGATGTTAAGGCAATAGTAAGCCCCAGATAACTCCTACTGGTTATAATGAATCACTGAACTTCAATGTAATAAGGAAAATCCATGAGAAAGATAAAGCAAACAGTCAGGAGAAATCCTTATGAAATCCTAGTCAATTGAAAAACCTTTTGTGATACAGAAATTACCTTGAATATCGCGCTGCAAGCGTCTATTGGGGACCGCTGTGTATGTCCAATGGGCATTTCTAGCGTGGGGACGTGTGTGTAATCAAGGCGCGGCTTCCTGCTTCCTGTTTGTGGACAGTAGGAGCCGCCGGCCTGGAACGTAACCTCGTTCACCGCGCATGCGCGGTCGGTGACTCGACGGTCACGTGGTGAGTAAGCGTCATGTAACCAAAAGGAATGCCCACCAAGTGGCCGATCAAGATCTCTAAATGAAAAGGGGAAAGGAGATATTTAGGAGCACTTCTGTTTACTACAAATTTAATCAAAGTTATTTCAATTCTAGCAAGGCAACATCTATACAATGAAAGGAATGTCTCAAGATACCTTAGGTTAAAATAATGTACCATGACAACTAAATGGGGTTACCTGATATATATAGAAAAGGACTGTAGTACAGCCACCCGTTGATGGGCACCATGAATAACTTTATTCTCAAAAAGATAATAATAGGTATCTAGTGACAATTCCTTTCAAGTGATATGACAAGCGTATTTTTTCACAAGGAAGGGAGGGGAGAAAAGGACAATTATCTATACAGGCTAATCAAAAGTGGGTGACATAAATAATGTTCATACGACCAGGTCACTGTGTACAACAAAAGACGTCTATTAATGATTGCAGAATAACACTGCCACTCTACCCAAAGTTCCTGAACCCTACACTGTGTTCCAAATTATTATGCAAATCTTATTTTTTTCTGATTTTCCTAAATGGTCGTTGCAAATGACAGTCAGTGTAATAAAAGTCATCACCCGTTAGAGTATACATTGAATTTTATTGAAGAAACCTCCCAATGATAACAGTATAATCTTCAAAATTAAAAAAACCTCTAAATGCATTGTTTCAAATTATTACGCACAGTAGAGTTTGTAAACATTTGGTATGTTTGAAAGAACTGAAAATGCTGATTTGTTGAATTTGCAGCATTAACAGGTCACATTCACTGAAATAAAAAGCTATTTAACTCCAAAATATCCAAACAGGCCAAGTTACATGTTAACATAGGAACCCTACTTTGATCTCACCTTCACAATTCTAGCATCTATTGATCTTGTGAGTTTCTGGAGAGTTACTGCTTGTATTTCTTTGCATGATGTCAGAATCGCCTCCCAGAGCTGCTGTATGGATGTGAACTGCCTCCCACCCTCATAGATCTTTTGCTGGATTATACTCCTAAGGTTCTCTATAGGGTTGAGGTCAGGGGAAGATGGTGGCCACACCATGAGTTTATCTACTTTTATGCCCTTAGCAGCCAATGGCACAGAGGTATTCTCTGTGGCATGAGATGGTGCATTGACATGCATGAGGATGATTTTGCTCCTAAAGGCAAGTTTTTGCTTTTTGTACCATGGAAGAAAGTTCTCAGTTGGAAACTCTATATATTTTGCAGAGATCATTTTCACACCTTCAGGAACCTTAAAGGGCTTACCAGCTGTTTCCCAATGATTCCAGCCAAAAACATGACTCCTCCACCTCCTTGCTGACGTCGCAGCCTTGTTGGGACATGGTGGCATCCACCAACCATCCACTACTCTAGTCATCTGGACTATCCAGGGTTTCTCGGCACTCATCAGTAAACAAGACAGTTTGAAAATTAGTCTTCATGTATATCTGGACCCACTGCAACCGTTTCTGCTTGTGAGCACTGTTTAGGGGTTTCCGAATAGTAGGTTTATGCACCACAGCAAGCCTTTGAAAGATCCAACACCTTGAGGTTTGAGGGACTCCAGAGGCACCAGCAGCTTCAAATATCTGTTTGTTGGTTTGTAAGGCCTTTTTAGCAGCTGCTCTCTTAATCTGATGAACTTGCCTGGCAGAAACCTTCCTCATTCTGCCTTTATCTGCACGAACACATCTGTGCTCAGAATCAGCCACAAATCTCTTCAAATACGATGATGACGCTTAAGTTTTCGTGCAATATCAAATGTTTTCATCCCTTGTCCAAGGCATTGCACTATTTGTTGCTTTTCGGCAGCAGAGACATCCTTTTTCTTTCCCATGTTACTTGAAAACTGTGGCCTGCGTAATATTGTGGAGCACCCAGTTTTCCTTTTATTGGGCTCACCTGCCAAACTAATTATCACAGGTATCTGAGATTGATTTCAGTGATCCAAAGAACCCTGAGACACAATGCCATCAATAGGTTTCATTGAAAAAAATAAAAATAAAACCCTATGACACTTAAAACCAAATTGCATAATAATTTGGAACACAGTGTAGAATGAGACACAGACTCGTTTCACCAAACCACTACCAGTGAGCCAAAGAGATGCTGCAGGACATGAAGGAAGCTGGGGTTATAAGAGATAGCTGTAGTCCCTGGGCAGCCCCCTTAGTCCTAGTCAGAAAGAAGGACGGCACTATGAGGATGTGTGTGGATTACAGGGAAATCAATAGGATCACTCACAAAGATGATTACCCGTTACCCCAAATAGAGAAGTATCTTGCTGCATTAAAGACTGCTAATTATTTCTCCACATTAGATCTCACTAGTGGGTATTGGCATGTCTCCACTGTAGAAGAAGACCGAGAGAAGACCGCATTCACAACACCAATGGGCCTATGCGAATTCAACAGCATGCCATTCGGGCTATGCAATGCACCAGGAACATTTCAAAGACTCATGGAATGTTGCCTGGGACACCGGAACTTCGAGACGATGCTCTTATACCTGGACGACGTCATCGTGTATTCCAAAACCTATGAAGAACACCTAGAACACCTGGCGGAGGTATTCACAGCTTTAGCAAAGTACGGAATTAAGCTTAAACCATCTAAATGTCACCTGCTGAAACCTAAAATCCAATACTTCGGGCATGTGGTCAGCGCAGATGGAGTAGCACCAGATCCGGAAAAAATGACCGCTATCCAGGACTGGCCGAAGCCAACCACCGTCACTGAGGTACGTCAATTCTTAGGTTTGGTTTGGTACTACAGAAGATTCAACAAGATCTTCTGGTCGACCAATCTAAGAAGAGAAGGTCTCCAGTGCCACCATTGGAATGGGGAAAGGAACAAGAAGACTCCTTCCAACTAAGCAGGCTTTGACCGGTGAGGAAATCCTGGCTTACCCCGATTATAACCTACCATTTGTCCTCTACACCGATGCAAGCAATGTAGGCTTGGGAGCAGTACTATCCCAGATACAAGATGGCAAGGAAGGAGTAATTGCCTATGCCAGCAGAAAACTTCGACCCACCGAGAGGAACCCAGAAAACTACAGTCCCTTTAAAGTGGAGTTCCTGGCCTTGATCTGGGCTATAACAGAGCGGTTCAAGCATTACCTGGCAGCTTCAAAATTTACCGTCTTCATGGATAATAATCCATTAGCACACTTGGATACCGCGAAGCTTGGAGCACTGGAGCAACGCTGGATGGCCCCACTATCAAACTATGACTTTACCGTCAAGTACCGGGCAGGCCTTTACAATGCGAATGCTGATGCCCTCTCCAGAAATCCTCAAGTACATCTACAAGGACTCGAAGAAGAGGTGGATGACTTAGAGTAAGTAGAACTCCCAGATTTCCGTAAAAGTAGAAAATGGAAGATGACAGAAACCCATATCTACCAAAACCGTCAGAATGTTGCACTAAACCCGTTGCCTCATTATGGATGGAAAAGACTCAAGACAGTGATCTGGCAGTGAGCCTAGTAAAGAGGCTAGTAACCCAACTGGATTCCCAAATTGAGAAGACTGCTCCACCAGAGGCCCAATACCTGTGGAAAGAAAGAAGCAGGTTATTCATCTATCAAGGTCAATTGTGCAGATGGTATATCAACCCAAGAACACATGAAAAAGTATGGAAAATTGTGGTTCCAAAGACAGACGTCCAAATGGTGTTGGAAGCGTGCCATAATGGAGCAGGACACTTTGGATGGAAATTCTATAGAGATTCTATTGGATCGGCATGAGGTCCTCCATAGAAAAGTGGTGTAAAAATTGTGGAGCATGCTCATTGAGAAGAAAAGACCGTAACAGCCAGAAAGCACCACTTCAGCCTATCATCACTAAACAGCCATTGTAACTGGTAGCCTTAGATCACGTCAAACTCTCACACCCAGCAGATCAGTCTATACCTATGTTCTTACCATGGTGGACCACTATTCCAGATTCCTAGTAGTAGCTCCAGTGAAAGACTTAACAGCTCAGACAGCAGCAAGAACCTTTCAAGCCTTGTTCTGCAGACCACACGGTTATCCAGAACAGGCATTGACAGACCAAGGTGCCGCTTTTGAAGCTGAAATATTTCAAGAGTTTGGTCGCCTATATGAATGCAAGAAAATTCGTACCACGTCTTACCATCCTCAAACCGATGGAATGTGCGAAAAGATGAATCATGTGGTAATTGAATTGCTGAAAACTCTGCCCTTAGAAGAACGAAACAGATGGCCAGAGAAGTTACCAGACCTTGTTGACATCTACAACATCCCAGTGAGCTCAACAAATTGTACCCATGCATGCCTCATGAAAGCAAGACCAGTAAAATTGCCAGTAGATTTTAAAATGGGCATTGCAGTTCCTGAAGAAAACACTTCAGATGCAGATTGGGATACTAGAAGAACAGAACAATGCAAGAAAATACAATATGGGTTGAGAGAAGTCTGGCAAAATCCAGAGAACAACAAGAAACCAACTTTAACAAAAACGCGCAAGGAACACCCTTAACACCAGGTGAATTGGTTTTGAAGAAAAAAAGAAGACTGCACAAATTAGATGATCAGTGGGAAGCAGAACGATACACTGTATTACCATTCAATTTCAATAACCAGAAAACCTGTCTAATCAGCAAAGACAATGGTGAAACAACAGCAACAGTGTCCAGAGATCATTTGAAAAGTGCACTCAACAGTTACAACCAGAAGAAGATGTACCTTGTCCAGAACTTTACAGGGTTCTGTAAAATAAGAATGCGCAAATAGGGTCTTATCTTAATTAAGCACTGTTAGCATGCGATGTGGAATTGCTCACCGTGTCCAGTTGTGAGACCCACAACTGGTTGAATAGCGATAACAAGCAGCTGCTGCAGGGACCGCACTCCCACAGATAACTGTGGTAACAACGTAGATTTCCTTGGACGAAGTGCCTCTATGTCCGCGCTGCTGCTCCAGAAACGAAGGATCCAGGACACGGGGATGTCTGGATCAACTTATGCTTTTATTATCCTACGCGTTTTGGAGCCACAAACCGAGCTCCTTCCTCAGGGAGCATCCCTTCGTCCAAGGAATCTAACTTTACAGGGTTAACACATTATTATTAAGGTGCAATACTACCCTGTGGCGCCTAGCCAGAGGGGCGCCACATTAACATACCACCCAAAGGGGGCGCAAACCCCACAGGCCATGGTTGGGGCCAGTGCACAAACTCTTGAAACTGTCACTCCTGAAGCCCTACACTTACAAGTCCAGGTTTTAACTAAGGGTATGGCTGAGATGGCTAAAGCTATGCAAGCGATGCAAGGATCCAAGCCGGCGGAGAAGATCGAGTTGGCTTCCAGTTGAGATGACGTCCCATGGGAGATCCAAGATGGCCGCGGACCTAGGAGGCTGTGTGAAACACAGCTCCAACTGCAGATATTAGGATCCGCGGCATCCTACACAGGAGACACCGGGAACCTGCACAAAAACACCACCCCAGTACAGCAGACCCAGTTGGGAGGCGATAACGGAAGAAATTGAGCCCCGGAGAGACACAGTCACTCGCCCACAGACGGAGCACACCGGCCCCCCAGGGCCTTGGATATCCCCAGCTCACCAGCCTCTCACCAGCCTCTCACCAGACTCTCACGTGTAGACGTCTGCAGCCAGATCCCTGACTCTCGGGCTGCCTGCCCGGCGCGGCTGAGGAGGCTGCGCTTCGCGCCGCGTGGAGAGAGAGCGGAGAAGCGGAGGGACACGTGCAGACCGAGGGAGACGCCGAAAGAGCCGGAGGACCGCCGCAGCTAGATCCCCCGCCGCTGACACCAGGTGACACCGAGGCTCCGAGGTAACGGGTCAGGCGGACGGGTGCGGGAAGCTAGGAGGTCTCGTGCCGCGGGATACACCAACCGCGATCGGTGCCCACAAGACTGTGAGGGAAGTGAAAGTGATCCCCCCCATCCTGAGTCCGGCAGCCATTACAGGCAGCTGTGGAGCAATACACCCGCGGTGCAACCAACATCACAGGCTTGAGGTGACCGCGGTCACAGCAGGGAGCCCCAGTCTAAGATCACTAACCCCACAACAGAGACAATTCTGGCCCTGTGGGAGATCACTTAAGACCCCAAGTCTACACACACCAAGCATCCCTTCAAATCACTGACTGAGACTGAGGGAAGGCTAATCCCACCAGCTGCAGACACAATTTATGAGAGGGCGAGAATAAACTTCTGTAACAATCAAGATCTTAATCGCTTCCAAACTGTGGGCATAATCCTAGCCCAGCCTAATTCTCCTATTTTCTGGAGTGAGTCACCTAAGCTCCAGTAGGATCTCCAAAGAAACTCTTGTCTTAGGTTGACATCAATGTCCCTACTCCACACACTAACATGCTGAGCTGCTAGACAGCCAATAGGGGGCGTGGAGCTCGACAGACACAAGGATTAACACCGTACACAATACCTAACCACATCATGGGGAAGACAAGTACAAAAACACCTAAGAATGTAAATAAAACATCCAAAACGGTCACACAGGCAGATGTTGATCAATTTTTACGCAAACAAATTGAATCTTCAGACACCCAGAAAATGAGTAAACAGTCTACACTCCCAAATGCAGACGACTCGGATTCAGATATGGAGTACGAATCTGACACAAGCACCAAAACAAAAGACTCTGTGGTCTCTAGATCATTTTTGAAGAGAATACTAACTAAAGCTCTGGAACCCATAGGGCGAGACTTAGCAGATATTAAACAAGATCTAGCCCTCCAAGGATACAGGATTGAATCACTAGAAAACACCCAGAGACCACTAATACAGCATACCAACTCCATACTAGATTGCCTGGCAACTCACGAACAGCAACTTCACCAGGTCCATTCCACACTAGAGGATCACGAGAACAGGGAGCGCCGCAACAACATACGGATCAAAGGCCTACCCGAAACAGTGGCATTCGAAGCTTTGGGCAAAGCTACCCTAGAAATATTCAAGTCAGTATTGAAAGAGGAGGATCCACAAGACATCGAACTGATCCGAGTACACCGTACACTCCGTCCCAAACCAGCACCTGGGGACACCCCTCGGGATGTATTATGCAGATTCCTGGACTACCGAAAGAAAGATTTAGTGATGCGCAGAGCTAGAGAGGCCGGAGACCTCATTTATGCAGACTCCAAGATCCTGTTATTCCAAGATCTATCGGCAATAACCCTGAGAAAAAGACGCTTACTGAAGCCTTTCACAGAAGCAGTCCTAGCTAAGGGTCACAGGTTTCGTTGGCTATTCCCATTCGGCATTCACATCACTGCCGGAGAGAGACCTATTATAGCCAGATCTTCGGCCGACATAAAAGCAGCATGCGCCTCACTAGACATCATCCTAGAAACCTATCCGGACTTAGAGACATTCCACGCTGCATCGCTACTACAGGCGCTCCCAACTCCACCGCCCTGGCAGCAAGCGATGACTCCGAAATCCCAACGTTCCAAAAGGAGAACAGCAAAGTCTCCAACGACGAAAGGCCCAGACGACGCCACCTGAGAAAATATAGTTTTTCTTTATTTTTCTTAACTCTCCTCCCTCCATAACTGCTTATGGAATGACCTCACATTTGTTTGTGAAATATAACCTCCCCGAAACAAATGTACTCAAAGATATTGATCATACCATCTTTGTGTGATCGCAAGTATATACTTTAACGTTAATCTTTTACATGTTGTTTTTGCATATGTTTATCACTAAAACAGGTTCTAGCAGGCAATACTAGATTGATAACTCAGGTAACTGATCAGAGAATATTCGGTAAAGACCCTTCCGGTTCATTACATCTGACACCTCTACATCCCCTCTCCCCATCCTCACCCCTACACTCCTATTTCCAAAATACTGGCTAACACCACTACATACACCTTTACACATCCCCCACTTGAGCCCTACCTGTCCACATATCTTTCCTTCACCTCCCTTTTCTCTACGCCCCACTATTCACTCACCCCAATCCATTTGAATATGATACAAATAGCTCTTAACTCAGTATTGAACCTGCTAAGCCTGCTAAGCCTGAGATGTTAATTCTGAAGAACAAAGAATATGATAGTTGATGTTCCATGTTTGTGTACGGTTATGATATCTAGTTAGCAATAGAGGGACCGCCCCCTCTGGACTGGCGAATCAAAACTCAGATGATTACCTTAATGGGAACAGTTAACCCTAGAAGACTATTGTTTTTTGATTTATTAATGTTCATCTTACCTTTCTTTTTCTCTCTCTTTAACACACTAATGTCTTCCCCTCCGCCCTCCCCCTCTCCCCTCGTCTCTACTTCTCCTTTCCCTACCAGGCACGATCGATGCATCTCTCAAAGCACTGATCAACGAACAAGTAACCTTAAAGACCATGGCTGATGGTAAAGTATTAACTTTTACATCTCTCAATGCACACGGACTTAACTCACCTGGCACCAGACACCCAACACTACATGCCCTTAAGAAACAAGGGACCGATGTACTGTTTGCCCAGGAAACCCACTTTAAACCAAGCAAAATCCCAAACTTTGAGAAGTCAGTATTTGACAGATGGTATCATGCTACATCACCCCAAACCGGAGCAAAAGGGGCCTCAATAGCATTCAAGAAAAACATACAATTCCAATTAAGAGAGTCTTTAATAGACCCACAAGGCAGATACATTCTGATTAAGGGCCTCCTACAGGGTACATTAATGACACTGGGCAGCCTCTATGCTCCGAACAAAAAAACATTGACATGGATTTTAGCCACAATGAAAAAAGTAGAAAGATTCAGAGAAGGCCAAGTAATCATAGGGGGCGACCTAAATGTTGCATTAGAGCCTTCACTAGACACCACCAAACAAAAGAGCTCCATCTCGAGTAAGGACTTATCCAGAATACGTGCATGCTTACAATCCATGCAATTAGTGGACTCCTGGCGATATATGAATCCATCAACGCGGGACTACACGTATTACTCCAACCCCCATAGGTCTTACCATAGATTGGACTATATACTAGTGTCAAGGAGAACATTACCCGACATACAATCGTCTGTGATTAAAACTAGTATCTTCTCAGACCATTCGGCGGTTTTAACGTCAATATCTACCATTAAACGCCACTCAACTCACAAATCTTGGCAAATAAACGAAACAATGCTAGACTCCCCTGAACTGAAAAAACGTCTTACAGAGAAACTCCAACAATACTTTAAAGAAAATCAAACAGCCGATATGCCCATACAATCTTTGTGGGAAGCTCACAAGTCTGTAATACGAGGGGAATTGATCTCGGTGGCGTCTTACCTCAATAGGAGACGACACTCAGAAACCCAACAACTATACGATGAGATTGCAGACTTGGAACTCCAACACAAAAAATACCAGGATCCTGACATAATATCTCTGCTAACGTCTAAACGAATGCAATTGAAAAATCTAATCAACACAGCATCAGCGAAACAATATAAAAAATGGAAAAATAAAATGTATGCACATGGCGACAAAGCCTCCAAATTTATGCTCTCTTACCTACGTAAACGACAATTACGCACGCAAATACATTCGATCAAAAACGAAAATGGAGTAGAATCGCAAGACCAGAAACACATTGAGCAAGCTTTTCTTGATTACTATACTCAACTATACAATCTGCGCCCTAATGATTCTGCTGAAACTGTTAGCCAGAGGAGCCGGAAAGCGGAGGACTTTCTGAAGGACCTGCAACTTCCGACTCTCTCGGAAACAGACCAACACACATTGATGCAGCCCTTCACACTCCGGGAACTCCAGTCCACTCTGTCACGCTGTCCTAAGGGCAAAGCACCTGGCCCCGACGGGTTTTCTGCTGTATATTATAAAACTTTTCCCTCCCTGCTTCTTCCACATCTCCTGACATTATGTAATGCAACACTTGCAGGCCAACCATTACCTGGCCAGATGCTCGAAGCTAAGATTTCGCTGATTCATAAAGAGGGAAAAGACCCAACACTGTGTAGTAATTACAGGCCTATCTCTTTATTGAATGTAGACTTAAAACTATTGGCTGGAATGATTGCTCACAGGTTGGCGACATTTCTACCACATCTGATATCAGCAAATCAAACTGGTTTTGTTGGAGGCAGGGAGGGGAAGGATAACGCACATAAAATCTTACATTTAATACAATATGCGAAAATACACAATCTCCCACTGGTCCTTCTAGGAACGGATGCGGAGAAGGCGTTTGACAGAGTGGACTGGACCTTCTTAAAAGAGGTCCTACTGAGATTCAGAATCCCCACAGCCTTAATCATATCTATCATGGCAATGTATCGACATCCCACAGCACGAATAAAGATTAATGATTCTATAACACCACCATTTACTATAGGTAACGGAACCAGACAAGGCTGCCCGTTGTCTCCATTATTATTTGTGATAGCAATGGAACCTCTCTTGATGGCGATTCAGCATAATTGTAACATAGAGGGCATCGCGATAGATGGTGAGCAATTTAAAACTGCTGCATTCGCGGATGACCTATTAATATTCCTTACAAACCCCGAGAGAGGACTCTATGCTTTCATGGAACTTGTGGACCAATATGGCAGACTGTCCAATTTTAAAATAAATATATCTAAATCTGAAGCCTTAGGGATACAGATCAAACCACTAATTCTCCAAAAACTAAAAACTCTGTATCCCCTCTCGTGGCCCAAACAATATATCACTTACCTGGGTGTGAAAATAAGTAGGAACCATCGTGATTTATTTGCATTAAATGTCCTACCACTTCTTACTGCTACGACAACACTAATACAAAATTGGAGAGACTCATATCTCTCCTGGATGGGGAGGAAGAATATGCTAAAAAGTTTGATATTACCTAAATTCAACTATCTCTTCCAAATGTTGCCAATAGTAATCCCGACTAGCCACCTTGCCAAAGTAAACACACTCTTTAATAAATACATATGGAAAAGTAGAAAGCCGCGCATATCACAACGTACGTTATCACTCCCAAGACGTCTTGGTGGCATGGGGGCCCCAGATATTAAACTATATTATAGAGCAGCACAACTCTCTAGAATAATAGACATAATAAGAGGAAATAGAGACAAACAATGGCTGAAAGTTGAAAACGCCATGGCACCATATAGTCTCAGGTCACTCTTCCTCGTACATTCCAATATTAAACAAAGTGTAACCATACTAAATCCTTTCACCAAGTCCACACTAAAGATATGGAAACAAGTTGAAAATGCTTTGATGCCACCACTAACCCCATTGGCCAATATTAATGATCTACTTGCACACCAAGAGACATTACGAAATACATATGCGAAAACACATGACAGACAGTATACTTGCCCAGTGGACCAATTACATCATGATGGAGTCATTAGGTCCCTCACTGACTTACAAACGATACCTGGACTATCTAACTTAAACTTTTTACAATACAATGCACTTAGACACATTCTCCACCCGCTTCTAAAGAAATCTGACCTTGCTAGAGGATTGACTGAGTTTGAGAAGCTTTGTGCTGCAGTGACAAAACCTAAACAAATATTTTCCAAAATCTACCAATCATTATTGATTACCGAAACCAACCTCAAAAGAGCATATATAGCACACTGGGAAAAGGACCTGGGTTATAAATTTACACACTCACAGATTCACTATATTTATAACCACTCACATGGTCCGACTCAGTGCGTGAGAGCTCAGGAATCCTCCTATAAGGTAATCACTAGATGGTATCATACCCCAGACCAAATTCAGATGTGGGATACTAAATACCCTTCTGAATGCTGGAGATGTGGAGCTTCGGAAGCCACTTACATACATATGTGGTGGAGCTGCCCGACACTAGTGAAGTTTTGGAAGCGAGTGGAGAACCTCATTGAGACAATTATTGGCAGACCAACTCAACTGAGACCAGAAGAAGCCTTACTGCACTTCCCGATATGGCCCAATCACAAAATATCCTCAACCTTAGCACAACAAATACTCAGTGCAACAAAGCTTTTAATACCTTTATACTGGAAAACACATGACATTCCCACGTTGACTCAACTGAAGGAGAAAATCCATTCTTTATACCACGTGGCTGAGATAGTGGCATCAGTGAATAATACCACACCAACCAACCTACTTACTTGGAGACCATGGTTGTCTTATATTAACAAAGTAAAATAGAAAATTACTTGAACATACTTACTATATCAAATAACAGTGCCGGTTACACCCCTCCCCTCTTTCCCCCTTCACCTCCTACCCCACTTTCTATTCTTTCTCTCTGCTTCTCTTCGGACCTGCTTTACTTGCATAACTTAGCTTCCTTCTAAATATTAATATTGTATGTTAGGTCTGATAGATCTCTATGAATGGAGTAGCTACAATGTAAAGATAGGCACTCATTCCCAAAGCAAATAGTACCCTATGTTTAAACACTCTCAAGACTCATTGGCTGTTAAATCTCCTTGTTCCTGGTTATAGTACTGTATATAACAAAGACATTGTATCCTGTGTTCTCTTGAAATTGAACTCCTTCACTCTATTCATGTAGTACTATTTACTCTGTTTATCTTGTACCATTCATCTTGTATAAATGCTACTATTTTCTTTCTTGCAAAAATAATAAAAAGAATTTTGAAAAGAAAAGAAAAGAGATGACGTCCCATGGATGCGACAGAATGCACCCACCAACCAGAGGACGAACCATTGATCACTATGACCCTGAAGGAAAGCCCATCTGTCGCCACTGTGACAAACCAGGCCATATTGCAAGATTCTGTAATTTAATCAATAGTACCCTGGGGCAGCAGGCCAACCCTCAGGAATGAGGCAACCTGGCCCACCAAACTGGCGTGGGAGGACCCCCAGCCCTGCCTGTCATGCTAGATGGCATTCCCATGTACACTTTACTGGACACCGGCTCGCAGGTGACATCAATAACGTATATCCTTTACTAGAGACACTGGGCAGACTCTGACATTTTACACTGCCCACATGAAAGTTCTACTATATATGCTAGTAGTGTCAGCCTGTGCCACAAATAGGGTTCAAAGAGGTGACTCTAAAGGTGGGGCGGGTGGAATTGAAAGCACAGGGATTGATAATTGTTGATGTTGATTGACGAGAAAGTAACCCAATGAAAACCTTAGGCACTTATGTTATTAAGAATTTTCTAGGGGAGATTATTGTGTTGTTGCAACAGGTTGCCAAAACTGTCAACCTCGAGCAGCATCGAGTCCTGCAGAAAGAGATAAAGCCCTGATGCAGAAGCAACAGGTGGAGGTGTCCGGAGTAGAAGTCGGCAGTGTAAAGAGTAAGTAATCCGGTACCCATTGCAATATTCCCAAAGAGTGAAATATTAATCTGGTGTAGGGCAGCAATAGGCCCTAGTGGAGCCCGTGTACTCAGACAATAGGCCCACTGTCCTGACAGCCAAAGTGATAGTTGATGTCCGCAAGGGGAGGGTACCTGTGTGTGTCTTAAACTGTGGTGAAGAAGAGGTCAAACTGCCTAGGTATGCTACCATTGCTAAGATATACTACCATTGCTAAGTTATACACTGTCAAAAACAATGCCATAAAGGCAGTGGAACTCTTGATTCCATCAGAAAAGGTGGAGGACAATGGCTCTGAGGGAAAACTGGAGGATTGGTGCCAGACGTTACATGTAGGCACTGACTCCACCCCTTCACACCAAAAGCATGGAGTTTACTGGGTAGCGCAGAAATATGAACAAGTCTTTAGTAAACATCCTTTAGACTTTGGGTGGGTAAAAGGGGTACAATATCATATCCCAACAAGTGAACATCTACCCATTAAAGAGAGATACAGGCCTGTACCACCAGCTCAATATCAATGTGCCAAAGAGATGTTATGGGAGATGAAGGAGGCTGGGGTGATGAGAGATAGTTGTAGACCCTGGGCAGCTCCTCTAGTCTTAGATAGGGTACCATTACAAACATAGATAATTGTGCAAACATTGTTCACAGATCTCTGGTTGCAGTGAAATCATGGACACATTGTTCCATTTGTAGACGGCCACAAAATAGAACAATGTGTCCATGATTTCACTGCAACCAGAGATCTGCGAACAATCTCTGCACAGTTATCTGTGTGTGTAACTGGGCCTTAAGAAAGATGGATGGTACAAAGAGAATGTGTGTTGATTACAGGCAGATTAACCGCATTGCACATAAGGATGCTTACCCATTACCCAAAATTGAAGAGTCACTAGCTCCACTGAGAACTGCTAACTACTTTTCCACCTTAGATCTCACCAGTGGGTATTGGCAGGTTCATGTAGCAGAGGCGGACCGGGAGAAGATAGCAATTGCCACGCCATTGTAATGCACCGGGAACATTCCAGAGGTTGATGGAGTGCTGCCTGGGGTACAAGAACTTTGAAACGGTGTTCTCCACTTATATTACATCATAGTCTACTCCAAGATGTATGAAGACAATCTGGAGCATTTGGCTGAAGTGTTTGACGCATTGTCCAGTTATGGCATGAAAGTGAAGCTATCCAAGTGCTACTTGTTGAAGTCTAAGGTACAGTACCTCGGTCATGTTGTCCGTGCTGAAGGTGTAGCACCAGATCCTGAGAAAGTCACTGTCATTACGGGCTGGCCAAGACCAACCACGATCAAGGAAGAGAGGCAGCTCCTGGGGCTGGTAGGGTGCTACTGAAGGTTTATTAAGGGGTTTACAAAGATGGCAGTGCCCGTGCAAGATCTCCTGGTAGGCCAGTCCAAGAAGGCTGAGAATCCGAGTCCTCAATTCGAGTGGGTTAGCAGAAAGGAAGACTCCTTCAATCAGTTGAATTGGGCACTGACGTTGGATGAGATCCTAGCCTACCCTGACTATGGTCAGCGGTTTGTGTTGTATACAGATTTCAGCAATATGGGATTGGGAGCCATATTGTTCCAGGTGCAAAGAGGTAGAGGAAAAGTGATAACCTATGCCAGCAGGAAGCTCTGTCCTACAGAAAGGAGCCCAGAAAACTACAGCTCATTTAAGTTAGAGTTTGTGGCCATAGTCTGAGCGGTCACAGAACATTTCAAACATTACCTGGCTGCCACAAAATTTACCATCTTCATGGAAAGTAATCCATTGACTCACTTGCAGACAGCAAAGCTAGGCGCACTAGAACAACGCTGGATGGTCCGACTGTCCAATTACGACTTTACCATCAAGTACCGGGCTGGCCACAAGAACATCAACACTGATGCATTGTCCTGGCTGCCCCATTTGCAGGATGTGGGAGAAGACCTTGAGGAACTGAAAGAGATAGAGCTACCGGCTTTTCACCGCCCTTACATGTCTCAGTGTATTAATTATATGAAAGACAAGCGTCAAGAAGCCCCAATGACCCTGTTACCCCACCATGGATGGGCAGAAATACAAGACAGTGACCCAGCTGTTTGCTTATTAAAGGAACTGTTGAAAGAAGCAGACTGTGTTTCAGTGTATTAATTATGTGAAAGTGACAAGAAGCCATGTTGAGAGGAGTGTGGCCTGACGGCGATGGCGGAGGCTGCTTATCTCGGGGGGCTCCGAGTATCGCGGGCACAGAAGCAGCATTAAACAGAATACCGAAGAGCTCTGAGACTGTACACTGCACTCACCCAGCTCCGGAACAGTCAGTGATCAGATGGGCAGGCTCAGACCTACCAAGAGACAGTCTCCTAAGGGGGTCTTCGACTATTTCTTCGGCAGCCTCATATCCCCTACTGCGCCAGCAAACATGGCACCTCCATCTTCCCGCTCAGCCCACGCTTCCAGCCGCAGCTCCTTAGCCTCTGCAGTTTCCATGAACTCTAAAAAGCAAGAGGCTCCCCTCACAAAAGGGGCCATGAAGGAGCTACTTGCAGCGCTTAGAGCCTCCTTACAAAATGATATGAAGGAGATGGTGGCTCATCTGTGGGGTGAGGCTTCAGAGATGGGCAGCCGCACAGTCAACCTTGAATGGAAAATGGCAGAGCTGGTGAGGTCCCATAACAAACTTTTGGACTCCCATCAACAGCTACAACAAAAGATAGATAAAGTTACCTCTAAAGCACTGGACCTAGAAGACCTGTCCAGGCGTAACAATGTTAGGGTCCGCGGCATTCCTGAAGGGGTTGCCCCAGGGGAGTTGCACACGTTTTTGCAAGAATTCCTATCTGCTGTGCTACCTGAAGTTGCAAAGGACAGTATGGTAATTGATAGAATTCACAGAGTCCCCAAAGCTCTTATGGTCAGTTGGGTCCTTTCTCCTGTAGACTGTAGGTTCTTATGATCAACGAGATCTTCTCTCGTTCCTCTCCATACGTGTATTTCACAAACAATTTTTTCAGTGTGTATTTTGACACAAATTTATTGTCCATGAAATAAATGTAGAAATAAAAAAAATTCAAAGCAATTTTATCGTGAATATTTGGTGAAGTAGGCAAATTCTAATTTCATAAGATCTGCTCATCACTCTATGGGTACTGTTACACGCAGAGATATCACTGGGATCTCTAAAGATCTTGGGGGTGCGCGGTGGCTCAGGACATCGTTGGTGAGATGTCACACGTATAGATATCGTGAACGACGCCCCTGCGAAGTTGCGAGCAGAGATCGTTCGCACAACCCAGCAATTGTTCCCTGTTCATTGTGGTCAATGGCCAAAATCTTTATCCACATCGTTATCGCGGTGTTACATTGACCGATGCAGCAGGCTTGCTGATTGCAGATCTTCAGATTTATGAACATGTTCTCAAATCTGCAATCAACGATCCAACGATTTATCGCACCCATATCTCGGTGTTACACGTAACGACGTCCTAACGATGTAGTTTGAGCGACTTCAAACCCGTGACATTTCAGCGATATCTCTCATGATACCTCTGCGTGCAACGGTACCTTAAAACATATAGAATCTGCTACTTTGTTGCAATCTCTATTATCTGCTTTTTCCTTTGCGTTCAATCTATATTATGCAATGATCTTTTATGCTAGAGTTGAGGGATATTGGAACAGAGCTGGTTTTGAAATACGCATTTCTGTATTTATCTGGTAGCCAACTGTTTACATACCTCTGTTCTAAAACCCCCTTTGTTACTGATTGATGAGAGGGTATGTCTAAGGAAAGAAAGCTTAAGCTAAAGACCTTTATATACCCCCATGTGTCCTCTATAGCATTCAAGCCGGGAAGCACCATGGGGCTTGTAGGTCTATGTCTTATACTACTATATGGACTTATTGGGTCCAACGCTCAGCAACCGTGAGTATGATTTGACCCTATACATCTACAAATGTCATAAATTTACATACACAGATGTAACAGACACAGACATGATGGCACCATACTAGGTCGGTAATATAAGGCACTTCGGCACTTTACGTTAATAATTGATACAAGACCGTTCCATTCATTTTAGATGAGAATCACACTTATTCATAAAGAAGAGGTGTCATGTTATTGGTTTCTACATCTGCTCTGTACCCACTGATATATACAATATAACTACTATGGAAAACAAGTGACGACATGCCCACCTGGATACAAGGGCCCATTCATTTATTGTAAAACAGTTTTTCTTACGTGACACTTGGAATATAAATATCTGTCACCTGGACCCAACGTGGTCAATAATCACATTACAAATCTATTGCAAATTTAAGAAAAATGACATAAATTTTCACACTATGCCTTCTATCTTAATATACCTTTTTCAAGGATTATTTGCCTTATTTCTAACCAATCTAATTAGTCTCTAACCATAGGATAAGGAATAAGTTGTTGATCAGTGAGTGCTTATCTTCTTGGATCTTGAGATTGGGACTATATGACTCTGAGAATGTCACGAGTATCTCATGTCCAGCTGAGACCTTTGAGGTCTCTGGGATTAGCAGATCTCAAGGCTTCTTTGGAATCTGACATGAGTGGAGTGGATTTATTTTAATTTAGTATTGAAGCAGTTAAAAGCTCCTTTTTGATCCTGCTGAGATTCCATATAGCTCTAATCTCAGTTGCTGCACCTTGGTGCCACTCCCATTCATTGTTTAACCTCACTCCTTACTCTCCCATGTCCCAGTTATAGTTCTTCTATGCTGACCTCCCAAGGTGAAGTTATAAAAAAAACCTGGAAAAGAAAAACAGACAAATCCGAGTGTGTAAATATATTACAGTCTTTGGTCTATCTTATTTGATAGAAGACCAATAGAGCCTTGGATCGAGAATCCTCAGAAATTTCTCTGGGATACTTTTCAATGGACAGGACTTGCAGCTTGTCTCGTTGCCTCAGGTGGATCAAAGTGAATGAGCCGGTCATAGGCTCTCAATATACCAAGAAGAGTGTATCCAGCCGATGAACGGCAGCGCTTCCCGGGACTCACATCCAAAGATGATATTTTTCTTTTTTTTTTGTATATTAATATAGAGGAAATAAAACACTTTTTGGATACGTATATATTCTTCTTCATCTTCAGGTATCATAAACACACAGTACAGGTCCTACTAATATAAACGGCTGCTACATAGAAGTGTGGTTGAATTTTATATTAGTAGGATCTGTACTGTGTGTCTATGGTATCTGAAGAAGGATATATACTGTATCCAAAATGCATTGTGTCTCCTCTATTTTAATATACCAAAAGGAAAAGTTGTCCTTATGGAAGCTGTGGAGTTCTGTTTTTAGTTTTATTACTGTTAGTTCGTCTCTGTCCCAGTGTAGACAAGTGTCTTGTTACCCTATTCAATAGCCAGGGCTAACGCAGGGTTGGCATGGCCTATTTATGTAATCACACATGAGGAAGGACCAGTCTAGGGATGTTAGGGAGTGCAGAATTCAGTGAGTGTTTAGGAGTCACAATTCACCCTATTCCCTTGTTTTCTCTTCTCTTGCGCTGCACACCAGGCATATTTTCACTTTGTAGTGACGGAGAATAGACTAAGCAGCCTTGTCCTAAATGAATTACCGTAGAGGTGTCCATGTGTTGCCTCTGCTCCATTATTTGCCTACAGATCTACTGAATCCAATGATTGGCTAATTATGGTGGTCCCAAAAACAGTGAATGGAGAGGACACCATGTAGGGGGGTGCAAAGTATTTTCTCTGGGTTATAGATTCCTAATCTCAGGATGCTGGGGGTGTGAATTTTGGGGTAGGTTTTAACTTGATACCTTGGGAACATTTCTTTATGGGTTGAGTTTTAACCTTGCTTCATGCTGTGCAGCTGAGAACCGCTGATGATTTTTTGAAGTTTTGCAGCAAGAACAGACAGAGCCCAATTAACCATGAACCAGCAGCAATTTGCATTAAATGTCTTTCTTTTTTTTCTTATGCAAATTCCATGACCCAAAGATTATCTATTTAAACTCAATCCCTTCATTTCAGGGGCTCAAAAGTATTGGAACGAAGTTAAAATTTCTAAATAAAATGTTAATTTCTAATACATGGCTGAAAACCCTTTGTTGGCAATGACTGCTTGGTTTTGAACTCACGGCCATCACCAGATGCTGTTTCCTCCTTTGTAGTGCTCTCCAGGCCTTTAGTGCCGCGGTTTTCATTTGCTGTCTGGTTGTGGTTTTTCTGTCTGAAGTTTAGTCTTCAGCAAGTGAAATGCGGCTCTATTGGGTTGAGTTCAGGACTGACTTGGCCATTCAAGAATATTCCACTTTAATAAACTCCTGGGTTGCCTTGGCCTTTTATGTGCTTAATTGAGAATTAAATAACGTCTGCCTATGAAAAAGCCTTTTAGTCAATTGTCCAATTTCCTTCGGTCTCTTTAATAACAGGGTGGCACATGTAAAGGAGCTGAACAAATAGCCTCAAATTTAAGCTAAAAGTCTACACTTTATGTCCATGTCAATTTTATAACTATAACTGGAATATGTTTCAGTAAACAGGTAAAAAAAAAAGAAAATGTGTCAGTGTCCAAATCCTAACTGTAGATACATACAACGATGATGATAGGTTGATAGACTGTAGATGAACATATAGATAGATAGATAGATAGATAGATAGATAGACATAGATTGGATGTGGGACCGATGCTATTCCATTGGGAGGGTGATGACATGATGATGGGGCGGGCCTTGTGGCACTGGGGGTGGGCACCGTCTCTTTCCCCTGTGTGGTCTCTCCCCTGTACACTTTTATTTCCCCCTCGCTTTCTGCCCCCCATGCATGCTCTCTGCTCCTTGTGGTAATTTTCTGGCCCCCTGTAGTAGCTTCCTTTCCCCATGTGGTCACCCTCTGCCCCCTGTGCTGCCTCTCTGCTCCCCGATTTTGATTTCTGCCCCTTCCATGCTGCCTCTCTGCCCCTCTGTGGTTGCTCTCTGCCCCTCTGTGCATGCTCTCTGCCCCTTCCCTGTGGTCACCCTCTGCCCCCCCCATTCCTGTTGCTACTCTCTACCCACCCTGTGGTCACTCTCTGCCCCCTGTGGTCAATCTGTCTCCCTGTGGTAGCTCTCAGCCCTGACTACCCTGTGTTCGCTCTCTCCCCGACCCCCAATGTGGTCGCTCTCTGCCCTCGACACCCCTGTGGTTACTCTCTGACCCTAACTCCCACCTCTATACCGCCTGTGCTCTCTATCATGCGGCGGCAGCATGAGAAAGATGACAGCAGCATGAGGAAATGGCACGATTACTCATTTCAGCAATCTGTGGGGTGAGCAGTCTTTGGGGTAAGCGGCCTGCGGGGTGAGTGGGCTGCAGGGTGAGCTGATTGCAGGGTGAGTGTGTTTGCAAGGTGAGCAGACTATATGGTGAGTGGGCTGTGGGGTGAGAGAGGTGATTGAGCTGAGCAGGCTGCAGGGTGAGCGAGCTGTGGGGTGAACAGACTGCGGGGTGAGTGGGCTGCAGGGTGCAGGGTGAAAACAGGCTGAGTGGGGTGAGTGTTGGCATAGTGGACTGAGCAGACTGTGAGCAGAGTGAGAGTGGACAGAGCAGCGTGAGAGCAAGGTGAGAGCAGGGTGAGAGTGGGCAGAGCTGGGTGAGAATGGGCTGAGCTTGCTGAGCAGGGTGAGAGCGGGATGAGCACAATGAGAGCGGGCAGAGCGGGATGAGAGTGGTCAGAGCAGGATGAGTGCATGCAGAGCGGGCTGAAAGGGATGGCAGTCGGCATAATATGCAGAGCGGTGTGAGATAAGGTAGAGCTGGGTGAGAGCAAACTGTGCAGGGTGAGAGCAGGCAGAACGGGGTGATAGAAAGTAGATCAGGCACAGCAGGGTGAGAGTGGGCAGAGTGGAGTGAGAGCGGGCTGAGTGGGGTGAAAGCGAGATGAGTAGGTTGACAGCAGGATGAGAGTGGGCAGAGCGGGATGAGCAGCCAAAGCAGACTCAGTGGGCTGAGAGTAGGCTGAGAGTGGGCATAGTGGGCAGAGCAGGGAGAGCGGGGGTGAGCAGGAAGAGTGGGCTGTGAGTACCTGGCTGCTCTCTGTACATAATAAAACCTGATCATCTGATCAGTCAAATGACCATGACATCACTACAGGTCCTGTCCGGTTAGAAAGCGGATAATTATTGACATATGCAGCGGAAATTTACGGGGTTGACTGGGGGTGCGTAGAATGCAGAGACGTCTTGCTGGCATCGGTTGCAGGTGTCAGTGTTTTTGTAGGAGTGCGGTAACGCTAGTGGTATTGGTGAAGGGGCCAATTCCGCTAGTAGGTGCCATATTTCTACACCCATCACTTGCGTGTGTAAATATGGCTGCCACACCGGAAGTCGAATGTGCGTGATAGGTGGATGTCGGGATGGAACTCGAAGACGAATGGGACAGTACAATTATGTTTGTAGCAGATAGATAGATAGATAGGACTACTGCGGTCCCTGGGAATAAAACCCACATAACTATAGGGCTGATTCATATATACAACAAAATTATAGCATCTTACTGTTGAAGCCAATAACATGCATACCATGTTGTTTTAAATGATGGTTAATGTGTTTTTCTTGAGAAAAAATAAAAACTAAAAAGTATATTTTTATTTTGGCCAATACATGTTGTGAGGTAGCGCCCCAGGGGAACCCGCTTGGCACGGGGAAAATGACAGCAACGACTACATTTCAACGTAACATAACCAGCGGATTTATTAATTCTGTCATAAACCGCTTTCAACACATAAACCATAACACTGTATTTCCATTTTCACATATAATATGCATATCCTTACATTGCATTATATGACATTCCCATATGACATTACATTACAGGACATTCACATACGTTTCCCCAGAACATCAAGGCGTCACCCACCGACCCTTGCAGACCTCAGTCTGGTTCTAAAGACGGCTATCACCGTCTATCACCCTGACAGGGATCATTCCCCATCCTATTGCACATGAGTCATCACACATGGCATTTTTACATAAGCCATCACATACTAACAGGAACCCTGTCACTCAGTACTCACAAGACCTCCATGGATCCACCGGGATCTAGGACACTAACATCTGGATCAACGGGACCATATCATGACTCACTCAGTCAGTCCCAAAGTCGGCTGTGACCGCCTGGCTCTTGAGCCGTACTCGATCTCTCACACCGCACATCTGACCGCCTGGCCCTTGAGCCATCCTCGGTCCTCATCACACATATGACCGCCTGGCCCTTGAGCCGTCCTCGGTCCTGGACACTTGCTGGCATGCACGCATCTTTGTGCCACCGGCATGGAGCTGGCAGGCTCCCATCACTTCCCCCACCGGGGACGGATCACTTCCAGCACCTCCTCACATGGCAGTGGTCTGGACTTCTGACTCCCATCGTCCTCTCCTCACTCAGACACCTGGCAGGTTCTTATTCAGGCTGCTCACTCACAGCTGCAACACAGTGAGTCAATCAGCACATCTTCACTCACACACAGACCTGAGATGTGATTAATCCCCTGTGCACCATTCAGGTTTAGCCCAGCATAGCACTCATCTCCACAGGTTCAGTCGCTCATTAGGCTCATGAATGTATCGGATCTTCAGCACTCACACTCAGCTGTTTTACTCAGCTCATGAAAACCCTTCAGCTGTTAACCCCCTGTACATCGGACAGGTTTCACACAGCACACACAATCAGGAAAACCGGCCCATGTGAACAGAGACCTGCATTGATAACCAGTGTGATGCACCCGGCCAGGGGCCACATCACCACAATGTGCTGAGAACCTTAATATAAGATGAGTGTTTTTCCAAAGAACATTTTTTCCCATCTGAGTTTTATTGAAAAGACTTTAGTTTTTATTTTTTCTTAAGAAAAACACCTTTACCATCATTAAAAAACATCATTGTATGCATGTTATTGGTGTCCACAGTGTGCTGCTCTGATTTTGTAGTATATATGAATTAGCCCTATAGATTTGCACCTGTGCTGAAAAGTATAAAGGAAGTGCTGTCTGTTTTTTTCTCCTTCATTTAATGTGTGGAGCAGGCTGGCTCCAAGGCTGGAATCTGCACTCCTTCCTCCCTATCAAGCCACTGGGCCATCTGATGTGCTGTGTATCCTGCTGTTGCCCACGTGATGAAGACCCCAAGGGTACAAGAGAGGTTTATAGAGTAGACAGGGACCCAGCAGATTTAAGGTCACCTTGCCGCGGTTGGTGGGCAGGCATATATTGGCTAATACATGTGCTAAGAACCTTAAGATAAGTGTTTTTGCAAAATAATTTTTTTCTCCGTCTGAGTTCCTTTGAAAAATCTTTTTAATTTTGCTGTGGCATCACTGTCCATAGCACAAGCGACCAACATGGTATCAATAAATAAAATCATTGTCTCTCCCTGCAAAAAATAAGCCATTGTACGGCTATATCAACAGAAAACTGAAAACGTTCCGGGTCTGGGAAGCCAAAATGTTTTTTTTTTTCATGCAAAATTTCCGAATTTTTTTTCACCACTAAAATAATTAAAAAATAATTGGACATGTTTGATATCACTGTAATCATACTGATTAGGAGAATTATATTACAAGGTCATTTTTACAACATAATGTACACCGTAAAAAGAATTCCCAAAACACAATGTCATAATAGTGTTTTTTTTTCCAAATTTCCCAACATTTGGGATTTTTCCCCCATTTTACAGTACACTATGTTTTAAAATTAATAACTTCACTCAAAAGAACATCTTGCCCTGCAAAAAACAAGCCCTTGTATGTGTATGTGGAAAGAAAAGTAAAAAAGGTTGTGGGTCTGAGAAAGAGAGGAATGAACATAAAATGAAAAAAAGTGAAAATTGGACTCATCATGAAGGAGGTGGAAATGTCTGGATTCAGTGCCAAGCAGCAATGCCAGACACTGTGAAGACACAGATTTTTTTCAATGCATGCCAGGGGTTAATGTTCTTAATTTGGCCAGACTATTGGTCTTATTTTTGTTATCTCATGTTTGCTGAAACATTGTTGTGTGCCAGACTATTCAGAGTCTTCCTTTGTCCATGTTTGTGTATTGCTAATTTAATGTAAATCACCTCACTCTCCTTTGTCTACATCACTCAAAGGAGAATGAAGCATTTGGCTTGAAATCCAGCCAATAAGAGCACAGCCTTGTTCAACCAATCCTGAAAGACCACAATGCCTTGAGATGTGTGCTCAGGATATACTAGGGGGGACTGTTTCATTCACCAGTTGTTCATTTGCTTCATGGCTTTAATCTAGGAGCTGCGGTTCCGGTTGGAAGACCATAACCTCAGCCTAGGCATTTTGATTCTGGCTACCAGGATAACATCCTGTTTCATGGCCTCAAACTTAGGAGCTTTGGGTCCGATTGGAAGAGCACAAAAATTGGATTATATTCGCAGGAATTCAGCCTAGGAATCGGAATATCAGAGACTAAGTATTCAGGTTGGAACAATTTGGTCACATGGCTACAGACTTTGCTGTGCGGGTCAGCTTCCTAAGCTTGCCACTATTCTGCCCATGGCTAAGGAGGTCGGGCGGTCAATTGGGAAGAGCTCTGGTCCATGCTGTCTTTCTAAAGGTAGCTATGCCAGCAAACAAGAACACCCACTGACCCCCGTGTCTCCACAGACACTATCAATGGGCACGTGTGGTGCTTTTATCAGCAAAGACACAGGCCCTTTATTGTGATTCTGGCCACCTGTAACCTTCTGCTGTGTAGACAAGTAATCTGATTTCAGATATTCTCTGGCAGATTTTAGATATTAATCTTTCCATGTTTTACTCCTTGCAGATGCAGCCTGATAACACCCAATGTGCTGCGTGTGGACAGTGAAGAGACCATTATCGTAGATGGACAGGGATCGGGATTTGATGCTGAAATCACAATTGAAGACTTTCCCCACAGAAAATTCATTTTAGGCAAAAGTAAAGTCTCTGTGAACAGCAGTACCCAGTTCTTTGGAAACGTTCAGTTGACGGTAAGATTCTAATAACTCAATCACTTATTTTCTGCCCCCATGAAGGGTAACATATTTTTACCGACATCATTTATTCATTTTGGAATATCTACCCATAATTATAACCTAAGGTTTGAAAGGTTTAGTATTTTTCAGCCTACAGTGGCATGCAAAAGTTTAGACAAAATTAATGTTATTGTGAACAGTTAAATAAGTTGAAGATAAAGTGATCTCTATAAGCCATGACGTTAGACATGACACTTTCCTTTGAATTTTAGGCACAAAAAAACATTTTCATTATTAACATTATAATAATTATACAAAAAGGAAAATGAGCCCATACTAAAGTTTGGGCACCCTTGAAGATTTGTGTGTTCAGATAACTTTGACCAAGGATTCAGACCTTAGTTAGGCTGGTTTCACACTACCGGTTGTCGGTATCCGTGTGAATCTAGCTGACACTTGATTCCATTGACTTTCAATGGAGCTGCAGGAACTTGCGGGCACTTCCAGTTGTTTACAGTTCTCCCTGATCCGGGTGTCCACGGTTTTTGCACTGAGACCAAAATTTTGTAGCGGTTTTGGTCTCCATGACAATGACTCACCGTGGCCGGGACTCCGGTTTAGACAGGCGATGCTTCCTTCCTCCTTGTCACGGGTGGACCGCGCCTGCCAGTAGTGGGGCCCGGTGTAGTGCAGATCAAAAGTGTTGAAGACGTCTTGCGGGAACAGATTAAAGGGGTTTTTAATTTATTCGTGACGCCACCTATGAGTAGTTCGGTAATCGTTACCGACGCTGCGGAACCTCCGGGGGATGGACAGCAGCAAGATGTTACGCTCCCCACAGGCTGAGCGGTGATCCCCGGGGCTGGAGCTGCTCAAGATGTTGTGCGGCAGCTGCGGTTACCTTGTAGTGCGGACGGACAGTTCATAAGGAAGCACGGACACAGAAAGTCTCTGCAACGGGTCTTTACTGTAACCAGCAGGCAGTACATGGTATACAGATTACAGGTAGTGGACCGGGTGGACTCAGCAGTGATGGTGTCCCTTAGAAATCCGTAGTTTTCCTCCATTCTAACTAAGTGATTGCCAGTGTCGCCCAGGAATACCAGGTCGGGTACGGGGAGGCTGCTTCAATGCCCTATCCATGATGTACGTTCTGGATGTTTTGGGGAGCCTTGGATCCCTCGGTGGGTACACCGCTGGTTAGACAACTGGAAGTTGGCTGGTGGTGGGGTGCTCCTGTGAAGCTGCTCCTCCACGCTTCTGGTTCGCGTAGCAGAGGTGAACTGCTGCCAGCTTCGGTACCAGTGAACCGGCTGTGAGCTGTGGGCACGGGAGTCTTTTGGGAACCCGTGTGAATAATGCCCAATCCCGGTTGGTAAGGCCTCAGGTGCTAACACCCGACCGGTGACGGCCCGGGGCTGCACAGGGTGCGGAGCCCCCGCTCCTCTCCAAGTTCAAGTCTTCAGACCTTGTTCTAGGCTGTTCCAGACTATTCTCCTTCTGTTCTGTGTAGACTATTGTGTGTGTTCTACTACACTTCCCTAACACTCCACCCACCAGGACCTATGATTGGCCCTCTGTTCTAGGTGATGCATGCAGGGTTGGATTTCTAAATTAACCAGATCATTGCCGTGTCAGAGGATATTGCGGCTGCATTTATGGCTGCAATACCCTCTTGTGACGCACTCGTTGCGGGGCGCCACAACAAAATCGTTAATACCCAGATCTGTGGCAATGCATGTGAAATTACAATGGGGCTCTACTGAACCCAGATCTGGCAGAATCCAGACCCACTGGATCGGGCGCCGGATCTGGGTTTTGGTCTGAGCATGCCCAGAACCAAGTTTGAAATGACACGCACCCTAGGGAGCATGTCACTTTCCACCAGAACGAGCAAAAAAAGGTACACAACCCGATGCAACGGGATGCTCCTGCATTGGTATTATCATTGATCTGTGAGGCAGATCAGTGATAATACTAGTGTGGGTTCATCCAGTTTGTAAATTGCGCGGGATTCTGGGGAATCCAGGGGGATGCATCGCTCTTGGAACCGGTTCTCCGTTCCTGGATTGGGTCCCTCTCGTTGGTGGTCTTACTGGCCCGGATTCGGGTGCACCACAACACTCTAGTATCCCCCTTCTGTCTGGGCCACCTCTCCTGAGGTGCCCTCCGGTGCGCTCCTCGCTGGGTTCTCACTAACCCTCTTCTCCCCCTAACCTTCTTCCCACCCTTCCACTACAATTTTTTTCAAATTTTGGTGGAAAATAAGTATTTGGTCAATAACAAATTTTCATCTCAGTACATTGTTCTATCTCCTTTGTTGACAACGACAGAAGTCAATCATTTTCTGTAAGTCTTCACAAGGTTGACACACACTGTTGCTGGTATGTTGGCCCATTTCTCCATGCAGATCTCCTCTAGAGCAGTGATGTTTTGGGGCTGTAGCTGGGCAATTCAGACTTTCACCTTCCTCCAAAGGTTTCCTATAGGGTTTAAATCTGGAGACTGGCTAGGCCACTCCAGGACCTTGAAATGCTTCTTAGTTCTAGTCCAAACAGGTGCCAGTACTACAGGTAATGAGTAGAGGACAAAGGAGCCTCTAAAAGAAGAGGTTACAGGTCTGTGAGAGCCAGACATCTTGCTTGTTTGCAGGTGACCAAATACTTATTTTCCACCAAAATATGAAAAAAAATATCTTTCCAAATCAGACAATGAGATTTTTAGGATTTGTTTTCTCATTTTGTCTGTCATAGTTGAGGTCACCTATGATGTCAATTACAGGCCGACCTGATCTTTATAAGTGGGAGAACATGCACTATTGTTGGCTGACTACGTACTTTTTTCCCCCACTTTACATAATACTTCATTAAGAACTATCCATGATGTAAAGAAAAACAAAGTTATAAATATGATGATATGGCCTCCACAAAGACTAAAGTCAACATTATTGAGTCAGTGTGGGATTACACGACTAGTCAAAAGGATTTGTGCAAGATCTGTGGTTAGTTCTCCAAGATATTTGTAACAACCTCCATGCCGAATTCCTTCAAAAACTGCCTGAAACTGTACTTAGAAGAACTGAGGCTTTGATGCTGTTTTGGTCACGTCAAACGTTCATTAGATTCATATTTCTCCTTTGCATTTTGATAAACTATTAATGCTTCTATTTTGGAAAGCATTTTAACCATGCAGCATTTTTTCCTAAAATTTGAATACTGCATTGTATATTGCTTTGATGTTCTAGGGTGGAGGGTAGGAAGCGCATATCTCTCTTGTTGCGCTACTGCAGACTAATGAATTCTATCATTAATAGATTAATGGATTCGTAGATTGTGAACCCTCTCTCCTTCTGTACCTGTATGCCTTATATTGTCAATGTACATTGTACTTGTCTTTGTAAACCCTTTCATATGTAAAGCGCCATGGAATTAATGACGCTATAATAATAAATAATAATAATAATAATAATAATAGATCCTCATTTTAAGATTATCTAGAAAAATTATACTCCTTTATCATTTGCGCTCTAAGATGCGTGTTGAGAATAAGAAATGTGTTTAAAATATGTACTGATATGAAAATCGTTAAAATAAGGAAAGTTTTTACCCCTGATGATTTCTATGAATTTTTTTCCTAATTCTTCAGATCTCTTCAGCTAATTTGGAAAAAGACCCAAATAAGAAACAGTATGTGTACATCACTGTAAAGTCTCCACAGTGCTCTCTGGAGAAAGTTGTCCTGGTGTCCTTTCATAGTGGATATATATTCATACAGACCGACAAACCCATCTACACCCCAGGATCTACAGGTAAAATATTAAGATATGATTAAGGTATGAAAAAAAAAGCTTTTGTTACATATACACAAAGATTAGGCATCTTCAAATCAAATATTGCAGGAGAAGGGTAAATAATTAATATACAACAATAACCTGTTATGTTTGGCACCTTGCTTGAACTCCTAATAGTGTGCTGGCAAACACCTCAGCAGCACTGAAGGTGTGCTGACAAACACCTCAGCAGCACTGTCTTCACAGAGAGAAAATCTCATGCGAGAAGCACAGCAAGTCCCACAAAAAAGTGCACACACGTCTTCTCAGCTTCAGGTCTTGCAGAGACTAAATCTCTATCAGCAACATCTGCTGATGGAAGTGGAAACTATTTAAAGGGCAGGGGCATGGACAGCAGAATAACATGACACACCTCATCAACTGAAGAGTCATAAACCCATAGACAGAAGCACCTTCTGACATTAGCACTGAATATGTCCAAGGAAATTTACTCCCATTTAAACTACTGCAGAGCTTTCACATGGACTGCAGAGCAGTCAACATGTGACAATTATGCTGTAATATAATTTAAAAAATGAGTTTTCATTCAAAAAATTAAGAGATGCCTCCTTTCTCTGTACACAGAAAATAAAGTGTATTGTGCCAACTACTATATCATGGTCTGAGGGTGCGCTCCGGAAAAGGGTCCCTCCGGGGGATTCTCCTGTTCCCCTGTGGGATGGTCTGAGCGTGTCTACACAGGCATCAGTCCTTTCAATACTACACTATATAATGATACATCAACATTATCTTCTTTTTTTTGGCACATGACCCCACAGTTTTAAATACAACTAAGAAGTCTAAAATATATTTTGTGAACAATTGCAAAACTAAGTTTTATTATTGGTCCAAAAACCAAACTTACATATCTTAAGTCCTTTTTGATATGGTTTATTGTTATAATTACATGTACATTTTTAGCTTATCTGATTGTCAAGAGTCTGTGATGTGCATCTGTATATTTTAAGACTCAGTTCACATGAAAGATTGTGATTTGTGTCTTTGTTATTTACTAATCTGGTCACATTACATTTGATGGAGTCCATTTACATTCTCTGAGATTTGTTGGCATTGCTGCTTTATAATTGGCAGCCACGAGATATGTTTGGTGGATGGACTGATGCATGGTTTTCTTTATATTGCATAAATCACAGTTCAGATATTTTCATAGAAGATTATTGATCCCTGTTTATTTCCATAATTGTGTTGATTATGTTTTTTTTTATAAAGTCATGTTTAGGGTGTTTACCATGGACTCACATCTAAGACCAATGAACAAGCCGGTGATCGTCGAAATCCTGGTAAGTCTCTACTCCGCTCCAAGATATCAGATATTATTAAGGCGGCCGTCACATGGTTCAATATCGATAGCGATATTGTTAGCGATCACGTGCACGCGCGATCGCTAACAATATCGGTCACATCGCTGGTGATGTGACTCACCAGCGATGTGGACCAGCGAGATCGCTGGTAACTATGGTACACATCGGGTTACTAGGCGTCGCACGGCGCTTAGTAACCCGACGTTTACCATAGATTCCATCTCCCAGCATAGGCTCTGCCGCTGGGAGATCGTTCATCGTGGTGTCACACACCACGATGAGGCAGATTGAACAAGCGTTTCTCGCTTGATATGAGCTCCGGCTCAACAATCTGCGATCTAACGATCAAGCGATTTTACATTGTAAAATCGCTTGATTACACGCAGCGATGCACAAACGATATCGCTTAAGCGATCAAAACGCAGATCTCTTAAACGATATCGTGCATTATATTGATGCGTGTGACGGCCGCCTAAGTAAGATTAACCTTGTGATTAGAGATGAGTGATCCTTTTGAAGTTTGGGTTCGGTGAACGGACATAGGTTCGCCGAATTGTTTAACAAACAGTTTGCCAAACTACCGAACCCCAATCAAATCAATGGGAGGCATAATCGGGGGCAAATAAAACACCTTCAAAGGGGCCAAAAAGTTGCCAAAACAGTTCATATTAGGAGCAGACACCAGAAAAAGTGCCATCTATTCACCAGAGTTAACATTTTTATCATGGTGCATTATGGATGCATGGGAAAAGGCCTCACCTAGCATTTCAAGGTTCAGGTGTAGGCATGGTTCTCAGAGAGCCCTGCTAAATTCAGGAAAAAGACAGGAAGGAGACCTCTAAGAAGAGTGTCCACATTTCCAAAAATGAAGGCCAGATATCACCAAAGTGGCATAAATTGATCCAGAATAAAAATGGTATAATGGGTCAGCCTACATGCATAACACAGGGTCTGGAACAGTGCCTGGACTAGCATTTCAAGTTTAAGCATTAATTAGTAACTAGAGGATGAGCGAAAGATGTAGGCATTGTGCTCAGAGAGCCCAGCTAAATTCAGGATACAGAAAGAAAGGTGATCCCAATAATAGTGTTTACAGTTCAAAAAATAAAGGCCGATACCATGAAAGTGGCATCAATTGATCCCGCATAAAACTTGTATAATGGTGCAGCCTGCATGCATAGCACAGTATCTGGAATAGGGCCTAGCCTAGCATTTTAAAGTTATTATTTTTTATTTATATAGCATTATTAATTCCATGGTGCTGTACATGACAAGGAGTTACATACAAAATTATATAGTTTACAGTAAACATATTAACAGTGACAGACTTTTACATAGGGGAGAGGACTCTGCCCTTGCGGGCTTACATTCTACAGGACAATGGGGAGGAGACAGTAGGTCAAGTGTGCAGCAGCTCCCATGGTAGTGAGTCAGCAGCTCCGGTGGTGGTGAAGTAGCAGACCCGGTGGTAGTGAGTCAGCAGCTCCGGTAGTGGAGAGTCGGTAGCACTGACATTGCAGGCTGTAAGCTTTCCTGAAGAGATTAGTTTTCAGTTTCTGTCTGAAGGATCCGAGTGTGGTGGATAATCTGATGTTTTGGGGCACAGAATTTTAGTGGATGTGGGATATCCGGGAGAAATCTTGGAGGCGATTGGGTGAGGAGCGAATAAGTGTGGAGGAGTGGAGGAGGTCTTGGCAGGATCAAAGATTACATGAGGGAAGATATTGGGAGATTAGTCCAGAGAATCAAGGAGGGGACAGGTTATGGATGGCTTTGTAGGTCAGTGTTAGTAGTTTGAACTGGATTTGTTGGGGATATGGGAGCCAGTGGAGGGATTTGCAGAGGGGAGAATTGGGAAGTAGCAAGGGAAGAGGTAGATTAGTCAGGCAGCAGAGTTGAGAGCAGACTAGAGAGGTGCAAGAGTGTTAGCTGTGAAGCCACAGAGGAGGAATTAGAAGTAATGAAGGTGGGATATGATGAAGGCATGTACAAGTGTTTTAGTAGATTGTGGGCTGAGGAAAGGAAAGATTCTGGAAATGTTTTTGAGCTGGAGGTGACAGGAGGTGGTGAGAGCTTGGATGTGCAGTTTGAAGAACAGGGCAGAGTCAAGGGTTACTCCAAGGCAGCAGCTTTCAGGTGCAGGTGAGAGTGTGATGCCATTAACTGGGATAGATAAATCAGGTAGGGAAGATACATGGGATGGAGAAAAGATGATGAGTTTGGTTTTGTCTACATTAAATTTTAGAAAGAGAGAGGAGAAGAAGGAGGATATGACTGATAGACACTCCGGGATTCTGGACAGCAGAGAGTTGAAATCACAGCCAGAGAGGTAGCTCTGAGTGTCATCAGAGTACAGGTGGTACTGGAAGCCATGGGACTTTATAAGTTGTCCTTGGCCAAGGGTATAGAGAAAAGTAGGGGCCCCAGGACAGAGCCTTGTGGGACTCCAACAGAGAGAGGGCAGAATGAGGAGGTCATGTGGGAATGTGAAATGCTAAATGTGCCATCAGAAAGGTATAAGGCGATCCAGGAGAGGGCAAGGTTTTTGATGCCAAGGGAAGAGAGATAAAGTAGCAGGAGAGAGTGATCTACTGTGATGAATGCAGAGGAAAGATCTAGAAGGAGGAGGATGGTGATTGTCTGTTAGTTAAACTTTCATTAGTATCAGAGGGATGAGGGATCTAATTCTTAAAGAGTAGTGATGGGTGAACCAAAACTGTAGAGCTCGGGGTCCGTAGTGAACATCCAGTGTTCAGGCACGGACCCCAAACAGATTTACCTGAGAAGTCTGTGTTAATGTGTGGGTTCGGGTTTGGTTAAGGGAGCTGTAAAAATAAGCAAAATAGTGATTAAACATCAGTGTCATACTTACCAGGGGCCGCACACTTGTTCTTCTGGGCTGCTCACTAACTTCCTAGTTATTCACTCCACTGGCTCTAACAGCCAATCAGAGATGACCACTCTCTGTGACAGTGTCTTTAATTGGCTGTTGCACCCCCCACCAATTGTACCGGCATCTGTGGCTGGTTGCCATTGGCAACGAACCTGCCATCATAGTAGTGGAAAATTAACGAAATAATAAAAAAAATGATGTAGGGCTTTGCTGTATTTTTTTATTCACAGCGCACATAAAGTGGACATCTGTGTGCTGCCACCTCAAGCTGCCTGGCTTTACATTGGCTTGCAATCAAAAATACAGGGGAGCCAATTGTTTTTTTTTTTTATTTATTTAAGTAATTTAAAAAAAAAGTGTGGGCTTTGCCCTATTTTTGATTGCCCACCTAGGTAAAACTAGGGACTGGTATTCTAAGTGTTGTGAGACTCATAGTTATTGCCCTCCCCCCCAACTCAGGCTACAGAACCTCAACCACAGCAGGCTCAGAAATTGGTGCATTCATTAGAAGCGCCAAATATTGGTTCTTATTAACAGCTGAGTATTGACAGTTTGTCATTAAGCCCAAATTGATAATGTTCAGGCTTCTGAGATCCGTCCATTATCAGTCCTGTGAGTACATAGTTAAAAAACACACGCGCAGAGAAAATGTCTTTATTTGAAATAAAACACACAGTCAACCCTCATTTTCCCATTTATTAACCCCAAACATTCCATCCGATGGTAATTCACAATGGTATGCCAGGGTCCTAAGAGTCTGTTTCCTGTACTTTAGTCCACAGACAAACCAAATCTTAACTTATATTATAATAAGTTATCCAGACAAATGTGATTCGGAGCATTAAGAAAACTTTCACTAGAAATGGCTTTTTCCAATACATTTTCATTATCTTGTTGGTGAATCCTGATTAGAAAATAACCCATCAATGTGTCAGAGGGTTTGATCCCCTATTGAGATCTAGTTCTGTTAAATTATATACAACATGTAATCTTTTAACATATCCTTAATCAAAAGAGATAACCCTTGTTTAAAAGTATGTTCTTGGAGGATCCACTTATTGACCCAAGAAGACCCATTCTTGGCAAGCCTGACAAACATCTGATTTAGGCTAGGGTCACACCTGCGTTTTTTTTATCTATCCGGATCAGGTTTGGAGCATTAAAAATGCTCAAAACCGGACCCGGATCTGCAGCCCATAGGCTTCCATTGCAAAACCGGATTACACTATTTGCAATCCGGTTACCGGATCCGGTTTTGCAGCCTGCGGTAAAAATCATGCAGGCTGCATTTTTCGGACCGGTTACAAAATCGGATCCGTTTTTTTAACATGGGACCCTAAGGGAACAGGATCCGGTACCGCAAGGCACATAAATGTACCTTGCGGTACTGGATCCGGATGCGTTTTTTTTAGAATTGTAAAAATCCTCATTCCAAAACTGGATGCATTAATGCATTCAGATCCGGAATGAGGGTTGCAATTTTACAGATTAAACTAAGTATGAAGGCACAGTCCAATACCAGATCCGGTAATGGATCCGGTTACTGGATTGTGCCTTCCAAGTGTGACCCTAGCCTTAGATAGTAAAAATCTTTGCTAGGCTGGCAATATAATATGATATGGTGGCCTTTATAACGATTGTCCAACCTTGTAGTACAAGGACAACTAAAGTCCCCTGCAACTTGAACTAATCTTATACAGTGGCTTTCCATTTTGGCTCATGGATTGGGGACTGATATAATGTCCCTGTGCTTGAATAGGTTATAAGGACTAGGTTGTGTTTTTGGGAAAACTGCTTTAATGATCCTTTCAAAGTTGCACTAGTATCCGGACAAAGACAACATGTTCACTATAGTACATACTATACTGTATCTTCATGACGGTCAACATATCTAGACCATACTTGTATAATTATGATTCCCTCTTTTCTACACAGACACCAGAAAATGTCATAATGAGAAAAGATGTGGTTCAACCATCCAACATACCTGGAATAATGTCCCTGACTCATAAACTGACTGATCTGTTAAGGTGAGAAGCAAAAACATGGACGTGGTAGGCGACATAACCCGGGAGACGTTTACCTGAAGGATAATGATGATGTTGAGGATGGTAATTGCTATATTTCTGCTCTTCATCTTGCAGGTTCGGACTTTGGACCATTTCGGCAAAGTATGAAGACAGCTTGCTCCAGAGCTTTACCGCACAATTTGAAGTAAAGGAATATGGTAAGAACAGGACGGTGAACCACACAGGAGCCTGTGTGCTATGTTTTTCCGCGCTCTTCTGCTATGTTCACATGGAGTTTTCTGAGCAGTTTATGACGCAAAAACTCACAAATTCTTCATTCAAATCTTCAAACTCTTCAAAAATGTTGACTTTCCGCTCAGTGCCTTAAGTGAAAACTTAACAAAAAAACTAAAGGCCCCGTTACACGCTACAATATCGTTAACTATATCGTTGGTACGTCACGGCTTCTGGGGCGGTGCAGTGACGTCGTTACGACATTGTTGAGTGTGACACGTAGATACGACCATCGATAAGTCGGCTGATCGTTGATCGCAGGTTTATGAACCGGACCATAAATCAGTCGTCCGTCGTTTGTTCAACTTGCAACATCGGCGTGTGTGACGCCTTTCCAACGATCTCGTTTACGACTTCGCCTATTCAGAACTGAAGCACGTAGGTGACCAAAAGACCGCAAGTATCGTTCGCTTGTCGCGGAATCGTTGCTGAGTCGTTCAAACTATCTATATGTGCGACACCTCAGCAGCAATCACTAAACAATGTCTCAGCGATCTCGGCCAGGTCGGATCGTTGGTCGGATTGCTGAGACATTGAATCGTGTAACCTCGATTAAGAGTCTCAAACACGGGACTAGCCAGATATCCCTCCAGGGAAGGACGTAGCCCTGGGGTGGAATCCTTGTGGAGACCACCATAACCACCATATTAAGTGGCCCTTTTAGTCAATATCCCACTCAGTTATGATTCAAATATACAATAGTTGCACTCGACATAGATTATTTTCTAAATAGAGACAAAATGATAATGAAAAAGTAGAGATACTTAGTATTATGGAAATGGCCAAATCGATAATTCACCCAGCTGTCACGTTGAGGCGATCTCTATTAACTGGGTCGTAACACTAATGCAACTGCCTGATGATTAGTGTTAGGACCCAGTTAATAGAGATCGCCTCAACGTGACAGCTGGGTGAATTATCGATTTGGCCATTTCCATAATACTAAGTATCTCTACTTTTTCATTATCATTTTGTCTCTATTTAGAAAGTAATCTATGTCGAGTGCAACTATTGTATATTTGAAATAGAATTGTGTTTAGTTAGCACCTTCATAGATAGGACTGAGTGCAGCATAGCATTGTATAGAGACCACTTAGTTATGAGTTAAGAATATGACAGGGGAATTAACAGAGCCAGGTATCCATCCACAGACAGCTGTTTCGGGGTGTTGCCCCTCATCAGTGTGGAGTAGGATTCTGGCTAGGTGGGAGCAATGCCTGGTAGACCAACATCACAAAGCTCTCACTGATCTCAGGGAGACCGGCCGAGGAAAACACTGCGGACAGCCGGCTAAAGCGCTCAAACACAGTGAAATCCATGATGCATTGCCCCCTGGAAATTTGAATATGCAAATGGAGCCTCGATTAAGAGTCTCAAACACGGGACTAGCCGTGTTTTCAATTAGGTTACTTTCTTTTTCATACTTGCAGGTTTTTTGGTTCGACTAAACTTTATTGATACAATAAGGTGTGGATTACATGCTTTTTTTGTGTACAAAAAAAGCATATACCGTATGCTATATCTGAGGATTTTCCGCATTTAATGTAATTCTGTGGGAAAATCCATACATAAAAGTGAGCAAACCTGCAAGAAAAACTGATATCTTGTGGATTTAAAAAGTGCATGGTTGGTCTGTTCACGCAACGTAGAAAAGAAGCACAGAGGGCAGGAAGTTTCTGTAAATCACACCCACTTTGCTGGGATTGTAATACACAGTGAAAATAGGCATCAAAAGAAACTCACCAAAAACTGAACATTGGAACTTAACCTAAATGAGTCTTTTGATACTCACATTTTGATGAGAGGTCACTCTAAACAATAAGCTTATCACAGAATAATAGCTGTGTTCCATATCTGAGACCAGGGCCAACACTAGGAATTTCAGGGCTCCTCACTGGCAAAATTTTGGGGGCCACCCTAAGACTCCGCCCAGTCTCCTCCCAGGCTCCGCCTCCACCCCAACACACAAACATATATATATATATATATATATATATATATATATATAAAATGAAAAAATGAAAAAACAGCACCAAAAAATAAAACAAAAATTGACCCTTATTACCAATATCATGGCAATGTTTCGGACGTCTTATCCTTTCTCAATCTTGAAATTGAGAAGGGATAAGACATCCGAAACTTCGCCACGCCACTGGCAATAAGGGTCCACTTTTATCTTATTTTTTGATGCTGTTTTTTCATTTTATCATTATTTATGGACACTTTAAACAGGTGTTGAGAAAGCACTGCACCCCTGAGGTAAAGATTATTTTTGTGCAGTTCCATTTTTTTTCATATATGTATATATATATATACACACACACACCATGTTCCAAATTATTACGCAAATTGGTTTCAAGTGTCATAGGGTTTTTTTTTTTTCCATTTTTTTTTCAATGAAACTCATTGATGGTATTGTGTCTCAGGGTTCTTTGGATCACTGAAATCAATCTCAGATACCAGTGATAATTAGTTTGGCAGGTGAGCCCAATAAAAGGAAAACTGGATGTTCCACAATAATGAGCAGACCACAGATTTCAAGTAACATGGGAAAGAAAAAGGATCTCTCTGCTGCCGAAAAGCAACAAATAGTGCAATGCCTTGGACAAGGGATGAAAACATTAGATATTGCACGAAAACTTAATGATCATCGTACTGTGATTTATGGCTGATTCTGAGCACAGATGTCGTCGTGCAGATGAAGGTAGAATGAGGAAGGTTTCTGCCAGGCAAGTTCATCAGATTAAGAGAGCAGCTGCTAAAAAGGCCTCACAAACCAGCAAACAGATATGTGAAGCTGCTGGTGCCTCTGGAGACCCTCCAACCTCAAGGTGTAGGATCCTTTAAAGGCTTGCTGTGGGCCATAAACCTACTAGTCATCCACCCCTAAACAGTGCTCACAGGCAGAAATGGTTGTAGTGGGTCCAGACATACATGAAGACTAATTTTCAAACAGTCTTTTTTACTGATGAGTGCCAAGCCACCCTGTAGTGGAGTAGTGGATGGCCGCCATGTCCCAACAATGCTGCGACGTCAGCAAGGAGGTGGAGGAGTCATGTTTTGGGCTGGAATCATTGGGAAACAGCTGGTAGGCCCCTTTAAGATTCCTGAAGGTGCGAAAATGACCTCTGCAAAGTATATAGAGTTTCTGACTGAGAACTTTCTTCCATGGTACAAAAAGAAAAACGTGCCTTAAGGAGCAAAATCATCTTCATGCATGTCAATGCACCATCTCATGCTACAAAGAACACATATGTCATTGGCTGCTATGGGCATAAAAGGAGATAAACTCATGGTGTGGCCTCCATCTTCCCCTGACCTCAACCCTATAGAGAACCTTAGGAGTATAATCAAGCAAAAGATCTATGAGGGTGGAAGGCAGTTCACATCAAAACAGCAGCTCTGGGAGGGGATTCTGACATCATATAAAGAAATGCAAGCAGAAACTCTCCAATAACTCACAAGTTCAATGGATGCATGAATTGTGAAGGTGATATCAAAGAAGGGTTCCTATGTTAACATGTAACTTGGCGCGTTAGGATGTTTTGGAGTTAAATAGCTTTTTATTTTTTTATTTCAGTGAATGTGACCTCCTAATGCTGCAAATTCAACAATTCTGCATTTTCAGCTCTTTCAAACATATCAAATGTTTAGAAACTCTAACATGGTGTTATATATATATATTTGAAAAAATAAGAAATGGGCACCTCAACTTTAGGCAGGTTCTTCATAGTCATTCCTTCATGCAGAAATCCAGACATGGAGAAGAAGAAAGGAGCAATCTTATTAAATCCAACAGAAAGGAAATTTTTTTTCTGCAGCTGATCCACAGAAAAAATGCGCGCTTTATTAAGAAAAGTGACAAAGTATAAAAACCGAAGAAAATGCCTCCAAATAAATTGTAACATAACCCTCTCCCCCCGTGTTTAAGCACTAAATGTGCCTTTAGCACTACATTACGATCCCCAAAAACCTCTACAATTGTACCATCTGGTGATCCGATGTATTTTTCATGCTGATTTTATGTGGAATTTTGTACAACTGTAGGGGTTTTTTTGGGATCATAATTTTTTTAATGCTTTATGATACATGTATATATTTTTGAATATATGAATTGTTAATTTTGTGTCTTTGTCAGTTAACCCACTGAACCACTTTGATCAAACTTTTCAAGCAAGCTTTGTTTGACATATCCTAATTAGTTGTAGTCACACCCAAGTTTGGGTTCCTCCTACCACTGCAGTCTGTGGTTTTATTCTGGATTAGTTCAGTGGGATCCTAGACCTTGAAGAAGGCACATTTAGTGGTGAAACGCGTAGTCTGGGGGGAGAGGGATATGGTACAACTTGCTTGTAGGCAATTTCTTCATGTTTTCATAATTTGGCACTTTTCTTAATAAAGCCGTGCATTCTTTCTGTGGGTCAGCTGGAGAAAAAGTTTTTCTTTTTGTTTCATATATATGTATATATATATATATATATATATTTATATATATATACACACACACATAATAGAGGCTGCCTTGGGCTGTATACACAATAGAGAATACACAATAGAGACTGCTGTTGGCCTTATACACAATGGAAACTGCTGCTGGCTATAGACACAATAGAGAATACACAATATAGACTGCAACTGACTGTAAACACAATATAGACTGCTGCTGACCATATATATATAGAGAGACTGCTGCTGGCTGTGCAAAATAGAGAATACACAATAGACTGCTACTGGCTGTAATCACAAGAGAATACACAATAGAGACTGCTGGCCATGTACACAATGGAGATTGCTGTGGGCCGTATACAAAATGGAGATGGCTGCGGGCTATATATTCAATGGAGATGCCTGCAGACCATATACAGTTAGGGCCAGAAGTATTTGGACAGTGACACAAGTTTTGTTATTTTAGCTGTTTACAAAAACATGTTCAGAAATACAATTATATATATAATATGGGCTGAAAGTGCACACTCCCAGCTGCAATATGAGAGTTTCCACATCCAAATCGGAGGAAGGGTTTAGGAATCATAGCTCTGTAATGCATAGCCTCCTCTTTTTCAAGGGACCAAAAGTAATTGGACAATGGACTCTAAGGGCTGCAATTAACTCTGAAGGCGTCTCCCTCGTTAACCTGTAATCAATGAAGTAGTTAAAAGGTCAGGGGTGGATTGCAGGTGTGTGGTTTTGCATTTGGAAGCTGTTGCTGTGACCAGACAACATGCGGTCAAAGGAACTCTCAATTGAGGTGAAGCAGAACATCCTGAGGCTGGAAAAAAAGAAAAAATCCATCAGAGAGATAGCAGACATGCTTGGAGTAGCAAAATCAACAGTTGGGTACATTCTGAGAAAAAAGGAATTGACTGGTGAGCTTGGGAACTGTAAAAGGCCTGGGCGTCCACGGATGACAACAGTGGTGGATGATCGCCGCATACTTTATTTGGTGAAAAAGAACCCGTTCACAACATCAACTGAAGTCCAGAACACTCTCAGTGAAGTAGGTGTATCTGTCTCTAAGTCAACAGTAAAGAGAAGACTCCATGACAGTAAATACAAAGGGTTCACATCTAGATGCAAACCATTCATCAATTCCAAAAATAGACAGGCCAAAGTTAAATTTGCTGAAAAACACCTCAAGAAGCCAGCTCAGTTCTGGAAAAGTATTCTATGGACAGATGAGACAAAGATCAACCTGTACCAGAATGATGGAAGAAAAAAGTTTGGAGAAGAAAAGGAACGGCACATGATCCAAGGCACACCACATCCTCTGTAAAACATGGTGGAGGCAACGTGATGGCATGGGCATGCATGGCTTTCAATGGCACTGGGTCACTTGTGTTTATTGATGACATAACAGCAGACAAGAGTAGCCGGATGAATTCTGAAGTGTACCGGGATATACTTTCAGCCCAGATTCAGCCAAATGCTGCAAAGTTGATTGGACGGCGCTTCATAGTACAGATGGACAATGACCCCAAGCATACAGCCAAAGATACCCAGGAGTTCATGAGTGCAAAAAAGTGGAACATTCTGCAATGGCCAAGTCAATCACCAGATCTTAACCCAATTGAGCATGCATTTCACTTGCTCAAATCCAGACTTAAGACGGAAAGACCCACAAACAAGCAAGACCTGAAGGCTGCGGCTGTAAGGGCCTGGCAAAGCATTAAGAAGGAGGAAACCCAGCGTTTGGTGATGTCCATGGGTTCCAGACTTAAGGCAGTGATTGCCTCTAAAGGATTCGCAACAAAATATTGAAAATAAAATATTTTGTTTGGGTTATGTTTATTTGTCCAATTACTTTTGACCTCCTAAAATGTGGAGTGTTTGTAAAGAAATGTGTACAATTCCTACATTTTCTATCAGATATTTTTGTTCAACCCTTCAAATTAAACGTTACAATCTGCACTTGAATTCTGTTGTAGAGGTTTCATTTCAAATCCAATGTGGTGGCATGCAGAGCCCAACTCGCGAAAATTGTGTCACTGTCCAAATATTTCTGGCCCTAACTGTATGATGTCTGAGGGCTGTAAACACAATAGAGACTGCTGCTGGCTGTACACAATAGAGAATACACAATAGAGACTGCTACTGGCTTTAAACACAAGAGAATACACATTAAAGACTGCTGGCTTTAAAACCAATAGAGACTGCTTCTGGCTTTACACACAATAAAGATTACACAATAGATATTGCTGCTGGCTGTACACACAATAGAGAATACACAATAGAGACTGCTGCTGACTTTACACAATAGAGAATACACAATGGAGACTGATGCTGGTTATAAACACAAGATAATGCACAATAGAGACTGCTAGCCATATACACAATGGAGACTGTTGTGGGCTGTATACAAAATGGAGATGGCTGCTGGCTGTATATGCAATGGAAACTGCTGCAGGCCACATACGCAATAGAAGGTCTGCAGATCGCATACACAATGGAGATGGCTACAGGGCATAAACACAATAGACGGAAGCTGGCGGTATACCCATTAGAGACTGCTGGCCATATGCCCATTAAAGACTGTTAGCCATATGCACATTAGAGACTGCTGGCTGTAAACACAGAGACTGCCAGCCGGCTGGAGTCCTGCCTCAATTATTTTTTTTTAATTGTGGAATTTTTGCAAACGTCTATATATACTGTGTTTGTGATAGATCGATATAGAAATAGATAGATGATAGATAAATAGATAAAAGCTAGAAATAGACAATAGATAGATGATAGATAGACAATAGATAGGTTAGATAGATATCTGATAGATTAAATAGATAGATAAACATCTCTGGGAAGTGAATGTATTTGTCAGCTATAAATCCTGGAGTGTGTTGTTTATGCTCGTGACCCCACCCCCACCTCCTGCTGAGGATGCAGCTATTTGTGCCCAATATGACCCCTGACAGGACACTGCAGCTCTGCTCCAGATTCCAGCTTTCCAGAGCAGTTTGTAGTAAAAGCTCTGGGAATCTTGAGATTGGAGCTGCGGTGTCCTGGTCCTACTCAGTAGGAGGTGGGAGCTGTCACCAACACAAGCAGTGATCACACTCAAGATTTACGATTTAGTAGATAGGGCTCCGCATTAGGAGCAGAGGCTGCTCAGTGATTCCGGAGAGCTGTGGGTAAGGGTATGGATACACTCTGCTACTTACATGTGAGTTTGTCGGACGTCACTCGGAACAGGCTGGAGCAGTGACCCAGAATGGCCTCTCCCTGTCTGGACAGGGAGTGTGGAGCTGCACAAAAACACAAGCAGCTGTCATTCCCGAGAGAGGCCATTCCGGGTCACTGCTCCAGCCTCTTCCGAGTGTCGTCCGACAAACTCGCATGCAAGGAGCAGAGTGTGTCCGAGCCCTAATAGCTCAGCCCTGATCACTGAGGAGTCTCTGCTGCTGCTGGTGTGGATGGACAGGAGGATACATCACTAATGCAGGCTCAGCCTGACACTCACTACCGCTTGGGCTCTGTCAGACTCACCGCACTGCTCCTGCTGTTCACTGATAACAGGAAATAGCAGCTGCCAGCTGCATGGGCTGAGCAGGGATTGGATGAAGGAAAGTCCTGCCCTCCTGCAGCTCCCATTGGCTGCACTGTCTCTGGCTCCTCACCTCTCCTTCTGCAGATGGTTCTGTTACCTGTGCGACAGTTGTGACTCTGGCCCTGGGCGGGGTCCAGATGAGATTCATAGGGGGGGACATAGAAGAGGTGAAGGGGATGTGGCCTGGAGGAGGTAGGGGTCTGCCCCCTCACTTCTCCTCCGGGCCCCTCCTCCTATGAATCACTGCCAGGCCCCTGACAGCTGTCACAGTAGGCATGCCCTGTCGGTGGCCCTGGCTGAGACGATAAGCGATCAGCTGTGATTTGTGGAGAAATTGACAGCAAGTGTTTAGTTACTCACCAGACAATCCAAAGAGGAAATGAACCAGTACACAGTTTGGATTGAAGGGGAACTCTGGAGAGAGAAAACTTTTTTGTACTGTCCCTGTCCTCCTACGTGATGATGCAGAGCTGGGCACTACAGTTCTAGAATCTACAGATCACTTCTAAATTAATAAAATCATATCTGCTCCTCAGCTCTCACCCCTCCTTTCAGGGAAAGAGATATTTAGTCATGCATAGTGCTGCAATTTCAGGGAACATGAAGCTATCATGTTGATATGGGGGAGGGGAGACCATGGCAGCGCTGAATCAATCAATGCAGTGCTCTGCCTCTGCTCCTTGCCTGCTACAGGGCAGTACACATTATGCACGATCTTATCATAGTACAGCAGAGGATCGCAGCATGTATTTATATCAGCTTGGTGACTTGATTGCTATTTGAAGGGAGAACACCTTTAATCTAACATTAAATAGGATTAGATATCAGGGCAGGATTGTAGTGTGACCATGGGGCTAGCGGCCATGCCCCCCGCAGCACCCCCAGTTCATATATAAGTCTGAGGGGGCGGGAATGTAAGATGATCCTGGAGCCCCCAGGGTCCACACCCCTAAAACACCTCCTGATGTCTGCTGCTGCATGATGCTGAATTTCTTTGTCCCTGAAGGGAGGGGTGAGAGCTGAGAAGCAGATTTGATTTTATTGATTTATAAGTGATCTATACAAACTAAAACTGCAGTTTCCAGCTCTGCTTTATCATGTAGGAGGGCAGGGAAAGTACAAAAAAAATTTATCTCCCCGGAGTTCCCCTTTAAGTCTAGTGAGCTATATTAAAGAGAGATAGAGAAATGCTCTTCATGACTTGTGCAGCAGTTCATCCAGGTTGGGATGGTAGTGTAGGAATTGGTTGACAAGCAGGTTGAGGACATGACCCATGACATGCAAGGCACGTGTGTAAGGTTCCACCATGTTGGCATTGTTATTGCCCATGGCCTTCCCTGACTCCAGGTTTAGCGGAGACAGCCATTGCTCAAGCTTGGTCTGCATAGCTGTCCATATCTTTTAAGCTGTGTGACTCACGTCTCCAAGGCATTTTAGTTTAAATAGTGCCTGATAGCAGAGAACCTTGGCAGTGTAGTATGGAGTTGAAGTGGATTCTGTCTGAAGTGTTGCAACATTAAGGGAGAAGTCAAGGGTGCAGATGGAGGCCCTAGAGGAGGTAGACAAGGCAGAAGCAGTGGATGAAGAGGTACTAGCAGACGTTCTCTCAACAGTCTTCATGATTTGAAGACTATGGGAGTAGCCCCTTCCCCACTTGGCCCCACAGCCACCAGAGTCACCTAGTGGGTAGTGAGGGAGATGTAACACCCCAGGCCATTTTTGCTCTTCAAGGTGTAAGTGGTGATATATACCCTGTCACATACAGAGTTTGTATGCTGGTGTCGCATAGGCACAGCTTTCTTTGAAAATTAATGGTGACTGAGCAACTGATATTGGGGGGTTGCGACGCCTATGAGCTTGCGGAAACCATGTGTATCCACCAGGTGGAAACTCAGTATTTCCGTAGCCAATAAATGGGAGATGGGGAAGTTTACGCACTTTGCTTTGGGATGGGTAGGAGCAAATATTCTTTTCTGTGACCACAACTGCTGGACAGAGGGCTGGCTGCTGTGCTCAGAGAGGGTGGAGTAGGGTGTACCTGACAAACTGCTGCACTGTGAAGGAGATGCAGACCCAGATATTATGGTGGGTTGATAAGCAAGTGGTGTGCTCGGTTTATGAAGGATTTGAGAATCACAGGATAGAGGCCAAACAGAGCCTTTTAAGGGAAACTGAAGAATTTGGATTCACATGTTACAGGCAAAAAAGTAACTTTTTGGGTTGTGTTTGTATGCCTAGTTTTTGAAGTTAAAAATCTGCACCTACTGGCAGAAAAATGCACCAAAACCATCCATCCCTTTCCACACTGTGCGTTTTTGGTGCTTTTGGTGTGGATTTCATGTAGGTTTTAAGGCGATTATCACGGTTTCAATAAAGATTGGATACTTTGGCTACATAAACAGTCTTTTCTGTCACCAGCCTCCTCTCAGCAGTATACAGCACAGCCTTCCTTGTCACCAGCCTTTTCTGTCACCAGCCTCTTCTTTCACCAGCCTCCTCTGTCACCAGCCTTTTCTGTCACCAGCCTCTTCTGTCACCAGCCTCCTCTGTCACCAGCCTCCTCTGTCACCAGCCTCTTCTGTCACCAGACTCCTCTGTCTCCAGCCTCTTCTGTCACCAGCCTCTTCTGTCACCAGCCTCCTCTGTCTCCAGCCTCCTCTGTCTCCAGCCTCCTCTGTCACTAGCCTCTTCTGTCACCAGCCTCCTCTCAGCAGTATACAGCACAGCCTCCCCCCCCCCATCTTCAGCTCTACGAGCTCTCACCTGCTCCTGTGTTTTTCTCCTTCTCTACTGTGCCGTCTATAGTGGGATAGAATCTCATTCTCCTCACATGCATAGATGATGCTGCAGCTCCAATGCAGGGACCTCTCTGACCCTGGAAGCTCAGGCAGTACTTCCTGGGTCATTCAGCTTCCTGCATCTGAGCTGAATATGGAGGTGTGCCCCTTCCCCCGCTCCCTCCTGACCCGACCCCTTACCCCCTCCAAAAAGACAACAGATTTCCTGCATTGTCTAATAGAGGGGAGGGGAAGTTAAAGAAAATAAATAAAAATAAAAAATTTCCTTGGTGTTGGTGCCAACCCCCCACGCAGCCCGACGCAATAGGCACGTACCCTCCAGTGCCTAGTGGAAAATACAGCCCTGTCCGCTAGCGCATACACACAAAATAACAAACTCTGTTAACTTACCCTCCATTGATCCCTTCACCCGGCTTAGCATTGTCTTCCTGTCTCTGTGCCCATCATCCGATTATGTGACCAGTGACTTTATTGCTGAGTTCCCCAGTCACATGTTCGGATACCAAGCACAGAGACAGGAAGGTGGTGGTGATGCCTCAGGCAGAGACCTGAACTGGGTGAGTAAGCATCGTTTGTTATTTTGTGTGTATGTGCCAGCAGGGGGGCCATATAGCGTGACCGGGGGGGCAGTATGCATTAGTCACATGTAATATGGGTGGCCATATCCAAGAATGGGGGAGCCATATCCAAAGATGGAGACTCATCCCAGGAGGGGGAGCCCTATCCAAGGATTCTGGATTCACATGTCACGCTTAGACACAGGAATATCTGACTTCCGTGACAGTGACGCCACCAATGATGTCCGGTGCCCGACAGAACCAGGTATGAGAAGACACCCAGCACAGGACGACGAGGGGAAGAAAGAAGTCCCTAATGCTAAGGGCAAAAGAGAAAATTGTGACCCCTAGATAAACTAGCGCTGACACCTGGCTTCCCTACCGACCCTATACAGTTTCCGCAACTGTTACTGAGCCAGATACCAGATGGGTTTTATGACCTTACCAAATTTTAAAACACATAGTTTGAGCTAAAATTCCTGACGGAAGGTGGGAGTGAGGGGGAAGAGCGAAAAAAGACAGTGGCAGGGACCTGCAGAAATGCGAAGGGGGCGGAAAAGATTAGCTGTTAGGACTTCTAAAAGAATGGAGGATATTTCATATCTTCCTGACACCTCCCCCTTTTAGACTGCACTCGGGTTCCCTTCCAGGTGCAGATCCATGGACTCTTCCCTTTCTGGGTCTCACAAGACCTTCTCAGTTTCAGACTCAGAGATAGGTATCTCCGTGAGGCCCCTCAGTACCTCAAGACAGGCATCTGCTGTCATGACAGTCCAAAACCTCTGGCTAGAGGCAGCCAGAAGCGGCGCTGATGCCCCAACTTTACAGGAACTCTCGTGGACCTGTGCTTGGTCAGCAATTAGTCTGGTTATCACTCTGCTGGTTGAAAGTCAAGAACGCAATGTGGTGCCTGCATTCTCAGTCCTCAGTCTACAGGTAACAGATACAAGGTAGGTTGTCTCCCTGGGTAATAATATCTTCTAATAGGCCTGACTGGACACAGCTTTCCCATCACCCTGACAAACTGTGGGCTAAAACTCTCCCTAAGATTGACAGGCTACGGAAACTGCCATTCTGCCTTCCTGACAGGTGATGGGTATTGGTCTACCATCTCCCTGACAAACAGTGGTTACCACTATCCCTTCCGGACAAGTTAAGGGTACATCTTTCCATGGTCCTGACCAGCAGGGAGTACTGTTTTCCAATCAGCCAGATAGAGTAAGGGTACAACTTTTCCATAGTCTGTGCAACACGTTCTCCCCCTACTCTGACAGGTTATGAGTATGACTTTTCCATCACCCTGACAGGTAGTGAGCACATCTTTCCTGTCATCCGGATAGATTATGGATACTGTGTTCCCATCATCTTGCATGGTTTGGGAACACATATGTCTCTCTTCTAGTGATACCTCAGTGCTAATGATGGAGCAGCTACCACCCTCCATGTCACAGTCCACCGTGACACTGGCATGCTGTATGTAACCACCTCTCTTGTGGTTGCCATGCCTTCCTCCAACTCCCATAGCAACAAATTCTACAACCTTGAAGGGACTCTCAACAATGTCAGCCCATGGCATGACATGGCTGAGCTCTCCTCCACCATGAGGCCCATCACGCTGTGATGACTCAGGATCAGCACTTATCATGCGGCAGCTACCACCAGCCATGTCACAATCTATCGTTTCACTGGCAAGCTGCAAGCAACCACCGCCCTTTTGGTTGTCATGCCTGCCACCACCACCTTTGTGCCGAGTTCTGCTACCTTTCGGGTATCCTCAGTAAAATCCCCCTGCGGCGTGATATGGCTGAGTTCTCTGCCACCGAGATCCACTTTATTAACAGGCAAAACATTGATATTCCTGCTCAAATTCAACATTGACATTACATGATACATTGGATAAGGAAGGGTTATCGGAGACAGATTGCACAAGCAACTGCCCCAATTCAATTCCTAATACAACATGTGTGGGGAGGTTCTTGGTCACCCCACCCTCCCTCTTCCCACATCCCAGTTCAGAAAAACCTGGGTCAATGGTAAAGATCGGCGCAATCTTGTGACAGTCAGGGTTTTCCCAGGGATGAGTTCATCAGGGCACACAAGATCAGAGTGGATGAGAGCTCATTCTGCGCCAGTGTCCCTGAGCCTCACAGTCATAGTGTTGCCCACAGTAACTGACTGCAAGTTCTCACGGGATGTAAGCCAAATGGTGGCAGATGGGATAGGGCCTCCTGAAGATCGTCTGGCAGGGGCAGGTATGTTGGTCGATGGCTTACCCCCTTTCCAGCTGGCAACAACTGGCTTCTGTACCTCAGGTTTAAAATTGGCCTCATAGGTGTCAGCAAGCAATCAGCGATGCTTCTGGCTCCCGGTCCATCATGAACTGCTGCACTTCAGCTGGACAAAGAGGTAGAAATTGGTCCTTCACCATTAGGTTTTTTAACTCATCAAAGGTGGTCACTGTCAGTCCTTGGACCAACTGCTCAAAGTTGGTTCTGAGCCCATGCACCACATCACTGTAGCTGTCACATGGTCCATGTTGGAGGTTCTGGAACTTTTTACGGTACACCTCAGGAGTTAGATGATATTTCCGTAATAGGGTCTTCTTGACGGCATCATAGTTCCCATCTTGCTCTGAAGGAATAGCAGCAAACACATCCAGAGCTTTGCCTATCAGCCTGGGAGTTAAGTATTGGGCCCTGACAGTAACTGGTACTGCCTGCAAGTTTTTTCAAACCAACTCAGAAAGGTGTCGATGTCCCCATCCCTTTACATCACTGGAAAATGCTCTTGCCAGAGTTTAAAGGTCTTGGCATTATTGGACTCACAGTTCAATGGGGTAGATGGTGGTATGCCGAGTTGGGCCATCCGCAGCTTATGGTCTCTCTTAGCTTGGGTCTCGGCATATCACTCAGCATCCTCTCATTGAGCTTGGACCTTGGCTCTATCGGCCTCTCACTGAGCTTGGTCAGCCATTCGGTAGCCTCTTGTTCAGCTCTCTCGGTCTCTCACTGAGCTTGAGCCTCTGCTTGTCACACAGCAGCCTCCTGGTGTTGCTGATTTAGCCTCAGCCATACTTGGTAATCCTCTGCAGTGCATAGCTGCAGTGCTGTTTGCCGCTAGGGGTCAATGCTGCCCTTGTCACTGATGCAGCTTGAATCTACAGGTGGGACTCCTTTAGCAGTACTGCCCATACTTTGGCTGACCCCTGTTTCGGCTGAGCTTTGAAGATGGGCTTGCTCTGACTCAAATTGCACCAAATCAGTGATCATTTGTTCTTTTTTATTGTCAAAGGGGTCACTTCCAACAAGAATCTTCTTTTTCTGCTGGGTGTTCCAGAACTCCCCAACTGCAGCCATGATCTCCAATTAAAAGATAGGATCGAAAAACGAAAAGGGGTAAGGATGTAACTGCTACATGTACAGTGTTGTCTCAGATCTAATAAAAACTGAGTTGAATTTTCAAAATTTTTTGCACGCAGTCCTTGCAAGGACCGTGCAAGTTTTTAGTGACAGGAGTAATTGCCCAAACCAAATCATTAATGCTCTGTGATCCCACCTCTTTGCCACCAATTTGTCATGAACTAGTAAGGAACTTGCAGATCTGGAACTGCTTTTCTTACCGGGCACGGATCCGGGTCTCGCTACCTGTGTCACAGGTTCCACCAGGCATCCCCACGGGCTCCTTTCCCGGGCGTTTCACTCCACGCCCGGACCAGTATCCACCAGGTTCAGCCATAGCTTCCCCTTCCAGGTGCTGCCACGACCCCGGACCTAGGCACCGGCATGGAGCTAGCAAGCTCCCTTCACCATCTCCACATGGCGGTATGGACAGTCCTTCACACAGCCTGGATCTGTCTCTCTCTCTCTGGACTGAGCTGGTCTCACACAAGAATGACTCAACCTCTCAGCATGAGTCTCAGCTTCCATCTCAGCTTCCAGAATCAACCTCAATCACTCAGCTGGCCGGCTCTTATCGTCCCGGCCACACCCACACTGACGCAACCAGCTGGGCTGCTATTCCTCCGGACACACCCACCTGACACACCCACCTGGGCTGTCAGCAATCACTCATTACATCCCTTTTCCTTAGGGCTTCCTCGATCTTATGAGCCACTCATTAGTAACATGAAACCCTGTGTCTCAAGTTGGTTCACACAGTATTATCACAGTCAAACCGGCCAGTGTGCACAGGATCATACCCTGATCCTGCATGTGATGCGCCCCGGCCATGAGGATCATGCCGGCGGTGCCTCACAATATATATTCCTTGGTTCAGTTATTATCAAGTCCACAATACCACATAAATATGAAAATTAAGCTACCACCACCAATCACTTATAGCTGGATCGGACACCCATTTGGTAATGTGAATTTGCACTGACGACATGACGGATCGATATCGAGCATGAAGAGCAAAGCTAGCAAATTTTTATAATTATACTCCGGAAGAATTAGCAGTGTTTACAAAAGATACAAAAGATGTTACAAAAGAGACAATTTACAATTTGTAAAAACAGCTATGAAAATAAATGGGAAAAAATAAGAAAATCACTAAACCTGTGTCACACAATGACATTCGCAAGCTTAGTGATGGAAGGCTCTCCTGAGAAGGGGTATGATTCAGCCTCACAGCTACAGGTCATGCTGTGTCCTTCATCTGGGTCTGAATATCCTCCCCTTTTCATGTACCCACTTTTATCTTATTTGCTCTTCCCTCCCATCTGACATCATGTAAATGGTTTGACACTGGGTGGGACAACTGATTATGAAAATCATCAATTCCTAGTTTTGTCCATGACTTTGACCTCGAAGGTCACAGGAAAAGACATTATCATCATCTTTTTCCTTTTGATTTTATGTGTATTTTGAGACCCAACATGATATGTATGTGACTTGTGGAAGGGCAGAAATTAATTTCCCATGTTTTTGATACTTTCCCAGGAATGTAAAAGAGTGCTATACAATCCGCAAGAGGTGTGGACCCCAAAAATCTGGTTTATGTAACTATGGCACTAATGTATTATTATTGAATGGGACCTAAATAGTCTGTGGCTGGAAGACAGAGGCATACATGTGTGCTGTTGTTTTTTGGGAGGGAACTCATTGTCTCTGCTGAGTTTTATGACCCTGCCAAGTAGTAAAACACATAGTTTGAGGGAAGTTTGACGGGAGAGGGGAGTAAGGAGGAAGGGAGGACAAAGACAGTGGCAGAGACCTGCAGAAATGCGAAGGGGGCGGAGAAGATTAGCTGTTGTGACTTCTGAAAAAATGGAAGATATTTCATATTTTCTTGGCAATGTTCTGTTTGCATCCCTTGAGGCCTGGAGTTCCGGACCCATGTTTTACAGGAGCACAAACATCTGACTTTTTTTTGCACTCTAGAATACTGTGACATACATCTGTACATAGCAGTGTATTTCTATCTCTATGTTCCAGTATAATATGCTTCTGGGTTCACTGACTGCAATGTAACCTCAAGATCGACCAAATTCTCTTATCTTCACCATTTGTGACCTTCGTTCATAGCTAGACCTGCTGCCTGCAAATATCAAAGTTTTGAGTTTTATTCTAGGGGAAATTAGATTACAAGAAAGTTATTTAATTTATGTGTGAACAGAGAGTTGCCAGTCTTGCTGCTCAAGGACAGGAGGCGAGGAGAAGCTGACACAGAGTGAGGAAAACGAGACAAAGCCCTGGCTGCCAGGACAGTGGGAGTGAGCTCTCAAATGAGGACAGTCCTGCTGAATCCACGATGGTTGGGAGCTACTAGTTAAGGGCCTGTTACACGCTACGATATTGTTAACTATATCATTGGTACGTCACGGCTTTTGGGGTGGAGCAATGACGTTGTAACGACGTCGTTGTGTGTGACACATAGATATGATCAACGATAAGTTGGCTGATTGCTGATCAGAGGTTTATGATCACGACCTTAAATCAGTCGTTCATTGTCCGCCCAACCTGAAGCATCGTCGTGTGTGACACCTTGATAACGATGTCGTTTATGACTTCGCCTATTCAGAACTGAAGGACGTAGGTGATCAAACGACTGCAAGTGTCATTCGCTTGTCGTGGAATCGTTGCAGCGTCGTTCGCGGTATCTGTACGTGTGACACCTCACTAGCGATCAATTAACGATGTTCCAGCTGTCTAGGTCAAGTCAGATCATTGGTCGGATCGCTGAGCCATTGAAGCGTGTAACCCGGGCTTTAGAATGACCAGATAGTTAATTTTAAAATTAGTTTTTAATACCGACAACCCTATTCAGGACATAGATTGCAGAGAATCACTGCAATGAGGCTATCTAACACTAGAAGGTTATGTACATGGGCGTACCCAGGATCAAAACTGGGGGGGGGCAAGCCATGGTCGTTCAGGTTGTGAAATTTTAGAACGGTGCAGTATAATGTATGGAGGCATATGAGGTTACATTATTCTATATAGAGGATAGTGGGGTTGCATTATCATAATTGGATGACTATGGGGGTACCTTATGAATGGGGGACTATGGGATGCATTATAATACATAGAGGACTATGGGAATACATTGTAATGTATGGAGGAATGTGCGGATGCATTAATTGGAGGACTATGGTGGCAGAGGAGGAAGACCATATAAACCATAATGGGGGACATATATACCACAATAAAGGCCATATTCCAGGAGGAGAACCATATACAGCAGGATAAGGAACATTAATAAATAATAAAGGGGGAGAGGGGTCAATTTGTGAGTCTTTATAGGATGTAGAACGCTACACGGGGACCATACGTCTGACCAACGTGCACGCGGAAGGTGGGGGGTCTAAATTGTGCACCGGGGCCCATCAGACTCGTTACGCCACTTGGGAGCCTTATGGGGAAGTTCCATCTTATATACAGCCCCCCCAAGGTCCCAAAGGGGTCCCATCTCATATACAGCCCCCATAGAGCTCCCATATCATATACAGCCCTCTTATAGGGCTCCCATATCCTATATTACCCCTCCATAGGGCACCCAAATCATATTCAGCCCCCTTATAGGGCTCCTGTATCATATACAGCCCCTCCATAGGGCTCCCATCATGAGAGCGCTATGGGGGGTTGTATATGATACGGGAGCCCTATGGGGTGGGCTGTATATGATATGGGAGCCTTAGGGGGGGCTGTATATGATATTGGAGTCCCATCTCATATACAGCCCCCCAATACCCCATACAGTCCTCATATCATATACAACAGCTCCTCATATGGCTCCTATATCATAGGCTGTATATGATATGGGAGCCCTATGGGGCACTGTATATGATATGGGAGTCCCCCCTCTCACCTGCTGTGTCCCAGGCCCCCCTCTCACCTGCTGTGTCCCAGGCCCCCCCTCACACCTGCTGTGTCCCAGGCCCCCCTCTCACCTGCTGTGTCCTAGGCCCCCCTCTCACCTGCTGTGTCCCAGGCCCCCCCTCTCACCTGCTGTGTCCCAGACACCCCCTCTCACCTGCTTTCTCCCATGCCCCCCCTCTCACCTGCTGTTTCCCAGCCCCCCCTCTCACCTGCTGTCTCCCAGGCCTCGCTCTCACCTGCTGTCTCACAGGCCCCCCTCTAACCTGCTGTATCCCATGCCCCCCCCTCACCTGCTGTCTCCCAGGCCTCCCTCTCACCTGCTGTCTCACAGGTTCCCCTCTCACCTGCTGTATCCCAGCCCCCCCTAACCTGCTGTCTCCCAGGCCTCCCTCTCACCTGTTGTGTCCCAGCCCCCCTCTCACCTGCTGTTTCCCAGGCCCCCCCTCTCACCTGCTTTCTCCCATGCCCCCCCTCTCACTTGCTGTGTCTCAGCCCCCCTCTCACCTTCTGTGTCCCAGCCCCCCCTCTCACCTTCTGTGTCCCAGCCCCCCCCTCTCACCTTCTGTGTCCCAGCCCCCCCTCTCACCTGCTTTCTCCCATGCCCATGGAGGAGGAGGAGGGGCCGACTGCTGTATGCGCTCCACTGGGGAGCGCAGGGCAGGAAGCCGGCAGAAGAGGAGAGGAGGGGCGGGAGCAGCAGCAGGAAGCAGGAGGCTTCCCTCCCCTCCTCTCCTCTCCTCTGACACACGGAGTGTCGGAGCCGCGCTGTCACATGGATGTGTGTCCTCTGGAATGCACATCAATGTGAAGCAGGAGCTGCATTCGCGGTCGCGGGGGGCGGCTGGAGGCGCGGGCCTCCTACAGGTCTGGGCCTGGTCTCAGCCGGGACTGCTGCGAACGCGATCATTACGCACGCTCAGTGCCGCTCACCCCCTCCTCTTGGGGGGGGCAGCTGCCCCCCCCCTGCCCCACGCTGGGTACACCCATGGTTATGTACCTTATTGATCTATTTAGTTTTAAATGATAAGTTTTATATTATTGGACAGCAAAGAGACATATTTTCCCTGAACAGCGCCCCAAGTGGTTAGATCTGGTATAAAAAAGATCAACCCTTTTACAGTAGTTCAATACTGTTCTAATATAATGTTCTATTTCACATTTATTTCAGTTCTCCCAAGCTTTGAAATAAAAATAACGACGTCTCAGAAATTTTTCTACTTTAACGATAAAAACCTGGAGGTGAAGATTGAGGCAAAGTGAGTAATATCATTTGGCTACGTTGAGTTTTCACATTTTCAGAGATATTCATGAGATGTTTCTATGTAACTTTCTCTGGTAGTGAAACTGTGTCATCTCTTTATCTCCTCAGTTATCTCTATGGTAAACCTGTAAATGGAAGGGCCTTTGTGCTCTTTGGAGTGAAGAAAGACGATGAAAAGAGAGTTCTAGCAGATTCCTTAAAGAGTATAGGGGTAATAAATGTTTAACCAGATGCATAGAATTTCTTGATGGATAACATGAAGAGATTAAAGTTTTTTTTGGAAAAAAATCAAATAAATTGGCCCCATTAGATAATCCAGATGGTGGCCCATCCTAGTCAAGTGTCAGGACAGACTGCAGTCTGAAAAACACAGCTCCCGAAACCCGTGTCCTGGATGACAGAAGCTGTATTATCAGCACACATGCTTCTGAGCAGCAGAAAAGTGCGACAGGAGACACAATAAATATTCTTTTACATAGTAAGCATGGAGGATACATAGGATAGAGTGGGACTGCTACTTATATCACATAGAATACACTGTACTGCTGTACACAATGCATAGAATTCACTGAGACTGCTATATATACTTCACATAAAATAAACAGAATCTTATATATATGTAACATAGGATACACTAAGACTGCTGCATATCAATCACATAGGAAACACTGAGAATGCTGTTTATACATTACATAGGATACACTGATACTGCTGTATATACATCATATAGGATACAATGTCATTGTATCTTATGTGATGTATATACAGCAGTCTCAGGGTATCCAATGTGATGTATACAGCAGTCTCCATTATACTATGTGATATACAGTATATAGAGATGATTCAGTGTATACTATATGATGTACAACAAATACAGCTTTCTCACTGTATCCTATATGATGTATATACAGCAGTTGCAGTGTCTAATATGTGGTGTATAAACAGAAGTATCACCATCTCCTATGTGATGAATATGCAGCAGTCTTAGTGTATCCTATGTGACACTGCTGTGTACATCACAAAGGAAACACTAAAACTGATGTATTCCTGGCACATAACATACACTGAGACTCTACTATATATATATATATGTATATATATATATATATATATATATATATATATATATATATATATATATATAAATGCAACACAGAGGCTATGTGTATATAGTATTATTATTATTTATTTATTCATAGAGCCCTATTGATTCCATGGGACTGTGCATGAAAGGGTTACATACAAAACAAGTTAGAAATACAATGAAGAAACTAACAGTGACCGACTGGTACAGAGGGGAGAGAGGCCCCTGCTCTTGCGGGCGTACAGTCTACTGGGTAATGGAGAGAGAGACAGTAGGTTGGGTCAGCGATGGAGCGCTGGCTCCATTGGCGGTGGAGCGCCAGGTCTAGTGTGGTGGAGTGCCTGCCAGCTCTGGGGGTGGTAGGGTCATTGCAAGCTGTAAGCTGTTCTGAAGAGATGGGTTTTCAGGTTCTACTTGAAAGTTATGAGTGTAGGGGACAGTCAGATGTGTTGGGGTGCAGAGTTCCACAGGATATCAGATGCTCGGGTGAAGTCTTGCAGGCGGTTAGATGAGGAACGTACAAGTGTGGAGGACAAGAGGAGGTCTTGGGAGGATTGAAAATTGTGAGCTGGATAATATTGGGAGATTAGTTCAGAGATATCTGGGGAGGGACAGATTGTGGACGGCTTTGTGAGTCAATGTTAGTAGTTTGAATTGGATTTGCTGGGGAATTGGGAGCCAATGAAGAGATTTACAGAGGGGAGAAGTGTAGGAATAGTGAGGAGAGAGGTGGATTAGTCGGGCAGCAGAGTTCAGGACAGATTTGGAGGTCTAAGAGTGTTAGCAGGGAGGACACAGAGGAGGAGGTTGCAGTAGTCTAGAGGGGAGATGATGAGGGCATGCACTAGTAGTTTATTAGATTGAGGATTGAGGAAGGGACAGATTCTGGAAATATTTTTGAGTTGGAGGCAGCAGGAGATGGCAAGAGCTTGGATGTGCGGTTTGAAGGACATGGCAGAGTTAAGGATTACTCCGAGGCAGCGGACTTCAGGTACAGGGCAAAGTGTGATGCCATTAATTGTGATAGATAGATCAGGTAAGGGAGGTGCTTGAGATAGGGGAAAGATGATGAGTTCAGTTTTGTGTACATTTAGTTTTAACAAGCGAGAGGAGAAGAAGGAGGATATGGCTGATAGACACTCCGGGATTCTGGACAGCAGAGAGGTGACATCTAGACCAGAGAAGTAGATCTGAGTGTCACCAGCATAGAGATAGTATACAGAGCCTTGTGAAAGTATTTGGCCCCCTTGAACTTTTCAACCTTTTGCCACATTTTAGGCTTCAAACATAAAGATATAAATTCTAATTTTTTTGTGAAGAATCAACAAGTGGGACACAAACGTGAAGTAGAACGAAATTTATTGGATATTTTAAACTTTTTTAACTAATATAAAACTGAAAAGTGGGGCGTGCAATGTTATTCGGCCCCTTTACTCTCAGTGCAGCAAACTCACTCCAGAAGTTCAGTGTGGATCTCTGAATGATCCAATGTTGTCCTAAATGACTGGTAATGATAAATAGAATCCACCTGTGTGTAATCAAGTCTCCGTATAAATGCACCTGCTCTGTGATAGTCTCAGGGTTCTGTTTCAAGTGCAGAGAGCATCATGAAGACCAAGGAACACACCAGGCAGGTCCGAGATAATGTTGTGGCCAAATTGAAAGCCGGATTTAAATACAAAAAGATTTCCCAAGTTGTAAACATTCTCAAAGATATCCATTTCTGAAAGATATCCATAAAAAGTCTCATTTGAAGTTTGCCACAAGCCACCTGGGAGACACCAAATATGTGGGATAAGGGGCTCAGCTCAGATTAAACCAAAAATTGAACTTTTTGGCCACAATGCAAAACGATATGTTTGACGTGAAAGCAACACAGCTCATCACCCTCAAAACACCATCCCCACTGTCAAACATGGTAGTGGCAGCATCATGGTTTGGGGCTGTTTTTCTTCAGCAGGGACAGGGAAGATGGCTAAAATTGATGGGAAGATGAACGGAGCCAAATACAGGACCATTCTGGAAGAAAACCTGCTGGAGTCTGCAAGAGACCTGAGACTGGGACGGAGATTTATCTTCCAACAAGACAATGATCCCAAACATAAAGCAAAATCTACAACAGAATGGTTCAAAAATAAATGTATCCAGGTGTTAGAATGGCCAAGTCACAGTCCAGACCTGAATCCAATGGAGAATCTGTGGAAAGAGCTGAAAACTGCTGATCACAAACGCCTCAATCCAACCTCACTGAGCTCCAGCTGTTCTGCAAGGAAGAATGGGCAAGAATTTCAGTCTCTCCATGTGCAAAACTGATAGAGACAAACCCCAAGAGACTGCAGCTGTAATCACAGCAAAAGGTGACGCTACAAAGTATTAACTCAAGGGGCCGAATAATATTGCACGCCCCACTGTTCAGTTTTTTATTTGTTAAAAAAGTTTCAAATATCCAATAAATTTGGTTCCACTTCACGATTGTGTCCCACTTGTTTATTCTTCACAAAAAATGTAGAATTTATATCTTTATGTTTGAAGCCTGAAATGTGGCAAAAGGTTGAAAAGTTCAAGGGGGCCAAATACTTTCACAAGGCACTGTATATAGGGGGCCAAATACTTTCACAAGGCGCTGTATATAGGGGGCCAAATACTTTCACAAGGCGCTGTATATAGTATATATACTGTAGTATACACAATATATACCGACATTTGTGTGTAGTTCAGATGCAGAAGGGTGGAGAAGCCGGTTTTGCACTCAACAGTTATTGTAAATGTTTTTCTTCCCTCTCTTTCTCTTTGTACTGCACTTGTCTGGCTTTTTAGCCAATGTGCAATACTAAATACAGAAGATTAAAGATGGTGGGGGTACGAGAAGGTTACCCACTGTGAGTATATAATGATTTGCCCATGAGAAATCTGCATGGTCACTCGGGTGGTCGGTCCGGACTTGATTATACATGTGACTATTCAGTTGAATGGCCACATATTACATATTTAGTTTGTGTCCACCAGAACAGAAGCTCCTCTAACAGATCATCTCACGAAGCTGCGGTTCATCAAGGAAAACCATCAGCAGCTAGAAAAACAGTATGACATAGTAGTCACTAAGACAACTAGATAGATTCCTAGTGTTCCCAACAGTAAAGGCACATTTTCAAAGCCTGAGCGCTTACTTTATTATACCCATGTGCTGTAATAAGGCATGTGAGTGCCTTCACGAGACAACTTGGTCTCCAACCTTTTTTACCATGGGAGCCACATGCAGATCTGAGAGATCAGAACACATCTAGTGCCCTCTTCCCCCAATAGTGACACCCAGAGTCTCCCATCTACTTACATAATCACACTGTCCCATCTGTCATTAAATTCCGTCCAATTGTCCTCCTATCATGTCTCGGCGGCAGCCATATTTGCACACCCAAATGATGAATGTGCAAATATTGAGCCCACTGATGGTCCTGGCAAATTGTGAGCACCGCATGTAGTGCCGCCGACATCCGAATACAACACCACCCAAAACCGACACATTGTCACTGCTCACCCCCTACCTCATGACCATTACTGCACCTCAGCGCTGCCTGATTAACAGGGCATGCACATACCCGGTACGCATGACAGTTATTTACTTAAGATGGGGGTGGCCTGAGGAAATGAGCATACACACACCGGGTAGGCATATGCACAGTTTTTGATTCAGCCACCATCGTTAGACACTCAGGGGTCCAAAGTTGGTGGTGGTGTTACCGCCCATAGAGAGCACACAGCATGGGGACGGCAGAAAGAGCACACAGCAGGGGGGAAGGGGATGCAAGGATAGTGCACAGCAGGGGGGGAGTAAGCAGAGAGAGCACACAGCAGGGGGCAGAGCAAGCGCACAGCAGTGGGGGCAAAGAGGGCACACAGCAGGGGGAGCAGAGAGAGCACACTCGGGGGTTAAGAGAGTGCACAGGGGAGCAGAGAGTGATGAGTGTGCAAATATGGTGCCCACTGGCGATACTGACACATTGCGCAGTACAGTCATTGGTGCTGCAGCTGCCCAAAATTACCGCCACCCGAAACTGCGGCCTGTAGCCTCCATCGCTGACACATCACCGCATGACTAAGTGCACATGTGTATACCCAGCGTGCATGCGCACTTACTCAGGCTGCCGCCATCTTTGGACACCTGGGTATGCAAAGTTGGTGTTGGCATAACCCAGTGTGTGCATGCTCACCTACTGATGCCGTCTTCATCTTTGTACTCCACAGGGGGGAGAGAGCACAAGGGGGAAGAGACAAAGCACAAAGAGGCACTGGGGGTCAGAAAAAGCACACAGGGGAGCAGATCGAGTGCACAGGGGGAAAGGGCAAGCACACAGGTGACCACACAGAGCGCATGAGGGTTCTAAAAAAATGCACTGGTTGCAGAGGTTGCACAGAGGTGAGACAGCTCAAAGGAGAGAGCACAGAGGGGAGAAGAGAGCACAGAGCACAAGGGGGACAGAGAGCGGTCGGGGAAAGAGTCCACAAGGAGTGAGAGATAGCTGCTGCACCCAGCACCACATCACTGCCCTCCCAATGCAACACCATCGGGTCCTTATCTAGTTACTTGTTTAATAGCTGAAGCTTCCTCTACAGAAAGCACGCCGTAACCTTGTGCACCACACCCTTAAGCAGTGTACTTACCATGCAGAGTTCCCATTTTACCCCAATTTGTATTATTGCATGAAGAACACTCACCACACTATTGCATCCAGCTTTACACACCTCCTCTATCTGGCAGTATCATCCTATATTCACCTTCCACAGCCAGCATATGTGCACTCACATCTCTTCTGTGCAGGTCTACTCACAAAAGTCACCATGTGGGGACCTTCTACTCATAGACGTTTTGGTAGACTTGGTGTTAAGGTACCTTTACACGCCGCGACGGCAGGCTGGAAACATCGCGCGACAAGCTACAATTGTAGCTTGTAGCGTCAATATCGCCTGTAGTAGCGGCGTCTGAAGAGGCGACGCTACAGCCGGCGACAGATACATTTGTTTATGGTCTCTGCTCATAAACTTAAGGCAACATCGCCGATTGCAGCGAGCTGTATCGGCGTGTAAAGAAGCGACGGAAGGCAACTCTGGACACCCGGCGATGTGGCTGCCATGTATCTAAGGCGTGACACAGTCGCCATGTTACCGCGCCCCATCTGCGATCATTGGAGGTCGCTCCTGCTTTATGATTGGTAGTCGCAGCATAGGGCGGGATATTTAAGGAGCTGACCAGTCACACTACACAATTACTCGAGCGTGCTGTATTAATCAGCCTCCTGCGATGCCTGGCCAATCCTGATGATATTGCGCTGTCCTATCATCGTACGGACGGCTCGTAATCCAAGATTGTTGCACGCCTATGTGCTATCCCTGCTGCACCGGGTCCGCCCATAGTAGCTTGTTGGAGCGGTGTGTAAACATGGTACGCTACGCTACAGCTGGCTACTTGAGACACCCGGCGATGTAGCTAGCTATAGATGTAGCGTAGCGTAGCGCACCTTATGGCGGCGTGTAAAGAGGGTGCGTTGACCGTTTGTAGCCGTTCGGGCGTGCTCGTGCACGCGAAGTAGCGCGATGTTTCCAGCCTGCCGTCGCGGCGTGTAAAGGTACCTTAAATGTATCCAGCTGACAGACACCCGCGAGTCCCATATCATAGGCCAGCAAGCCACATGTGGCTCGTGGGCTAGAGGTTGAGGACCCCTGCACAATAACTTGTTGGCAATAGACAAATTGTGACTTTTTGTGCTTTCTTATTTAACTGTTAACTAGATCAGAGATGGCCAAGGCTCTACTACTTTAGAAAGAGGAAACTTAGTCAAGTATTTCGAAAAAGAAGATGACATGTTGGATTGGAACCTTTTTGTGTCTGTTACGGTCATTACTGGTTCAGGTAAGAAAAATGACAATGAATACTATGATCTGTCTGCTTATGGAAAATATATCCATAGAAAATCCTATAAATTGGCATCTAAGGGACTCAAAGGGGTCGGGCAATGAACAGATGTACATTTTAATGAATACATCTTACTTTAGAATAAAACTAAGGTCCACAATTAGATGTGTAAAAAAAATTATTCTGTCCCAAGATCTACTATATAATCAGCGAAGGTCACATGATATTTGTCACACGCTTCCGGGCTTATGTCGATATTCCGACATGCACTGCGCCGCCCAGGAAGTGCGCCGCCGCCATATTGGGACTCCCGCCCACCGCCGGCGCTCATCTCCTGGCAGCACGGAGCCGAAGTGCCTCGCCAGCTCCTCTCCCAGCCCCTCTCCCAGCACCGCTGCCAGCTCCTCTCCCAGCCCCGCCGCGATGATCTGGAAGCCGCCGGGAGATGAGTGCGGCGCACATCTCCCGCCGGCACGGAGCAGAAGTGCCCCACCAGCTCCTCTGCCATCCACGTCGCGATGCCCAGAGAAGCGGAGCTCAACTTGCCGCCATCTTTGAATACCCTGAGCGCCGCATCTCTGATTAGACGCCACGCTAAACGTGGCGACCAATCAGAGAATCACCGCTTGCTTTGGCACCAGATTTGAAATACCCTGAGAGCCGCTTCTCTGATTGGTCGGTACGCTGAACGTGGCGACCAATCAGAGAAGCAGCGTGCCGACCAATCAGAGAAGCGGCAGTCAGAGTATTTCAAATGTGCCACGTAAGCAAGCGGCGCTTCTCTGATTAATTGGCACGCTGAACGTGTCGACCAATCAGGGAAGCGCCGTTCGCTTTGGCGCCACATTTGAAATACCGTGCATATCCCGGTAGCACAGAGCCGAAATGCCCCACCACCTCCTCTCCTAGCCCCGCCGCGATGATCTGGAAGTCCCCCAGGAGATGAGCGTGGCGCATATCTCCCGCTGGCACGGAGCAGAATTGCCTCGCCAGCTCCTCTGCCATCCCCGCCGCAATGCCCAGAGAAGCAGCGCTCAACTTGGCGCCATCTTTGAATACCCTGAGCGCCGCTTCTCTGATTGGTCACCACGCTAAACGTGGTGACCAATCAGAGAAGCGCCCCTCGCTTTGGCGCCACATTTGAAATACCCTGAGCGCCGCTTCTCTGGTCGGGACGCTGAACGTGGCGACCAGAGAAGCGGCGGTCAGAGTATTTCAAATTTGGCGCCAAACCGAGCGGCGCTTCTCGAAATTGGTTGGCACGCTGAACGTAGCAACCAATCAGGGAAGCGCCGTTTGCTTTGGCGCCACATTTGAAATACCGTGCATCTCCCAGGAGCACGGAGCCAAAGTGCCCCGCCAGCTCCTCTCCCAGCACCGCCGTGATGATCTAGAAGCCCCCGGGAGACATCAAACTGCACAAAAAACAATGTACCACATCTATATACATAATCACCAGTTTTGCACTTCCGGCCACTGTGCCGCTATAGCGAGCGATGGCGTGAATGCGCCATCGCGAGCCGTTGACACTGGCCGGAAGCGCAAAAATCCTGGCACCACACAGCCGCCCGCTGCTCACCCGCTGACCCGCCACATCCTCCCGCTCCCCGCCGCTCACCCGCTCCCCTGCCACATCCTCCCGCTCCCTCGCAATTCCCGCCCAGCGCCGACCGCCGCCTCGCGCACACGCAGCGCCACCCGTTATTACCGCCCAGCTCCCACTACACAGCACACAGTGCGACCCCAGCCCGCCCACAGCCGCGCACTGCATGGATGACGTCACTGCCCGTCCCGCCCCTATCCCCAGATCCCCTCAGTGTCTGCACCAATGTATGTAAACAATGTGTGTGTAATCTGTGTCTACTCTCTGTAATGTCTTTATACTGTGTGTAATGTGTGTCTACTCTCTGTAATGTGTCTATACTGTGTCTAATGTGTGTCTACTCTCTGTAATGTGTCTATACTGTGTGTAATCTCTGTATACTGTGTGTAATGTGTCTATACTGTCTGTAATGTGTGTATACTGTGTGTCATGTCTGTATACTGTCTGTAATGTGCCTATACTGTGTGTAATGTCTCTATACTGTCTGTAATGTGTCTATACTGTGTGTAATCTCTGTAAACTGTGTGTTATGTCTCTATACTGTCTGTAATGTGTGTATACTGTGTGTAATGTGTCTATACTGTGTGTTATGTCTCTATACTGTGTGTAATCTCTGTATACTGTGTGTAATGTGTCTATTCTGTGTGTAATGTGTGTATACTGTGTGTAATGTGTCTATACTGTGTGTAATCTCTGTATACTGTGTGTAATGTGTCTATACTGTCTGTAATGTGTGTATACTGTGTGTCATGTCTGTATACTGTCTGTAATGTGTCTATACTGTGTGTAATGTCTCTATACTGTCTGTAATGTGTCTATACTGTGTGTAATCTCTGTATACTGTGTGTTATGTCTCTATACTGTGTGTAATCTCTGTATACTGTGTGTAATGTGTCTATACTGTGTGTAATGTGTCTATACTGTGTGTAATGTGTCTATACTGTCTGTAATGTGTCTATACTGTTTGTAATCTCTGTATACTATGTGTAATGTGTCTATACTGTGTGTAATGTGTCTATACTGTGTGTAATCTCTGTATACTGTGTCTAATGTGTCTATACTGTGTGTAATCTCTGTATACTGTGTGTAATGTATGTATACTGTGTGTAATCTCTGTATACTGTGTATAATGTATCTATACTGTGTGTTATGTGTCTATACTGTGTGTAATCTCTGTATACTGTGTGTAATGTATGTATACTGTGTGTAATCTCTGTATACTGTGTATAATGTATCTATACTGTGTGTAATGTGTCTATACTGTGTGTAATGTGTCTATACTGTGTGTAATGTGTCTATACTGTGTGTAATGTTTCTATACTGTGTGTAATCTCTGTATACTGTGTGTAATGTGTCTATACTGTCTGTAATGTGTCTATACTGTTTGTAATCTCTGTATACTGTGTGTAATGTGTCTATACTGTGTGTAATCTCTGTATACTGTGTGTAATCTCTGTATACTGTGTGTAATCTGTCTATACTGTGTGTAATCTGTCTATACTGTGTGTAATGTGTCTATACTGTGTGTAATCTCTGTATACTGTGTGTAATTTGTCTATACTGTGTGTAATCTGTCTGTACTGTGTGTAATGTGTCTATACTGTGTGTAATCTCTGTATACTGTGTGTAATTTGTCTATACTGTGTGTAATGTGTCTATACTGTGTGTAATGTGTGTATACTGTCTGTAATGTGTCTATACTCTGTCTAATGTGTCTATACTGTGTGTAATGTCTGTATACTGTCTGTATACTGTGTGCATAATGTGTCTAATCTCTGCATACTGTGTGTCTATACAATGTTTCTTGTATGTATATACTGTGTGCTTCTCTCCTCACCCCTCCACCACTGAGCCACATCTCTCCTCAACCCTACACCACTGAGCCGCTTCTCTTCTCACCCCTCCACCACTAAGCCACTTCTCTCCTCACCCCTCCACCACTGAGCCGCTTCTCTCCTCACCCCTCCACCACAGACCCCCATTTCTCCTCACCCCTCCACACAACAGCCGCATCTCTCCTCACCCCTCCACCACTGAGCCGCATCTCTCCTCAACCCTACACCACTGAGCCACTTCTCTCCTCACTTTTCCACCACTGAGCCGCTTCTCTCCTCACCCCTCCACCACTGAGCCGCTTCTCTCCTCACCCCTCCACCACAGACACCCATCTCTCCTCACCCCTCCACCACAGAGCCGCATCTCTCCTCACCCCTCCACCACAGAGCCGCATCTCTCCACACCCCTCCACCACTGAGCCGCTTCTCTCCTCACCCCTCCACCACAGAGCCGCATCTCTCCTCACCCCTCCACCACAGAGCCGCCTCTATACTCTGCTACCCACAGAGCCGCCTCGATACTCTGCTACCCACAGAGCCGCCTCGATACTCTGCTACCCACAGAGCCGCCTCGATACCCTGCTACCCACAGAGCCACCTCTATACTCTGCTACCCACAGAGCCGCCTCTATACTCTGCTACCCACAGAGCCGCCTCTATACTCTGCTACCCACAGAGCCGCCTCTATACTCTGCTACCCACAGAGTCGCCTCTATAATCTGCTACCCACAGAGCTGCCTCTATACTCTGCTACCCACAGAGCCGCCTCTATACTCTGCTACCCACAGAGCCCCCTGTATACTCTGTTACCCACAGAGCCGCCTCTATACTCTGCTACCCACAGAGCCGCCTCTATACTCTGCTACCCACAGAGCCGGCTCTATACTCTGCTACCCACAGAGCCGCCTCTATACTCTGCTACCCACAGAGCCGCCTCTATACTCTGCTACCCACAGAGCCGCCTCGATACTCTGCTACCCATAGAGCCGCCTCGATACTCTGCTACCCACAGAGCCGCCTCGATACTCTGCTACCCACAGAGCCGCCTCTATACTCTGCTACCCACAGAGCCGCCTCTATACTCTGCTACCCACAGAGCCGCCTCTATACTCTGCTACCCACAGAGCCGCCTCTATACTCTGCTACCCACAGAGCCGCCTGTATACTCTGCTACCCACAGAGCCGCCTCTATACTCTGCTACCCACAGAGCCGCCTCTATACTCTGCTACCACAGAGCCGCCTCTATACTCTGCTACCCACAGAGCCGCCTCTATACTCTGCTACCCACAGAGCCGCCTCTATACTCTGCTACCCACAGAGCCGCCTCTATACTCTGCTACCCACAGAGCCGCCTCTATACTCTGCTACCCACAGAGCCGCCTCTATACTCTGCTACCCACAGAGCCGCCTCTATACTCTGCTACCCACAGAGACGCCTCTATACTCTGCTACCCACAGAGACGCCTCTATACTCTGCTACCCACAGAGACGCCTCTGTACTCTGCTACCCACAGAGCCGCCTCTATACTCTGCTACCCACAGAGCCGCCTCTATACTCTGCTACCCACAGAGCCGCCTCTATACTCTGCTACCCACAGAGCCGCCTGTATACACACAATTCACTTCACCGCGCTCCCGATGCAATTGCATCGGGCCTTTTTACTAGTCTATTTATAGTCACAACAGCTTCCAAGCAACTATGTATTGTAAAGACACACAGAAAACAGAGGAGACGCCACATAGTGAACATTGGATGAGAAACACAACACCACATGCCAAAATACAGTACATAACTACCAAGAGATAGTGCACAGGTGTAAAAGAACTCAAATCATGCAACAAATACAATACACAAATGCAGAAGGATGTCATAAAACAGGTATGTCGGAATGTGCAAACAGTGTGACACATGTCCACTGCTCCTATTAGAACCACGAAGGATACACAGATGTTTATTTCACCGCACTAGCAATAGCATCGGGCCTTTTTCTAGTATTCTTATAAATGTCCCCCCTGCGTCATGTACAGTATGTATCTGACCATGCAGGAATAGGTCGGCTACACCAGAGGTCCCCAACTCCAGGCCTCAAGGCCCGCCAACAGTGCAGGTTTTCAGGATTTCCTTAGTATCAGGTCACTTACCCTTACACTGCCAATTTCTCCTCCAGTCAACTTTAACTGCTGTCTCATCATCAGAGCCATTATTTCCTTCCGCAGGATTCATTGCTTTCCGGTATTGGCAGTCTCAGCAATCTGCTGTAAAACAACAATAACCTTTGCAAGCCAATTTTGAATCACATTTGTTCCTAGCAGAATAGTTGGATCACGCTCATGCAGATCAACATCAACAATTATCACCCCTTGATCTTTTAATTCTACTCTCCCAACTTTAATAGTCATTTCTTTAAACCCAATTTGTGGTACTAGTTTACCATTGCTAGCCCATATATTAAAGTCATTGTCTGGACAACATGTGATGTCTGAATCAGCCCAGTACTGTTTATAAAGGATATAAGGTATGGAGGTGATCTGTGAGCCGGTGTCCTGCAGAGTGTTTAGGGGAATTCCATCCAGCACGACAGGTATAATTGGACGTCCTCCCACGTACCTGTCTCGCCAGCTTGGTGGACTTTGTGAGTTTACCCCTGGGGGGCGGCGTGGTTCCCCAGGGGATCCTTGTTTAAAGCACATTCCCTGGCAAATTTGCCTGGATTTCCACAGCGGCGGCAAATGGGCTGTCCATCCGGGTGGTAGCAGTCGCTGGATTGTCCTCTGGTCGCTGGGTACCTCCTGGGTCTCATCCACGGGACATCCTCTCTGCTTGTAGCTAGCTCAATCTTCCCCATGGCCTTGAATCCACGCATGCATAGCCTTGGCCATTTCAGCTACAGTTTTTGTTAAGGCCTCAATCTTTTGGTCAAGAGCCTCATTGGTGATGGGCTCCTGAGGTTTAGCACTAGCCCCTGGCATGACTGGTGGTATTTGCACTCCCGGTTGCTGGTACGTTGCAACTAAACATTGGACAGAGTCTGTATCATGAGGTTATTCTGGCCTCAGTATGCGGATTGCTCTCTCTTTAAATTGCACAAAGTTCAAATCAGGGTTCTGGATAGCCATCATCCGCAGCCTCCTCTATAAGGAGGGAATAAGAGTCCATCAACTAATTGGTCTATAAGCAATTTATCTTCCCCCTGTGCCGAGGCGGGTTCTGCCTGTTTGAATGCCCTGAGTGCCTCCTGTAGATTTAATGCAAAGTTTCTTATGCCCTCTTTTGGTTTCTGCTGGCACCCAAAGAATCTAATTTTTGCTTGGCTTCGCTCTCTTTGGAGGGTACTGCCCAAGATGATGCGCACATTCTGCTTCAAGACACTGTCCTGGACCTGGGCATCAGTTGAAAAGGGGTTATTTACAGGGAGATTGTCATGACGCCACCCATGGTATGTGCTCAGTGGGGACCACCTCTGCTGCAGAACCTGCGGGGATGATGATGGCAGCTGGGGATGAAACGGCTGTCCACTGGTAAAGCCAATCCCTGTGGCAGTGTGGATAGTCTATGTATAGGGTGCAGGGCAACGGGCGCAAGTAATAGGCAGACTCACGGTTTTGTAGCTTTCTCTGTCCTTTACTGGAGCAGATGGTAAAAGCTGTCCACGGAGTCTTGAGAGTAACTTGGGGTTATTCTCATCTGGCTGGGTCTCCCTTACTTGTAATTTGTCTCTTACAGTTGCTTAAGCTAGGCTGTCGGTCCCTGTCTCTTCCTGCGAGGTACCAGTCTGACAGGCAACTCGAGTCCTTCACTTTCTCTACCCTGTTCCCAGGTGTCAGTGTTGCTGGAATCTATGCGTTGCTGTGTCTCTGGTGCAGTGTAGCCGGAGAATCTGGAATCCCCACTTTCTGGTGTTGACTGCCGGAATGTGTGACCCTGCACAGTCTTGGACTCCGATGTCCGTTCTATGCGCATTTCTTCTGGGGAGAGCATGGAGTTGCTCAACTTCCCAGGTATGTTCTTGCTTCTCCTTTCCTCAGACCCTAGCCTTAAGCCTGGAACTCGTCAGTGGACTCTGAGATGAGCTTAGCACTGCTCTTTTACACTCAGGTCCTCTTCACAGTCCTCCCAGGAACTGAACTCTTCACAGTCCTCTCTGGAACTACACTGAACCCGCTCCTTCCAGACCAGAATATATAGGGGAGCTCACCCTGAACCCGGGCTTGGTCTCCCCCTTCTGGCCTGGAGGTGTTGGTGTTGTGTGTGTGTTGCCTGATTATAATATCCTTTGTTGTTCTCTGGTGAGACCACTACCTGGGGGCAGTGATGACACTGTGGCACATTGACCCATGGGTGCCACACTAGTGCACCGGCTGGCTGCAGGATGTGAAGATGCTTATAGCAAGAGAACTACAAAGAGTAAAGTAATGATTTTTACATATTCTGAAATGTCTAGCCAAGCACTATTCAAGGGTACTATTAGTATCATACTGAAAAATGACCTGACAGAGGCACTTTAATACTTTAGTTCAAAGTGGATAGTTTGCACATTTTTGCTTCAGTAGCGGTTTTGCTCTACAGTACTAATTGACTCATCTGTATTGTCACTTTATAATAACCCAATTCCATAATGAGCACATCCATTCTCTCAAAAAGCAAATACATTAAAGTTTTGCTAAGCTTTCTTATTCATGACCTCCAATCATGAAAATATTCTCAATGGCCTCTTCTCTTACAGGCAGCGATTTGGTGGAAGCTGAACTAGAAAATATTTTTATTGTGAAGTCTCCATACAAAATTCATTTCACAAAAACATCTAAATTTTTCAAGCCTGGGATGCCCTTCAACCTAATGGTAAGTGCAATGATTTATCAAATTTATCATATTTAGAGATCAGCAAATTGATTGGATAAGAACTAAATTCAAGTAGAATTTTTTGGAATGCATTGCAGCTGATAAATTCAATCAATACTCAATTTGCTTTTCCCAAATCACATAAAATTTACTCAGTACAGAAGATTTCATCAGACGGAGAAGGACGTTCATCCTAAATCTTTTGCAGCTATCATATCTCATGCTGCAGCACTGCTAAACAGGAGGGACAATAGAGATTGTATAAAAGCGAGTGACCCCGAGCGCAGGTCAAACGCCGGCCTCTAAGTGCCAGAGTTTGAAACCTTGCTTACGGTAGTTTCCAAGCACATCGCATGACGCTCGCTTCCACGTCATGTGCTTCAAACTAGCGCAACATTTCAAACTCCAATAAAGACAGATACCGTGTTTCCCCGAAAATAAGACACCGTCTTACATTAATTTTTGGTCCAAAAGTTGCACAATGTCTCATTTTCGGGGGGCGCCTAATATTAAGCATCATCCACTATTCCTCTGTAGCCCCCCATTATCCTCCACTATCCCTCTGTAGCCCCCATCATCCTCCACTATCCATCTGTAGCCCCTTCATCCTCCACTATCCCTCTGTAGCCTCCCATCATCCTCCACTATCCCTCTGTAGCCCCCATCATCCTCCAGTATTCCTCTGTAGCCCCCTCATCCTCCACTATCCATCTGTAGCCCCCTCATCCTCCACTATCCCTCTGTAGACCCCATCATCCGCCATTGTCCCTGTGTAGCCCCCCATCATCCTCCAACATCCCTCTAGCCACACACACACACACATACACACACACAGTCAAACACACACACAGCCACACAGTCAGACACATCACTGGACCCTGCCGGAGCTTACCGCCGCCACTTGATGTCCCCCGGTGCGTACATAGCCGGGCGCCGTAGATGTACGATGGTAAGCAATCAGCCAATCAGGCAGCTGCTGGCGTCTGATCGGCCGCGGCATTACTGTACATCTACGCTGAGCGGCGCAGATGACCTCTGTACAGGAGATGTACGGTAATGCCGCAGTCAATCAGATGCCATCAACCGCCTGATTGGCTGATAGTTTACAAATGATGCTTTTTTTAATTTGCAAAACCAGATTCAGTTTTGCTGCTGAAAAATCATCAAAAAAGCAGCACAAAAAGGGATACAAAATGCACAGTCTGAATGAAGCCTGTTGTCACACATCAGTTCTGCTCCAGTATTCTGTAGATTTGGTTCCTAAGACCCCCTTCACACCACAATTTTTCCCCTGTCAGGTTCTGTCCGGTGTTTTGTAGGAAGCACCGGACAGAACCTGACAGGTCTGGACAAACTGAACCGGAGGGCTAATACACCCTCCGGTCCGGTTTGCAGGTGGATTCAGCAGAGCGCAGCTTTCAGGAGCTGTCCCCTGCTGAAGGTCCTGAAATCTCAGGCAGGGAGCTCTCCAGCTGCTAAACTTTAGCAGCCGGCGTCCGGTTCCCGGATCCGATTTTTATGTCGGATCCGGCGCCATAGACTCCCAGATCGCATCCAATTTTGAGCGGTTTCAGCTCCGAACACAAAAATGCTGCTTGTTCCGATTTTGTGTCCGGGGCCAAAAAACGAAAGCTACTGGATCCTCCCGGACAGCGCAAAACCGGATGGCAAAACACTGCCATCTGGTGCAATCCGGCCCCATAGGAATACTATGGGGCCGAAACCGGATCCGGGACTGTCCGGTTCACATCGGGCAGTCCCGGATCCAGAAAATAGTAGTGTGAAGGGGACCTAAGAAGAATAATATCCATTATATTTCAATAGCTGGTTTTAGGGTTGGAAGATAATGAATTAATTAAATCTGTAAAGAGTCTTAAAAAAAGTGACCGGGAAAGAATATATTTAAATCTCCTTTAAATTCAATGACCCTCATGTGCTGTCACATATGCAGAAACACAATTCTGTGCTCCGCTAAAAGTGGGCTCTATCACACCTTGATGTCATGTCTCATTTAGTGCAGTGGTCTACAATGTTTCGTGTAAAGGAAAAAAGACTCAAGGATTATTTATAGAGAGTGCAAAGAAATCAATTATTTCTATTTTATCAATTTTAGGTGTTTGTCACAAACCCTGACGGGACCCCGGCTCAAGGTGTCCAAGTTGAAGTACAACCAGAAAATTTAAAGGGAACAAGTCGGCAAGATGGAACTGTACAAATTACCATGAATCCTAAATCGACCAATGAGAAGCTAGAGATCAAAGTAAAAAAAAAATTACACTTGTTATCATTTGGCAATAACTAATAATACTAATTACGAACAATATATATCTATATTTATTAATCTAAGTGAAGAGATTGTTGGATGTTAAACCTAAAGGGTCTTTACTTGCTTTTATTAATGGAAACTTATATTTAAACTAAACAGTGGCGGACCTTCCGTGGTGCAGCTGGCGCAGCTGCACCAGGGCCCCGACCGGCTAGGGGGCCCCTCAAGCCTGCAGGGGGGCCCCCAGCCGACCCCCATGGCCCTGTGCCAGTGTGCCAGAGGAAAGGGGGTTAACCGAAGGAAGCTTCCTGCTTCTCCTGGCTGAGCCCGCCCCTCCTCTCCTCTGCTGCCCCGGTACCCAGGACTGTGCGGCTCGCCCAATGCAGGTAGGAGCAGCAGCACATATGGCTTCCCCCCCGGTCCTCCAGAAGAACGCATCCCCCCCCCGCTCCTCAACATCGGGCCCCCTGGTTGCAAGGTCTGCCACTGTATTTAAAAACATCAGGATAAAATCCCATGGAGGAGATCAACTACACCAGATGCGTTTCGAAGGGAACCCTCTTAATTGTTGGTTGGCTTGACCAATAATTAAGAGGGTTCCCCTTGAAATGCATCTGGTGTAGCTGATCTCCTCCATGGGATTTTATCCTGGTGTTTTTAATTATGTGTTTCCACTAATAAAGGACTGTAGGAATCAAAAATTGGCAGCGGGATTTCCTTCCTCAAATATGTAAGTGGGTGGAAGCCAACCACCACATCGGATGCATAGGAGTCCGTGAGTAATTGTGGTTAAAGCTGCTTTTCCTCCTTCCCCGTTCCCAATGTACATTCAGTGAGGCTGTGTGCACACAATCCAGAGATACTGAGTATTGGATGCAGGACCTGCAGGAACCCGCGGGTGCATGCATTGAGACCGCAGCTGCCCTGTACTCACGATCTGCGTTGGGTGCAGGACAGCTTCTCCCTTCGTGCACCAGATTGTGACTGCTTCCGACTCCGCAGCATGAAATTAACATGAGATATGGAAGTCCAACCAACTGCACCACGCTGTGATCAGGAGAAGCATAGTGGGCATGGGATTTCTTGAAATCCCATCTACTGTGCTGGTACTGTAGAATGCAGCATTTTGGATGCAGAGTCAATATGCTGTGGCCAAAACGTTGCAATTCCTGATCGTGTGCACGCACCCTAAATGTTTCTATCGGCTTTAATGGCAAACAGGGAAAGCCTGAACATCAATAGATTCCACTAAAAGTCAGTGGGGTCTATCAGACAGTTTGGATATAGAGTGTATCTGATTTACAGTGATAATAACCATAGCACAGATGTGGACTGAGCCTAAAATGAAATCCAGTTGTTTGTGGTGTTGCAGATTTCAGCTTTTTGCAGAATCATCACTAGTCGAACATTGTGGGCAAAGGAACTATTTTCCTAACATATAGCAACTATTATTTTTTTGTCTTCTATGAGTAAAATACAGGGAAAAAGTGACACACAAAAAATTGAGAGGTCATAATATACATGCTACGGGAACTGTACAGATTAAAAAAAAAATCAAATATTTTTAATATTACTAGTATTTATGGAACACCATTGATTTAATAGTGTTGTACATGAGAAGGGGTTGCATACATAATACAGATATAATTTTATAAGGCCGAATTCTCCACTAGGCACCAGAAGTCCTGTGCCTAGGGTGGAAGGTTCCAGGGGGTGGTGCCATGATCAAGTTTTTTTTAAAAAAAACTCCAAACTCTTTATCAAATCCAGAATATTTTTGGAGCAGGGAGGGGGAGAGCAGCATTCATGCAAATAGCCATGAATCTTTGAGCACTTCCGACACTTCCAGGATCAATGGAATGCCAATCAGCTCCCTGACCCCAATGACCTGAGGAGAACCTGGAGCAGCTAAGCGCTACAGAGCCGAATATAGAGCTGAAGGGGCAACCTGGGGGGTTGGGCACAATATGGAGAGAATATAGAATGATGTAAATTACAAACTTCATACAAAGCTTAGTCCAGCGTGGTCCACTAACTCACTCTGACGCGCATTTCGACATCCAACCTTCTGCTCATCCGTCTTTCCTCCTGTCACTGCTCCTCCTATTCCCACTCTTCCTTCTATCCTCCTTTCACCACTCCGCCTGTCACCGCTCCTCCATCTGTCCTCCTGTCCCCGCTCCTCCTGTCCCTGTTCCTCTGTCTCTCCTCCTGTCACCGCTCGTTCTGTCCCCTCTCCTCCATCTTTTCTTCTGTCACAGCTTATCCTGTGACTGGTCCTCCTGTCTCTCCTCCTGTCCCCGCTCCTTCGTCTCTCCTCCTGTCACCGCTCCTCCTGTCACCGCTCCTCCTGTCCCCGCTCCTCTGTCTCTCCACGTGTCACCGCTCCTCCTGTACCTGCTCCTGCGCCTTTCCTTCTGTCAGCGCGTATCCTGTGACTGCTCGTCCTGTCCTTGCTTCTCTGTCTCTCCTCCTGTCCCTGGTCCTCTGTCTCTCCTCCTGTCAGCGCTCCTCCTGTCCCCGCTCCTATGTCTTTCCTCCTTTCACCCCCCGTCCTCCTGCCCCCTGTTTCTCCTGGCCCCCTGCTTCTCCTGGCCCCTGCTTGTCCTGGCCCCTGCTCCTCAGGCCCCCCACTCCTCCTGGCCCCTGCAGAGAGGATACTCACCCATCCGCCGGCTTGCTCCACCTCCGATGCATCTTGTAGCTCCAAGGGCAGGACCTGTCGCCAGACGCAGCGACCAATAAGCGTCACAGCGACCAATGAGAGTCGCGGCATTCAAATTCCCATTGGACGCAGTGGTAGTACACCGAGCGGGATTCAAACCGCGGACCTCTGTGCAGCAGGTAGCTCATCTACTGCCGCACAGAGGTCCATGGCAAGCCAGCCGGGAGATGAGCGGCATCAATCATCTCCCAGCTGCTTGCAGCAGTAGTACCCCAAGCGGGATTCAAATCCCCCGCCAAGCAGCGATACTTCTCTGAATGATCGCCGCAGCCGCAGCGACCAATCAGCGAAGCGGCGTAGCTTGGCGGGAAATATGAATCCCGCGGCTTGGCTCGCGGTTTGAATCCCGCTTGGGGTACTACCGCTGCGAGCAGACGGGAGATGACCGGCTGATGCCGGTCATCTCCCGGCTGGCTCACTGTGGACCTCTGTGCGGCAGGTAGCCGTGGCTCATCGACTGCTACACAGAGGTCCACGCAGCTCTTTTGCATACACGGTGCTCATTGGTCACCACGGCTGGCGGCAACCAATGAGCACTTGCGCATGATTTCTGTGACAGACACGATTAGACAATTACATAGTAGACTTGATAATTTGCTCAGAAGATACACACATTACTTTTCTGCAGGAAAACCAACCATTATATAATAGAAATCTTACAGATAGCACAGTGCAAGACAAAACACGTCCGCCTCCCAGCCCAGAGCAGTGAGGGGAGGAAGTGAACACAAGCCTGGATGGGTGTGGATATTTAAATAACACTTATACAGCAGCCGGACTAATCGACTGGTAATATAATGGAGAGGACTAATGCAGGAGCTTCCTGCAGGGTGTGAAAATGCTGATAACATGGAAACTACAAATAGTACAATAATGATTTTACATGTTTTAAAAGTTCTGCCCAGGCCCTATTCAAGGGTATTATTAGTATCATACTGGAAAATAAACTGACAGTGTCCCTTTAATTCTCCCACTAGTTGTAACTATCGATATCTTACAGTCCCATTAATCATTATTGACCCCCATGAAGTTTAAGAACATGTGGAATATCTCCTGAAAAAAATGAACCAAATGAAAGAGCTTTTTTGTATAGAGACTCCTGTTAAATACAAAATAGAAGATGATAAGAAATAATGTAAAACAAAAAACAAATGTGAGGGAAAAATAGAAAAACCTAAAGTTTGCTGTGATTCTGGAATTGGCATCTTTACATTAAATAAGTATGGAAATACATTTAGACTCACCTGTGGTACATCAAATATGTGAAATTACCTGTGATAAATTGTCAGTTCCCATGTGACATGTATTAGTCAATGAATGATGGGCCACATGTTAGGCCCTTTTCCAGTGTCAGAATGGTGAAAACAAAGGAGCTGTCTGAGGACACCAGAACTGCTATTATTAGCAAACACAAGACTTTCAAAGGGTATAAGACCATGTAAAAAGTCCTTGGTATCCCATATTTAACATTTCGCAATGTTATTAAGAAGTTTGCGAAGCATGGAAGCATCAAGAACTTCCCTGGACGTGGTAGAAAGAGGAATTCGAAGGTTGGTGCGAATGGTGAAAAAAACACCACATCAAACATCCAAAGACCTGAAGGCAAACCTGGAAAAGTCTGGGGTCATGGTTTTAAGTAATACCATATGCCGTACACTAAACCAAGCAGAGCTTTATGGGCAGAGGCCAAGAAAGAAACCATTGCTGAAGAAAAGCCCTAAAAATCAACAACTGATTGACGCCAAAGAGTAACTTGACAACCCACAATCCTTCTGGGAAAATGTTGTGTGAACAGATGAAAGAAGAATAGAACTTTTTAGCAATGAAAAGCAACAGTTTGATTACAGATGGTGAAATGATGCTTATAATGAAATGAACACCCCACCAACAGTTCAGCATGGTGGAGGATCCATAATGCTGGGTGTTTGCTTAACTGCGACTAGTACTATAGGACTTGACCGCATCACATTATGAATGCCAAAGGGTGCAATCAAGTATTAATGAGGGCTTTTATTGCTGTTTATTCTGTTTCATCTTTGAAATTGCAACATGTACATTGACAAACAATGTTTTATTGTTGTACTTTGGCCAATAATATAATCCTGAGGATATATCTTTGACACATTTCCATTTATTTTTGAAGATGTTGTACAGTCTATGAAAGAAGTGAAGGGGTGTCAATTATGGTGAGGAACACTGTATACCTCCTTGTTATCACAGGAGACAAATGCGACACAGTTTACATATAGTTTTACTTTATGTGGTGTGAGGTAGCGCTATTTAATCTGTTGGGGGACACTCTCTTATGGTGCAATATTCAGAAACACAGCAAAAGTTTCTTATAAAAGATAGTCCATTGGTTTGTTCACATCCTCATAAACCTTACTCCATAGCATAAACACAAGCCTTCCTTTATCTTCAACTTAACATAACTGTCCTAATAACACATAGTCCATTATCTCTCAGTGGACATATGTATACATCAGTGTCAATGGTATATGCTAGTACATCAGTGGAGTTCTGATAGAGTCCATTCATCACCTTCAGTCAGTGGACAGATGGTTAACCAGCTGTCTCATTCCTCATTGTGACTTGGGCTGCATTCCCACACACTGATCTCCTACCAGCCGCTGCCAAGTCCACACTCAGAAGTTCCCACTCCAGACTCCTCTGTCTCTGGACCTCTACTGCTCTGCACAGCTTTCTCTCAATCTCGATAGTATGTGCTGCACCTTTCCAGGCTTGTGGAAAACTCCTCGTACTTAAAACTAGTCAGCTGATATCCTACCTGACACACTCACAGGCGGGAAGCTGTGTTTAATTAGACATACACAGAAACTCATGCATTTTACCCTTTGTATCTTGCTACAAGGCACAGTAAAAAATTCACACTTACCTGTGCAATGTATACCAGCCATGTGCAATATTGCAGGTATGCCTCACAATTGACATCTATTAGCTGTGAATAAGTGTTTTATATATCTTTTTTGCAACTGCAAAATCTCTGTTGCAACATTTTACAAAAACTTCATCTGTCCTCAAAAAATGTGAGTGGTCTGCATCTCAACCAACTGAGGCCCCTCAGAGTCCAGATGCCACAATGTCATTATCTCCCTTGGTGGTAGTGCCATACCTAAGAGCAACATAGGGTGTCTGCACCAGGACAACCAAAGCACACACCTTTCTGCCTCCAGGCCTGAAGGGGGAGCTCTAAAGCCCATGTTCAGAGTAGCTCCCTATAAATTCTGGTTTGGTGCAGAGTTAGTCAGTTCAGTTCCTGGGAGGACTTGAATAGGACCTGGGGACTAGAGCAGTGCTAAGCGTGTCCCAGTTAAAGCAGAGTTCAGTTCCTAGAAGGACTGAGGAAGACTTCCTGTGGACTGGAGCAGTGCTAATCTTGTTCCAGGAGAGCTGAACCTAGCTTGAGGGACCTAAAGCAAGGACTTGAGAAAGAGAAGGAGAGCCTGGAGAGTGGAGTGGTGTCTAGCTCACCCCAGAGGAGAGAGCGCCAAGACACGGACACTGGAGTCCGAGGCTGTGCAGGGCCTTTATGTCCCGGCAGCCAACACCGGAGGGTGGAGAATTCCAAGTCCCCCATCCACACCAAAGTGCCTGCAGGCAAAGTAGCGTTAAGAGCCCAGGAGCAGCCGCCAGAGAACTGGGGCAGGAGAAGGAATCGAGCTGCCTGTCTTAGCGGCACACTGCAGGAGAGAGAGAGAGGGCCACAGCTCAGCTGAAGCAGTAGCAGGGACCCCCTAGAAAGAGTGCAGCAGGGAGGCTTCAGAACATGCCGGGTGAGGAGAACCCCGAGTTGCTCCCAGATTGCACGGACTCCCAGTAACATCACCTGTCCTTGTGCCAGTATCAACAGTAAAGGACCTGAGGAACCAACAAACTGTGAGTCTGTTACTTTGTGCCTTCCATCCTGCACCCTACACCCTTTCAACATCCACTGCCCTAGGGATCCGCTCCACCCATGGGGAGCCAGTACATCCCAGCTGCTCATCCTTTGTCCCAAGAGGTTCTGCAGCTGCAGTGGCTACCCGTAGCCTCAAACCTTGGGTGGTTTCACGAATAATCATCCTTTCTTTAAATCACCCTATTCTTATATTTCCCCAATAGCTCTTTGAAGCTGAACCCAGGGTCACAGAGCCAGGTCTCGACCCCTGTGACTCTCCAGAAGCACTGCAGCCTGGTTCCGAGTAACCCACTGCCCTGGGTCCCATCACAACAAGTACACATAACTTCAACTTAAAATCTTACATTTAATGATTTAATGTTAGTAACCGTTTTACTCACATTTTTGTGAATTGTGGTGATGTGACTGGCATGTGCCCATGGCCGGGTGCATCACACGGGTTATCAGCACAGGTCTCTTTACACATTAGCAGGTTTTCCTGTGTGTGAGTGCTGTAAACCTGTCCAGTACACAGTGGTTTTACATCTAGAAGGGGTATATGAGCCTAATGAGTGGCTGAACCTGTGTGTATGAGTGCTTTGCTGGGCTAAGCCTGAATGGTGCACAGGGGGTTAATCACATCTCAGGTCTATGTGTGAGTGAGATGTGCTGATTGACTCACTTTTTTGCAGCTGTGGGTGAGGCAGCCTGGATAAGAACCTGTCAGGTGTCTGAGTGAGGGGAGGACGATGGGAATCAGAGCAGTCCAGACCACTGCCATGTGAGGATGTGCTGGAAGTGATCCGTCCCCGGTGGGGGAAGTGAAGGGAGCCTGCCAGCTCCATGCCGGTGGCACGTTATGCATGCATGCCAGCCAGTGGCCAGGCAGTCAGATGTGTGGTGTGAGAGACTGAGTACGGCTCAAGGGCCAGGCGGTCACAGCCGACTTTGGGACTAACTGAGTGAGTCATGATATGGTCCCGTTGATCCAGATGTAAGTGTCCCAGATCCCGGTGGATCCGTCGAGGTCTCGTGTGTACTGAGTGACAGGGTTTCTGTTACTATTGTGGGCCCTGAGTATGTAGCATATTTGTTTATGTAAAAATGCCATGAATGCTGTTTCATGCGTGAGTCATAATGGTTCATGAAAAAGTACCCTGTACGTTGACTCGTGTGCAATAGGATGGGGAATGATTCCTTTCAGGTTGTTAGGTGGAGGTAACCGCCATTGGGACCATATCATGATCTATTGTCGGTCCCAATATATATATTATACATTTTTTTTGTTTTTTGCGCTGCTCACTTCAACGCTGTACCAGAAACCCAGCAACACCAATTCCAATCTCATTCGTGGTATTGACCCACCTAACCACTTCCGGGATCCTTTTGTCCCAGTGGACCACTGTGCAGATGGCTACCATCCAATCATCACCCCGGGGAGTATGAATGTATCCGAGGACCGAACTAGGCACATCTTATTTATAAAACACTAATATGTCATCAGTATACCCACTGCTCCTCCAATGACCCATTTACACTAATGGTGAAACCTACCAACACCCATACTGCACCCCAATGCAGATTAACCTAGACCAACAAACAATGTAAAGACGGTCTTCCTACAAAAACCACCAGGCACAGTGGTGCCCGCGCGTCCTAACAACTCTCCCTCACCGCGGAGTAGAGAAACAAACATCTAACAGCTGCATTACCGCACCCGATAGACACGCCCTGCCATATACCAAGTGCTGCCAGCACCTAGCAGCCCCCACCTCAACCTTTTTGAACATCTCCTCCACATTGTCCCTACCTTTGTAAAGTATAAAAATTAAACGATCAATATGTTTAGATACATGCTCCCCACCCCATTCAGGTACAATTCATCCTGACACCGGGGTAAGAAAAGAAGCCACAAATATGGGCAAAAAGAAAAACATCAGCGACCCACATAACCACGCCATTTTCTTTTTTTTTAAACCGCCATCCAGAAACTGCCCCAAACAATTGACCAAAACCATGCGCTAAGCCACAACTAATTCCCCTGTTTAGCAACCTCCATTTCGCCTGTCTACCACTGTTTACCACTGAACAATTTGAAGGGGAGAGGTTAGTGACCCAACAAGCACAAACATGGACACTCTCCTTACATCCCTTTGCCCTTCAAAGAAGAGCGGCCGTCCAATAGCCTTCCCGGACCGGCCAATGTTATCTGACCTCTTAATCAAAAGTCTGAGGAGCCCACATACTGTTCCTTTTTATTTATTTTTTTTCTTGTTGTTGCTCCAAACCTGCCACTGGATTTGAGCTGCCTGACGACCCGACCATGTTCCCACCTGAACACACCAACAGCACCACATCAGGCTTCAAACCGCTAGTCATGTATTCCCACCCAATACCCGGAGAAAAAACTGTGACCTACACAACCACTAGAGGCACACTAGTGACTTTACCTAAACCAAACCTAATAACTGACAAGCCCATATTAGACTTAACCCCGACCAACACCTAACTGAACAGCATACCCCAGGACTACCCAGTCAAGCCAACACGACCCAAACTCTCAGAAACCAAACGCCAACATCATCGCCAGACCCCAAACACAAACTACAACCGTCCATATTTAAATACTCACAGCGTGTGTAGCACCAATCCCACTCCAAAACGCCCTCAATACATGAATAATTGAGGGACCCAAAAAACGGTCCTACAACCATCGCCCGACAGAAAAGTCCAATAAAATTCACCTGCACCCCTAAAATGAACCACAACCAAACTGAACTAACTGAAATTCCAACGAAACCTGACAATACGCACCCATGTGAAACCACCAACCTCTATGTACCCAATCATTGAATTCCCCCTGCAACATTACCATGCTAAGGAGAAAAACTCTCCTGCCGACTGAGGTCATCAATGACCCTGCTGCCCCACTCTATATGAAAAAATCTCAGCAACACACCTGCACAGGCACGCAACCCACCGCAAACTCCTTTATGGCTGCATATGCAAACTGGATACCCCATAATAGCATGATGAGGACAGACCAGGTCCCTTTCAGTACGGATCCATGGAGAACAACTCCGACTGAACCTGGAATAATCCACGACTATATACACCCTACCCCACAATTCCTACACCCCGCCAACATTCCGTCCCGAACACCTCTTACCTCACCATCCAATAGCCCAAGAGCAAAAAACCACCAACCAGACTTAACCCAATTGGCGCCACTTCAGCCCCTGACACCAAACTACCAAACAGCCTCACCATACCCCCTTAAAGGACCGAACCTGTCCTACCATACTGGACTATACACCTTTATCCCGAGAATGGCCAACTCCAACCAACCCTCTGATATATAAACGTACATAACTACCCAATGCCTCTCACCTCAGAAACCGCCCCACCAGTCTCCTCAATGGGAAACAGGGGATCTACTCTTAAGCCACATCCACTCCTCTTTGGCACACAACTGAGTATATGTCTGGTGATACCGCCTCCATCATGCCTAACGGTTTAACCCCAAACCGCTTGCTGTACTCAAAGTGCACCCAGACTCATACGACCCCACCTGCCCCAAATCAGGTTGGTCACATGATACTGCAGAGAAAACACCCCCAACTCCTTCTAACGTAATTCCTTCTGCCTCTCTTTGGAAGTTCCAGGATGGGAACAATGTCCCCACCACCTCACCAATGCCTGGATTACTCAACGCTCCCACATCCTCTCAATCTGGACCCTCTTTTTAAGAGCTGCCCCCCAACTCCATCAACCCACTTGTAAAGCCTGACTACTGCAACGCTATCCACAGAACCCCAAATGAACCCACCCAATCAAGTGTTAACTGTCCACATTTTGCAAAAACCAAAGTCATCTGTTTTTTTCTTTTTTTATACTATAAGCACACATCTTCTTACCCAGCTGACTCCACAGTCCATGCAGAGCAGCCACACCGCAGCAGATCATCCCACCAGGGTCGCTCGTCGTTCACCCCCCTTGCTCCTGGACTCTGGATGCTGCCCACCGTCCATGGAGATCTGCAAGTAATGAAGGGGAGGAATGTTAGGGCATCCCCTCGATTTAATAGTCCATGTCCTGAATGGCCCCTCCATGTATAATCCCTGCTGGTGCAGCGTTACTCCGTGGCATCTGGGCGGCCTGCGCAGAAGATGCTTTTGCGTCCGGCTCTCCCGCTGTGGAGGCCACCCGACCACCCCGCTGACTGCGGGATGGGGGTATCTGCACACCGCTGTCACCTGGCTCGCTTCTGTATGGCTCCCAGCCAGAAGCTGCCATCCTTCCCCAGGCATCCGATGTCTTGGCACGACTGGAGGCAGACTGCACTCCGCCCTGTCCACCTCCAATGTGCCGCAGCCTGTACCTCCCTGCAGCCGTCTAGCACACTTCTGGCCCCAACCCTGCCAGAAGCCACCGCAAAAACTCTGGCACCAGCATCTCCTGCCCCGCAATCCATCTCCACCCACTTCTGGTCAGCCACGGCTCCAGCGAAGATTCCTCCCAGAGTCCAGAGGCGGCACTGGATACCCTGAACACCCGCTCTGCCCCCGGAGGGTCCAACGAGGGGGCTCTTGCATACAGCCTCACACCCTAGCAGCGCCTGCCACCCCGCAGTCTGGAGCTGGCATCACAGCATCCATGTTGCAGGGATGGAGGGATCAGGCACCCATGGGGCAGCACAGGCATCCAGAGGACATGGATGCACTGCCTGTGCCCCCAGGTGCCGCAGTACAAGTTGGGATCATGGACCCCTGCAGCAGCTCCAGCAACCAGGTCAGTCCCTGACTCTTCTTGATCTGGAAAGAGAGAGCACTCGCCCTCTCCCATCTCCTTTATCCCTTCCATACTCCTGCCCATTTTTCCTTCCAGCAATCCCAAAATCTGCAGGTCTCCTCCCCTGCCCTGCTTGCACACCAGCATTTTACATAGCCTCATTGACCCCTTCCACTCCCCACCCCTATGTATCGTCATCCTGCCTGTCCGCCTATGGGGCTCCCTGGCTTTCTGAACTTTATCTCAATTCCGGCTGCCCTTGCAGAACCTGAAGGTCCACGTGTCCAATCATCTCAATTTGGAACTAGTAATTTGATCTTTCAGCACCTATAAGGGCCCTTTCACATCTGCGTTTTTCGTAATTCGCGGCAGATGCGGTGAAAAAACCGCATCTGCCGCGTTTACCGCATAACCGTTCCACTTGCGGCGCGGTTGCGGTTTTTTCTATGCAAAGTATAGGCATACTTGCGGCAGGTGCGGCAAGTGCGGTTTTGCACTTGCGCCAGGTGCGGCCGCGAAAAAAACCGCAGTAAGCCGCGTTTTTTTTCGCGGCCGCACCTGCGGCAAGTGCAAAACCGCACTTGCCGCACCTGCCGCAAGTACGCCTATACTTTGCATAGAAAAAACCGCAACCGCGCCGCAAGTGGAACGGTTATGCGGCAAACGCGGCAGATGCGGTTTTTTCACCGCATCTGCCGCGAATTACGAAAAACGCTGATGTGAAAGCACCCTAACATAGATATTAAACTGCTAGTAACTCACTTTTATTTTCTTCATTTGGCATTTTTTTTAATCTGCAACCATTATGTATGTAACGGGATTATTACATGGATTGATATGTGTCTGTAATTATTTATTTTACTTTATATTTTAATTAATATCTCTGTCTTGATGCCATAGTTTACCAGTCATAGTTTAAAATCTCTTTATGTTGAGTTTTATTCCTATAGTGACAACCCTGATTGTTATATCACTTTATACTAAAATTTATATCTCTAAGTGAATGTGCATGTGTCTGTAATTATTTCATTTTACTTTACATTTTAATGAATAATTCTGTAGGGATGGGCGAGTCTACTCGCTAGAACTCGTTACTCGGCGAGTAGTAAGGGACTTGCAGGACTCGGTACTCTGCGAGTGTCCCAGCGATTACTCGCACAGTAACGAGTCAAATGCAAGTCAATGGCAATCCTAGTTTTGTCAGAGTTTACTTTTTCTTACTCGCTAGACTCGCTATATCACATCGCTATGTAGCTTGAATCTCCCCAAATCGTTTAAACAATCGCACCGCTTCACGGATACCCGCTGTCAGCAGCGAGTCTGAGCGAGTCTGAGCGAGTCTACGAATCTGAGTCCTGTATACTGTATTCGGGACTCGCGAATACAGAATCTGTTATGTTCCGACAAAGCTTCCGAGACAGCCTAGCGTGTTAGGTCAGAAAACTTGTGAAGATGGACAAGCATGTTAGCCAATCATATTCAGTAATGCCACAGCCATGTTGGTTGTGGCAGGACTATGATTGGCTTCTGTCCATCGTGATGCCTATGTCATGTATGAGAGGCGAGGCTGTATATAAGCCTTGCCACCGCCATTTCCTCCACATTCCTGTGAGATCTGACCTAGTGCAGGGTGAGGTAGATGCTGGAGCAGATCATAGGGAGTGTCAGTCAGTGTAGGGAAACTTCAAGATTCCTTATATTTAACCCCAAACAGCTCTTGTGAGAGCTACCAGGAGGACAAAGGAGTACTGTGTACTGTGACACTGTAGGCAGGCAGGCAGGGAGGAGCAGCCTTACAGTGCTCACAGGACCGACCTCATAGCTTAGCTTACTCACTCAGCTTTCCTAATAGCTGAAGTCAGAGGCTTAGCTGAGGTACTATTTCCTATATTTTTGCACCTGATAGATTTTGGGTCATAATAACCCCTTCAGCTTTATTTTCTCTGTGGCAGACCAGTGCGTTGCTGCTCTCCTAGCTGCAAATAGCATGTACGCCACCTACTTGTGCGACTACTTGTGCGCACTTAATAAATTTTGCAGGGACTAGTGTGCTGCTTCACTGCCAAGTGTTAGCACGCACTTAACCCGCCAGCAGGTGACACCTATAGCACCACAGAAAATTGGCAAGAAAAGGTCCAAGAAAGCGATACAACCTCCAAAATTAATCAAAAGTATTTAGCAAAGTTTATTACATATCAAAAAAACACACACAGACAAAAAATGATCACACAGAAAGATAAAAACACTTAAAATAGCCAAATATAGCCATAACAATTCATATGATAATAATATACCATTAAAAACCTCATTGCCAATTGCCCAAAACTGGTTACAGTAGTATATATCTATTATATAAAAGCCAAAGGCCACTTCCGGAGAACCCGAAGGGTTACTTCCGTGACGGCCTCCGACCATGCTGCTGACGTCACAGTGCAGTGTAGCCGCGCGGAACTTTCCGTGCAGCTGCAGGCACCGGCGTTTCAACGTTCCGCTCGCCCCCCTCACTACTGTGTCATCAAACACACACACACACAGCCTCTCACTACAGTCCTCCCAAACACACACACACACACCATCCCAACCACATCACACTCACACACTCACACACCCACACAAACACACACACACACACACACACACTCCAGTATACTTACCCCGCCGCCATCCCGCTACACGGCTCCCGGCGTGGCTCCGCCCACCTCGCGGCACTCCCGGCGTGGCTCCGCCCACCTCGCGGCACTCCCGGCGTGGCTCCGCCCACCTCGCGGCACTCCCGGCGTGGCTCCGCCCACCACGCGGCACTCCCGGCGTGGCTCCGCCCACCTCGCGGCACTCCCGCCGTGGCTCCGCCCACCTCGCGTAACTCCCGACGTGGCTCCGCCCACCTCGCGTCACTCCCGCCGTGCCTCCGCCCACTTAGCCTGCGCTGACCACAGAGCCCCCGTCCTGCGCTGACCACAGAGCCCCCGTCCTGCGCTGACCACAGAGCCGTCGTCCTGCACAGAGCCCCCGTCCTGCGCTGACCACAGAGCCCCAGTCCTGCGCTGACCACAGAGCCCCCGTCCTGCGCTGACCACACAGCCGCCGTCCTGCGCTGACCACACAGCCGCCGTCCTGCACAGAGCCCCCGTCCTGCGCTGACCACAGAGCCCCCGTCGTGCGCTGACCACAGAGCCCCCGTCCTGCGCTGACCACAGAGCCGCCGTCCTGCACAGAGCCCCCGTCCTGCGCTGACCACAGAGCCCCCGTCCTGCGCTGACCACAGAGCCCCCGTCCTGCGCTGACCACAGAGCCCCCGTCCTGCGCTGACCACAGAGCCGCCGTCCTGCGCTGACCACAGAGCCGCCGTCCTGCACAGAGCCCCCATCCTGCACAGAGCCCCCGTCCTGCGCTGACCACAGAGCCCCGTCTTGCGCTGACCACAGAGCCCCCGTCTTGCGCTGACCACAGAGCCCCCGTCCTGCCCTGACCACAGAGCCCCCGTCCTGCGCTGACCACAGAGCCGCCGTCCTGCACAGAGCCGCCGTCCTGCGCTGACCACAGAGCCCCCGTCCTGCTCTGACCACAGAGCCCCCGTCCTGCGCTGACCACAGAGCCCCCGTACTGCGCTGACCACAGAGCCCCCGTACTGCGCTGACCACAGAGCCCCCGTCCTGCGCTGACCACAGAGCCCCCGTCCTGCGCTGACCACAGAGCCCCCGTCCTGCGCTGACCACAGAGCCCCCGTCCTGCGCTGACCACAGAGCCCCCGTCCTGCGCTGACCACAGAGCCCCCGTCCTGCGCTGACCACAGAGCCCCCGTCCTGCGCTGACCACAGAGCCCCCGTCCTGCGCTGACCACAGAGCCCCCGTCCTGCGCTGACCACAGAGCCCCCGTCTTGCGCTGACCACAGAGCCGCCGTCCTCTGCTGACCACAGAGCCGCCGCACTCACTGCTGACCACAGAGCCGCCGCACTCACTGCTGACCACAGAGCCGCCGCACTCACTGCTGACCACAGAGCCGCCGCACTCACTGCTGACCACTGAGCCGCCGCACTCACTGCTGACCACTGAGCCGCCGCACTCAATGCTGACCACTGAGCCGCCGCACTCACTGCTGACCACTCAGCCGCCGCACTCACTGCTGACCACTCAGCCGCCGCACTCACTGCTGACCACTCAGCCGCCGCACTCACTGCTGACCACTCAGCCGCCGCACTCACTGCTGACCACTGAGCCGCCGCACTCACTGCTGACCACTGCGCCGCCGCACTCACTGCTGACCACTGCGCCGCCCCACTCAATGCTGACCACTGAGCCGCCGCACTCACTGCTGACCACTGCGCCGCCGCACTCACTGCTGACCACTGCGCCGCCGCACTCACTGCTGACCACTGCGCCGCCCCACTCACTGCTGACCACTGAGCCGCCGCACTCACTGCTGACCACTGAGCCGCCGCACTCACTGCTGACCACTGAGCCGCCGCACTCACTGCTACCCACTGACCCGCCCCACTCACTGCTACCCACTGAGCCACCCCACTCACTGCTAACCACTCACCCACCGCACTCACTGCTAACCACAGAGCCCCCGCCCTGCGCTCACCACAGAGCCCCCGTCCTGCGCTGACCACAGAGCCCCCGTCCTGCGCTGACCACAGAGCCCCCGTCCTGCGCTGACCACAGAGCCCCGTCCTGCGCTGACCACAGAGCCCCCGTCCTGCGCTGACCACAGAGCCGCCGTCCTGCGCTGACCACAGAGCCGCCGTCCTGCGCTGACCACAGAGCCACTGTCCTGCGCTGACCACAGAGCCCCCGTCCTGTGCTGACCACAGACCCGCCGTCCTGCGCTGACCACAGAGCCGCCGCACTCACTGCTGACCACAGAGCCGCCGCACTCACTGCTGACCACTGAGCCGCCGCACTCACTGCTACCCACTGACCCGCCCCACTCACTGCTACCCACTGAGCCACCCCACTCACTGCTAACCACTCACCCACCGCACTCACTGCTAACCACAGAGCCCCCGCCCTGCGCTCACCACAGAGCCCCCGTCCTGCGCTGACCACAGAGCCCCCGTCCTGCGCTGACCACAGAGCCCCCGTACTGCGCTGACCACAGAGCCCCCGTCCTGCGCTGACCACAGAGCCGCCGTCCTGCACTGACCACAGAGCCCCCGTACTGCGCTGACCACAGAGCCCCCGTACTGCGCTGACCACAGAGCCCCCCGTCCTGCGCTGACCACAGAGCCCCCGTCCTGCGCTAACCACAGAGCCCCCGTCCTGCGCTGACCACAGAGCCCCCGTCTTGCGCTGACCACAGAGCCCGCGTCCTGCGCTGACCACAGAGCCCGCGTCCTGCGCTGACCACAGAGCCCCCGTCTTGCGCTGACCACAGAGCCCCCGTCTTGCGCTGACCACAGAGCCCCCGTCCTGCGCTGACCACAGAGCCGCCGTCCTGCGCTGACCACAGACCCGCCGTCCTCTGCTGACCACAGAGCCGCCGCACTCACTGCTGACCACAGAGCCGCCGTACTCACTGCTGACCACTCAGCCGCCGCACTCACTGCTGACCACTCAGCCGCCGCACTCACTGCTGACCACTGAGCCACCGCACTCACTGCTGACCACTGAGCCGCCGCACTCTCTGCTGACCACTGAGCCGCCGCACTCTCTGCTGACCACTGAGCCGCCGCACTCACTGCTGACCACTGAGCCGCCGCACTCACTGCTGACCACTGAGCCGCCGCACTCACTGCTGACCACAGAGCCCCTCACTCACTGCTGACCACTGAGCCGCCGCACTCACTGCTGACCACTGAGCCCCCGCACTCACTGCTGACCACTGAGCCCCCGCACTCACTGCTGACCACTGAGCCGCCGCACTCACTGCTACCCACTGAGCCACTGTATACTCTGCTACCCACTGAGCCGCCTGTATACACACAATTAATTTCACCGCACTCCCCTAACTATTAGTAAATAAACTATATATAGATTCTAGACTACCCGATTCTTTAGAATCGGGCTCACAGCTAGTATAGAATAAATACATACGTTTTACCTATGGGGTCCAATATACCATACAGAAAAATTTCACAATATGGATCCCCATAAGTAATCAGTTTTCACAATATGGATCCCCATAAGTAATCAGCACCACCTAACTCCATCTCGGTGGCAAAAAACTGTTGCAAGTGGGGTTTCCAAAACGGCAATGCGAGCGCTTTCCGAGACACATCTGCAATTTGTAAATCGCACATTACTCGCTATTACTCGCTTCCCCATTCATTAACATTGGACTTGCTAGACTCGCAACGAGTAGCGAGTCCCGGGCTCGGACTCGCTAGAGTCAAGCGATTCCGAGTAATTTAGGACACGCCCATCACTATAATTCTGTCTTGATGCCATAGTTTACCAGTGCACTATAATCTGCTTACGCTGTGTATCTTTCCTATAGTGACTCTGCTGTTTGTTATATCACATTTTATTAAAATTTATTTATCTAGGAGGATATATATGTGCCTGAAATTATTTTATTTTATTTTACTTTATATTTTAATGAATAACTCTGTCTTGATGCCATAGTTTACCAGTGCACTATACTCTATTTACATCAAGGGTTTTTTTGTCCTATAGTGACACTACTATATGTGATATCCCTTTAACTATTGAGTATTACTATTGTTGAGGGTCTCAGTTCAATCACAAGTCCATCAGCCACTCCTAATTTTGTATATTTAGGCAATGATGCACGTCTGCATTATCGCAAGTAAATGATACGGACACCAGAGCCATCTCAAACCTTACTCATGCCTACGCCGTATGAGATTAAACACTGCGCAAGCGTTTATTGAAACACATATTTTTATACAGAAAACAAGAGGCGTGTTAGAATTCTGGAACTTTCTACAAAGTGATAATCTCCTAATTGGTCAATCCTTATCAAATTATTCTAATATCTAAATTCCTCCCTTAATGGGCTGGCTCATATTTCAGATATATTCATGGAGTGTGGGCGCAATCTAGTGTATAACAAACAACATGACATTTCCAAATTAAAATATATGGAAAGAGAGAAGAGTTGTGATATTTTTAACCCTATAAATTCCATCCTCAACACTATTAGCATGATATCACTTCTATACTCATCCATGGTATTTATCAGTTTCTTTCTTTTTCCTTCTAGGCATCAACAACAGATTCAAAATTAACAAAAGAACAACAAGCTTCTGCAACCATGCAAATCTACGCATACAAAGCCAGTGGTGGAAATTACTTACATCTGAGTATCTCTGGGACCATGATACCGGGAGACGCTGCGACTGTCACCTTTACTATCCAGAACAATGACCCCTCTGTTCAAGACAAGATCACCCAGTTCAACTATGTGGTAACTCATCTTAGATACATGTCTTTTCTTCAACGTAGACATTATTAATATCTGGATAATATTAGCATATGCCTACTTAATATTCATTTAGTTCACTTGATAATAATTAATTATGTCATTGGTGGTGATGAGCGAGTATACTCGTTACTATACGCTACTCACACGCATAGTACGGTATTCGCATTACTTAGTACTTGACGAGTTTTTTTTATTTTTTACGTGATATTCGAGTGAGCTGCCTAGCCTGTCTGCTGACTAATTTTCAGTCAATGCAGGGTCATGCAGGGATTGCTTACCAGTCATAGTAATGCTATATTCATCTATGATAATGGCATTACTGTGATTGGCAGGCACAGTGTAACCAAAGAAAAAAGATGCTCCGACAGAATGATGAGGTCTGGCAGGGCTGTAAAAAGGCAGAGATGGTTGAGAACGTGCTTAAACTGCATGGGGACACTATGTAGACATAAAGTAGACTGTCTGTACCCTGTTCTGTTCGGACCTTGTGAAAATAGATAAAAAAACAGATCAGGCGTACCAGACTCCTGCTGCTGCTCCCAAGGTCGCTCTGTCTAATGCTAAACACTTCTGGTGCCAACCATTAAGCTCCTGCACTCCTGCTGAATCACTTCCAGGTAAGCTCAGTCTCCCACTGAATCACTTCCGGGGCCACCCATTAAGCTACTTGCATATGCACTGTACTGTCAGGCAAACAGCCAATCACAGACACTCACACTCCTTTGTGATTGGCTGTTGCAATCAAGATGCATTTCCACAATCTGGGCGGTGATTGTCCTGGGTTGCCATACACATTAGTGTATGGCAACCTACCTGCCGTCATAGGGTGTTGAATAAATAAATAATTCAATAAAAGTGTGGAGCTTCGCAGTATTTTTAAGTCTAGCCCAGTGAAAGCAGACAGCTGCGCGCTGCCACCCTCAACTGCATTATTTTACCTTTGCTGGCAAAAAAAAAAAGTGTAATCCCTGTCCTATTCCTAATTGCCAGCCAAGGTAAAACTAGGCAGCTAAAGGCTGGTATTCTCTGTGGGGTGAGAGCCCTTTTTTTTTAGAGCCCTCCATGCTAAAGACTGGCTGCCCACAGCCTCCTCTGAAAATGGTGCATTGATTGTTGTGCCATTTCCAGGTGCTTTACCAGGCTCTTCCAGCAGCCCTGGTGGCAGTGGCACACTGGGTAATAAGGGGTTCACACCAGCTTTGTATTGCCAGCTGGTATTAAGCCCGGAGATTCTTAATGTGAAGCTAAGTTAGACCCGGCCATTAAGAATCTCACATAAATAGTAACAAAAGACGCAACAGAGAGAAAAGTTATTTTATTAAAAAACACAGAGACACTTAGTGACTCTATATTACCCCCTCTCCACCTCGTATCCCTCCATGATTCTCTTCTTCTCTCTTCCTGGATAGGCTCAGCTCTGCTACATCAGAGACCACAAAGAGGATTAACATATCCGCTCCCTTGGTCTCTGATCACTGAATGACATTGCTGAGAACTGTGGTATATTAAATGTTGAGGTTAGTGTTGCCATAGCAACAGTGGTTACCATGGCAATGGTGACTTCAGTACTTAGTATATGATAGTGCTGAGACCTGCACTATAGAAAAGCGGTAAAGTGCAGATCTTAGCACTGTCCTTAGCAAAGCATTTACTAAGGTAATGGTGTCCATAAAACGTGCTGAGACCTGCACTATAGTATTATTTGCATGTCTCAGCGCTGTAATATGGTCACCCTTGCCATAGTAACCACTGTTGCTATGAAGAGAGCTGAGACCTGAGCATTTCCGCTTTACTATAGCGCACGTCTCAGCGCTGTCCATTGCAACAGTGGTTATTATGACAACAGTGACCATATGACAGAACTAAGACCTGCGCTTTCTATAGCGCAGGTCTCAGTGCAATCAAATGGTCACCATTGCAATGGTAACCGCTGTCGCTTTGGAGAGCGCTGACACCTGCGGTATAGTAAAGCATTAAAGCGCAAGTCTCAGTGCTGTCATATAGTAAGTGGTGAGGTTACTGTTGTCATAGCATCAGCGGTTACTACACTCTGAGCAGCATTATTAGGCAAGTTGTATTTTAGTGGATTATTTTTATTATTGATCAACAACTATGTTCTCAATCACCCAAAACACTCAGAAATATCAAAGCTTAATATTTTTGTAAGTTGGAGTGGGTTTTTTAGATTTGGCTCGTAGGAGGATATCTGTGTGTGCAGGTAACTATTAGGATGAGTGCCCACAGGATGTTTTTGCTGCGTTTTTCCTGTGGTTTCTGCCTGCGGTTTACCATTGGTTTTATGGTAATTTATGCTAATTTGTTCCTGCGGTTTTGATTCCCTGCAAAACCAATGTGTTTCACAGAAACGCTGTGCCCACACATTGCTTTTGCTAGTGTCAAGAACTGTCAAATACCTGCGTTTTTGGTGCAGATGGGAAAGAATTGACATGTTAATTATTTTCCTGCGTTTTTGCTCAAGTCAATGGAAAAAACGCAGGAAAAGCGCACATAAAACACGCAAAAAACGCAAACAAGATCATAGCTAATCTCCTGTCAAGGACTCTAGGATCCTCAGGTTTTGCTGTGTTCAGGACTGCTTAAAAAACGTCCTGTGGACACATACCCTTTCTGTGCTGAATTATTAGGCAACTTAATAAAAACCAAATATATTCCCATCTCACTTGTTTATTTTCACCAGGTAAACCAATATAACTGCACAAAATTTAGGAAAAAACATTTCTGACATGCAAAAAGAAAACACAAAAAAATTAGTTACCATTATAGCTACCTTTCCTTCTGATGACACTCAGCAGCCTCCATCCATAGATTGTGTCAGTTGCTTGATCTGTTTACGATCCACATTGCGTGCAGCAGCCACCACAGCCTCCAGACACTGTTCCCAGAGGTGTACTGTTTTCCCTCCCTGTAGATCTCACATTTTAGGAGGGACCACAGGTTCTCTATGGGGTTCAGGTCAGGTGAACAAGGGGGCCATGTCATTATTTTTTCTACTTTTAGACCTTTACTGGCCAGCCACGCTGTGGAGTAGTTGGATGCATGTGATGGAGCATTGTCCTGCAAGAAAATCATGTTTTTCTTGAACGATACCAACTTTTTCCTGTACCACTGCTTGAAGAAGTTGTCTTCCAGGAACTCAACCTGAAAAGGTCCCACAAGTTCATCTTTGATGATCCCAGCCCATACCAGTACCCCACCTCCACCTTGCTGGCGTCTGAGTCAGAGTGGAGCTCCCTGCCCTTTACTGATCCAGCCTCTGGCCCATCCATCTGGCCCATCAAGAGTCACTCTCATTTCATCAGTCCATAAAACCTTTGAAAAATCAGTCTTAAGATATTTCTTGGCCCAGTCTTGAGGTTTTATCTTATGTTTCTTGTTCAGAGGTGATCGTTTTTCAGCCTTCCTTACCTTGGCCATGTCCCTGAGTATAGCACACCTTGTGCTTTTTGATACTCCAGTAACGTTGCAGCTCTGAAATATGGCAAAACCGGTGGCAAATGGCATCTTGGCAGCTTCACGCTTGATTTTCCTCAATTCATGGTCAGTTATTTTGCGCCTTTTTTGCCCAACACAATTCTTGTGACCCTGTTGGCTATTTGCCATGAAACGCTTGATTGTTCGGTGATCACGCTTCAAAAGTTTGGCAATTTCCAGACTGCTGCATCCCTCTGCAAGACATCTCACAATTGTGGACTTTTCAGAGCCGTCACATCTCTCTTCTGACCCATTTTGCCTAAGGAAATGCATTTGCCTAATAATTAAGCACGCCTTATATAGGGTGTTGATGCCATTAGACCACACCCCTCCTCATTACAGAGATGCACATCACCTGATTTACTAAATTGGTAGTTGGCTCTCAGCCTATACAGCTTGGAGTAGGACAACATGTATAAAAAGTACCATGTGATCAAAAAACTAATTTGCCTAATAATTCTGCACACAGTGTATGGCAACTGTCACCTCACTGCATACTATATGGCTACATTCATGCACAGCGTTTTGGCTGCATTTTGTGAGGATCTGTTTTTGGTGCAGAAAATGTGCAAAAAAAATGCACTGCATTCTCACAAAGTGCAGCCTTGTGTTTGTGAATGCTGCGCTATTTGCTCACCATGCTGCACTCCCCCAGTGACCGCCGGCGATGTTCTCATCCCAGAGGCTGCAGTGATTGGTGTCTCCATGACCCTGATCATGTGACCGAGTGACATCACTAAGTCATATGGTGCAGTGCCAGGTTCTTGAGAACTATGCAGAGATCTCTCAGTAGGTTCTGCAGTCTCCAGGCTGACAAAACATCGCTGGAGATCACAGGGACAGTGCTGCAATGTGCTCCCACTGTGATCTCCAGTGATGTTCTCTCATCTTGGAGACTGCAGAACCCAATGAGAGCTCTCTGCACGGTGCTTGATAACCTAGCACTGCACCATGTGACTGAGTGACATCATTCAGTCCTATGATCAGTGTCCTAGAGGCATCGACACTGCGACCTTGCTGGAATTCATCAGGGGAGTGCAGGAAAGTGAGTAAATAGCGCAGTGTATAGCAACAGAGGTACTATGGCAACAGTGACCAAATGACAATGCTGAGACTTGTGCTTTACCGCTTTACTATAGTGCAAATCTCAACGCTCTCCATAGCAACAGCGGTTACTATGGTAACATGACCATATGACAGTGCTGTGACCTGCTCTATAGTAAAGCGCAGGTCTCAGCACTGTCATATATTCACCATTGCCATAGTACCGCTGTTGCTATGCACATAGATGAGACCTGTGCTATAGTAAAGCGGTAAAGCACATGTTTCAGCGCTCTATATAGCAACAACGGTTATTATAGCAATGGTTACTAAATGACAGCACGGAGACCTGTGGTTTACTATAGCACAGGTCTCAGCGCTGTCATTTAGTCATGTTTGCCATAGTAACCGCTGTTGCTATGGAGAGTGCTAAGACCTGTGATTTACCACTGTTCTATAGTGCAGGTGTCAGTGCTTTCATATACTAAGCACTGAGCTCACCGTTGCCATAATAACCACTGTTGCTATGGCAATGGTGACCTCACTATTCCTCAGGTCTCAGTGCTATCATTCAGAGACCACGGGAGCAGAGCTGAATCTATTCAGGAAGAAAGAAGAAGAGGATCGTGGAGGGGTACGAGAGTGGGTAGGGGGTAATAAAGATGAAGTCACTATGTATTTTTTTTGGAATAAAATAATTTTTTTCTGTTTTGTGCCTTTTTTACTATTTATTGAGATTCCTAATGGCCAGGACTAACTTGCCCTGACATTAAGAATCTCGGGGCTTAAAACAGCTGAAAATACAAAGCTAGTGTGAAACCCTTATTACCCAGCATGTCGCCACCACCAGGGCCTCTGGAAGAGCATTGTAAATCACCTGGAAATGGCACTACGATAAATGCGTAATTTTCAGGGGCGGCTGTGGGCTGCTATTCTTTAGCGTGTGGGGGCCCTAAGGCAATTAATAATACCAGCCTTCAGCTGCTTAGTTTTACCTTGGCTGGCAATTAAGAATAGGGTGGAGCCCATGCTTTTTTTTGCCAGCCAATGTAAAATTACGCAGCTGAGTGTGGCAGCTCACAGCTGCCCAGTTTCATTGAGCTAGACTGAAAAATACGTCAAAGACCCATGCATTGTTTTCTTTTTATTATTTATTTATTTAACACCCTATGAAGGTAAGTTGGTTACCATACATTAATGTGTATGGTAACCAAGCACAATCACCGTGCAGATTATGGAAATGCTCTTTGACTGCAACAGCTAATCACAGAGACGCTCACAGAGTGTGAACATCTGTGATTGGCTGTTTGCCTGTCAGTTCAGTAGATATGCAAGTAGCTTAATGGGTGGCCCCAAAAGTGATTCAGCGGGAGACTGAGCTTACCTGGAAGTGATTCAGCAGGAGCACAGGAGACTGAGTGGCCCCGGGAGCAGCAGCAGTAGTCTGGTAAGTCCATCTATGGACTATGTTCTGCTATCTATCTTAACTAGGTTCTTTCACAGCTGTATGGAAGAACAGTATGCAGACATTATTTATCATGTCTGTACACTGTTACCATGCAGTTTGAGCACTTTCCCATCCATCTCTGCCTTTTTACAGCCCTTACAGGCCTCTTTATAGGGTCCAGCAGAAAATTACTCGTGTTTCCCATTGACTTGCATTGTACTCGCTATTCGGAACAAATACATGATTATTACAAAGTACTTGTTACGAGTATAGCGATTACAAATATTACGACACCCGCTCATCACTAGTCATTGGATTCACATTTCATGGAAAGAATTTATTTGGGAATCATCAATAGACAACACTGCATTTAACATCATTGTTTTTTTTTAGAAGAGAACCCAAAAATATGTTATATCATAGGGCTTTCCACTTAATTGTAACTTGTGGTGAAACATCCAAATTAGAAATTGCAAAGCTCTTATATAAACCAATTAGTTGTCCATGTATTTGGCATGTACTAAACAGATAGCAACAGGAGAACAAAGAGGAAAAGCTTCAATATGTAGAGAATCAGGGTTTTCTTTTATTATACCCAACAAAAGACAAGGGTAGTGGTACAAAGTGCAATGATACATGAAGCGACTGATAGAGGGCATCAGTTAAGGATTTTACATAAAATGTTGATTGCTCTCAGTGTGAAAAACAAAATAACAATCTTATAGTTGTGATACCTTTTAATGGCCAACCAAAATATAATAAGTGATGTTACAAGGTGAGCTTTTGAGACTTCTCAGGTCTCTTCATCAGGATATATGACAAAATATTTAAAGAAACACAAATATATACATGCTCAACTAGAGCAGATGCCAGTTAAAATCAATGGACATTTAAATCAATAAACAGAGCCTGGATAGGATCATTGATCAGTCAGGCTTAGTTATGTCAAAGATTTTATGACCCTAATTTATATGTAAACCTGGTGTCTTCAGTGTCTCTGAAAAATATTCTTCAGATGTAATAATGAACCATAAATCCATCATCAGACAGGTTTAGCTCTGTTTTGCTACCCTTCATTGTTTCTATGATTTGAAATTACCTCTCAATATTGCAGCTTTCATATTTCCGATGTTGTGTCCTTGAATTCCATTACAATTTCAACAAATTTCATCCCACCATAAACCTGACACTGGAGCACTCAAAAACAGAAATCAACTTCCTGGACACCACCATAAAAATTCTAAATAGTTCATTCCAGATATCGGTGTATCGGAAACCGATTGACCATCCCACATGCCTCAGAATGGACAGTTTCCACCTGAAACACATTAAAATGTCTATTGTCTACAGCTAGGCCCTCAGATATAACCATATTTGCTCCAACCCAGCAAACACTAAATGGTACCATGCGTTTTTGCTTGTGATTTTTAAGGCTGCTCCAGATCTAACATCAAAAATGCAGGCTGCCAAAAATATTCTCACAAACGCGGCCAAGTGTGACCCTAACCTTTACTAGGTAGCTGAACTAAGGTGTTGTTTTGAAAAGTACCGCCACACAGCGCAGAAAACACTTTTGTATTGTATCTGACCAAAACTACTTACCAAAACTATTTAGGCTACTAGCACAGTTTGACTAGGTAGCTGTACTTCAGTGATCTTTTGAAATCTACCGCCACACAGTGCAGAAAACATTTTTGTATTGCATCTGAAAAACCTACTTGCCAAAACCTATTTAGGCTAGTACCACTGTTTGGCCACTCAGCTCTGCTAGTTTTGCATCCATTGTTTTTTTGTGCCCACAACTATAGAGTTGCCATATACTTACCCTCCAAAATGAGTGGTAAAAGGTCTGCTGATGGTGGAAAGGGGAATAGGCATGTTGGTAAGGGTAAACATCTTTGTGTTCATAGGGTAGGTGCTAAAGTAACAGAAACATCTGCCGAACAAATACTGTCTTCAAGCCAAACTAAAATGTCTACTTCTTTTCTTGGATGATCTGATATCATCCCTTTCTTAGCAGCAGAGCATCGCTAAAACATGTAGATGAGGCCCAAGAAGAGCAGGGGCTTGAATGGATATCATAAAGTGATCTCTCCTCCACCTCACCTTCAACATCACAAACACTCCAGTCCTCAGAGGTGTCACCCCAATCGTTCTTGCTTCCTCACAGCTCCCAAGTCTCCAGCCACCCTACTGATTATGGGTTAACACAGATCAGTTAGTCTGCAGACCTGTTCACTCATACTATAGCCTGGGAATCAGAGGTCTGCTCCAAAGCTTCATTGAGTCAAGATGAAGAAATGATCTTCACCGATGCCCAAAATCTTTGTGAGTCGGATCCAGGCCCTGATGAAGAAGGGATCGAGCATAATGTAGACCCTCATTCCCAAACTGTAACCCCTGTTGGTGGAGACAATGAGGCAGATGATGATGAGACTCAGATACATGATTGGACTGACAACTTGACTTTGCGCTTAGGACAGGAAGAAGTTGGCTCTGAGGACGCCGAGTGTGAGAACACACAGGGTGATGATGAAGTTGGAGATCCCACTTACTGTCAACCCACAGGCAGGCAGTTGATGAGCTCAGCAGAGGAGGTGCAGGAGGATGCTAGTGACGAGGTTAGGTTGTGGCTTCCTGGACTGAGACAGAGTACTGGAAGCATGTCAACAACTGCGTCCTCAGCACAACTCTGCCTCTGTACAGAAGCCGTGGTGGCTCTGCAGGTCGCATGGGCGCTAAACCTTGCCTAGCCTGGGCGTTTTTTCAGATCGCAAAGGATGACCCAACTCATGTTATCTGCCAAATTTGTAAACAAAAACTGAGTAGAGGTCAAAAAATCAATAGTTTGAGTACTTCATGCATGAACCGTCACATGGGCATGATGCATAAGTCACAGTGGGAAGCTCACTGTTCTACAATACAGCCTAGCAGGCCTGGCCAACTACCGTCTGGCCCATTAAGTGCATCTGCGGCTTCTTCATCCTCTGTGACTGTGGAGACAGCTGTCAGACAGGCTTTTGGCCACAGAACTTCCACCTCTTTACCAGCAACAGCCAGTGTAATTGACAGGTCATCCGCTGTTTTGGAAGTGGAAACACCTGTTGGTGTTGAGCGCTGTCAGACATCAAGAGCACCACCTTTTTATGAATGCGACATAGTAAGTCCGCCTGCATCTCCCTCACAGACCAGCAGTTTGTATGGGACACCCTACTCAACCCTGTCTCAGCATAGCAGCCAGCCCTCGGTCCCTCAGATGTGAACAAGTAAAAGACCATTTCCTCCTACCCATGCCAAAGCTAAGAGGTTGAATTCCATGATCTGCAAGCTGATGGCTATGGAAATGCTGCCATTCCAGCTGGTGGATACAGAGGATTTTCAAGATCTTATGGCTGTCGCAGTGCCCCAGTACCAGATGCCCAGTTATCACTACTTCTGGAAGACAGCTGTGCCTGCGCTACACCAGCATGTTGCACACAACATCACCACTTCCTTGAGAAACTCTGTGTGTGACAGGGTGCATTTCACCACAGACACTTGGATGAGTAAGCATGCACATGGGCGTTACATGTCGCTGACTGGGCACTGGGTGACTATGGTGACAGCAGGAGAAGGGGCTGCTGTACAAGTCTTGCCATCCCCACGGGTTGTGCATCAAACCTCTCTATCTAGAAGTTCCTCCACTGCTTCTGCCTCCTCCATCTCCTCTAGGTCCTCCACCTGCGCCCAAAGCCTGTCTGGTAATGTGACCCATGTTCAAACTGCGCAGAAGGAATACAGCACACCTCCTTACTATGCTGGCAGCTGGGCTCAACACCATCAGGTGGTGTTTACATTAAAATGTCTGCAAAATGACTCATGTGCCTTGTATGGCTCACGTCTTGAACCTGGTTGCCCAGCAATTTCTAGCCCACTATCCCGGCCTAGATGCGCTTCTGCAGAGGGCACGGTCGCTGGGTGCTCATTTCTGCCATTCGCACACCGCAGCTCAACAACTTGCATTGACACAGAAGTCGTTCGGCCTGACGGTTCACCGCCCGAAATGCGATGTGCTGACATGATGGAATTCCACTCTGCACATGTGGCAGCAGCGACGAGCCCTGGTGCACTATGTTATGACATATAGCCTGGGCCAACACTATCCAGAGGTGGGGAAAATCACATTGCTGGAGTGGTCTCAGATCAAAGACCTCTGCACCCTTCTGCAGAGTTTTGAAATGGCTACTAAGAAGTTTAGAGCTGACGATGCCATTATCAGCATTACTATTCCGGTCATCTACATGCTGGAGCACACATTAAGAGGTACTCGAAGTCAGGTGGTGGGCCAAGAGGAAGAAGAGGAGGAAGTAGAGTAGGAGGCATAGACGGAATGGATAACAAGATCTCAAAGGTCCAGACGGTCAGCAGCACCAAGGCGGTTGGCATGGGAGGGTCGGCAAGAGGGATTAACGAGGGTGCATGGTAGCAGCGAAACTGTTGATAAAGGTACAGGAGCCGAGGAAGAAATAGAGGACGAAGAGGAGATGGGCATGGAAGACTCAGCAGATGAGGGAGATCTTGATTATATTTCTGTTGTGTGAGGTTGGGGGTAGAGGGCAGAGGAAGGAAGCGTGAATGTTACCCTGCCACCAACACAACAAGGACTTGGTCCTCCTGGATGTGCAAGACACATGAGCGCCTTCTTGGTGCACTATCTGCAACATGATCCACGGATTGTTAGAATTCAAAGTAATGCCGACTACTGGGTTGCCACACTGTTAGATCCCCGGTACAAGAATAAATTTGGCCAAATGATTCTTGCCCTGGATAGGGACGCACGCATTCAGGAGAATCAACAGAAACTTTTACTTAATCTTAGATCTGCTTTTCCCCAAAACACTAGTAGAGCATATAGTGATTATCGCAGTTCTAAGTTTCCAACCCTGGGAACGTCAAGTCATCATCACTCAAACGTTAACAGTAACAGTCTATCTAGTAACAGCAATTTTGTGGAAATGTTTCACCAATTTTTAAGACCATCATTTGCAAATCCAGAAGAGAGAACAAGTCTGACACATAGTGAACGCCTAGAGAGGATGGTACAGGAGTAAATACAGCTGAATATAGATGCCATGACTGGGCAACTGGACCCTTGTTCATTTTGGGCTTCAAAAGTGGAAAAATGGCCTGAGGTCGCCACTCATGCTTTGGAGATTCTGTCATGCCTCACAGCCAGCGTTCTCTCTGAACATGTCTTCAGCGCTGCTGGTAGTCCAATGAGCATGTTTGGGGCACAGTGTAGACCAGTCTGGCACGCCTATGTTTTTGCCGCGCTGAACAGGTACACCCACATTCCTTTGGGGTTTGCGGCGTGTGAAGTGGAGACGGGAGTCTTCTGGATGTTTCCCGCTGTTTGTGTGGCAACTTCCGGGGAGACACGTCGCCTTAGGTTGAGGGCGAAATTGCAGCGTGTAAAAGCGCCTTCAGCGTTCGGAGGCAACCATGAAAAATGTGCATGCGCACGTTAGGTTGCCTCCGATCGCCGCCAAAGGTTGCGGTGTGTAAAGGTACCCTTAGAGATCATTTCATCTTCAACCTGCTTAACTGCTCACAATAACAGTAATTTTGACCAGGGAAGTCCAAAATATTGCATGCCACTGTACATGCATATACATAAACATATGAAACCATGGGGTTATATGGGTCCTTATGGGTGTCACAGTACAAATATGTAAAAATATTTAGGAACCACTGTACATTGTTGTTCATCCCTAAAAATAAAACCCAGAATGCTGTAAATGAAAAAATAAAAATGCAACAATGCTTAAAGGATTCAGCCACTGAACTGTTGTATTGATAATGTTTCTCTCCACAGGAGTACGTAGTCACCTTGGCTTGTGATTGGGATATATAAAATGACTTATGTATATTATAGTTTTAAAGCCATTTGACTGTTGTTTTTTAAGGGATCAATAATCCTTTTAATGATCAATTACAGGAAGGATAAACACTAGAGTTTTGGTTACTACACTTTTAGCCAATAACTTTGTCTTAGGAAACAGTCAATGAATTCCCAATATTTCAACCTCTCTTCTTTGCTATTGATGGTTTTTCTCTTTAGGTAATGAACAAAGGAAGAATAATGAAAGTGGGGACACAGGCGAGAACTACAAAGCAGAATCCTGTTGCTATGTTGCTGACTATAACCGAAGAATTTATCCCATCATTCCGCTTCTTGGCATATTATACTGTGACTACTGGAGCCGGTCGGGAAATCGTGGCTGACTCTGTTTGGATTGATGTGGCTGATACCTGCATGGGGACGGTAAGAAACTCATCATTAGATTTTTTTGCATCAGTGATGGCCACTTTACACGTCCCGATATCGGCGTCCAACTCCGATAAAAAGTCACATGGTTCGTGCGTTGGCCCGATATCGTTCGTGCGTTGTATGGTCTAAATGTCCAATACGATGCACGAACAATGTCAAACCGATATCAAGGATCAAATGAGCGTGCTCTCCAACGGCCCGATATTGGATGGGCGTTGTGGCCGGATCGTTGTGTGTGAAAGCCCAACAACGATGTGGAGTACAACTTCCCCTATCCTCTCCCATGTTAAATGGTCGTTCCTGGGTCGCCCATACAAGGGGGCGTACACATCGTAGTGGTGTTGCCTGCCGATATCGCGCTGTGTAACATCTCCTATGCGATCTTGGAATTCTGCCCAGAAAAAGCGCGCTCCCGCGGCGTTGTATCAACATCGGACCGATGTTGGGACGTGTAAAGTGGCCATTTGTGTTTTCTCTCCATATTTTAGGAGCTGGGGAGAGAAGCCGAAACCTTCAGAGACCGTGCAAATTTTACCCTGAAAGGAGATATCTGGGATAAAAAAAAATTGTGCCTAAGCACTATCAGGCAGCACTAGCTGGCACCTACCTGCCTCTTGTGCTCAGTGCCATTCTCAGTGCCATTCACAGCTGGATACCCACTACCTGATTGGGGGAGCTGGCTGTCAATCAGCATGACGTCAGCTATATGCCCATCTATAGAGGAGAGAACCCGCCCCATCTGAAGTCGTGATATCAGCAGAGGCTGAAAAACTGCCAACAGGAGTAGTCTGTGACCGCTTCGTTTTGGCGGTGAACTGTGCCGGGCACAACAGGCGGGTGGTGGCAGCTACCTACCTCTAATGGTACCTTTACACGCCGCCACAACAGGATGGATACCAACGGCAACTTCACGTGCACGAGCACGGGCGAACGGTTACCAACGGGAACCGCACCCTCTTTACACGCCGCCACAAGGTGCGCTACGCTACGCTACATCTACAGCTAGCTACATCGCCGGGTGTCGCAAGTAGCCGTCTGTAGCTCAGCGTACCAGCTTTACACACCGCCACCACAGAGTGATCTGGGAGCAACAAAGGCAGGACGTAAAACAAATAGGCGTGCCACAGACCTGTACGCCGCGCCCAAACCACAACCATTGGCCAACACTACGGAGTTGTGATTGGGCACGACGGAAAGGGCGGATGGCCGAGACGTGCCGTACTAGTGAGCGGAGTGTGGCACGGAATAAGCACCTGTGACATGGCGGAGCCTGGCGAATGCATCGAAATCGATGGTAATGGGTCACGCTAGAGCGGTGGCCAGTCACATATCCCGTGTGTATTAAAGTAGCGGTCCGGGGCTATGTGTGCGTAGTACAAGTGTTTGCCTTGTCACGCACGATCAGCGCTTGTGACAGCCGCGTGTGCCGATTGCACTGAGGTGCGTTTGTGTGACACACATTGGCGGCTTACAACACACAGTATGTGCGTTTTCTGTCAAAAATCTGTGACAACTGTGGCGAAGTATGTGTATGTATCCAGGCTGAATGGGGTTTAATATATGTGCTGACAGATGTGAATGTAGTGGAACAGCTTCCAAGGCACCAAGTCAAAGATCTGTGTGACAGTGTATTAGCAAACACCTGAGAAGAATATGTCCTGCATCAATGTGCTGTGTGCAGGGGACCCTCTGCCTAAAACAAAATAAAGGATCATGTACGCACAATGGCCACAAACACTGTTGGGCAAAAGACTTTCAGAAAAACATGGCTACCCACACATATTGTGTGCACAATCCCAGCCAATAGGTGGCTATGACATCCCAGGCCCCCACCCAACCCTGCATCACATTGCCCTCCTCCACCAAGTAATCAGGCTCACACAGATGATGTTGGATCCAACAGAAAAAGGTTTAATATATTCCATGCATCTTGACCTTGTCTTGTGCAAACAAAATATACATAAAGTAAAAACAATGTAGAATTCAAGAGCAGGTGACATTAATCAGCCACATTCAAGGGATAAGCAAATCACCACACATTGCAAACTGTGCATGGAAAAAAAAAATAATAAAAAAAAAAAAAACCTTAACTAACTAACTAACTACATAATGAAAACTCATGCACATAATGAAAACAAAGATAATGAAAAAGGTCAACCAAAAATTAAAGTGGTGCAGCTAACCTGCTGTCACCTCCATTGAAACCACAAAAAGCAACTCCCAGAGCCAGCCACATTATATGGCCTGGTCCTGCCAGCTCACTGCACCAGACCCATTGAAGTAGGAGCAGTAAGCGTCTCTACTGTCCCTGGCCTCCTGCCGAGTGCGGCCATGGCTCTGCGGCTGGAGTGGCACAATCACATGGCCATCATCACGCCAAGACCCTGGACGGAGCTCCCCTGTTGTAGCGTCGGCATTATCTACAGAACCTCCTGGCGTGTATGATGCTCTATCCCTACGACGCAGGAAGTTATGCAGCACACAGCAGGCCACCACTACCGCGTCAATAGACTCCGGTTTCATATGTATAGGCGTATGAAAAATCCGGAATCTATTCGCCATTATCCCAAACGCATTTTCAACCACACGGCGGGCCCGGGATAGCCGGTAGTTGAAAATGCGTCTCTCAGAAGTAAGGGCCCTCTGGGGATATGGCCGCAGTAGGTGCTCCTGAAGTGGGAATGCTTCATCCGCCACAAACGCAAAGTTGAGATGTTCGGTCGTGTCCTCATTTGAGGGTAAGTTTAGCCCACCATTCCCTAGTAGTGTTGCCAAGGAGCTTAGGGCAAACACACCCCCATCTGAGTTGCGACCAGGCATTCCAACATCCACGTAGAGGAACTCATAGTTGGCATCTACTACAGCCATGAGGATTATACTACAATACCCTTTGTAATTGTAATACAAAGAGCCAGAGTGGCCAGGTTTGGTAATCCTCACGTGCTTACCATCCAATGCCCCGCCACAGTTGGGGAAGTTCCACCGGGTTTCAAACCCTCGGGCTACTTCCAGCCATTCTGCAGCGGTTAAAGGCATTTTCATGTAGGATGGCTGCAGAGCTCTCCAGATGGCCCAACACGTTTCAGGGATCAGGCGGCTCAGCAGGGGCAGGGAGACACGTGACACGTATGTGAGGGATGTCATGGACTGCCCTGTAGCCAGGAACCGCAAAGTGATAGCCAACCGCTCAGCAGCTGATACTGATGGCCGCATAATAGTGTCCTGACGCGCTATCATTGGCCCAACACGCTCCAATAGGAAGGTGAAACAGTCCTCGGGCATACGGAGATAGTTCCGGTAATCATCAGGACAGTTAAGCTCCAGCTCCCGCAACAGCTGCATGTGGCCCCGGGTTTCCCGCCTCAGAAGCCAATCACGGGTCCACAACCGCCGCTGTCTGCGCCTCATCAACCTTTCATACCGATCCTGATACCACATTTGCTCTTCCACCAACGCAAGAGCCACGATAACATTGCGGTCATGGATATTCTGCATCCTCAATATCAGCACCTGTAGATGAGAAAGCACTACATGAGTACATAGACCAAAATGTGGGCAAGTCAGCAGGTTCAGCAACCCACACCTCTTTTCCATTACACACTATTGCCAAGAGGATGGGATCTCTCGTGTGGGCCCAAAACACAACCCTGAGGCAAGGACGCCAAACACACAGTAGTCACCACAAACAACATGGAACACGGCGATTGAGAGTGGGCTCCTCTACATCAACGTCAATGGGAGGTCCCAAAATTCACACATCTGCACCTAGGTGAGTTAGAAAGGGACATGTGTCACCAATAATGTTGCTCAAACAGGTCCCATAATCCATTACACAGCCCATAATGTCTATTGATTACAGTAAAAATGAGAAGAATAACGAATGTGACGTACCCCGATATGGAAGGTTGAGGAAAGGCTACATGAACCTAACAACATTGCACATGAATGCGGATGCTTAGACATGGTTTCATATGTTTTGTAAGGTGTCATTTTTAATACACATCTATGCCATGTCTGGCGCGCCACACCTCAAAGCCCTGTGTCATCCCATTCCCGTTGGACACAGTCTCCATTGGCCACAACCAGTATGCAGAAATCGATCCAGTCGACATGAGTAACACAGTTCTGTCTACAGTCATGCATCCATTCTCCTGTATGTTGTCTGGAAACAAACACAGCAATGTATCTCAACAAAAGTGTGAAGGCCCACACAAAATGCCGTATCCTAATCCACACAGTACACTATATCTCGTCCCCAACCATACAAAGCCCTATATCGGCCGCTACAGCAGTCTCCGGCGCTCTGCAAGAACATCAACATATGCACCCCACCCTGCGCAAATTCCATGTGTGTCCACAAAAACTTACCTAATGGGTCTGGCCAGCAAGCGTAATGTTTGGCGGCATGGGCAGCTTTTAAAGGGCCGCCAACCTATCACGAATCAGCGATCTCCACCAATTAGCGGAAGTGTAATCCGCACCCAGGTGTCCCATCAGGATGTGCATAATTGTGTCCGCTGTGGTTGGTCTCCCGGACTATAAAGGCAGGTCAATGGCCACTGCACCTTGTCCAGACGTCGATGTGCATTGAGCTACTAGTGTCCTGTTTGACTTCTGTTGCTCTGACGGTAAGCCTCTTTAGCGGTTTCTAAGAAAATGTAATGAACGCAGCTGGTTCTGGCACAGGCAGCTTAGGCGATGTGTGTATGGCCATGTTTGATGCGGCATGCAAATATTTAACACCTAATATTAAATATGTGTACCTTATTCTGTGTCGCACAATAGCCAGGTAGTGCCTCTACTTATATAGTGTAAGTATGTATTGCACCTTCTGCTTTTTGGCAATGGCAAAAGAGCAAGGTGTTATTTCTTTGGCTGGTACTTCACATCAACATTTCAGGGGTGGTAGAATTGTGCCGGACATTCCAGGGATGTTGGGTACATGTGTTAAAATGGTACTTCCACGTCTGGAGGAACCCCTACATGATCATCTGGGTGCACATTACATGTAGTATGTGCATTGTTGGCACACACCCAGGCCGCCTTTCTCATATAGTGACCCCTAACCATTTTGGACACTGGCCAGGTCCTAGTTAGCACACAACGTGTTTGGTCACATGTTGCCCTCTACCGGTATGTACGGACACACCGTGTCAAGGTGTGTTGCAATAGGTACATTGGGGACTTAAATCATGTTTGAAACATCTGTAGGTGGACACCGATATCCGGTGCTTGATATTGGCTGCATACATGTGTTTGAGTTTGTAGCAGTCTGAGATACAGAAAATGGGCCACTCATGCCCAGTTTCACTCCCCAAAATAGCTTTCGATAATCCCTGTAGAAAGTTAATGATTATGTGTATCATTGTGGCAAGTTTCGAAATGTCGGTATGCCTTGTGTTGTGACTGTGTGTTTTTTGTGTGTTTTGTCATCGGCAGATGCCGAGGGGTACTGTGGAATTGGAATCCCAGCTTCTCACGGAGTATCAGCGGCACGAATGTTTGTGGCGCAGCTCGCTGCCCGAATATAAAAATCGGGCAGCGAGGGCCGAGGCCTACAGGAGTCTTGTGGCTCTGGCAAATCGGTTGGAGCCAAGGGTAGGCAAGACGTGGGACCAGCATATGGTGGCACTTAAGATCAAAAACATGAGGTCGGCGTTCATGCGGGCTCACATTCAGTACCAGCGCCGTCGCTCAGGGGCTGGAGCAGAGGAGGTACCATCACCTACCCTATGGTACTATCCCCTGTTCACCTTCATCCTGGGCGAGGTTCGCCCGCATCGAACGACGACCAACTGCCCCGTTGCTGCGTCCCATGTAGGCCCGGCTGCATCACCATCTGCGCCACAGGAGGTGGGTAATTGTGTGACAGTGGTGGCCCACAATGTTTCCTTCACATGTGTGCTTCTATAAATCCTTCACACCAAATTTGTTGGCATATTTTCCTCCTTGCTGCGCCAAACCTTGGGGTGTCAATCTATCTGCCCTCCTTCCATGACTTGGAAGAATTTTCAATTCTATGCTTCCAGCCGTATTGCAATGTTGCTTCTTCCACAACATCTTGGTATGTTTAGGTTACTTATTTAAGGGTTTCAAGATAGCAGGTGGTTTGTTCTCAAACAGCCACATAGTACCATGTAGTTAATGGTGCTGCCACACATGTGTGTTGGCTTTGTTGCCAGTGGGTTAAAGGTAGTTGACAGAGGGGTGGATTCTCACCATAATAGGAGTGCAAATGGAAAGGAGGCCAATATGTGTCATTGGGCAGCACAGCCCCCAGTACCAAGGTGTTGTGGTGACATGTCCTAATATTGGGGTACGGCTCCGTGACAAACACCTAATTATGTATTGAGCTCAGTTCCTGGAATGGTCGAGGTGAGTGTACAGGAGAACCACTGGTGTTGGGGTCTTGAACCTTTTTTGCTTTACTGTGTTATTCATCATTTTCCATTCTGGTAGTTGGCCTTGGTGTGTGTGGGAGTGCTATATTGAGTCCTGTTGTGAATGTATACAGTTGATAGTGCCTTCACTAATGGTTTTTCTTTTTTTTCTCCACCCACAGGCCCCAGAAGAGGACGGCTCCATTGCCGAGGATTCTGTTGCTGATGATGCTCAGCCCATGACATCTGGGGCTGAGCAGGAGGGCGGGGCGAGTGATGTGGGTCCAGGCCCAGGTCCCAGCTCCGGGATCCGTCGCCGCCGACGTCCTGCACCACCAGAGACGGAGCTGGCGACCTGGGCCCGACACGTGCTGTTGGATGAACAGCGGACCCACATCGACAGCGACGCCCTCTACATGAGCAACAGAATGCGAGGGATGGAGCCGCTCCAGAAAAAGATCCTTCTGAGGGTCTTCCACAATGCCGCTGATGCTGCCGATGATGGGGCCCTTCAATGGGGCTGCCACGTCCCCCCCCCCCATGCAACACACCTTGTGGCCCCTTTCACCAGCTGCCCCATCTCGGCCCGTGAGAAGACCGGCCCCGCCACAGTCAACCCCTCCCCCCCCAACACGTCGTCGTTCAACAAGACGCTCTCAGGCAGGTCGGGCTGCCCTGAGAGGAGGGGGGATCCGGCATTGTCAGAGCCGACAGAGGAAGAATGAGTTGGACACTAGTAGCCAATGCACAGAATTGGCAGTCTGGACTTTATAATTTGAGGAATCTCCTTTGATTTGTTAATTTTCTGGCTTGACTTTTGGCCTAGATTTTTGTTTTTTTTTGTTTTTTCCAAAAACATCATATCTTTGTGATTTAGTTTTATATCCAGGCTGGATTAAAATTGTTTGATTCACACAATTGTGTATTCATTTAGGAATAAGGATTGTGGGGGTTTTTGGGGGTGAATGGTATTGTGGCCAATAATAGTTTTCCCCAAGCCACACAATATGGGCCACTGCTCGCTGAGCAGGATCAGCATCGGTTCATTTGGAATGTCTTAGCACATTCACAAAGGGATGTTGTGATGTGCCTCACATAGTTAGCTTATGGTGAGGTTTGGTCACCAAATATTAGTAAGGTCACATGAAGGAGCGTACAACAAAGTTAGAACAGCATTGTATTGTAAACATACATGTGTCACAGACATTTGCCATCATACACAGAATGGTTAGGCCAGATGGGGCTAGCCAGTCCACACTTGTGATGGTCCCAATGTGGGACAGTATAGGGATTGTAGGGCAGATTGGCCTAGCCAGTCCACACTTGTGATGGTCCCAATGTGGGACAGTATAGGGATTGTAGGGCAGATTGGCCTAGCCAGTCCACACTTGTGATGGTCCCAATGTGGGACACTATAAGAAAAGAGCCCAACGGGGGCAAAAAAAAAAAACAATAAAAATATTTTCACTTTTGCAAGGCAACAAGCCAACGTGTGAAAATTTTAGGGTCCAACAAGGACAACTGTTTGTGGGGCCAGGTTTGGCCAGGATACAATGCATCCCTCAAATTCATGGGTGTGATCCATGGTGTGGGTGTAGGGCCGCCAGCATTTGAGCCAGGCGGGCAAGGTCCTGCAGGCCACGCTGTAGAGCCGTGGTCAAACGGCCCACAAATGCATGATGGGCCTGGATGAATTCCTCCATGGTAGGGGCACCTGTATTGGGAGTAAACACACACTTTAGTACACAGTCGTCACTGCTGATGGTTAGTCATGACTGGCCACAACCATCCACTTACCCTGTTCCTCCAAATCCAGTTCACCATCAGACGGGGAGGGAGATGGGGTCAAGCTCCATCCATATGAGCCCGCACGTTCACCATCTGCAAAAATGATGAACCAACATGGTTTACTTTGTTTACATAAATAGTTTTGGCCCAGATGAAATTTAAGCAACAGTGTGCAGGGTGTCTGTGGCAACATAACACACTTACCACCATAGTCACTGTGTGGGGACATGGTCACCCCAGGACTCGCCACTGAGCTGGAGACAGTGGGAGGTGGTGTTACTCCCGGGCTGGGGCTCCGTGGCCACATTATGTGGTTCAGGGGTAATAGTGGTCCTGGGCTACGGGGCAAACACTCCTCTGGGACGCCAGGTACTTGCAGCTCCTCGCCCTCCTGTGGGGAGGTGATGTGTTCCTCCAGCAGCCAGGCAGATGGGGACAGCTGGTCACACTCCAGCGGGCTGCCAGGTGCTGACTGGTCCTCCACGTCCTCTGTCCCGGTGGGTGACGGCACGTCTGGCTCCTGAGGCCCGGGGGAAGGTGTTGACCCTGGGGACAAGGGTGCCACTTGAGCCTGATGTGGCGGGGTTCTTGATGGGCCACCTGGGGGTGGGGCATGGGGCCCTTCTTCTGATGAGGATTCAGCATCTAGTTTGATATTTGAACATAAAAGACGTAATAAGATCATGCCTACACATTGTTGTCCTACAAAGAGCTTGTGTGGCTATGTATTTGACGGCTAAGCCTGGGGTCACACACACACAGATATGTGGCCAGATATTGTTCACAGATCTCTGGTTGCAGTGAAAGCATGGACACATTGTTCCATTTTGAGGCTGTCTCCAAATGTAAACATGTGACCATGATTTGACTGCAAACAGAGATCTGCAAACAATATGTGGGCAGATATCTGTGTGTGTGACCCCAGCCTTACTTAGCATCAACCAGGTGATGCTGGATGCATACACTCATGTTGTATGCATGGACTGTGCGTGTGAGACATTTTTAGGCCTGACTGGATGAGCACAACACTGTGAAGATGTGTTTGATTGTGTAGGCCACACTGTCCCTTGTCATATGTTTCCATCATTTTTTGTGTATTGTGGGACATGCACATGTGGCGGTGTGTGTTTTGGGGCAACAATTACTCACCACGCAGCCTGGCAATCCTGGCACGGATGTCCAGTATGCGACCTGGGCACTTATGCTTCAAGTCAGCGATCTTTTTTTGGATCGCTTTGACTGTCCTCTGTACCCCCAGTTGGCAGAGCAGGGCCCGCTGGATCCGCCGCACGGTGCACCGATTGCGCAGCCTGGGGTGCCGGTGGTGATGGTGGCCCCAATAGTCCCGACGGTCGCACTGATCAATGAGGATGATCAGCTCCGCCATCCCCCATGTTGCGGCGCGGTGCACGGCTGCCATGACTGCTATGGTGTGTGCAGAGGCGGGGCTGGCACCTTGCAGGCAGAGTGAAAATGAAACCAACGTCATGACGTCATTACGGCCGCTGTCGGGGTGACGCACCTTTATAAGTAGCCCAACGCGCAGTGACCCGCCCGACACACTTATGCGGCCCCTACTGCAGAAGACCCACAGTGCAGTCCTTACAACACGACTCTGATCTGTCTACTGAGTAATCTCCTCCGATGTGCTATGGGATTGTGTGCATCTGTGTGCGCGCTGCGCGCAGTGCCAGACCCGGAACACTTCTACGGCAGCTGCTGTGCAATAAGCCAGAGCGGTACGTAACACACACTTGTGCGCTGTGTACAGCATTATTCGTTATCATGTGTTGATAGGATGTGCACACTGTATGTAGATCATGGGCCATTTATGATTTTACGTTCAAGTGTGTCTCCGCGTAATTGTACTACTATATGATCGTGCATACGGCGCGTATGTGTAGTGCTGAAGGGACAGCTCATCCAAGATGGAGGGCTGTGAGGCAAGGGCCAATCGTAACGCAGCATCTTCCACCAATGATCGCTGAAGGGGCGCGGTATCACGGAGCATGGGTGACGCCTTAGCCACATTGCAGCTACATCGCCGGATGTCCCGAGTTCCCTTCTGTAGCTTCTTTACACGCCGATACAGCTCGCTACAATCGGCGATGTAGCCATCTGTTTATGGGCAGTGTACGGATACAGAGGTATCTGTAGCCGGCTGTGTCGTCCCGTCTTCAGACGCCGCTACTACGGGCGATATTGGCGCGACAAGCTACATTTGTAGCCTGTAGCGGGTTGTATCCATCCTGTTGTGGCGGCGTGTAAAGGTACCTTTAGTGCTTAGACTCAAAGTTTTTTTTTTTTTTATCCTGGACATCCTCTTTAACAACAAAGCCAATTTTTTTAAATCTGTCATTTTATGCAGTAATAATTTAGGAAAGTATTAACATATACCAGTGACTTCGATACTGTTTTCTTCAAGACACATTGTACTTTATGTTAGGGGTAACTTTAGATCAATATATTTTTGTTTATTTGTAAACATATTAGAAGTTTTGGTGAAAATTTTCAAAAGTTTACAATTTTCAAACTTTCATTTTGTGACTTTAGTTTTAGGTCGGCTTTACACCACAGAGTTTTAGCTGTCAGGTTCTGTCTGGTTTGAACCAGACAGAACCTGATCCAGTTTTGCCTCCCATGTTTCCCTATGGTGCCAGATCGGCCCTTTTTGGCCATCCGGTTTTGGTTTCTTTGTTCCTCATCCGATTTTGCCCGGGCACAAAATCGTAGCCTGCATCATTTTTTGGCTCGGTGCAAAAATCGGACAAAATTGGACAGTCCTGGATCTGGGGCGATTTGGCGCCCATAACATGGGAGTCTATGGGTGCCGGATCCGTTAAAAAATCGAATAGTTTCCCGGATGAGATGCACATCTCGGGACAGTCTCTGAAATGCTGCCGTGCTTATTCAGCACCATGGACAGCAGCATTTCAGAGGCACGGCTGAACGTTCAGCACCATGGAGAGCAGCACTGCACACAGAGGCAGACTTCAGCACTGTGGACAGCAGCAGAAAAACGAATCCTGCAAAAAAACAGGATCGGAAGGCATATATGGCCACAATTTGTGTTCATCCTGTGCTGTCAGGTTCTGTGCGGTGGATCCTGCACAAAAACAGACACAACCTGACAGCTTAAAACCGTAGTGTGAAGCCGGCCTTAGGATGTTAGAAGAAGAAAAGGCTTAGCAGCAATTTGTCATTTTTTTCAAGACGTTTCATGTACAGCGCCATGGAATGAATGGTGCTCTAAAAATAAATAATAAAAATAATAATAATAATAATAATAATATGTTCTGGCCTCAATATTCATGCAGCGGTACATGGGCCTATGAAATGATGAGGAACATCTCTGGCCGGCATGCACCAGAGGAAGGCGTTTCATTTTGGCGCGTAGCAGACACAGATCTACCACTGTCCCTCACTCCAATAGCGATCTATCCCTGTGCTATTCACAGAGAAATGGCGGTGCAATTTGTGATCGATTCTATACACAGGCCGAGTCTTGGGGTGCGCCAGCTAACGGCATCCATGATAATACTGCAATGGCTTCAGAAGTACACAAAACTTAAAAGCTTGCTGCCTTTCAACTACGTAGTTTTATTTGGATGACAATACCGAACAGGAACCACACATACAGTTAAAAGTCCATGTTCAGGTTCAGTACCGGAGACTAGGTGTTCGGTACGAACCCCAAACTTTACACTTAGGGCTTGATCAACCCTAGTTATGACAAGTGGCTCATTAGTCCATCATTCATACCCGAACACAGTGTTAAGTACCTGCCACCACCAGTTTTCGTCCTGGAATAGGACATTCATAATTAAAGATGGCTACAATATGTGGTGTACAATATTTTAATAATTTTTTGCTTTCCTATAGCTGACGATAACAGGAGCAAAGGATGTAGACAATGGTGTACAGGTTCCTGGAGGCGTCGTCAACCTAAAACTACAAGCAGATCATAATGCGGCTGTTGGACTGGTAGCGGTGGATAAAGGAGTCTATGTGATCAACAACAAACTGAAGATCTCCCAGAAAAAGGTGACAATACAGTGATGGAAATGGGTTAAAAGAATATTTTTTCAATATGTAACCATCATTTAAATTTTTATTTTATAAATCAATAGTACACATGAACATAAAAAACTTTGTCATATCAAATATCAGCATAATCTGTTTTGTTATCTGACAGATTTTTACATTACTGAGATAGGAAATTACCGTTGGTACTGATAACATTCTATGTAGAGAGGAAGGGAGGAGCCAAGGACAGAGCTCCGCCCCTCTACATAGAATCTCATCAGCACCAGCTGACCTCTCCTTTATCAGTAATGTAAAAACCTTTCTTCACTGAATACAGATTTCTTTTTCCATCCAGATCTGGGACTCTGTGGAGAAATTCGACGTTGGCTGCACACCGGGGAGTGGTGCCGATGCACCGGGGGTGTTCCATGATGCGGGATTTGCCCTGCAGACAAGTTTCCAGATATCAAGTCCTCAGAGAACAGGTGATCCAGATTTACAGTACAAGAAAGGGATGGAATTGGTCATTTCACATAGGGTTTCTGGTTCTCTTTTGCTTGTCCTGCTTTAAATGTCAGATCTTTGAGCTAATTTTAAAGCACTGTCATGCGAGTCGAAAAGAGACTGTAAGGCCCATGAGTTTTGGCTTCCAGATTAAAAAAAATATATATATAGATATAACGTAGCACTTTGCAAGAGACTTTTTCCATCATTAGATAGACACTCATTGTGGACTAGGGGATTTCCAGCGCATGGCGCGACATAAAGGTACAATACAATTGTGTAATTGCACTTTTTTTGCACTTTAATTTAAATAAAAGGCATAAATGGACAAGTACAATATGCATAAACAATATAAGGCACACAAGGTACAGAAGGAGGGAGGACCCTGCCCGCGAGGGTTCACAGTCTTCAAGAGATTGGTGAGTATACACTATGAGAGGGTAGAGCTCATTGTGCTGCAGTTTGGTGGGGGTCACTGCAGGTTGTAGGCTTGTCCAAAAAGGTGGGTCTTCAGGTTTCTTTTGAAGGTTTCCAAGTGGGTGAGAGTCTGATGTGTTGGGACAGGGAGTTCCAAAGTATAGAGGATGCACAGGAGAAAACTCACCATGTATGCCAAAAGCAGAATCAAAATGCACTCTCAGGTTGCAGTCAGAGCCCATATGTGAAGCAAGCCCAGCTGCAGGCTGATAAATCACCTCTACCAGCAAGATGTGGGAGGCGACCTGCCATGCATACACTGAGCCTGGTGAGTTTTTTTATGCTGCTTTTTTCTAGTAGTTTGATGCACAGGAGAAATCTTATATGCGGTCGTGGGAAGGAGAAATATGAGGGGAGTAGCGAAGGAGATCTTGAGAGGATGGAAGGTTGCGTGAGGGCAAGTACTGGGAGACCATGTCGCAAATGTATGGAGGGGACAGATTGTGGATGGCTTTGTATGTCATAGTTAGGGTTTTGAACGGGCCTCAGAGAAATGGGGAGCCAGTGAAGGGCTTGGCAGAGGGGGGAGACTGGTGAGTAGCTGGGATACATCTGAATTAGTTGGGCAGCAGAGTTTTGGTGCACGAGTGCTATAGGGGAGGCCAGAGAGCAGGGGGTTGCAGTACTCAAGAAGGGAGATGATGAGGTTGGGGTCCCTCAAGGCTCTTCCTGTGGCCCCTCCTTTTTTCAATCTATACCCTTGGTCTGGGAAAACTCAAAAAGTTCCATAGATTCCAGTATCACCTGTATGCTGATGACACTCAGATCTACCTCTCTGCCCCGATGTCACCTCTCTCCCGGAGTATCTATCAGCCATATCCTCCTTCTTCTCCTCTCGCCTCCTAAAACTCAATGTAGACAAAACCGAACTCATCATCTTTCCTCCATCTCACACACCTTCCTTACCAGATCTATCTATCTATCACAATTAATGACATCACACTTTGCCCTGTACCTGAAGTCCGCTGCCTCGGAGTAACCCTTGACTCTGCCCTGTACTTCAAACCACACATCCAAGCCCTTGCCACCTCCTGCTGCCTCCAACTCAAAATATTTCCAGAATCCATCCCTTCCTCAACCCTCAATCTACTAAACTACTAGTGCATGCCCTCATCATCTCCCGTCTCAACTACTGCAATCTCCTCCTCTGTGGCCTACCTGAAAACACTCTTGCACCTCTCCAATCTGTCCTCAACTCTGCTACACAACTAATCCACCTCTCTCCTCGCTGTTCCTCCACGTCTCCCCTCTGCAAATCCATCCACTGGCTCCTAATTCCCCAGCGTATATTGATTTACAAAGCTGTCCACAATCTATCCCCCTATATATCTCTGAACTAATCTCCCGATATCATCCAACTAGTAATCTTTGATCCTCCCAAGACCTCCTTCTTTCCTCCACACTTGTACGTTCCTCATCTAGCTGCCTGCAAGACTTCACCCGAGCATCCTCCATTCTCTGTAATTCTGCACCCCAAAATGTCCGACTGTCCCCCACACTCGGAACCTTCAAGTGGAACCTGAAAACCCATCTCTTCAGAACAGTCTACAGCCTGCAATGACCACAGTGTCACCTCACCACCACTGGACCCGGTGCTCCACCACCACTGGACCCGGTGCTCCACCACCACTGGACCTGGTGCTCCACCACTACTGGACCCGGTGCGCCACCACCATCGGACCCGGCGCTTCACCACCACCAGAGCAGACCCAACCTACTGTCTCTCTCCACACCACCCTGTAGAATGTAAGCCCACAAGGGCAGGGTCCTCTCTCTCCCCTCTGTATCGGTCTGTCACTGTTAGTTTGCTCATTGTATTTTTAACTTGTTTCTATGTATCCCTTTCTCATGTACAGCACCATGGAATCAATGGTGCTCTATAAATAATAATAATAATAATAATAATAAGGGCATGTACGAGTGATTTTGCAGTATATTGACCAAGATATGTACGGATCCTGGAAATATTTTTGAGTTGGAGTTGGCAGGAGGTGGCAAGGGCTTGGATATGTGGCTTGAAGGAGAGGGCAGAGTCAAGTATCACTCCGAGGCACCAGGCATGCAGGACTCGGGCGAGTGCTTTCATTGACTTTGATGGAAAGGTCTGGTGGAGGGGTTGAGTGAGATGGGGGAAAGATGATGAATTTTGTTTTGTCCATATTCAGTTTTAGAAAGTGAGCAGAAAAGAAGGATGAAATAGCAGACAGACATTGTGGAATTTTGGTTAGTAAGGAGGTGATGTTAGGTCCAGAGAGGTAGATGTGTGTATCATTAGCATAGAGATGGTACTGAAAGCCATGGGACTCTATGAGCTGTCCCAAGCCTAGGATGTAGATGGAGAAAAGTAGGGGTTCAAGAATTGAGTCTTGGAGGACACCGACAGATAGGGTAAGGTGGGGAAGTGGTGTGGGAGAGGGAGATGCTGAATGTCCGGTCTGTTAGATATGAAGAGATCCAGAAGAGGGCCAAGTCTATGATACAAAGAGATGTGAGAATCTGTAACAGGAGAAAATGGTCTTCAGTGTCGAAAACAAAAGATAGGTCTAGGAGGAGGAGGACAGTAGTGTCACTTGCTCTTGAAGATTAGTAGGTCATTGGTAACTTTAGTTAGAGCACAGTTAGTAGAGTGATGCGGTAGGAAGCCAGATTGGAACCGGTCAAAGAGGTTGCAGGAGGTAGGGTGGGAGGACAGTTCAAGATGGACATGCTGTTCCAGTAGTTTTGAGGCAAAAGGGAGAAGTGATATGGGGCGATAGCTAGAAACAGAGGATGGATCGAGAGAGGGCTTTTTGAGGATGGGTGTGATCAAAGGAAGTTTAGAAGATAAGGGGAAGAGACCAGTAGTTAGTGATAAGTTGAAGAGATAAGTTAGGGTTGGAATGAAGACTGTGGTGAATTTGGGAATGAGGTGGGATGGTAGCCGGTCAAGGGCGCTAGTGTTGAGGTGTGATCTTGATAGAAGGGAGGAGAGCTGATCTTCTATCATGGTGGAAAAGCTGCCTTTGAAAGAAGAACGCTGAGCAGTTATGAGGAGGGGCTGTGGGGACAGTGAGTCAAAGCTATCTCTGATGTTATCAATCTTCTGCTTGAAGAAAGAGGCAAATTCCTCAGCAGAGATAAGACAAGGGGGAGGAGGTGCTGGGGGGACGGAGGAGAGAATTGAAAGTTTTGAGTAGTGTTTAGGACTGTGAGACAGGGAGGTTATTAGAGATGGGAAGTAGGCTTGTTTTGCGGCAGTGAGTGCAGACTTGATGGTTGGTGAGGGACTGATTGTAAACAGTGAAGTGCTCAGTGGAATGGAATCTCTTCCACCTCCGTGCAGCCACTCTGGAAGCTGGTTTCAGTTTTTTAGAGAGGCTGGTGTACCAGGGTTGCCTGTTTGTGCAAGTTTTGATGTATGTGAGGGGGGCAGTCAAATCAAGCCCTGTTATGGTATGTATTCTGCATACTGAGCCCTTCCAGTCTCTTCACTAAGTGCTCCTCATGCTACCCCTTCTCCATACTGAGCCCCCATGCTACTCCTCCATACAGAGCACCCCCTGCTACCCCTTCTCCATACTGAGCCATGTTACTTTTTTATACCATGTTCCCCCTCAGGCTACCCAATTTTCTATACTGTCCCCTCCAGTCTAACTCTTCTCCATACTGTGCTCCTCATGTTCCATGCTGCTAATCCTCCCATCCCCTTCATGCCCCAAGTTTCTCATCCCCCCCCATCTTCATAATGTCTCATACTGCTCATCCTTCCTCCATATGTCACATACTGCTCATCCTCCCTCTATATGTCCCATACTGCTCATGGTCCCCCTCCATATGTCCCATATTGCTCATCCTTTTCTCCATATGTCCCAAAATGCTCATCTCCTATGTCCCGTACTGCTCATCCTACCCCCATATGGCCCCTACTGCTCATTCTTCCTCATATGTCTCATACTGCTCACCCTCCCTTGCATATGTCCCATACTGTTCATCCCCCCTTCATATATCCCATACTGCTCATCCTCCTCTCTTCATATGTCCCATGCTGCTCATCCTTCGCCATATGTCCCATACTGCTCATCCTCCCCTGCAAATTTCACATAATGACATAATGTTCATCCTTTCTTCATATGTCCCATACTGCTCATCCTCCTCCATATGTTGAATACTACTCATCCTCCCCCTCATGTCCTATACTGCTCATCCTCCCCTTATGTCCCATGCTGCTCATCCTACCTCCATCCCCCCATATGTCCCATGCTGCTTATTCTCCCCCCATATGTCCTATGCTGCTCATACTCCCCACTTATGTCCCATACTGCTCACCCCCCATCCCCCATATGTCCTCTGGTGCTCCTCCTTCCCCCATATGACTCATGCTGCTCCTCCTCACCCCATATGTCCCATACTGCTCAACCCCCCTTGCATATGTCCCATATTGCTTATCCTCCATTCATATGTCCCATGCGCCTCACCCTTCCACCCATATGTCCTATACTGCTCATCCTCCCCCCATATGTCCCATCCTGCTCATCCTCCCCCCATATGTCCCATGCTGCTCATCCTCCCCATCACCCCATATGTTCTATGCTGCTTATCCTCCCTCCATCCCCTCATATGTCCCATGCTGCTCATTCTCCCCCATATGTCCCATACTGCTCATCCTCCCTTGCTGATGTCACGTACTGCTCATCCTCCCTCATATGTCTCATACTGCTCATCCTCCCACCATATGTCCCATACTGCTCATCCTCCCTTGCATGTCACATACTGCTCATCCTCCCACCATATGTCCCATACTGCTCATCCTCCCTTGCATATGTCGCATATTGCTCTTCCTCCATTCATATGTCCCATGTTCCTCATCCTTCCACCCATATGTGCTATACTGCTCATCCTCCCCCCATATGTCCCATACTGCACACCCTCCCCCATATGTCCCATACTGCTCATCCTCCCTTCATATGTCCCATTCTGCTTATCCTCCCCCCTTATGTCCCATGCTGCTCATCATTCCCCCATTACCTCATATGTTCTATGCTGCTAATCCTCCATTCATCCCCCAATATATCCCAAGGTGGTCATCATTCCTCCATGTCTCATGCTGCACCTCCTCCCCCATATGTGCCATACTGCTCATCCTTCCCCCTTATGTTCCATACTGCTCTTCTTCACCCCCATATGTCACATGCTACTCATTTTTAATTTTCCCCCTCCTCCATGCCACGCCTCCCCAGGCTGCTTCTTTAGTTCTATCTTCAGCTCTAAGGTGCATACCTGGTTCCATGCTTCCAGCACTAGCGACATCTCTTTTCTTGCCTTTTAAATTTTTATTTGATAATAATGTAAAGGAAGTGATTTTAACAAACTTTCAAGTATACTTCATTAGAAAATTCTGGTTGAAAACCATTGATAAGCCTTCCACAAGGTGTCTCCACTAGACTGTGTATGAAGCAGACATATGTTCATTATCAGTCAGATCCGTCTTCAGTGAATACGATTATGTAACCATATAAGGGAAAGGTGTCGGTACCTACACTGCTGACTGCAGCTGATGAGGAAACAATGTATCAGATTAGCTCAGCATACAGCACAGTTGCTAAGCAATGTCAGGATCACTGCAAACTCCTCTTTCCTTAGCACAAGCTCCTGATCTGTCATCTGGCTCCACACAGCTCAGATCTCTGTTAACCCCTTCTTTGCTGTCACATCTAACTGTTCACTATCATCCTGCACTCAGAAGCTGTGTAAATAAACACACAGTGTTGGCAGACTCTGGCCATGCCCACATTGTCATAAACTGCAGTTTTTAAAAGAGCACAGAAAAATATGAAAAAAATATGGAAAAGTATTATCTTAGCTGCTATGTGACCCATCATTAACAACCAGTGCAGTATTGTTTTTTCAGTGAAATGACATTTACACTTTAACATCAGACTACATGTTACAGGTTGTTTAAATAAATATATACAGTTGTGGCCAAAAGTATTGACACCCCGGCAATTCTGTCAGATAATACTCAGTTTCTCCCTGAAAATGATTGCAATCACAAATTCTTTGGTATTATTATCTTCATTTAATTTGTCTTCAATGAAAAAACACAAAAGAGAATGAAGCAAAAACCAAACATTGATCACTTCACACAAAACTCCAAAAATGGGCCAGAAAAAAGTATTGGCACCCTCAGCCTAATACTTGGTTGCACAACCTTTAGCCAAAATAACTGCGATCAACCGCTTCTGGTAACCATCAATGAGTTTCTTACAATGCTCTGCTGGAATTTTAGACCATTCTTCTTTGGCAAACTGCTCCAGGTCCCTGATATTTGAAGGGTACCTTCTCCAAACTGCCATTTTTAGATCTCTCCACAGGTGTTCTATGGGATTCAGGTCTGGACTCATTGCTGCTACCTTAGAAGTCTCCAGTGCTTTCTCTCAAACCATTTTCTAGTGCTTTTTGAAGTGTGTTTTGGGTCATTGTCCTGCTGGAAGACTCATGACCTCTGAAGGTACCTTTATACGTGGCAAGTTGTCTAGGAATTTCACTGGCAACTTACTGGTTGCAGTGAAATCATGGAGACATTGTTCCATTTGTACACAGCAACAAGATAGAACAATGTGTCCTTGATTTCACTGCAACCAATAAGTTGCCAGTGAAATTCCTAGAAAACTTGCCGCGTGTAAAGGTACCCTGAGGGAGACCCAGCTTTTTCACACTGGGCCCTACATTATGCTGCAAAATTTGTTGGTAGTCTTCAGACTTCATAATGCCATGCACACGGTCAAGCTGTCCGGTGCCAGAGGCAGCAAAGCAACCCCAAATCATCAGGGAACCTCCGCCATGTTTGACTGTAGGGACCGTGTTCTTTTCTTTGAATGCCTCTTTTTTTCTCCTGTAAACTCTATGTTGATGCCTTTGCCCATAAAGCTCTACTTTTGTGTCATCTGACCAGAGAACATTCTTCCAAAACGTTTTAGGCTTTCTCAGGTAAGTTTTGGCAAACTCCAGCCTGGCTATTTTATGTTTCGGGGTAAGAAGTGGGGTCTTCCTGGGTCTCCTACCATACAGTCCCTTTTCATTCAGACGCCGACGGATAGTACGGGTTGACACTGTTGTACCCTCAGACTGCAGGGCAGCTTGAACTTGTTTGGATGTTAGTCGAGGTTCTTTATCCACCATTCGCTCAATCTTGCATTGAAATCTCTTGTCAATTTTTCTTTTCTGTCCACATCTAGGGAGGTTAGCCACAGTGCCATGGGCTTTAAACTTCTTGATGACACAGTGCACGGTAGACACAGGAACATTCAGGTCTTTGGAGATGGACTTGTAGCCTTGAAATTGCTCATGCTTCCTCACAATTTGGTTTCTCAACTCCTCAAACAGTTGTTTGGTCTTCTTTCTTTTCTCTATCCTCAATGTGGTACACACAAGGACACAGGACAGAGGTTGAGTCAACTTTAATCCATGTCAACTGGCTGCAAGTGTGATTTAGTTATTGCCAACACCTGTTAGGTGCCACAGGGAAGTTACAGGTGCTGTTAATTACATAAATTAGAGAAGCATCACAATGTTTTTCTAACAGTGCCAATACTTTTGTCCACCCCCTTTTTTATATTTGGTGTGGAATTAGATCCAATTTGGCTTTAGGACAATTCTTTTTGTGTTTTTTCATTGAAGACAAATTAAATGAAGATAATAATACCAAAGAATTTGTGATTGCAATCATTTTCAGGAAGAAACTGAGTATTATCTGACAGAATTGCAGGGGTGTCAATACTTTTGGCCACAACTGTATATATATATATTTAGCCAAACAATGGCCAAGAATTGTTTCCATGTCCATCTTATGACTTTGGAAAAATAATTGAGGCACTTTAGAAAATGAAATATCTCCAAAAGAAACCCTCTTTAAGAATCTACATACCATCAGATATGGAAACTAATCTGTGTTTAGAAGACAGCCTACAAGAAAACAACTTTTTTTATATACTTTTTCTGGGAGTTTCTTGGATACTGTACACATAATGTCTTGGTTGTCAATTTCATTCTGTTTTCACAGAGCCGTCATGTGAACCAAAACTGAAGCGTAGACGACGTTCCTCCGCCCTACTGATTCAAGAACAGGACAAAAAAGGTCACTAGAGAAGTCACTTTTTGAAAATCAATTATCATATTTGCTTTTTGGAATTTTGCAGTAGTAACATTGTCTACAATCATGTTCTTTATCCTTTCAGCATCACAATACACAGGGTTGGAGAAGAAATGTTGTAAGGATGGTATGTATAAGAACCCCATGGGTCACAGCTGTGAACGCCGGTCTCGCAACATTGTGGATGGACAGAAATGTGTTGCTGCTTTTCTTGACTGCTGCAAACATATTACAAAGCAAATGGAACGAGAGAGGGAACTGAAAGAAAAAGATAAAGATTCAAGAAGTAAGTAGACAAGAGAAAACCAAGGAAAAATGACATTTGCGCACATTTGTGCTGTGAACGCAGCGTCCCTGAATGCAGCAAAATGCAGACACTATGCATTCCTATGTTTAACATGGAAACACATAGTGCCTGTGTGCAGCTGCATTCAGGTGCGTTATGCGCATGCCGAACGCAAGATGTTGGTTTTTTTGTGCGTGGCTGTGTGCTTGCCTTATATGCAAGCAGACAGCTGCGCACAAATGTTCAATGAAATTCAATCTGTGCGCAGTGTTATCTGCTGGCAAGCGCACAGACGCAGTGGAAGATGACGTCATCCGAGGTCATCCCCAGGTAAATCTTGTCCTTGCGTTCTCTCATCCTCTCTTTCTTCCTCTTCCTCCTTACGTCTTCTTCTTTCTTCTTCTGTCTTCTTCTTTCGTCTTCCTTCTTCTGCCTCATGGCCGCTGCCGCTTGTCTCCTTCTTCGCCGCCACTGGTTTGTTTAAAGTAGGCGTCGGGAAAGCCGGCAGTGAAGTCTTTTCACCGCCGGCTTTCCAGCCGGCTATTTCAAATGATCTTGTTCTTCCTCTTCCTCTTCGTCTTCTTCTTCTTCTTCTTCTTCCTCTTCCTCCTCCTCGCCGCTGATCTCTTCCTCCTCTTCCTCTTCCTACCGGCCGCTGACGGTTTTCTCCTCCTCATCCTCCTCTTCCTCTTCCTCCTCTTCCTCTTCCTCCTCTTCCTCCCGGCCGCTGACGCTGATCTCCTTCTTCGCCGCTGCTAGTTTGCTCCTCTTCCTCCTCTTCCTCCTCTTCCTCTTCCTCCTCTTCCTCTTCCTCTTCCTCCCGGCCGCTGCCGCCGATCTCCTTCTTCGCCGCTGCTGGTTTGCTCTTCCTCCTCTTCCTCCTCTTCCTCCTCTTCCTCCTCTTCCTCTTCCTCTTCCTCCTCTTCTTCCTCTTCCTCTTCCTCCTCTTCCTCCTTTTCCTCTTCCTCTTCCTCCCGGCCGCTGCCGCTGATCTCCTCCTTTGCCGCTGCTGGTTTGTTTAAAATATGTGGCGGGAAATCCGGCAGTGAAGTCTTTTCACCGCCGGCCTTCCTGCCGCCTATGTTAAATGAACCTGCGAAGAAGGAGATCAGCAGCAGTGGCCAGGAGGAGGAGATGTCTGCTGCTGATCTCTGCCTCCCAGTCGCCGAGACAGACCGCTGGTTGGGTGACTGGGCAGACTCACTGACATTTTCATGTGAACACGTGTACAATCACCGCTGCATTCACATTGAAAATGTCTGCGTTCGGCACTGCGTATGCGTCCCATACGGTGCAGTGCCAAGTGCGAATGTGAACCCAGCCTTAGTCCTTATACTGCATATTCCATGATAAGGTCCCAAAATACTTAAAAAATTAAGGAACAGAGGTAAGCAATTGTATCTGCACATTTTGTACCCAAAGCTCCAATACAAGAACTTGCTGTCCCTAGCAGTACCTACATAGGCTAAAGTGTCTCTAACCCCAGACTAATGATGGCAGTTTAGGCCATGTTTTGAGACACTATGGCCTCTTCATCAGGCTAATCATGACACAAATTCTGAAGACAGACACATACAGTGCCTTGTGAAAGTATTTGTCCCCCTTGAACTTTTCAACTTTTTGCCACATTTCAGGCTTCAAACATAAAGATAGAAATTCAAATTTTTTTGTGAAGACTCAACAAGTGGGACACAATCGTGAGGTGGAACCAAATTTATTGGATATTTCAAAGTGGGGGGTGCAATATTATTCGGCCCCTTGAGTTAATACTTTGTAGCGTCACCTTTTGCTGCGATTACAGCTGCAGTCTCTTGGGGTTTGTCTCTATCAGTTTTGCACATGGAGAGACTGAAATTCTTGCCCATTCTTCCTTGCAGAACAGCTGGAGCTCAGTGAGGTTGGATGGAGGCGTTTGTGATCAGCAGTTTTCAGCTCTTTCCACAGATTCTCCATTGGATTCAGGTCTGGATGTGACTTGGCCATTCTAACACCAGGATACGGTTATTTTTGAACCATTCCATTGTAGATTTTGCTTTATGTTTGGGATCATTGTCTTGTTGGAAGATAAATCTCCGTCCCAGTTTCAGGTCTTTTGCAGACTCCAGCAGGTTTTCCTCCAGAATGGTCCTGTATTTGGCTCCGTCCATCTTCCCATCAATTTTAACCATCTTCCCTGTCACTGCTGGAGAAAAGCAGCCCCAAACCATGATGCTGCCACCACCATGTGTGACAGTGGGGATGGTGTTTTCAGGGTGATGAGCTGTGTTGCTTTTACACCAAACATATCTTTTGCATTGTGGCCAAAAAGTTTGATTTTGGTTTCATCTGACCAGAGCCCCTTATTCCACATGTTTGGTGTCTCCAGGTGGATTGTGGCAAACGTCAAACAAGACTTTATATGGATATCTTTGAGAAATGGCTTTGTTCTTGCCACTCTTCCATAAAGGTCAGATTTGTACAGGGTACGACTGATTGTTGTCCTATGGACAGACTCTCCCACCTCAGCTGTAGATCTCTGCAGGTCATCCAGAGTGATCATGGGCCTTTTGGCTGCATCTCTGATCAGTCTTCTCGTTGTTCAAGATGAAAGTTTAGAGGGACGGCGGGGTGTTGGTAGATTTTCAGTGGTCTGATACTCCTTCCATTTCAATATGATCGCTTGCACAGTGGCTCCTTGAGATGTTTAAAACGTGGGAAATCTTTTTGTATCCAAATCCAGCTTTAAACTTCACCACAACATTATCTCGGACCTGCCTGGTGTGTTCCTTGGTCTTCATGATGCTCTCTGCACTTGAAACAGACCCCTGAGACTATCACAGATCAGGTGCATTTATACGGAGACTTGATTACACACAGGTGGATTCTATTTATCATTACCAGTCATTTAGGACAACTTTGGATCATTCAGAGATCCTCACTGAACTTCTGGAGTGAGTTTGCTGCACTGAAAGTAAAGGGCCCGAATAATATTGCACGTCCCACTTTTCAGTTTATAATTTGTTAAAAAAGTTTAAAATATCCAATAAATTTCATCCCACTTCACGATTGTGTCCCACTTGTTGTTGATTCTTCACAAAAAATTTGAATTTTATATCTTTATGTTTGAAGCCTGAAATGTGGCAAAAGGTTGAAAAGTTCAAGGGGCCGAATACTTTCACAACAAGCTATATATACATATGCAGGGTAGGATGATGCAGTAAATACGACAGATAACGTAAAACAGAAAATAGTAGTCAGTCTTGGGAGGGGGAGAGAAGCTGGGGAGGTAAAATCAAAATTCCGAGATAAGAGGAACAGATTGTATTATTGTTCTATGATTAGTGGTCGGTGGAGACCTGCAAATTCCTCAGTTATTGTAGAAAGCCATAAATCCATGAGAGACAATTCACATAAGAAGTGTCAAAAGAACAATAAACACAAAAACACAATAAAAGAAAAGCATATGAACCTACCTGTAGGAAAGCATTTTTTGCAGCTCTGACCACAGTGAACCGATATGAGGCTGCTCATTTTAAAAAGTAACTTCAAATTTCAGAAAGTTAGAAGAATTTGGGAATACAAATTGATAACGACCTTTGGCACATTCAAAGCTGGATTGAATGTCTCACATGGATTCCTGCATTTTTACATCAATTGAAATGACATTTGGGAATATCACATCCTCCAATAGACCCCAGTTAGAGGACAATGAACTTTTGACACTTCTTATGTGAACTGTCTCGCATAGATTTATAGCTTTGTACACTCACTGAGGAATTTTCAGGACTCCACAGGCCAATAATCATAGAACAATAATGCAATCTGTTCCTCTTATCTCAGAATTTTGATTTTACCTCCCATGGTCCTCTCCCCGTCCCAAGAATGACTACTATTTTCTGTTTTACGTCACCTGTCATATTTACTGCATCATTTTACCCTGCATATGTATATATGTGTGTCTTCAGAATTTGTGTCATTATCAGCCTGACGAAGGGGCCACAGTGTCCCGAAAGCTTGCTATTTTTACCATCTTTTCAGTTCACCACTAAAAGGTATCAACCACTGAGGACTCTCAGATTCTAATAATGTTCTATCCACTGGCTAACACGGTACAAACATTTACCTTAACAATTTTCCTATAGTCATTCCTCTCAGGTAGTCTTTTTCATCAAAGGACACATCAGCAATTGGTGCTTTATGTGAGATTCCCCCCTCAACCTTGTGGCATACGTTTCTCATTGTGGAATGTTGTGATGGGGAGTGGTGTGATACGCACAATGACAGCACACTCTGCGTTCCCGGCTCAGATCAGTAGTAATGAGCAACATAACAATGCACATCAAGATATACAGCATTCAGAGACTAGCATCCCCCTTGAAAATGACATCACTTGTGAGGACAATATTGCTCTCTGAACACCAGGTATCCTGCTCTGTGTTGCCCACTTGTTACTACTGATCTTAGCTGACAACACAGAGTGTCCCATTATTGTGTACATTGTATATTGACACCATGCGAAGACAAGCCCAGCCTAAATGGGAATGATTGATGACAATTTATTTCAGGGAGGGGGCAGAGGCTGTGCCAGTGACTTCAGCCTCTGCACCCTGACAATGCTTTGTTTGAGAGTCTCAGGATGCACTGGGATTCTGAAATGAAGCTTAAATCAAACAGGCAGCAGGAGGAAAATAAAATAACTGTCAGATTGTGGAGTTACGGAACAGGTAGAGAGTTTGAAATGTTAAGTATATAAAAATTAGTTTATATTACGGCACTAAATAGATACGGATCTAGATGGAAATATCATTGGACTTTGGACTAGGGATGGGCAAATCTACTCGCTAGGACTCGTTACTCGGCGAGTAGTAAGGGACTCGCAGGACTCGGTACTCTGCGAGTTTCCCAGTGATTACTCGCACGAGTCCAATGCAAATCAATATCAATCCTAGTTTTGTCAGAAACGCTGACAAAACTAGGATTGCCATTGTTTGCATTAGACTCGGCTACTGTGCCAGTGATAGCAGGGAAACTCGCAAAGTAACTGCTGTTTCTTTGCGAGCCGAGTCCAGCTGTCTTCTCTGTGCAGCTCCAGGGTCCTAGAGCCCGCCTGCTCACAGACATGATGTAGCAGAGCTGAGATTGTTCTCAGTCTGCTCATTCCCTGTGCATAGACATCTATATTTATGCACAGGGGATGTAGCAGAGAGGACATCGCGTTTTGGACTACGTTGGACAGAAGAGGATTTTTTTAATTAAAGATGGAGTCCCTAATGGCTTTTTTTTTTATTTCAAATAAAAAATTTTCTCTGTGTTGTGTTTTTTTTAACCCTTTATTGTAGATTCTTAGTGGCTGGGTCAAACGTGGCCTGACATTAAGAATCTCGGGCTTAATACCAGCTTGTATAACAAAGCTGGTATTAACCCCTTTATTACCCAGCGTGCCACTGCCACCAGGGCCGCTGGAAGAGCGGGGTTCAGCGCCAGAGGATGGCGCTTCAATGAACGCGCCATCTTCTGGGGCGGCTGCGGGCTGCAATTTGCAGCGGGGGGTGCCCAGAAAGCTTGGGCATCCCTGCGCTGCGGATTCCAGCCCCCAGCTGCTTAGCTGTACCTGGCTAGACATAGAAATTGCGCGGAGCCCCACGCATTTTTTTTATTATTTAATGAATTTCAGAGTCAGAGTCAGAGTCTCAGAGTCGGAGTCTTAGAGTCGGAGTCGCCTCAGAGTTGGAGTCGCCTCAGAGTCGGAGTCGCCTCAGAGTCGGAGTCGTCTCGGAGTCGGAGTCTCCTCAGAGTCGGAGTCTCAGAGTCGGAGTCGCCTCAGAGTCGGAGTCGCCTCAGAGTCGGAGTCGCCTCAGAGTCGGAGTCGCCTCGGAGTCGGAGTCGGAGTCGTCTCGGAGTCGGAGTCGTCTCGGAGTCGGAGTCGCCTCGGAGTCGGAGTCGGAGTCGTCTCGGAGTCGGAGTCGTCTCGGAGTCGGAGTCGTCTCGGAGTCGAGTCGGAGTCGTCTCGGAGTCGGAGTCGTCTCGGAGTCGGTGTCGTCTCGGAGTCGAGTCGGAGTCGGAGTCGAGTCGGAGTCGGAGTCGTCTCGGATTCGGAGTCGTCTCGGATTCGGAGTCATCTCGGAGTCGGAGTCGGAGTCGGAGTCGAGTCGGAGTCGGAGTCGTCTCGGAGTCGGAGTCGTCTCGGAGTCGGAGTCGTCTCGGAGTCGGAGTCGGAGTCGTCTCGGAGTCGAGTCGGAGTCGGAGTCGTCTCGGAGTCGAGTCGGAGTCGGAGTCGTCTCGGAGTCGGAGTCGTCTCGGAGTCGGAGTCGTCTCGGAGTCGTCTCGGAGTCGGAGTCGTCTCGGAGTCGAGTCGGAGTCGGAGTCGTCTCGGAGTCGGAGTCGTCTCGGAGTCGGAGTCGGAGTCGTCTCGGAGTCGGAGTCGTCTCGGAGTCGGAGTCGAGTCGGAGTCGGAGTCGTCTCGGAGTCGGAGTCGTCTCGGAGTCGAGTCGGAGTCGTCTCGGAGTCGGAGTCGTCTCGGAGTCGGAGTCAAAAAAATGCGTGGGGCTCCGCGCAATTTCTATGTCTAGCCAGGTACAGCTAAGCAGCTGGGGGCTGGAATCCGCAGCGCAGGGATGCCCAAGCTTTCTGGGCACCCCCCGCTGCAAATTGCAGCCCGCAGCCGCCCCAGAAGATGGCGCGTTCATTGAAGCGCCATCCTCTGGTGCTGAACCCCGCTCTTCCAGCGGCCCTGGTGCTCATCTCTGTGCATAGATATAGATGTATATGCACAGGGAATGAGCAGACTGAGAACAATCTCAGCTCTGCTACATCATCTCTGTGCACAGACATTCATGTCTGTACACAGGGAGTGAGCAGACTGAGAACAATCTCAGCACTGCTACATCAGGCAGCAGGCAGGCTCTAGGACCCTGGAGCTGGCAGCCAGCACACAGAGCAGACAGGATCTTATCTGTGCGAGTTTCCCAGCGATTACAGTTGCAAAGTAAACGAGTCCAATGCAAATAAATGACAAAACTAGGATTGCTTCAGGCTGAAGCTTCCGAGACACATCTGCGATTTGTAAATCTCACACTACTCGCTATTACTCGCTTCCCCATTCATTAACATTGGACTCGCTAGACTCGCAACGAGTAGCGAGTCCTGTGCTCGGACTCGCTAGAGTCAAGCGATTCCGAGTAATTTAGGATTCGCCCATCACTACTTTGGACCACCCCTTTAAATACTGGTGGAGATAGAAACCAAATAGAGCAGCCAACATAATTAACTCCAAGGTCAGATCCAGAGATGAGTGAAAGGCTAGAGTTCATCCACTTCATATTTCCTTGAGGAGGGATGCACCTTTGAGAGTTCATTAATATATATATACATATTATATATATATTTATATATTAAACTTTTTTAATTTTTTACTTGTCAATTAGCCTTTTTATGGAAAGTGTATTTGACAAAAGGTGTTCAAAATTTTACTGGGGAACCTATTCTCAGACCCATACTCCTTGTAGAAAAGTCTCGGTCTTTCTTTGGGAAATGTTTGGTGACATAAAAGATGTTTTCAAAACTCCAAAAACTATTTCAGATAAAATAAATGTATGTGTCTCATTGTTAAACAAGTGGAAACATAATTTGCCTCATCCTGAAATACTATGTGACTAGGTTAACAATGTAATGTAAATGTGACGACCGTCCGTCGCAAAGGTTGAACTGCTGGTAAGGCAGTACCCCAAGAAACCCCAAGACCCTTTACTCCTATACAGGGATTTGAAATTACAGCAGAGCCCAGGAGGTAGCTGTCTATTGGTGAGCAGCAGACCGGAGCAGGGAGGTTGCTAGGAAGGGACAAGGCTAGGAGGTCAGGGAATAGACAGGCAGGATTCAAAAGCGTAGCAAGAAGGCAGTGTCAAAACTGGGATGGAAGCAAAAGTGCAAACTCATGAGGCTGTAGAAGGGTCAAAATCCAGACAAAGGTCAGAGTAAATATAATAGAGCACAAACTAGATAGCTGGGAAAACCAAAAATATATCTGGCGGTTTGCAGGACATTCCCCAAGGTAGTTGAAGGGTATAGTTGACTCTCACAGTCTGGAGCTCACAGCCTGATGACCTCATCCGGACCACCGCTACAACCAGGCCAGATGGTGACGCATGACTGGTACCAACCAGTCTGATAGAAGAACAAAGCCAGCACCTGCCAGATGCCTGTGCAGGGACCTCTCTCCTGTAACCAGCATCACCCATAGGAGGAGCATGGCAATGCCCAGCGACAGATGCAGGAAACAAAAGAGCAGGTCCCGATGAGGACATGGTTCCCCTATCACCAGCACCACTAACCGAAGGAAGCGCCGCCTAGTGGCTGGGGCAGGGACAACAGTCACCAAGTCCGATGGCGATGTGAGAGTAAATTTATATAACTCTGTATATACACTGGCAAACTAAATTAGAGAACAACACACATTTTCCTTAATGTTAAGGTCATTGTGTTGTACTAGGTGAAAATATCCTAACTAGTGATGGGTGAACCCGACCTGTAAAGTTCGGGCTTTGTACCATACACCCAGTGTTCGGACCCAGGCAGTGAAGGCGGACTTCCCTCAGAGGTTCGTGTTACAGTTTGGGTTCACATTCGGCTGGGGGGGCTGTTTAAAAATAAAGCACTGATTAAACATCAGTTTATACTGACTGTTACAATAACACAGTAGTGTTAAAATAAATACAGAGTTAATATAAAATAACAAAGAGCTTTGCTGTATTTTTGATTGTCAGAGGAGTGGAGCAAAATCCCCCAGAGCAGAGAGAGACTAGTGACCGCAAATGTGCTGAAGTCATTCACAGCTAAGGCCTGTACAAAGTAAGGGCCTGTACACTTCCTGGTGATTGGTGACTGTTGTAACCTTCACAACATTTATTGTTAATCTCTGTCTGTCTACAGTCATTGCTGTTCTCTAATTATCATCATCACGTTTTCTGTAAAACAAAAGATTTTAAGTGGATAAACTTTGGTTATTGTGGAGAATCCTGTTCTAGTGTCTGGTGCCCCCGGACACAAAACCCACCAATGTTCATCAATGTGGATTAAATTCTGTCTGCAAAAAATCAAGCAATCAGTCATTGTTCTATCATTTTGATCGCCGGTGTGTATATATAATTTTTATTTATTTCTCTCATTCAGGTGATGATCAAGTCGACTATCTTGACATGGCTGATGTAGTAACCAGAACATTTTTCCCAGAAAGCTGGTTGTGGGACATTAAGACAATGGATGAAAAACCCGATAGCAATGGGTGAGTATAAAATATATGTAGGGTCAACTCCTGACATGTGTGCTCCGAAGCTAGCTTTGTGTGTACTGCAAAGTCAGACAAGGCACCTAGACAGGATGGGTGGTCAGTTCTCTGGAGACAAAAAAATACTTGTTTCCCCATATCATTTAACCCTTTAAGGTCTCACAGTTTTTAATAGTATCCAAGTTCATGAGTAACCAAATATAGAGCACCCTTCAAGCGTGCATTGTGATGTATCATAGAGTTGCTGTGAATCCTATTGTGTCAAAAGATGATGCAATACTCATTTTCAAGACACGCAACATCTCAACCACACTTCTAACAAGCTTGGTCTGTTCATCTTGCCCAGATATCCTCTAGTACAACATTTTTGTTATGGTGTCTTGCAAAAGTATTTAACCCCCCTTGACTTTTTACTTATTTTGTTATATTACAACCTTTGCTTAGATATTTTTGTAATCTGATTTGTGTGTGATGCATCAGCACTAAAGAGTATAAGTTGGGGAACTGAAAGTGAGAACATTTTAGGCAACAAAATAAATGTATTGGATAAAATAGATATAAATTGTCAGGTGCATATGTATTCACGCCTTTTGCTACGAACCCTCCAAAATATCCGGTGCAAGCAATTACCTTCATAACTCACATGCTTAGAGAAAGAAAGTCCACCTGTGCGCCATCTAAGTGTCCTATGGTCTGTCAGTAGATACACACCTTTCCTGAAAGGCCACAAAGGCTGCAACACCATAAAGAGAAGGCTACAATAACCAAACAACACCATGAAGACCAAGGAGATCTCCAAAAAACACCATGAAGAACAAGGATGTCGCCAAACAACAACATGAAGGCCAAGGAGATCTCCAAGCAACACCATGAAGGCCAAGGATATCTGCAAATAAGTCACAGATAAATTTGTTGAGAAGTGCAAGTCAGGATTGGATTCTAAAAATATATTCCAATATCTGATGATCCCCCGGAGCACCATCAAATCCTTTATCAAATGGAAAGAACATGGTACCACAATAAACTTGCCAAGAGAAGCCCACCCACCAAAACTCTCAGCCCAAGCAATAAAGGCATTAATCATTAATCAAAGAGGCAACACAGAGGCCAAAGGTAACCCTGAAAGAGCTGCAGACTTCCCAAGCACAGACTGGAGGATCTATCTTTATGCCCACAATAAGCAATACACTTCATAGAGCCGGCCTTTATGGAAGGGTGGTCAGAAAAAAGCCTTTGCTTACATCCAAAAATTGGAAGGGTCATTTTGAGTTTGCCAAAAAACACGTGGGAATCTCCCCAAATTTATGGAGGGAGGTGCTGTGGTCAGATGAAACCAAAATTTTACTTTCTGACCACCAAGTTAAGCGTTATGTTTGGCACCAAGCCAACACAGCTTTCCATCCCAAGAACTCCATCCCCACAGTAAAATATGGTGGCGGCAGCACCTGATGAGGGGATGCTTTTCTACAGCAGATACAGGGAAAATGGTCCAAGTTGAGGCGATGATGGCTGGTGCGTAATACAGAGATACTCTTGAGCAAAACCCGTTTTAGTCTGTTAGGGATTTGAGACTGGGACGGAGGTTCACTTTCCTACAAGACAATGACCCAAAGCTATTGCTAAAGCAGCAGTAGAGTAGTTTAAGAGGAAATGTGTACAAGTATTCCAGTGGCCGAGTCAAAGTCCAGACCTTAATCCAATTGAGAATTTGTGGTCAAACTTGAAGATTGCTGATTACCAGAGAAAACCATCTAACTTGAAGGAATTGGAGCCTTTTTGTCTTGAGGAATGGACAGAAATCCCCATAGCAAGATGAGGAAATATCATAGAGAAGTATCCCAAGCAACGAGCAGCTGTACCTGCAGCAAAATGTGGCTCTATAAAGTACTGTATTTAGGGAGATGAATAGTTATGTTTCTCTGAGAAACCTACAAGTGGTGTTACTAGCGCGCCATTCTCAATAAATATATATACTGCTGCTACTTTAATCCATGTTTTGCTTTATTTTACAGGCCCCCAGCCCACTTACCCACCATTTTATAACTGTAAAGTCCAGGTTCAGGGTTTATCTCAAGTTCACTCCCGAACACAAACTTTAACAAAAGTCCGACCGGATCCACCAAACCCAAACATCTGCGACTTCGCCCATCTCTACTCTTGAGTAACCTGCCAGCAAGTATTACATTTCCCTGCAGCACCCCCATAGGGAACCTATAAGACTGTCCATGTAACCATCCTATTCTCTGGCTAAAAATTGACGAGGCTGGAAGCAATACACAATGTTAGGGGAAATAATCATAGTTAGTATCAATGATGACTGTGTAGAATATTATCACACATGATCTGGTTTAATCTTTGATTTTTCTCTTTTTCTTAACAGAATTTCCACCAAGATTGTCCCAGCTTATTTACAAGATTCGATCACCACATGGGAGGTTTTGGCTGTGAGTCTGTCTGCAAGTAAAGGTAAATTGCTTCATTATGTTCTTAGGTTGGGTTCATACAAGTATTTTCTTTTTATTAAAGAAAAACGCTCTGATGCCAATCCGAGTCTGGTCAGATTCACAATTTTCCACCTTCTTCATCATGTCAGTCTGTGTAAAAAATTGGACCCCACTCAGATGTCATCTGAGAGTGTCCGACTTTCTTCATCGATCCATAGGGTTAAATGGAGGAATTCGTCCAAGCTTCAAATTTCACTCGCCCCATTGAATAAACATTGGTATCAGTGCAATACAATTTTTCGACAGAAAGCACTTGGACCGACAATATGATCCTGTTCATGAGGCCTGAAGAGTATATAATGTATAATTGACCTGTTGTACATGGGGATGCAGCAACGATATTTCACCAGCGATAGATCAATTACTTTTACATTGCTTATGGGTCTGTATTTGATGTTTATGCTGCCATTTTAAGCGGTCACAACCCACACTAAGAATATGTGAACATGCCGTCTTTTACACGAGTATTCTGCCTGGAATCCCCTTGAAGAATTGCTTATAACAGAATGAAACCGAAAATGCATAAAAATGTCAAAATCATACTATGCTTTATGGGGGCTGTAGGGCCATAATATTGTATACAAGACTGTTGGGAAATCACACATTATAGGGGGATGCAATGCCATTATACTGTGTGGAATTATGGGAAAATTATATTGTATGGAGGAGTGTGGGAGTCATAATATTGTGTAGGGGGCCTTGGTAAACATTGTACTGTATGGAGAAGGGGGGCATAATATTGGTAAAAAAAAACAAGAAGCCATCGCTGCCTGTGGTTAGCACGCAATACAAAAAGTGCATGTGCACATATTAATTTCTAACTGAGACATTTGGCAAACAATTGATCAATTATTTGAGCTACCCCGCCACGTCACGGCATTCTCAGATAGGGCAGTCCTACTCTACGTTTTTTAGTACGCTGTGCCATTACGGCCTCCTGAATGCATTAAAAGCAGAACCATAGCAAATGCACACGTACTTCAAGCATTTCTGAACTACTCCCACGGCACCAGAAAAGCAGCGCGGATAAAGGCAGACCAGGTCCGGACATGACATCCTGACATTATCAGATCTGACCCCCACACTGCCCAACCAGCAACCATGGATGAGGGTAGAACAGGCCCAAACACATGTGCAACAATCAAGCAGAGCCTATGGTCAGGGTATGGCTGCTGTATGTGTGTACAGCGGCCTAGATCAATCACATTAAAGACAGATAGAATGGCATGCACAACCAAGCACGCATGGCAAAAAGTGGTGGTCAACCACAAACCTATAACAAATAAAAAAGCCAAGAAGCCATCGCTGCCTGTGGTTAGCACGCAATAAAAAAAGTGCATGTCCACATATTAATTTCTAAATGTACTTTAAACTGAGACATTTGGCAAACAATTGATCAATTCTTTGAGCTACCCCGCCACGTCACGGCATTCTCAGATGGGGCAGTCCTACTCTACGATTTATAATACGCTGTGCCATTATGGCCTCCTGAATGCATTAAAAGCAGAACCATATCAAATGCACACGTACCTGAAGCATTTCTGAACTACTCCCACGGCGCCAAAAAAGCAGCGCGGATAAAGGCAGACCAGGTCCGGACATGACATCCGGACATTATCAGATCTGACCCCCACACTGCCCAACCAGCAACCATGGATGAGGGTAGAACAGGCCCAAACACATGTGCAACAATCAAGCAGAGCCTATGGGCAGGGTGTGGCCGCTGTATGTGTGTACAGCGGCCTAGATCAATCACATTAAAGACAGATAGAATGGCATGCACAACCAAGCGCGCACAGCAAAAGTGGTGGTCAACCACAAACCTATAACAAATAAAAAAGCCAAGAAGCCAGCGCTGCCTGTGGTTAGCACGCAACAAAACATTTAGTTGCTGAGCAATGTTTAACCTTGAAATACTAGGCCAGTTCCTGTTCCAGACCCTGTGCCATGCATGCAGGCTGGGCCATTGAGCAATTTTTGGCCTGGGACAATTGATGCCATTATGCTGTGGTCTGACCCTTTGGGAAGAGTGAGGACTCTTGTTGGGTTCCCCTTGCTGTGTGGTACATGATTTGAGCAGGGTGTGACATGCCCATACCTGTGTCTCATCCTCCTTTTAATCCTCTACCTCTTTTTACTTAATGAGGAAAACTACTACCACTTTTCCCCAGTAACTCATCCATTTGTCAATTCAAAGTCAGTTTCACTCACCTCTGAAATTTTAGGGGAATGTGAACCACCTTCTATTTTGGAGTGCTTTGGAAGAGTGTGCAGGCTGGCACAGACCGTCTCGTGCACCCTTGCTACGCCATGAGACTACTTGTACTGTGGGTAGATTGTTGTCACTTTTCTTGATGTTTGTTGTCTATTCTGAGTAGTTTGGCATCTTTTGTACACCTTTGAAGGTGTTTTCTATGTGTTTGCTCTAGCCTGCCTTTGATTCCAATGGGGTTTGATGGTGTCCGACAAGCATTTGACGAACAATTCGTCGAGCACCCCCCAATTCGGCGAATCGAATTCGAACACTTAGGCGGTGGCTCATCATTAGACAGGAGTGGACCAAGCGCTCAATATTTTTAATGTGGATAATATCTAGAGAATATATTAACTTTGAAAAGTTCTGCACGTCCAAGAATAATTTCTATGGTAAAGGTCTATGTAGATATTGCACCACTATGAATTGTGACAAATGACAAACCTGGGTTCTGCTTTTGTACTTTCTTCACAGGAATCTGTGTGTCTCAACCCTATAATATTAGGGTGATGATGAACTTCTTCATTGATCTGAAGCTTCCATATTCTGTGGTCAGAAATGAGCAAGTGGAGATCCGGGCCGTTCTCTACAATTACGGCAACAGTGAAATTAAGGCAAGTGAAGCAGTTCAGAGAAGTATAAAATGGAATACACCTTAAAGGGAACCTGTCAGGTCCTGTGTACACCCAGAACCATGAGTAGTTCTCTGTACATACCTATATTTCCTGCCTACCAACCCCTTTATATAATAGCATACACAAACAGATATTTAGGAAAAGTATTTCTAAAGACCGTTTATGAGATGCAAAATATGGCTTTGACTAGTGAAGGGGTGTTAGTTCCCAAATATCAACCCATTTTGCATGATATTACGCCCCAGTGGGCATGGAAACATGCTTTAGAAAAAAAAGCCGGCGTCCTTGCAAGCATTATACAAACCATGCGACACAGCTTCAGAGAGGCAGAGCGTGCATGAACAGATGTGCAGACTACTTCCGATCATGCTCAATTAATTTTTATTAAGCCAGGACGCATAAATCTGGCATCAGAGAAGCATGCGTGGCTTTGTATGGCATTGGTGACACGCCCACTCCAGGGTTGGGGAAGACTTGGCATCGGGCAGTTATTAGTTGTTCTCATGTCTTCACTTCTCTGTTCTTTTCACTGGGATAGATGGGGGCCGAGACCCAGTCCCATGACCCTGGCAGTGCCATTTAATAAAGGGGTGATCTTAGGGAAAGTCTGAGGGGATAGGGGTATTTGTGACGCCTCCTCGTTATGCGGACAGAGCGCCCGCCACTGCTGCAGAATCCCTGGGGATGATGACCGGCAGCTTAGATAGTCCTACTCCCCGCAGGCGGAGCGCATTCCCCAGGGTAGTGGATTGGTTCTCCCAGCTCGTACCTTGGTAGACACTCACTTAGTCATCACTACCCTCGATGTTTCAGGTGTTCTCTGCGACCGATGGTTGCCGCTAATATAAGTCTCACACCACAGCTGTAGTTCCGTTAACTTTACTCAGGTGTTAAACATGGCCACCGGGTACGCTCTCTGCCAGTCTACGGTACTTGCTCTTTCTCCAGAGATGGGTTTGTACAATCAAGCCATGGTTGGTACCCTCTCTTTACTTTCTCGGTGTCTCAGTCTCTGGTGGGTCTCGTCTCTCAGCGTTATAAGGGGTAACTTTCATCTGAGGTGAGTGGTTTGTCGCTTTGCTCCCAGGCTCTCAACTCCCACCGCAGCACAGAGCTCAGGTACCGGTAGCCACGGGTGCTTCTGTGTGTCCTGGACACCATTAGGATCCCTCCTGGGCACTCCTCCCTAGTTCCGCCACCTTCCTTAAGATGTGTCTGGTGTTCGGCCACAGATCCCATTAGAAATGTGAGGCCTCTGGTTTCGGCTTGGGCTTGAAGCTTCCGCACCTTCTACAGGGCCGGTCCCTGTGTCCTGCACCAACTCCTCTGTCTCGTCAGATTCAGGCGTACGGAGGTCAATGCCTCGTCCACTCCCTAAGGGTTCTTCTCTCTCTGCCGGTCAGTTCTCTTCCTCCCGTGGGCGAGTGGGGTGGTCGGCACCACACCGCCTCTACACTCCCAACTACCTCTCCTCATTAGCCGATGGTACTCCTCCGGTCTCCTACTACTGAACTATCTACTGTCTCTTGTTGCTATCACCCCTTTTTCTGGCCTGGGTCCTCCCTCAGGGTCCTCCTCGTCCCAGGAGCCTGTGAACATGGGCACTACACCTCTTAATTGCAGAAGTACAGTACCTCTGGTAGCGGTTTACCCAGAGGTGCGCCACACTGACAAAGATGCTGACTTTTCTGAAAAATGTTATCACGTCCACATGGACGGAATAACATGTTAAGTGGGCTTACTAGTTGGCGAAATAATGACCCCTCAACTAGTCAAAGCCCTATTTTGCATTTCATAAATGGTCTTTAGAAACACTTTTTCTAACGATCTATTTGCGTATCTTACTACATAAAGGGATTGATAGGCAGGAAACATAGATATGTGCATAGAACTGCTCGTGGTTCTGGGTGCACAGAGGACCTGTCAGGTACCCTATAAAGAACTCTCTTTCTCCTTCTTATTTAATGGTGCTCTTGTTCTTTTTGGTTAGGTGCGGGTAGAATGGACCCATAATGAACATTTCTGCAGTCCTTCTACTGCCAAAAAGAAGCATCGTCAAGAAATGAAGATTGGACCTTCATCTTCCGTGACTGCTCCATTTGTGATTATGCCATTTACCTTAGGAGAGCATGACATTGAAGTAAAGGCGGTTGGGCAGCATGTGTCTGATGGTGTGAAGAAAAAACTGAAGGTCGTGGTAAGTATCAAATCCTGATAATATTCCGAAATGTGGTTGTACAGTCATGGAAAAAAGTTTTGAGACTAACACAAATTTGGTTTTCTCAATGTTTGATGCGTCAGTGTTTTTCTATCTTTTGGTCGGATATTCCATGGTTACAGAAGTGCTTTTTCAACATTTCATAAAGTTTTACACTTTTTTTTCTAAATACATCAAGATTATATAAAAGCTAAAATATTTACAGTGGTGTCTCTTCGTTTTCAAGACTACATCTATTCGCCATGGCAGCTGGGTATCAACTTTTGAGCTGAATGAGGACTACAGATGAGCAAATAATTTAGTGCCTGAGCTCAGTTCGGTCGCCGAACAACGGGGTGTTCACCGAATTATTTGATGAACTGTTCGTCAAAATCCCCCGAAACCCATTAAAGTCAATGCCAGGCAACATGAAATGCATAGAAAACACTTTCAAAGAGGCTCAACTGCTTATATTAGTGTCAGACACCTGGAAAAGTGACAACAATCGACCCAGAGTACAAATACTATCATGGCATAGCATGGGTGTATGAGACATGGTCTGTGCCAGCCTGCACACTCTTCAAAATCAGTTAAAAATAGGAGGTGGCTCACATTGACTTAAATTTCAGAGGTGGGTGAAATGTATTTAGAATTGACAGATAGATGAGTCACAGGAGAAACGAGGCAGCAATTTTCTACATTTTAGAAATGCATAGAATGGGTGCAAAATACAAGGCCTGGTCTCAGAATTTTAAGGTTCAACATGGAAGGAAAAGAGGATGAGTGACAGGTGTAGGCATGTCACTCAGAGGGCTCTACTCAAGTCGTGCACCACACAGAAAGGAGACCCCAAGATGAGTCCTCACTTTATAAAAAAAAATTAGGGTCAGACCACATGAAAGTGGCAATCATCTTATACATTTTATATTGGGCCACAATGACAGCAAGGCAGGAAGCCAGGGCCCAGCATTTCAAGGATCGGTATTGCGGAAGAGTTGCCTGGAGTGTCAGGAGTAGCTATTGTGCTCAGAGAGCCCTGCACAAGTTATGCATTCCACAGTCCCCAAGATCAATTACTTTTTTCATAAATTAGTATCACACCACAGCAAAGTGGCGTCAATTGCCCCAGACCAAAAATTGTAGAATTGGCTAGCCTATATGAATGGCAAAGGGTTTGGAACAGGGGCTAGCCTAGAATTTTAAGGTTAAAAATTCATTAGTAATTAGGGATGAGTGACATATGTAGACATTGTGATCAGAGAGCCCTGATAAACTCAGAAAACACAAGAAAAGGAGACCCCAAGAAGAGTGTCCACAGTTTAAAAAATTAAGGTTAGATACCACCAAAGTGGTATCAATTGACCCAAAGTAAAAATTTTAGAATTGCACAGTCTGCATGCATGGCACGGGGTCTGTAATAGGGCCTGGTCTAGCATTTTAATGTTAAATATTGATCAAGTATAGGGGGATGAGTGACAGGTGTAGGACTGTTGGGCAAGGTGCCCTCAAACCTTATTGAAAAGCTCCAATAAATTTTAGGCTACGCATCATACAGGTGGCACAAGCATCAGCTTTATAGTTTACTATAGATAGTCAGATTCAGGTGGATCAGTGACCTGTATAGGTCTAGTAGGCAGGCGGCCCTCAAGCCTCATGGAATCTCTCCATTAAATGTTAGGCTCTACCACACTCAGGTGGCACAAGAATCAGCTTCACAGATTATTACTGAAATAATATTCAGGTGGGTTAGCAACCTGTATAGGCTTAGGGGGCAGGGGGCCCTCAATCCTCATGCAAAAATTCCAATAAGTGTTATGATTAACCACATTCAGTGGCACAAATATCACTTTTGTGACTTATTATAGTAAAAATTATACAGTTGGGTCAGTGACCTGTGTAGGCCTAGAGGCATGGGAGATGTGGTAAACATTGATTTTAAAGGGATCCTGTCACCTTCAGAACGCCTCCTAAGCTACCAAAACATGTCCCTGCAGCATCCTACCACTAATATCACACTCCTTTTGTCTCCTAAAAGCATCCTGTGAAAGTGCATAAAAACGTTTTAATACTTACTCATTAGTGATAATAATTAGCAGGGGCCATATTCTTTAGTCACCAGGGCGGGCTGTTTTACAGGCTCCAGGATCCACCCTCTCTCTGTTTGTGTTGCTTTGCTTGTGCAGGCTTTACCCTCCCCCTCTCTATCACTCACAGAATGCAAATCATTAGTCCTGCCTTCAGCTCCACATCACAGCAGCACAGACAGAGAGAGGGTGGGTCCTCGAGGCTGCAAAACAACATGCCCTGGTGACTAAAGAATATAGCCCCTGCTAATTATAATCACTTATGGCCACTTTACACGCGGCTACATTTCTAGCTTATCCACAGGTAACTTACTGGCTGCAGTGAAATCATGGACACATTGTTCTATCTTGTTGCTGTGTACAAATGGAATAATGTCTCCATGATTTCACTGCAGCCAGTAAGTTACCTGTGGATAAGCTAGAAATGTAGCCGCGTGTAAAGTGGCCATTATGAGTAAGTATTAAAACGTTTTTATGCACTATCACAGGATGCTTTTAGGAGACAAAAGGAGTGTGAGATTAGTGATAGGATGCTGCAGGGACATGTTTTGGTAGTTTAAGAGGTGTTCTGGAGGTGACAGGATCCCTTTAAGCCAAAAGAAACTGTGAATTTGAATACAGCAGATTTGGCAAACCGTGGTTATATGCCTAAAAACAGTATAAGGCAATATTAAGGGAGATTTAGCAAAGACTGCCAAATCTCCCTTAATATTACCCTATACTGTTTTTAGGCTTTGCTTCTCTGCCAAAAAAGGGGTATTTTAGGAAAGAGTCACTAAACCTACTATCAATTTACATATCTATCTATAACACAAAAATTCTTTGAGCAGCACAAAAACAGGATGCAAATCCGTCCAGCAAACCAAACACTTGCTTCAATATAATGGCAAAAAATGACAGCAGCACTCCAACATAGGTCCTTCACAAGCCTTTATTCAGGCCTACAGGGCGACCACGCGACGTTTCAGTCACCAAGTGACTTTTGTCTAGGCTAGAAGAAGGGCGACTGAGCCTGAAACGTTGAACACTGCACTTGATGGCCTAATAAAGGCAGATTTTGGACACTTGATTTGGAGTGCTGCATTCCTTTTTGGTAGCGTATGAATAGCAAACAGAAGTATTGCTTGGATTGATTTGCACCCACTGCAGAAGCCGTGCTGCTCTTTTTACTAATATCTATCTATCTATCTATCTATCTATCTATCTATCTATCTATCTATCTATCCATCTAACAATAAATCGAGTCATTGACTCTGATTATCTGGCAGGCAGCCACACAGTAGTAGCAGTAGCAGCACTGTCCCTAAGCTGTATCAGTTTGAAAATGGCGGCAATGGGCCGCTTCGTATACACCAAGGATATTTGACCTAGGCAGCCAATTACACAAGCCCTTGTGTCTACAAGTTGTGTTTGCTTTATGCACGCTGATTGACTGCTGGCCCAGAACATCCACATAGTAAGTGTGGGAAAAATAACAAAATGGAGTCTGATGCTCCTGTGACCTGAGACCTCTCCCCTCATCAAACACCTCCTGCCCACTATCCTAGACACTGAATGTCATCATAATGTAGAAGAGAAGCATGCTTTTTGCCTGCCAAACAAACAAAGCTTGATGACCTTTCGGTAAACCATTCATGTCCGAGGTGACGAGCAAACAATGCTGAATTCTGCCTGGATTAGAAATTGGTGAACATGTTCCACCATAGTCCACTCATCACTACTGATCACCCATTCTTGCATAATCAGCGCTTGGAGTTTATCCTAATTTCTGTATTTTTGCACAATTTTACTGAGATCTGTGGAGCTTCATGGCCATGGCCATAAAATATCAATGTTTTGCTAACCAACTACTAAGTTATCATTTTTGTCTTGTACATGGCCTCCATTATACTGGAAAAAGCATTGCTCATTCACAAATTGCTCTTGGGTGGTTGGGAGACATTGGTCTTGAAGGATACGTAGATCTTTGTTTATGGAAGTGTAATTAAGTAAAATAGTTTTCTTCCTTTCGACAATCATTCTTCTATATGTACCAAACAAACTGATGGAGGCTTTAGCAGAGAAAGTAAGTTTTCATGAATTAGAGTGATTGGACTGCAGAGGAATTATTGAAGCCTCATTCAAACATCTGGAAGACATGGCGAGGGTTACCATGAGGTTATCCTGTGTAATGCCAGCAGTAAAACGTCCCAAGGCCATTTAATTGTGTTAGTACTCTTCCTCTTTCTTGGTGTAACTGTACATCAAGATCAGAAAGGAATTCCTGCAAATAGGCGTAAAGTTATGTTATGGCGATCATACGGGCACATAAGCCGGGAGCTCCACTTAAGTGATAGGCTAGCCAAGCTACAGCTGTCTCAGCCAGGGCCGGTACCCACACTGTCCTGGTTGCTTAACCCTGTGAATGCCATGATTAATAGGGATATCAGCATTTAGGAGACTCGGAGATATGACATACTGAAGGCAGTCTATCATTGTTATGGGAACCCAAGCTCCAATAATGACTTACAGATAACCCTCCTATGGTGGTCTGTTAGACCATCCCAGGAGCATGGTCTAAAAAGCATTCTGCTACTGTAGCACTGGCATGTGTAATGACTTGCAATGCTTGCGCATTACTATGCATTAAGCCTGCATTTAGACCCATAATAATTTAAAAAATCTAAAAATTTTAAACAAAACAATAAATAAAATATAGCACCAAAAAATTCATATATTCATCTAAAAACAAAAATATTTACCGTATTTTTATCGCTGTATGCGGAAAAACCCAATCTATAAAACTGTTACACTATTAAAACCCTATAGTGTACAGCGTAAAAAAAAAATATAAAATGTGACAAAAAAACTATGCTTTTTCATCATACTGATGAAAAATACATGTAATAAAACGCAAACAAAATGTCTTATGGTAATAAAAATCGTATCACTAAATATGTTTTCTCTCACAAAAAACAAGCAGCTAAACCATCGGAAGAAAAATAAAACAGCTAGAATATAGTGATCTAAAAGCAATTTTTTTTCCATTGGAAAAAAATGTGCAAAAGCAGCAAAACATTAAAAAATTATATAAATGTGGTATTGCTGTAATTGTACTGACCCAAAAATTAAAGCTGCATTACCACAATCACAAAATAATGAGCAGTATAAAAAAACACATTTTTTTTCCTGAATTGCTGTTTCAAGTTCATTCTGCCTCCCAAATATCAGAATAGAAAGTGATTAAAAAAATTTTGTGTGCCCAAAAATGGTACCAAAAAAAGTCAACTCATCTCGCAAAAAACAAGCCCTCACATGACTCTGTTGGAAGAAATATATAAAGTTTATTGCACTCAAAATATGGCGATGCAAAACCTTTTTATTTTGTGAAAAAGAAGGCAATTTTTAATGCGTGCAAAACATAAAAACAAACTATATAAATCAGGTATTGCTGAAATCGCACAAAGAATAAAGCTGCCTAATCACTTATACCGCACAGTAAGGCTAGGGTCACATTAACATTAATGATGACTTGCGTCAAAAACATAGGTTTTGGCAGGCTTAACGCAGTGCTACCGCCATGCTAGTGCCGCATTAACTCTGCCAATGCTTACCAATGTAGACACAGCCCGGAGCGCGGCTCAAACGCCAGCATCTGAGTGAAATCTTGCGCTTTTTCCTAATGCGAGAAAAGACGCTTTCAGAAGGGTCTTTTCTCGCGTTAGGAAATAACATGAGATTTCACATCACTGGGGAGGCTGAGGATGGGTGAATAGAGATCACTGGGGAGCTGGGTTTAAAAGGCAGGTAGTCAGCAAAACGTGGCCTCCTGTCCGAGCACTGTGTTCCCCAGGAATCTGCCCGGGGGCTGCAGAAAAGGTCATCGAGGGTCGATCTGATGCTCATATTCTTCTGGGGTTGAGGCCCACAAGGGGTCACATAACGGGTAGGGGGTCACTACTGGTGGGTGCTGACTCATTTGCATTCCCTGGGCGTCTCGGTGGAAGAGCATTAGCACTCGAAGAGGTGGATAAGGAAGAAAAATGGAGTTAGGTGGGATCCTCACCCTCACTATCAGTGTCTGAGGCAAAGAAAGGCATATGCCTCCTTGGCAGAATACACTGTTTGAAAACCGTGGACAGTTTATTTCTTTTATTTCTCACGTAGGTGGTGTGTATGTCTATGGTGTTTACAAATGTTTTGTGTAACAACATTTTTGTTGGAATATGTTAAATGCAACAACTTCATTCCTGTCTATGAGTGTTAGTTGCTAGATTTGTATCCTCTTAATAAAGTTAGAACAAAAAAAATACCAGAAGGTCACAGGGAGAGCATGTGACTGTATTCAGATTCCTGTGCTGATATGAAAGGAAACTGCTTTCAGATAGAGACACACAGAAATGATTTATTGCTGATCTATTAAGCTTTACTATTTTGTTCCTGATTATTCTTGAATAAACCAACTGATATTGTTGCACACTTGGAGAGTATCGTGAATAATCTCCTGCCAACAATTTTACTGAGGTATTTGGTATAATATTTACTTATTGGATTAGAATAAAAGAGAAAAAGAAAATAAGAAAAAAGGAGAATAATAGAAAAAGACTATATAAAAGTTTAACATGTACTGAGCAATCATCCATAAAGACAGTTAGTAAATGCCCAAGTGAAGCTTACTATAATTTAATCAAAAACTTCAGTAAATTTTTAAAGCTGCACTCAATAAAACCGCTATGAATAGACATCAGTAAAAAAAAAGTCAGTGGATGCACATAGCTGTATATATATATATATATATATATATATATATACCATATCGTAGAAAAGAGCAGCACGGCTAAAAAGACTGGGTGCAGATCTCTCCAAGGGTATCTCCCTTCCGCTCACTTCAAATATCCAAAAAAAGGGAAAACAGCACTCCAAATAGTATCCACACTGCCTTTATTCGGCCTTCAGGTGCATAGTGCGACATTTTGAATTTTGAAGCTCCATTAAATTGGTTTTACCAGGTGGTCATAAGTAAATACAATCGAAATTGACTGTAATTCTAAGATAATAATTATAATATAATAACTATAAGATTTTTACTACAGTAAATTTTACCACAGATTATACTGTCCCTGATAGAGATGGGCGAACCCACCGATGTACGGGTTTTGCAGCTCTGCATAGACTATTTCAAAGCATGAGTTCACGATATGGGAAGCTACAGCTGTTGAACCTGCTGTCTGATTGCTGGATTGCTGTGCCGCCATGTCCCACAATCCAGCAGTGGGCTCACTTGAGTTCACTGCCACAGAGAACCCTGTCACATATTGACTGCTTGCAGTGCATGTCTAATGCTGCTGTAATTTAATCTGAGTAAATTTCCTTTGGTTCATCTAGGGTTAATGCTAGAAGCTGATTTTGTCAATGTCTGTGTGGCTCTACATGTGCATGTTTAGGTGAGAATGTGTTTCAGATCATTTAGTTGTCCACTCCCTCAGCCTTTGAGTAGTTCCACTTCCTTCCACTAGGTGTTGTTAATAGAGTTTCACTCTGCCTTGACCGTGTGAGCAGAGCATTGTGCTGAAGCTTCTTGGTGCTTTTCCTTAGTGAAGTTGCTGTGTTCCTGGTCCTTGGTGAATTAGGTAATGGAAATTAACATAGGATTGGTTGAGCAGAAGAGCAAGGATGGTGGCCGAGACGTCCTTACAATCAGAGGTACCTCTGCATACAGGGTCAGACTAGGGACCCCAGTTTATAGGGTCAGACGAGCCTCCCAGTTTATCTTGCGCCTTATTGCCATCCTGCTTCCAATTCCCTCATCCACTCCACCACAAACCCTGACAAGCCCTCAGTGACTCAGCAAGTGATGTCACAGCTCTTTCAGGCAGTCAGTGTGATCGCAAAGACTGCAGAGAGAGGACTCTTGGTTCATCGCTGCAGTCTCTGAATGAAATAGAGCCAGTATCATGTGCTTTGTAAGATCATCATTTTGGAGCACCAATATGTATTATGAATATGTTGCCAGGACAGGGCATTAAATTTACGATTGCTGTGATTGGCTGGTCAGATTTCACTGATGCAAGAGGGTGGTGATGCTCCGCTGGGTGATGAAAACAGATATTTTTCTATAGGGGACAGCAGCCATCTTTACCTGTATCTTTTGACGTGATTATTTTACTGCATGCCGTGTGCACATACATATGCTCATCATATTTTCATTCTTCCCATGCAGGCAAGTCTCAATAATGTCATGTTCAATGTCTCTTTATTTTCTTTTTATTCCAGCCAGAGGGAAAACGTGTAGAAAAGATCCTGAAGTCAGTTGTTTTGGATCCATATTTAAAAGGTTTGTATTAGAGATTATGTGGATTAGTGGATTATTTGAAATTCAAAATTTCTGTATTCGCTGCTAGCAGCGTTTCCCTGTCCGCTCTGGGAAAGCGGACACTAGGCTGCCTTGTGTGTGAAGTGGTTACCACGATACACATTGGGTAATCAGGGGCTGCGTCTGCAGAAAGCGGCGGCATAATGTACCGCCACTTCTCGGAAAAAACCTAAGTATTTAGCGGAGAACCGCTAAATACTTACAGCGGAGGTGTGTGGACATGGCCAGAGACACAGAGAAGCACAAATGGGTCTTATCGTTTGGATAACATTGTTTAACTGTGGGTGTATGTGCTCACCTGGTTGGGTTGTGCTAACCCACAACCAGTATGGTATGTTCACCTGGACAGCTGCTGCTGGATTCGCACTTCCATGTGTATAGTGGTGGTGTATTCAAAATCCAAAGGAGTAGTGCTTATATGATCCGCGCTGCCATCGGGATGTAAGACAAGAAAGGCAAGGCTTCTTCAGTGCTGCTCCTTTATTTCCTATGCATTTCGGTGCTGTCCCAGCACCTTCCTCAGGGGTACCATGATTGTACCCCTGAGGAAGGTGCTGGGACAGCACCGAAACACGTAGGGAATAAAGAAGCAGCATTGAAGAAGCCTTGTCTTCCTTGTCTTCCATCTCGACGGCAGCGCGGATCATATAAGATTAAAAATTTGACTGTTATTAAATGGAACCTGTCAACTAATTTTTGTCCCCCAAGCTATCACTATCTGCCCCTGAAGCTTCCAAGTACACTCCCAATCCTCCCTGCCTGAGCTAAAAGTGTAGTTTAATAGTTGAAAAAAAGCATTTTATAACTTACAATTTCTGATAATAATGAGGCAGTACTTCCGGTTCCGGCTCCTGATGTGAACACACGGCGGACGCGCAGCTCCGGACACCCACTGCCGAAAACCCGCATAAAGCCCCGCTGGTGACCCCAATTCCACCGGAGGCTGTGAGGAGAGACTCTGCGGCACATTCCGGAGGTTTTATGGAGAGGTGGCTGCGCAGCACCGGCATCACTGTGTGCAATAGAAGGATCAGCACGGCTGCAGACGGTGGAGGCAAGATGGCAGCGAGCGGGAAGAAGAAGGACAGGCTGCACACAGATGGGAGACGCCAAACTGAAGAGAGCTGCCCTGAAAGTCAGGCAGGGAGACAGAGATCGGCTGCAAGTAGCGGGAGCCGCGTGGAGGTAAATGATACAGCCCTCCCCCATCACATTCAGTGTTAGCTGAGGAATTAAAAGCACACCTCACTGCAGAATTGAGCAGAACGATTAAGGACACTGTGCAATCAGCACTAGCAGAGCTACACACTACTACACAGCAGCATGAAACCAGGATCTCGGAGGCAGAGCAGCGCATTGCAGAATATGAGGATAGAGTGCTAGCTCTTGAACAGGAATTGGGTGCTGTATGTAAAGACTCAGTATGGATGAAATCCAAGTTAGATGACATGGAAAACAGACTACGGCGCAATAATTTAAGGATTGTGGGGCTACCTGAGTCTGTCCCATACAAGCATCTTGATGAAATATGTGAGATGGAGCTCCCTCGAGCCTTGGGCATTGATAATCGTTGCAAAGTGGAAAGGGCGCACCGCATAGGCCCGCAGCCACCCCCCCCGTAATGGGGGAAACAGGGAAGGGGATAAACGCCTAGATGCATCAAAGCCAAGACAGGTCATAATGAGGTACTTGGATTACAAAGATAAGGACAAATTGCTGATGGCTTTTATAAAGATGCGCCAACCCCTTCTGCTGAGAGGACACAAGGTGCTCGTGTTTGGCGATTATTCTCCAGAGGTGGTCAGAAAAAGGAGGCTATTTAATGATATCTGCTCTATGTTGTTTAAACGGGGTACCCCTTTCCAGTTACTTTACCCCGCCACGCTTAAAGTAGCGGGACGCGATGGCAGACCGAGATTTTTTACAGATGCGGGGGAAGCGCAACGCAAGCTGACGATGAGGGAGGAAGACGGCCCACGACATCAGAAGCCAGCGAGGAGGAACTCTGGCTCCGGATCACCCAGGAATGGGTCCTTCGAACGGGCTAGCCCGGTGCTGGACGACTCCCGCGACGCAAGACAGTCACCAAAGAGGCACACTTCACGAGACAATGCTTTGGAGGTCTTATTGGATTCCGCCTGATCGTCTGGATCTATTGAACATAGACATGTGCAGGAACCTGGAATGGAACACAAACATGTGAAGCCATACGTCCGGGACGGATAAGACCCTGGTTTTCCCCCTGAGAGAGAATTCGAAAAAGGAGAAGTATGAAGAGGCCGTACGTAAGCGACATAACGGGGTGTCGTTCTCTCTCCCGTTTGTCATGTATATATTTTTTTTTTCTCTTGTCTACAAATCCAGGTGCGGGATAATCGGAGGTCCAAATTTATTTGGAAAGTGATGGAGAGTTCGTGAACATGATGAAGGGTAAAAGACGGCGAGACTCTGGTCTTTTTGCCTTTTAGGCACAGGATGAACGTTTTCATAGACATTTTTTCTTGTCCTACTGTCATAGAGGCAGGAGGATGGGAGCGTAGTGGGGGAGATTTGTCACTCAGGATAACGGAAGCAATAACATACTTAGCGAGAGTTGAATGGGGCGGGGGGACTTTTAATGATTTCTTCACATGTTGGGGGTTGGGATCTGTTTATAATTGCTCTTATGCTAGGGGATTTTGTTATGTTCAATGGCAGTGCTGGTCACCAGAGAGTGAGGGATGCTTCTCATACCCCATTTTGTCACACACCACTATGTAATAGCTCTTCATGGTACGGATACTATTGTGGAATGTGAAGGGGCTCCGATCACCAGGTAAACGCTCAATCATTCTCAGACACCTGAAGAAGCTGCGAGGGGACATTGTCCTATTACAGGAAACACACCTGGGTGAGGAAGACTTCTTTAGACTAAAGAAGCTCTGGGTGGGGGAGGTAATTGGATCGGGTGCGTTAGGACGCAAAGTCGGAGTTATCATTCTGATCAATAAATCACTAGCATATAAGATAATCTCCCATAAGAGTTTAGCGGCAGGACGTCACATACAGTTACTGATTGAATGTTCGGGCACCACCTTGAGTATACACAATATTTACGCCCCTAATGCGGGACAAGACGTGTTTCTGGAGGGCCTTCGGCCACATATCCTACAGGATACTGAACATAACGTTGTGGGTGGGGACTTTAACCTAGTTATGAACATTATGGAAGACAGGAAAAGTACTACAGATATGGAAAAGTCGGCTTCAGGGACCAATAGTAACAGGGGGCGACAAAACACTTCTGTTTTAGTAAAATTTGCGTCTGACCTGCGCCTTTGGGACGCATGGAGGATGAGAAATCCTCATGAGAGGGAGTTTTCTCACTTTTCCCACCGCCATGACTCCTGGTCCAGGTTAGATGTGTTGTTGGTCGGGGAACACCTATTACCTAAAATACAGGATATGACGATTGAGAATTTAGTGATCTCAGACCACAGCCCAGTAAGTTTATCTTTGACAGACGTCTACCCAAGGGGATCAGATATCATTTGGCGCTTTCCCACGGCACTGCAAGATAGTCCTGATTTTAAGAAACTATTGGGAGAATGGTGGACCACATACTCGTTAGACAATGAACAACACGCAGAAGACAGCACTTTGTTTTGGGAAACTGCCAAAGCAGTGTTGAGGGGCAGGATTATAGCCTTCACTAGGGCCAAGAGACGTTTGATAGAGCAATCTTTTTGAGCAGTAGTGAGGTGGTGAGAACCGCATACAGAGATTTCATTGAGAATCCGACAGCCGGCAACAAATCCGCTTGGCAGCATCGAAGGGACACCATCAATGAATGGACGCGGCAGAAAGAGGGCATACTCAGGCAGCACTGGGAGGCAAAACTGCATCGTTATGGTAACAAGGCGGGCAAATTGTTGGCCGCCCTGGCAAGGGGGAAGCGGCAATATACCATGATAGCGGCAATTCGGAAGAAAGGAGGGACTATCACGAGGGATCCAAAGCAAATAGTAGACGAACTGGGGCGTTATTACGCGAAAATTTATAATACACCAGCATCGGAAGGGGAGGGGGGAGACGAGTGGCTACAGTCTTATCCTATGACACGTTTGGGTGAACTGGATCTTAGAGATCTTAACAGACCAGTGACGGTAACGGAGGTCACAGAGACTATAAAGGACTTGGGCTCCCACAAGGCACCGGGCCCAGACGGTTTTGGAGGGGGATTTTACAAGGCGATATGTCCATTGATAGCCCCTACACTGACGGCCCTCTATAACAACATCTTACAGGGGGGACCGATATCTGATCAGATGAACACCGCACATATAACACTGATCCCTAAAGGAGATAAGAACCGGGAAGACCCGGACAATTATAGGCCGATCTCGCTCATCAATGTGGATCTGAAGATCCTGTCCAAGTTGATGGCAAACAGATTGGCAGTATATCTTCCGAGCTTGATAGGCAGTCATCAGGCGGGGTTCATCAAGGGGCGTTCGGCGACAGGAAATGTGCGGAGGGCACTGTTGACGATTGACTCGGTCACCTGGGGCGGGAAATTGCGGACTGAGAGGGATCCAGCCATGGTCACCCTGGACGCGGAAAAAGCGTTCGACAATGTCAGGTGGCCATGGCTGGAAAAAGTGCTGGACGCTGTGAGTTTGACGGGCCCTTTTCGATCCTACCTGAATTCCCTTTATGCGAATCCAAGGGCGAGGGTCCGAACGCCGGGATTTCTATCCAGTACGTTCACACTACTTTTATTCAACCTGGCGATTGAGCCTCTTGCCAAATATTTGATTAGTGGTGCTAGTTTCTCGGGGATCTCGGTGGGTAAATGCCTTATACGCTCAAATTTCTTTGCAGATGATGTGATATTATACCTGGGAGATCCGGTGACAGATCTGCCACTGATACTGCCCCACATAGAGAGATTTGGCTCTTTCTCAGGTTTTAAATTGAATAAAAGTAAATGCGAGCTGCTTTATTTAGTCGCCCAGCATCGGTCTTCGCGGGGTGCTGGGGGGAGGCCTACCCAGATCCTAGACATTCCGGTGGCCAAAAGGTCGATAAAGTATTTGGGAACACAGCTGGCTCGCTCGACAGATTTGATATACCGGCTGAATTATGATCCGATTCTGGATAAATTGGAAAAGGATCTTCGTAGATGGGAAGGTTTGCCGCTTCCTCTGCTGGGCCGTGGTCACTTAATTAGGATGATGAGTTTCTCTAAGCTTCTATACCCACTCCAGGTGCTGCCTTTGTTGCTTCGTAGCACAGACGTCTCCAGAATAAACAGGGCTTTTACTAGATTTTTGTGGCAGAACAAGCGCCCGAGAATTCGACTCAAAACCCTGATGTTGCCAAAGGAAGGGGGAGATTTGGCCATTCCTGATGTCAGGGGGTATAACCTGGTGTGCCTGGTGAGGCATATCTTGGACTGGCTGGGCGGGTCAAGCAAGTTCTCCGATTTTGAGTTGGAATCAGAGCTTTGCAGGCCGTGGAGTTTAGCATCGGTGTTACACACGTCGAGGTCTAATCTCCCCCAGGTGGTGAAACACTCCATAGTCGCCAGAGACACTATAACTGTCTGGAAGTTAATCCGGAGAAAATTGGGTCTCTCGTGGCGTATGTCCAAGTTTGTCTCCCTCTGGTCCCACCCGGAGTTCCCGCTGGGGAGGGAAAATGCACTTTTTCAGCTTTGGAGGGAGAGGGGGATTGAGACGGCGGGAGATCTCCTATGCCACTCAGAGTCTAGATGGTTGAACGGCAACGAACTGCTGAACACCCTGGCCTTGCCGGAACACCACATGATACAGTTCAAACAACTTGAACATTACATCATGAAAAAACTGGCGAATGTCCAGTTAGAATGTATAATAAACGTGTGGGATGATCTACTCTCTAGAGGCATAACTAACACAAGTGTTTCTACTTTATACAAAGAGCTGGGTCCCCAACTTTTACCGTGCACAGAGCAGCAAATCTTCAGGGGATGGGAGTCGAAGCTGGGGGATGCAACCCTGGGAGACCGAATTCTGGTGGGATGGAGGACCTTCAGAAAAAATGTCATTAATGAGCAGTGGCGTGACTCCCAGTTTCGCTTGATACACAGGGCGATATATGGTTTTAGATCTTACCCCATCACAACCACTGTAGACAGGCTGCAAGCTTGCCCGAAATGTCAGACACAGAATACCGATCTCCTACATGGGATCTGGGAATGCAGGGCATTACGCCCTTTATGGTCCTTCATGAATACCATGGCAGGGGAGATTACTGGTGGTTCAAAAGACCTTGGCAGAGACGGGTGGGTGTTCCATTACATCACTGACTCACACGGTACAAGACATGAGCAACGCATATTACACACCGTGGCAATATTAGCCAAGAAGGCAATACTGCGTCACTGGTTGGACGCCAGGCCGCCGTCGAGAGACTTGATCGTCTCTGATATCAAAAGAGCAATGAGGATCGAAAGCATAGATGCGGAGTCGAACAAAGATGAACTAACAGAGAAATTTTTTGAGAAATGGAGAGAATTTATATTACATTACCTGTCGGATGAGGAAATCATATCCGTGGTGTTGCCCTTTCGGGACTCCACTTGGTATTCGCTGGAGCAGTTACAGGGTGGCCTGGGGAGATTGGCGATTTCTTGAATTACGTAGCTGTTTGCGGGATCGGGGTCATTGAACAGATGTATGAATATCTTTTTACATTTATTCTCATGTATTTTTTCTTTTCATTCTTTTCTTTTTATCTGTTTCATCTGGGACAAGAGCACTGCTGGGATGGGGGAGGGATTAGGGGAGGCGGGGAACTTTCGTTTGTTGGTTGTAAGTTTGATAGTCTCAATTACTCTGTATATGTATATTTTCGTTTATATGGAAAGCTGGAAATAAAATAAAATATTTGTTAAAAAAAAATAAAATAATGAGGCAGTGACTACACTGTGTGGGCGTTATTTTTTATTTCCATGCCACTCCATTGAGCGTGATAGCCTAATAAACATGCGCGGTCCCCTTATTTGAAGATAATAAAATGGGTGAACTGCTTCTAGGTATGACGCACCCGCTGCATCTATTTCCGGTTTGGTGCATTGTGGGTAAGTATTGGGTGTACCTTCCGGCTTCAGAATGTGCATTGTGCATGCTCTGGAGTTGGCAAGTACACCCAATACTTTCCTACAATGCGCAGGACTGGAAATAGATGTGGTCGGTGCAACATACCTGGAAGCAGCCCATCAATTTTAGTATCTTCAAAGAAGGGGACTGCACATGTACTTTAGGTTATCATATATTTTTCACGTTTGTTTCACTATTTTTCTGTCTTTCAGTTTCTAGGTGGTGTGAACACTGTCCTACAGACTTGTTCACTGTGTGCTTGGCTCACTATTTTGTTTCTACTTTAGGTTATCATGCTTATCCACAACTTACATAGTGTCAGGCGATCCCTAAAACTCATCTTTTTAGGGCGGCCTATCATGATCCCTAGTCAAAGTCATCTAGACATAGCCTATCCACTCCACCAGTCTCAAGTGGATCCCAAATAATGGTTGGTGGCCACTTATACTGCTCCTAATTGTTCCCTATCTCCTAAAGTTGACTATACCATCATTGTAAATAAGCAGCTGTACTTTGTGTCACCTCCACCTCATTGTTAGACTGTAAGCTCTTATGGGCAGGGCTGTCATTATTTTGCTTTAATTATTGTATTTTCTGATAATATGAACCTTTGAATTGTGAAGTACTGCGGAATATGTTGGCCTATACAAATAAAGATTATTATTATTATTATTATTATTATTATTACACCCAGAGTGTTAAGAGAGTGACTAATTAACATGGAAAAATGTAAGTTATAAAATGCTTTTTTTCAACTATTAAGCTAAACATTTAGCTCAGACAGGGATGCCTAGGATTGTACTAGAAAGCTGCATGGACAGGTAGTGATAGCTTGGGGGGTATTAGGTGGCTGACAGGTTCCCTTTAAGTGTTATTGTGACTATAAAGGTCCAGCACTTCCCTATGTGAATTGAATATTTAGATTTTCATCCACAGACTCAGACTATCTCTCCCATTATCCATGTGGTTATACCGGCTGTGATACTGGCCATGATTGGCTACACTACAATAATGTAACTGCAAGGCTTTAAGTATATGTGGCCGCCCAAAAAGTCATTAACCGACTCCTTAATTCTTCAGCAGTGAGTGAAGGGGTGCCAGGATTTCTTTTTTAATTTAATTTAATCAACAGAAATCCAATTGCCAAGTGCTAAAATTCACAAGGCCCTTAACGAAGTTGCTCCTCTGCAGATTGATCCAAAATCTCTAGTCTGTGTAGTATTAGACTGTGGTGTTACTGTACAGTTATGTGTTTTTTGTCTTTTCTGTTTCAGTTTATTATATTTTATTTTTATCATGCCTAAGTATCTTAAATCACCTTTTAATTACCGTAATTGTTCTTAAGCAGGTGGAGTTCAAGAAGAGCAGATTACTGTAGTAGATTTTAAAAATATTGTTCCCGACACTAAAGTTGATACCATTATTACCATCCAAGGTGAGCACTGATCATCTGTCTTTCCAATTATATGTCCATATTGTATACAGGATGAAGAATGATCTTTATGATCTGCCCGACTTCTCCATCTCTCTCTTCGCTACTTCCCTGCTTTACTCCGCATAACCCTCCATTGGCTCACAAATTCCCAACAAATCCAAGTTCAGACTTCTAACACTGACCTACAAAGCCGCCCATATTCTGTCCTCTCCATATCATATATCCTAACTAATCTCCCAATATCCTCCCTCATGTAATCTCTGGTCCTCCTGAGACCTCTTTCCTCCACAAATATTTGTTGCTTACCCAATCGCCTCCAAGATTTCTCCTGAAAATCCCCCATCCTCTGGAGTTCTGCACCCCAACACGTTCGATTATCCACCACACTCGGATCCTTCAGACAGAACCTGAAAACACATCTCTTACAGCCGGCAAACACCCCACTGCTACCAGAGCTGGCGCTCAACCACCACCACCGGAGCTGCCGCCTCACAACTGTCAGAGCTGCTGCCTCACCAGCACAGGAGAGGTCAGCTCACCACCACCCTAACACAGTCTCTTCACTAACACTGGATCTGCTGCACCCTTGACCTACTATTTCCTACCTATTGCCCTATAGAATGTAAGCCCATGAGGGCACCTCTGTAACAGTGTGTCATTGTTAATTTGTTTACTGTAACCTATATTTTGTACCTAACCCCTTCCCATGTACAGTACAGACCAAAAGTTTGGACACACCTTCTCATTAAAAGAGTTTTCTGTATTTTCATGACTATGAAAATTGTAGATTCACACTAAAGGCATCAAAACTATGAATTAACACATGTGGAATTATATACGTAACAAAAAAGTGTGAAACTACTGAAAATATGTCTTATATTCTAGGGTCTTCACAGTAGCCACCTTTTGCTTTGATTACTGCTTTGCACACTCTTGGCATTCTCTTGATGAGCTTCAAAGCAGCAAAGCCCCTCCACACCATCACACCTCCTCCTCTTCTATGCTTCCCGGTGGGAACCAGGCATGTAGAGTCCATCCGTTCACCTTTTCTGCATCGCACAAAGACACGGTGGTTGGAACCAAACATCTCAAATTTGGACTCATCAGACCAAAGCACAGATTTCCACTGGTCTAATGTCCATTCCTTGTGTTCTTTAGCCCAAACAAGTCTCTTCTGCTTGTTGCCTGTCCTTAGCAGTGGTTTCCTAGCAGCTATTTTGCCATGAAGTCCTGCTGCACAAAGTCTCCTCTTAACAGTTGTTGTAGAGATGTGTCTGCTGCTTGAACTCTGTGTGGCATTGACCTGGTCTCTAATCTGAGCTGCTGTTAACCTGCGATTTCTGAGGCTGGTGACTTGGATGAACTTATCCTCCGCAGCAGAGGTGACTCTTGGTCTTCCTTTCCTGGGGCGGTCCTCATGTGAGCCAGTTTCTTTGTAGCGCTTGATGGTTTTTGCAACTGCACTTGGGGACACTTTCAAAGTTTTCCCAATTTTTTGGACTGACTGACCTTCATTTCATAAAGTAAAGTAATGATGGCCACTTGTTTTTCTTTACTTGGCTGCTTTTTTTTGCTATAATACAAATTCTAACAGTCTATTCAGTAGGACGATCAGCTGTGTATCCACCAGACTTCTGCACAACACAACTGATGGTCCCAACCCAAGAAATCCCACTTATTAAACCTTAGAAAATATAAAAGGGGTGGGGGACAAGAGGCGCAATAGTGCCCTATCACTAGTGACACTGTAGAGAAGGGTGGTATTGTGGAACCACTCACCTTGTGCAGATATCCCTGATGAAGGTGCCAGGCTAGGCGCCGAAACGCGTAGGAGGAAGAAAATAAAGCTTGGAAATTTGCTCAAGGAAAATTTGACTCTTTGGTGAGTTTTTGCATTTGGAGCAGCGCGAACCGTGGCACACCTGCATTCCCATCTTCTTTTTCTCACTTATTAAACCTGACAGGGCACACCTGTGAAGTGAAGACCATTTTCGGTGACTACCTCTTGAAGCTCATCAAGAGACTGTCAAGAGTCTGCAAAGCAGTAATCAAAGCAAAAGGTGGCTACTTTGAAGAACCTAGAATACAAGACATATTTTCAGTTGTTTCACACTTTTTTGTTAAGTATATAATTCCACATGTGTTAATTCATAGTTTTGATGCCTTCAGCGTGAATCTACAATTTTCATAGTCATGAAAATACACAAAACTCTTTGAATGAGAAGGTGTGTCCAAACCTTTGGTCTGTACTGTATGTCATCATGGAAATAATGGTGCTATATAAATAATAATAATAATAATAATAATAATAATAATAATAATAATATGTTATTGCTTCTTTCCTTGACTGCTTTTGTTGCCTCAAATTTCCACAATGCCCAGGAACCCCAATTAGTGAACTGTTGGAGAAATCCACTGATGGGGTCAATCTGACCCACCTGATATCAGCCCCTCATGGATGTGGAGAGCAAAACATGATGAGAATGACAGCTCCACTGATAGCTACAATTTACTTGGATTCCAGCAATCAATGGGAAAGAGTAGGACTACATCGCAGACAAGTGGCCACCGATTACATCAAAAGTGGTAAGATACTTTCCAAATTCTATTGCTTCTGAGAGTCCTCTCCGAGAGCGAAGGACTGAAGATACCTTCCATTGATTTCCAAATCCATGTATTCTCCCATCTTACATGGTCCATATTCATAAATCTATTTATCCAGTCAAGGGATCACATTCATTCATTTAGAATTAAAGGGAATTGGCTGCCAAGTATTTCTCACAACATCTAAGAGCAATATAATGTGGAGGCAGAGACTCTGATTCCAGTGATGTATCACTTAGTTTACTGAGTACAGCAGGTTCTCTCTGTTACAGATATATCAGAGCTCTGAATTCTGAACCCTGTATAATCCCACCCACACCACTGATTGGCAGGTTTCTGTGTACACTGTATATTGATGAAAACCAACTAATCAGTGCTGGAGGCAGGGATACACAAAACAGTGGTACTCTATGGCAGGAGCCAACTAGTCCTGTCTTAATAATCTCCTGCTGATAAAACTGATTTTATTGAAAAAAAAACAACAAACAGCCTGTCAATTGCTGGATTCAGTGTTTCAGCCCCTTCTGACACTTTCCCTTTAACTCCTATGTCCACTTTTTTTAAACTTTTCCTTTTGAACATTTTCCATCTCTAAAATAGCTTTGTCCATATTTACTATGTCTTTACAAAAGTTAAACTTCAAAGAGCAGGACTAAAGAAGGGGTTAACGCCATGTTGCCATGTAACCGGAATCACACAAATATAACAAATGTGATATGTATGCCTAACAAGGGACTTTTAGTTTTTCGGAGAAGCAGGAAAACTGTAAGGCTAGAATCCCTGCCAATATGCCTTTAATGCCAAACTAAAGCACTATCCCTTCTCTGTTAGCTCTTCCTACTCTGCATGCAGATAAGAGCAGTATTAATAGGGAATAGAGTAGAATAGATGTGTGCCTGACAAGGGACGCTTGCCTTTACTTTCCAGCAGCAGCAAGGACTGTAAGGCAATAATCACAGCCGATAAGCATCTAATACTGACCTCTCTCATCTGCAGAAACTCTCCCTAAACAAAACACAGCAAAAAGCAGTATTAATAGGGAAAAAAATAAAATACAGTAAATATATGGGCATCATGGTGGCTCAGTGGTTAGCACTGCAGCCGTGCAGCACTAGTGTCCTGGGTTCAAATCCCACCAAGGACAATATCTGGAAGGAGTTTGTTCTCCCTGTGTTTGTGTTGGTTTCCTCCAGGCACTCTGGTTTCTTCCCACTCTTGAAAGACACGCTCATAGGATATTTACATTATCAACCCCGATTGGGACAGTGTTGCAAATGTATGTAAAACGCTATGGAATTAATAGCACTATATAAATTAATAAACATTCTTATTATGTATTTCTAAAAAGGAGCTTTTGGTTTTGGGTTATAGCAGCAAGCACTGTCAGACTAGAATTTGTACACCTGATAAGAGACTTTTGGTGTTTGGTAACAGCAGCAAGGACTGTAAAGCTAGAATCTCTGCCTATATGTCTTTAATGACAAACTAGTACACTATCCTTTTTCTGCCAGTTCTTCTTACACTACATGCAGCGAAGAGCAGTATAATCAGGGAATATAATAGAATAGATGTACGCCTAACAACGGACTTTTGATTTTTAGGTTGCAGCATTAAGGACTTTATGGCTATAATCTCTGCCTATAGGCCTGTAACGCTAAACTATGCAGCTAAGAGTTATATTAATAGAGCATAGAATAGAATAGATGTAGCCCTGAAAAGTACTTCTGTTTTTAGGTTGCAGCATCAAGAACTGTTAAGTCTATCTCTTGTTCAGCAGCTCCCCGTAAAGTGTTTCCAAGGTACAGTGTGCCGAGAGCTGCGCCACTGGGTGTTATATAGTCCCAAAGATGCAATACCATAGGCCAATCACAGTGATGCCAGTATCCTTCATGACAATGACAGTACTGTGATTAGCAGACAATTCCCGCATGTTTAGTGGCTGAAAAACAGCTGCAATACATGTAATGTGCTCTCATATAGATGTATTGAAAAGTGACCTCAAGCATCATCCATTTGTAAGATGGATGAAGCCCTGAGGAAACGGGCGGCACACAAATGGTTAATATAACCAGTAATCTACTCAGAATGCGTTGCTACGGTGATGACGTCACCAGGCAGACGCTGCAAGGCGGGAAAGCGCCCGCCAAAAATGCCTTTAATCTAATTGGCCCTCACTCTCAGAGGGGGCTATATAAAGGGGGGCAAGAAGCCACGGAGGCCAGTGCGGCATTGAATTGCTGAAATCAGAAGAGCTCCTGCAATATGGACTCCCTCCTCGAGCAACTTGTGAAGAGGGCAGAGAGCAGCGGCGGCGAGGCTTGGCTGAGAAGCTGCCTTGCCAGAGGCAGCGGTCCCGATCATAGTGGTTGTGACCCGGCAGCCCGCCCCACTCTTTCACCCATCAGTTCCCAGGCCGGGCAGAGGAGAAGCGCTCGGCAGAAGAGAGCGAGGCGAGAGAGACATACTCACCGTCCGGTCCCCGGCGAGCATCTGAGGAAATCCGGAACTAATCATCAGCGGCTGCGGGGACACAGTTCCAGGGCGCACCCAGAAGTCGCAGTTGGACCGGCCCCCGTCGGGGCGGGACTTCCGGCGTCACAGGCGAGTATGAGCCGGCCGGCCTGCCTGGTGGATACTCCGGTTTCCCAGGCCGGTATCTTTAATGAAGCCCAAATAGATTCCACACAAGTTGGCCTTGAAAGTGGCAGTGTGAGCAGCTGCACCAGCGAGACCCTGGGGTGCACTGCTCTCAGCGAATGGTCACCAAACCCCCAGCTAACCTGCACCAATGATATTCCCAGTTCAGCTGGGCATGATATGGAGACTCAGCCTTTTGGGTCTCCAAACGGGTTGCCCCTGTCAGTGCCCCTTCCCTCTTATGACCAACTCCTGGCAGCTTGGGCCAGTGCCCGATCAGCTGCCACGATCAGCAATGGGCAAGGCGAATTGGCCCCTTCATTACCCGCCAGCAGGCCAGAAGAAGCCCTCATCACCTTCACCCAGCCCATAGCTATGAGCTCGCTTACCCCGCAGCAAAAGAGCTACACCAGCGGGGTAGGGGCTCTCCAAGCGTGGGGCCACACAGCTCCGCAACACAGCGGGAGTTCGGGAGAGAACGTGCCAGAGCCTGGACACCGAGACGACTACGTCAGTGCCCGGGGCCAGAGAGCCGCAACAGGCTCACCATCATCATCGAGGACAGGTGAGAACACATCTTTGTCTGTTTGTGATATTTTATCACCTCAGTTGTTTTCATCTATTGCGGGTATGGTGCAACAAGCTGTATCGACAGCTTTGAGGCAGAATACCCGCAAGGATGGGGTACCTTTAAACGGACCTCAGACAATTAATAGAATAGGAATACCAGAGACATCCTTTAAGGAGGCTCTACCATGCGAGATCTCCCCTTTAGGTTTTCATTTAAATATGACAACTAAAGAGAAGATATGGGGAGGAGAATTCATAGATCTATTCTCTCTCTTGCCATCTCGCGAGCCGTTTAAATTTGAACGGCGTGACGATAAAGACGGCGAGGAAAAGAAAAAGGTCTATAGGTCATTTACTAATTGGTTGCAAGGTTTTTTAATCTATGCTGCGGTGTTGGTTGAGAAATCCCAGGCGCCTTGCCCTGGGCTTTTTCAACACATCGACATCATACTTAAAGCATACCGTAACTTTGGAGGAGTGGCGTGGTTAGCTTATGATGAAGCTTTTTCGACAGAAGCTGGCCATCCACCCCTCGCTGAAATGGGGAGTCAAGGACGTCGGTCTTTGGCTCCACATGATGGTCCCCCAGAGACAAACAGTAACGAAACAAGCGCCAATGCAGTCTGCTAAGAAAGGCACATGTTTCGCTTTTAACGAGTCTTCTTGCCGTTGGCTGCAAAATTGTAGATACAGGCATGAGTGTTCGACTTGCTCGGGCGCTCATCCTGCATCTAAATGCTTTAAGAAAAATAGCCAATTGGTCAACAGAGATTCCTTTCTCAAAAACGGAGACCCCAGTGAGGCTCCAAAAAATGCTACCGTGGCTAAAACAATATCCTAACAAAGATAAAGCTGAATTATTACGCAGGGGCTTTGAAAGGGGGTTTTATGTTCCTCCTTTTCTCGGCTCCGGGTGCACGTTAATTAGAAACCTCCCTTCGGCAAGAAGATTCCCATGGGTAGTCCGGGATAAAATCAATAAAGAGTTAAGAGCGGGAAGGTGCGACGGCCCGTTTGAAGTACCCCTGTTTACAAATTTTAGGATCTCTCCGCTTGGAGTAGTCCCCAAAAAAGAACCTGGCTCATTCAGATTGATACACCATCTTTCATACCCTGAAGGTGCATCTCTGAACGATCAGGTAGACCCGAGCGTGTCTTCAGTATCGTACACTTCATTTGATACTGCCATAGACATCATTAAAAAGTTTGGCAAGGGAGCTTTACTTGCGAAATCGGACATTCAGTCCGCTTTTCGTTTACTTCCAGTAGATCCAAGGGGTTTCCCTTCACTTGGCTTCCAATTTGAGGATAAATTTTATTTCGACAAGTGCCTCCCCATGGGATATTCACTGTCGTGTAATTATTTTGAATCTTTTTCAACTTTCCTCCAGTGGTGCGTTACGGCGACCTCGAACATCGGCGCTGTGACGCATTACTTGGACGACTTTCTCTTTATTGGTCCCCCAGATTCGGACGCATGCGAGAAAGTGCTTCTCACCTTTTTGGCAGTAACGTCCGAATTTGGGGTACCGATTGCTGTTGAAAAAACCACCTCTCCAGCAACCGTTATTGAATTTCTGGGCATTGTAATAGACTCAAGCAAAATGGAGTGTCGTCTCCCTCAAGATAAATTAGTAACTTTAAAATCAGTGATTAAAGACTTTCTTTCCAAGCCATACTATTCCTTGAAAGAGGGTCAGAGACTGGCAGGGAGCCTGAACTTTGCCCTCCGGGTCATTCCATCAGGTCGCCCTTTTCTTAGGCGATTGTATGAGAGCATGGCCGGGGGACCAAGGTCGGGCAACATCCCGGTCTCAGACTCGATTAGATCGGATTTGGAGAACTGGGACTCCTTTTTGTCCAGCTTTAATGGTTCTGCGTATTGGCAGCAAGACTTTAAAGAGGCATCCACAATGGAGTTGGATTTCTGCACATCCGACTTAGGTATGTGGATTCGTTTTGGGCCGCAATGGTCGTTTTCCCAATGGCCTCCAACATTAATAAATAATCCTATGAGGACCACAAACCTAGAAGTCTTGCTGTCAATATCAGCTATTATATTATGCTGGGGTTCCCTACTCTCCAACCACCGGATCTTATTTAAAATACACGATCCAGGACTAGCGTTCATAATTAATTCACTTTCAGCGAAAGGACAATTACTATCGGCTTGCATGAGGAATTTAACCCTTTCCTTATTGCAAAGAAATATTTGGTTGAAAGCACATGTCTCTTCAACCGGTAATGATAATGTGTCTAATTTCAAATCTTGTAATAACTTGTCACAGCCTCGAGATCGATGGCCCGTATCAGCGCAGCAGGGTGTCAAATTCCCGGGCGAAATATGGGAGAATCTTTATCTGTGACTCAACTCTACATCAAACAATCCCTTGCTCCACGGACTTGGGCAGCTTACAGCGCCGCCTGGTGGTCGTGGGTGCAATTTTGTAACATGTATAGATCATGGCCAGAAAACACACTGTCAGAAATCGCTGTCCTCTTTGTCGAGTCATTGATTAAACAGAACATGGCTCACTCATCAATAAAGAAAACCCTCGCAGGGATTTCCTTTTTCAGGAAGCTTCATGGGTCTCCCCCTATTAGCAACCTTTTTGTAGTAAGACAAATTTTGAAGGGATACCAAAAAATATTCCTTGAACCAGATACAAGACAGCCTATTTCTGTTTCAGACCTGTCTCGCTTGTGCTCATGCCTGACCCAGGTATGTTCAAGCAGTTACGAGGTTTCTTTATTTAAAGCTGCATTCATATTGTTATTTTTCTCGGCCATGAGGATAAGCGAAGCAGTATCTACACATAAGGCGTGCCAATCTGGTTTGCGGTTGAATGACATCTCTATCCTCCCTTCAGTGGTGACAGTCTTTATTCGACGGTCAAAAACCGATCAGCTGGGGAAGGGACAGGTCATTACCCTTAACGCAATCCCAGGTGACGCATTATGCCCTCTGGAAGCAATCAGGAATTGGGTAGCTGTCCGCGGAACCGCTTCAGGTCCCCTGTTCGCTCACGCGGATGGCTCTCCAACGACTATTTTCCAATTCAGATCCGTTCTGAAAAAGTGCCTCTCCTCAGCTAATATGGGCAAGACAAAAATCACCTCACATTCATTTAGAATTGGGGCAGCAACTCTTGCATCTCAATTGGGTGTACAAGAAGACGGAATCAAAACTATAGGGCGATGGAAATCTAATGCGTACAAAAGCTACATCCGCCTTGATAAGGCCTCCCAATAACTATGTTTATAATTTATCTCCTAGGCAGTAAAATTGTATGGATTGTCGGACATTCCTTTATATTCTGGGCTGACAAGAGAGCAAAGAAAAGGAGTTACACTGAAAACCTATCCTTTGATTTTGAACAAATACAAGTATATTGGCATGGAGTGAGAGGCCTAAGATGGCATAGCATTATCCCAACTGTCTTAGAGTTATTGGAGAAACTCCCCGACCAGACTTAGTCATTTGCCATGCAGCGGGTAACGACCTCGGAAAGTGCGCTACTATGGACCTGTTATGGAAGATGAAATCTGACTTTTGTTGGTTAAACCAGGAAATTCCTGGATCCACTTTCATTTTTTCAGAGGTCGTTCCCCGCTTAGCATGGAAAGTACACGGATCAATGTATTTAGATAGGATCAGAAAGAAAGTTAATAGGGAAATGCAGAAGTTCCTTCCTTCCATTGACAGCTTTTCTTACAGGCACATTGACCTGGAAGGCTTTGTGGATGGTTTATACAGGAAGGATCTTGTGCATCTCTCGGAAGTTGGCCTCGACATTTTTAATGTCGGGGTGCAGAGCATTGTGGAGGAATGGTTGGTGGGGGGGCCGCTACCTCAAGGGTAACGTCCTGTTGGGTCGCCCAGCTATGCTGGGTGGATCGGTTATGAAGTATATCAATACTACTGAAGTTGTATGTTTCAAAGTTATGAAACAAGAATTTATGATTTACGTTCCTGAGTTATGGAACATGAGTTGGAATATGAAATGTGGAATGATCAATTTCCTGTAAAGAAAGGTACGCGGTAACCCTTAATAAAACCAGCATGTTTTTCCACCACAATGCTCTCTGTCTTTAATTCACTAGCAATTTTAAGTTAAACGAAAATATTCTTAAAGTGCGCTCTGTTGCCTCACAAGCATCATCCATTTGTAAGATGGATGAAGCCCTGAGGAAACGGGCGGCACACAAATGGTTAATATAACCAGTAATCTCCTCAGAATGCGTTGCTACGGTGATGACGTCACCAGGCAGACGCTGCAAGGCGGGAAAGCGCCCGCCAAAAATGCCTTTAATCTAATTGGCCCTCACTCTCAGAGGGGGCTATATAAAGGGGGGCAAGAAGCCACGGAGGCCAGTGCGGCATTGAATTGCTGAAGTCCCGCCCGCCCGCCCTATTATTAAGATTACATCTTTAATGTTTAGCTGGTGTTTATTAGAGGGAAGGTCGCCCAGCTATGCTGGGTGGATCGGTTATGAAGTATATCAATACTACTGAAGTTGTATGTTTCAAAGTTATGAAACAAGAATTTATGATTTACGTTCCTGACTTATGGAACATGAGTTGGAATATGAAATGTGGAATGATCAATTTCCTGTAAAGAAAGGTACGCGGTAACCCTTAATAAAACCAGCATGTTTTTCCACCACAATGCTCTCTGTCTTTAATTCACTAGCAATTTTAAGTTAAACGAAAATATTCTTAAAGTGCGCTCTGTTGCCTCACCGCCTCACTCCATAGAACTGGGGCTGCCAGCTGGTCACAAATCCTTATAGACCAACTCTGAGCACCTCTGGAAAAAGGTGAGTATTAAACATGGTTCAGGGGAAATAGATTTAAAGTGCTTGAGTGATTTTTTTAAGTTGGATTGAATGCATTTGGTGCAAATAATGTTTTAATGCAAACCTATTGTGTCTCCAAATGCTACTAACATGCAAATATAGGGTTAATCTGCAGATTAATAGTGCTGCAATACTGTCCAGCCGCCATACTGAAATTATGATTAATTGGAGAAAATTAATTTCATTCCTCAGGGAGCTAGCAGCTTTCAGTTATAGAGATGTGATCGTGCAAGTACAGTAATCATTCCCAGCACTGCAAGAGGTGGCTGTAAGCATGCCCTGGCTCTTTAATTGACATCAGTGCATCTGTTCAAGGCGAGGTAATAATCAGAGTGCTAGAGCCTGCGTACAGCCGCCACTGACTGTGTAATAAGCAGTGACTATAACTGCTCCAAGCATGCCTCTATGACTAAAAGCCGGCTGCTCCCAAAGGCAGGGGTGTAATGACTGGGGTCGCAGGGGTTGCGGTTGTGAATGGGCTCGGGGCTAGAGGGACCCATTGCTTCAGCTGGATTTGTGATCTCACCGATGACGCAGATCCAGCTGAAATGCATCATGATGCAGAGATCCACTGTCACGTGTCACATACTGACTGCTTGCAGTCAACAGGTGCTGCTGCAGCTGTATTTTAAACTTAGCCTTTTCTCCCCAGTTACTGCAGCTCTGCAGGTGGCAGCTGCTGAATGTTTGGTGTGAGTGACTCATAGCTCAGGTGAGCAGAGATGTGTGTGAGCCTTCTGCTCTCCACCCCTTGGCCAATTCAGCTTCCTTCCACCAGGTGTCGCTAATTCAGTTCATTCCTGATCTGAGACCTGTTGTGTGCAGACGTTTCACTGGAGCTGCTGATATCCCCTTCATTTGAAGCTGCTGGGTTTCCCTGGGCCGCGGGTGCACGTAGGGGCTTTGTGCCTAGGGCTTTTCAGGAGCTTAGGAGAAAGGGTGGTGACTCGGACCTCCTCATCATCAGAGGTACCTCTGAGAACAGGGTGAGCTTGGGACCCCCAGTATCAGGGTCAGATTAGCTTCCCCTAAATCCCTTCGGCCACCTCACCATCCAGTTCCTGATTTCCTCACCCCCTAAGCGTGGCACCCGTCAGGTCCCTGCACTGTGTTACACGCTGTCAGCACATGCACAGTGGCTGTGAGTCATTGGAGGTGCAGCAACAGGGGCCTGTGCATGAGGGTGACATCATTGTTATGCATGGACCCCCTGTTCCTGCTATCCGATGTCAAGCTGCCGGGTCAGCCATGTGCAATGGCTACAGGAGGACATCGGGCGATGTGAGAGAGGAGGAAATGTGAGTGGAATATTGTTGTTTTCACTCCTGCATTAAGAACAGAACATGAACATATGGGGGCCTTATATACCCGGAAGGGGACATATATACACAAGAAGGACCATATGTTCAAGGAGGAGGATCACATATACCAGGAAGGGGACGTATATACACAAGGAGCACCATAAAAAGAAGGAAGAGAACCATTTATACCAGGAAGGGGATATATATACACAAGGAGGACCCTATATACAATTAGGAGGACCATTTATACCAGGAATAGGACATATATTCTCAAGGAGGACCATAAAAACAAGGAGGAGGACCATATACAGTATACCAGAAATGGGACATATATGAAAAAGGAGGACCATATATACAAGGAGGAGGACTCTATGTACCAGGAATGGCACATATATACACAGAGGAGGTCCACATATACCAGGAAGGGGAGATTTATACCAGGAGGATGATCATATATATATATTGTGAGGTAGCAACCGGGGAACCCGCTTGCAAAACGACAAGAACACGTGTTTATAAGGTTAACCAATGTCTACCCGTTTATTTTCACATACTAAACACATAACCCGGGTAGCATGTTTGACACATAGCACATTGATTAACAACACTTTACATCATAAATACACCATACATTTACATTTAACATCACATAACACTTATATTGCACATCACGTTTTATAGTAACCCGGGACCTGTAACCATCTCTGTCCCCATTGGAGCTCTACTAACAGCTCCCGGGTGGCTACGGCCTCCGGCCTACTTACACTATACCTACGTTACAGTACGATGATGACCCTTCCGGGTTCATAACAGGGATTGGCAAACCCTAGTAACCCGTGGGGCTGCGGCCTCCGGCCTAACCACGCGTTACCCTATACGGGAGCCCTTCTAACCCCTGCTTCTGACCTTCGTTACATACGCCTCAACGGGCCCTGTGGGTCCCAATGGCGGTACCTGCCGCCTGGCTTTAGTCACCCCAGCATGATGATATACATTCACCCGTAGTCAGGAATCCTGCCTGACCGGGACCTTACACACCGCATGTGATCCATCATTCCAACGTCCATGGATCACACACCTGCTCACAGCCCACATCCATGGACTGTGGCCCCTCCATGGCCCATTACAGGGATTGGCAAACCATAGTGCACGGGAACCTCTACATCCGTTACCTACTAGGAGCCCTATTTACCCCTGTCTCTGGCACCACAGGTACACCCACACCATTAGAGGTCGTGGTTGAGGGATCAGGTACCCTCTGCATGCAGCAGGGCAAGCCTCCCTCTCGTCCCAAGGACGGAACGCCTCCAACATCATCCATACCAGCTGGGTCACTGTCTCTCCACATGATTATACATGGGTCTTACATACAGGCCATCATCTCTCATTCAGGGCCATTACTTAAGCCCTCATACACATAGTCAAACACATTGTTTCATCAGGTCCTTTAACTGAGCACTCTGACTCGGACCTAAAAGCGGTCTATGCCCGCCTGGCATTGATCATACACAGCTCACTCCGTTACACGGGAACTGCCTTCTTACCGGGCACGGATCCGGGTCTCGCTACCTGTGGCACAGGTTCCACCAGGCATCCCCACAGGCTCCTTCCCGGACGTGAGGTGAACCACGTCCGGTCTAGCGTCCACCGGGTCAGCCACGGCTTCCCCCTCCAGGTGCTGTCACGACCCCGGACCTCGGCACCGGCATGGAGCTAGCATGCTCCTTCCATTCACACAGCCTCTGGACTGCTCTGCACTGGGCTGGTCTCAGCTTCCATCTGAATCAGTCTCTCAGCTGGATCCCACACCAGTCTCTCACACAGACTGGCTGAGCATGGATCTCACACAAGTCTGGTCCAATCACACAGACTGGCTCTGCTCAGCTCTCAGGATCAATCTCCCAATCACTCAGGTGGCCGGCTCTTATCGTGCCAGCCACTCCCACATGGACACACCCCCTTAGCTGCTGTTAATCAGCCTTTCACACAGCTCAGGTTAACTCCCTGTGTTCCGGGTTGTCAGCACTCAGCCCTTACATTCCTTAAGGCTTCCTCAATCTCATCTCACTCTCACTGCCGCTCATTAGGCTCATGAAACCCTGTGTCTCAAAGTTGGCTCACACAGCATTATCGATCAAACCGGCCAGTGTACACAGGATCATACCTTGATCCTACATGTGATGAACCCGGCCATGAAGATCATGCCGGCGGTGCCTCACAATATTAATAGGAGAACTTTATATACCAGTAAGGGCACCATGTATACTAGGAAAGCTACAAGGGCCAACACATCTGTTTAATGTGTGTGTGGGTTAGAGGGGCCCAGATCCAAATCAGACTCTAGTTATGCCACTGCTCTGAGATATGAAATTCATTTTCTGCCAGTAGCCATACTCTCAGTACAGTGCCGGATTCTATTAACATGCAGACTATCCATATACTTGTATTTTCTGCGGTATAGAGGTTATTAACTTAGGATTTAAGAATTGTGAACCACATTTTGAATGCTACTATGGGTGAAAGAAGATTTTCACTGGTGTGAAAATTCTAATTTCTTGTCGTGTATTGACTATGGTGAGGGACTGTGGTGAAGTCTGATGCTTGATACAGGAATCTTACACCAGTGCCTGATGAACCATAGTGTAAGGCTGGAAACACATTGTCTGAGTGACATGCGAGTCACTCAGCCGAGTCTTGGATAACTAACTCGGAATGGCCTCCCTTTCTTGGATGGGAGCGTCAGCTGCTTCTAAGCAGCTCCACTCTCCAGTCCTGACAGGGGGGAGGCGATTCTGAGTTAGTTATCCGAGACTCGTCCGAGTGACTCGCATGTCACTCAGACAATGTGTTTCCAGCCTTGGGCTCCAAATCCAGCTGGAAGAAACTGGTTCGAAAATGCCCACAATCACACAATTATTTCGGAACTCCAGGTTACTTAATTTAGTTGTGTCTGTGTTAACAGTCACTCATGACCTTTAAGTCCAGTCCAATCAGAGCACCAGGACACAGATACAGCAAAGTTGTGATATATGTTAATGGAACTCATGTGAATTGACCATTGCTGTATGGTCTTCTTTTACAGGTGTATCTATTCAAACAACATTCCGGCAACCAGATGCTTCATATGGTATCTGGATTGATACTCCTCCCAGCACATGGTATTGCTTAACATTTCCATTACTTTAACCATTCTCTGGTGTTACTATAGAATTAAGCTAACTTGATGTTATCATTTGTTGCAGTATCATCTTTATTACAATCCACTGAGCTAACATCTTTTGCACAAGTTGACATTCAGCTAAATAATGAAGCGACTTTATACATTATATGTATACATGTTGATAGATGTCCTCATCAGAAGGTGACAATCTCATTGGCTGCTGCCCACTGATTGTCAGAACAAAGTAGCCCCTGAACTCCTCAGAGTGTATTACCATTGAATCCTAAGTGTATACCATTCATTCATATGGGAATTTATTGGACATTTGAAGATTTACAGAAGACTGAGGGTTGATAATATTTGCGTTCTGATGCTCCTTTGTTTTGCAGATCACTAGCTTTGGATTCAGGAGTAGAGATGAGCCACCGCCTCGGTGTTCGAATTCGATTTGATTCGTCGAATTTGCTGTGTGTTCATCGAATGTTCATCGAACACCGTCGAACACCATTGAAAATTAATGTAAAATATGTTTTACGTTAGTCCCGAGCGGGGGGAGCAACTACAGGGAGGGGGGAGCGCAGCACCGGGAGCGAAAGACACAGGCGGGGAAGCCGGCGGTGAGAAGAGGACTTCACCGCCGGCTTTCCTGCTCTGTGCTGCGCACCCCACTCCCAGATGCCCCTCCCCGCTCCCTGGATCTGCTCCCCCTGCCTGGTCCTAACTTAGGATCAGGTGCAGAGGCAGTGGGGGGAGCGGGGAGCGAAGGACCAGGGCGGGGAAGCCGACGGCAGTGAGAAGACTTCACCGCTGGCTTTCCTGTGTTGTGCTGCGCTCCCTGCTCCCTGATGCCCCCTCCCCGCTCCCTGGATCTGCTCCCCCTGCCCGGTCCTAACTTACCATCAGGCAGGGAGGCGGTGGGGGGAGCGATGAAGGGGCATCAGGGAGCGGGGAGCGCAGCACAGAGAAGGAAGCCGGCAGTGAAGTCTCACCGCTGGCTTTCCTGACAGTTATTTCAAATGATCAGCTGATGCAGATCAGCTGTTCATTTGAAGTAGCCGCGGTGGTGTCAGGGAAAGGTTGATGTGAGTTCATGCATCCACGTCTGACAGAAGAGGAATTTTTTAATAAAGATGGAGTCTCTAAGTGTATTTTTTCTTTTACTTCTAATAAAATATATTTTTTCTGTGTGTTGTGTTTTTTTTTTAATTCACTAGAAATTTATGGCGGTCATGTCTAATATTGGCATGGCCCCATGAATTTCGGGCTTAGGGCCAGCTGATAACACAAAGCTGGCCCTAACCCTTTATTACCCAGTGAGCCACCGCACCAGGGCCCTGGATGAGTCGGGGTCAGCGCCAGAAGATGGCACTTCTCTGAATGCGCCATTTTCTGGGGTGGCTGCAGACTGCAATTCGCAGCAGGGGCTGCCCAGAAAGCTTGGACATCACTGCACTGCGGATTCCTGCCCGCAGCTGCCTAGTTGTACCTGGATGGACATGGAAATAACGCGTCATTAACTTCCGGTTTATTCACTACTCTGTCGGCGCTCAGCAATCTCCACCGGCTTCGGCAGAGTTCGGGCTGTGCAGGCAGGGTTCACCCGCGGTCATAGCCCGAGCTATGACCTGGGGTGAACCCTGACTGTCACAGTCAGTTGTCAGCCTGCTCTCACTCTGCATAGATGTGTGTGTCTATGCAGAGCGATGTAGCAGTGCTGAAAATGCATTTTTGGACTACCTCGGATGGAAGAGGAAATTTTTAAGGATGGAGTCTCTAAGTGTATTTTTTTGTTTTATTTCTAATAAAATATTTTTGTCTGTGTGTGTTTTTTTTTTTTTTTGTAAATTCACTAGAAATTTATGATGGTCATGTCTAATATTGGCGTGACCCCATGAAATTCGGGCTTGGGGCCATCTTAAAATTCAAAGCTGGCCCTAACCCCTCTATTACCCAGTGAGCCACCACACCATGGCCCTGGATGAGTTGGATACAGCGCCAGAAGATGGGTGGCTGTGGACTGTAATTCGCAGTGGGAAGGGGTGCCCAGAAAACTTGGGCCTGCCTGCACTGTGGATTCCAGCCCCCACCTGCCCAGTTGTACCTGGCTGGACATAGAAATAGCGCGAAGCCCCACACATTTTTTTTTTTTTTTATTATTTCATGAAATTCATGAAATAATTTAAAAAAAAGGGCTTCCTTCTACTTCTGTTTCCAGGCAGGTACAAATAGGCACCAGGGGGTAGGAGCGGGTTAACTCCCCTTACAATGCCGCAGCGCTCCAGCCTCGATGGGTTAACAAAGATGCAGTCCCTAAATGTATTTTTTTAATGAATTTGTCCCAAAAAATTTGATGTGGGCTTCGCTGCAATTTTGTGTCCAGACAGGTACAGCAGGCAGGAATGGGCTGCCTCCAACCCGCAGGTGCCTATTTGTACCTGCCTGGAAACAGAAATAGAAGGAAACCATTGTTTTTATTATTTCATGAATTTCATGAAATAATTAAAAAAAAAATGCATGGGGCTTCACGCTATTTCCATGTCCAACCAGGTACAACTAGGCAGCTGGGGACTGGAATCCGCAGTGCAGGGAGGCCCAAGCTTTCTATGCCCCCCCGCTGCGAATTGCAGTCCGCAGCCACGGCAGAAAATGGTGCGTTCAGAGAAGCGCCATCTTCTGGCGCTGAATCCAGTTCATCCAGGGCCCTGGTGCGGTGGCTCACTGGGGATTAAAGGAGTTGGGGCCAGCTTTTTGTTATCAGCTGGCCCTAAGCCCGAAATTCATGGGGTCATGCCAATATTAGACATGACTGCCATGAATTTCTAGTGAATTTTTTAAAAAAAACACAACACAGAAAAAAATCAAAAATAAAACAAAAAATACACTTAGAGACTCCATCTTTATTAAAAAATTCCTCTTCCGTCCTACGTAGTCCAATCAGGATTTCTTCTTTAGCTCAGCTACATCTCTGGTAGAGAACCTCTACCAGAGATGTAGTTGATCTGTGCAGCACCCGGGTGTGGTAAAGTTCATGTGAGTTCATACTGCATGAACTCACATGAACCTTTCACCGCAACTTCTTCAAATGAACAGCTGATCTGCATCAGCTGATCATTTGAAATAACCGCCGGGAAAGCCAGCAGTGAGACTTCACCGCCGGCCTTCCTGCTCTGTGCTGCGCTCCCCGCTCCCTGATGCCCCTTCATCGCTCCCCCCACCGCCTCCCCACCTGATCCTAAGTTAGAACCGGGCAGGGGGAGCAGATGCAGGGAGCGGGGAGGGAGCATCAGGGAGCTAGGAGCGCAGCACAGAGCAGGAAAGCCGGCGGTGAAGTGTTCTCACCACCGCCAGCTTCCCCGCCCTACTCCTTCGCTCCATGCTCCCTGGTGCTGCGCTCCCCGCCCAGCCCTAAATCAGGATCGGGATGGGAGGCTGCGGGGGAGAGGAGGATCGGGATGGGAGGCTGCGGGGGCAGAGGATCGGGCTGAATAATTGTTTAAAAACCGGCGGCTTTTTACCACCGGCTTTTAAACAATCATGCCCCCATTTCAGCCTTTTCCTCTGCCCCCAGACCCGTTTATAGGGTCCTTTTGGTGAACGAACTGTTATCGAACAAAACCTCGAACTGCCGATTTTGAAGTTAATTGTTCACATTCATCGAATGACTCGAACACTGCCCAAAACAGCTCGAATTTGAGATTGGCGAACATTTCGAATCGAACATCGCTCATCTTTATTCTTGAGACATCTCTGCTGATAATATGTTCTGACTTGTGAGACAAGACACACCGTAATTTATTATAAAAAGGGAACATTCCTCTTCAAATCTTTCCATCCATGAAACAGGGACTAACAGGAAGGATGCATACCTGAATTAGGAGAAGAAAAGTACGTAGAAAAATTAAATATGTGGATGTGACTAGAATATTGCATTTCGGGGGCAGAAATACAGTGGATACAGAAAGTATTCAGATCCCTTTAAATTTGTTTCATTGCAGCCATTTGGTAAATTAAAAAAAAGTTCATTTGTTCCTTCCTGGACACCGGGCGCACAGCGCATGCGCGGCTCCATAGACGAGAACGGAGCCGCGCGTTCATGATAGACTATGAGGGGAGGCAGCAGCAGGCGAGCACCATGAATGACATGAGGAGGCGGGTCGGAGGAGCGCGAAACCCCGCCTCCCGGTCTTAGGTATTGGACTTTATATAAGTTCATATTTAATAGTAAAAAGGCCATCAAAAGCTTATAGCCACCTTCCCTGAATGCAGCCTTAGTGCTGCAGAAGGTGGCTATTATAGCTTTTGATGTCCAGGGGGGGTGACAGGTTCGCTTTAACAATAGAAGAACTAAAGTATCACAGGATCATAAGTATTCAGATCCTTTGCTCAGACACGCATATTTATGTCACATGCTGTCCATTTCACTGCGATCCTCCTTGAGATGGTTGTTCTCCTTCATTGGAGTCCAGCTGTGTTTAGTTAAACTGATAGGATTTGATTTGGAAAGACACACTCCTGTCTATATAGGACCTCACAGCTCACAGTGCATGTCAGACCAAATGAGAATCATGAGGTCAAAGGAACTGCCCAAGGAGCTCAGAGACAGAATTGTGGCAAGGCACAAATCTGGCCATAGTTTAAAAATAATTTCTGCAGTACTCAAGGTTCCTAAGAGCACAGTGGCCTCCATAATCCTTAGCTTGAAGAAGAAGTTTGGGGCCACCAGACGTCTTTCTAAACCTGGTCATCCAGCGACCCCATCGGGATGGTCCTAATCCAGCTATAAGTATTAAAAACCTTACCAGGTGTCTGATGACGTAAATATGACAAGCACTTTTTGTTTTTATGCACTTTAGTAATTTATTTATCTACTTATTTTGGGGTATGCTCGTTTTTGTTTCTTTCCTGTGATTTCATTGCATTTAGTCTAGTGTGAACATGCTCCCATGCACTGCATGGTTATACTTGTGTTCCAGTTCAGTTTTTGGTTTTATGAAATGAAATAAGTAAAAGCTACTTTTCAGGTGTGATTTTTATATGGGCTTAGTCCCCTATATGAATGTTAAAGAGGTTTAATTTGAATTTTGGGAATCACTCACTCCTTAAACTGAACACAACTTGTAGCGTTTTGCTACCATTTCTTTTGTGTATTAATCTCAATGTCTGTTCATCACATTCTGGCTCCTTCTCTATTGAAACTCCTCCCATTTTACTTTAAGCACCACCCCTGCTTACTTTAACAATAATTTGGTTATAGCCTTTCTAGGCTCCCTCTGTTATTATTAAACACAATGTAATCCTTTGCAGGCTCACCGCCTATGTGGTCAAAGTATTTTCTTTGGCTTCAACTCTTGTTGATGTGGATAAAATCACAATATGTGATTCAGTGAAGTGGCTCCTTCTAAATAAGCAACTTCCAGATGGGGAATTCAAAGAGGATGCCCCTGTCTTTTCACAAACCATGGTGGTGAGTACAAGAACATTACACACACAAAGTTGGATATGGAAACATGTGTCCCACTAATTTCGAACCAGTCATACTGATAAGTGAGGGAGGCTAAGTTCTTATGAAGGGGATTATTAAACATTTGTCATTCTTTTCTTTATGATTTCACTTATCAATTATATTAATGTGATGCCAAAATAGTTACTGTATGTTATTTTAGGTAAGTACTAATCAATGGTAATATACTACGCACATCACCATTTCTTGACAGATAGCAAACAGTTATGCTGGACAGTAAGGCCACATTTACTTGGGACAGATTTTCCTCAGTCAAGTAAATCTTAGATTTTGTAGGTAATCAATTACGAAATTCTAAATTTTGCCATTTATTGGCCAACTGCTTAGTACATAGTTTAGCTCTGGGATGATTTCAGCTTTACTGCTACCCTAGGCAATGCCATCCCCACCTCCACCCTTCAAATAGTCAAAATATTGAGAATTGTCAATATCTAGCTTCAATTGTACATACCGTATGTATTATGCTTTTTCCCTTTAATTCTAGCCACTTTAATACCTTCACTCTTCCATGTGCTGCACACTCTGGCAGTGTCTCTAGCCAATGTAGGTAAGGGGAACCTTTCATTAGGTTTTTATATCATTTTAGGATGGTGAAGAATGGCAGTGGGTGAAGGAGTGACTCAGTTTATTCCAGCACTCAACAAGAAAACTATGGTCCCGGGTGGTTACATGAATTTGTGTAGTTCAGGTCCTACCTCTTGGCAGGCTGCATGTCACCATTGCCTTAGGCAGGCTAGGACCATATTTTGGTTCAGACTGAGATGGAGACCAACAGTTCTTTTTAAACAACAGTTCTTTACTTAACAGTTTCCACAGTTCTTTAATCACAACTTCATATGTGAGATAGCGGAAACATATCTTAAGCTCTGTTTTAGTTTTACAGCATAGCCTCAGACACAGTTCTACCTTCCACTTTGTTATTTCCAATATTTCTGGACCTTTGAGCTCCAGCAAAACCCAACGCAACACGAGTGCAGTTTCTGACGGTAACCTTTAACAAGTCCATGTTCTCTTCAATCACAGAATAGTGCGTGAGTGCAGGGGGTCTGGTCACTAAGGCAGGAGTGCCTATTACCTATGAATAGTGCCTAAGCAGCCCTTTCGGAATATGTAGGAACTAGATGGCGGCCCGATTCTAAAGAATCGAGTATTCTAGTCTATGGTTATTAGGGTATACGGGGGCTCAGTGGTTAGCAGACTATACAGCGGCTGAGTGGTTAGCAGAGTATACGGAGGCTCAGTGGCTCATAGTCTGCTTTAGGGCAGAGTGCAGTGGTCAGGGGCAGAGTGCAGTGGTCGGGGGCAGAGTGCAGTGGTCGGGGGCAGAGTCTAGTGGTCGGGGGCAGAGTCTAGTGGTCGGGGGTAGAGTGCAGTGGTGGGGGTAGAGTGCAGTGGTGGGGGTCAGAGTGCAGTGGTGGGGGTCAGAGTGGAGTGGTGGGGGTCAGAGTGCAGTGGTGGGGCCAGAGTGCTGTGGTCAGGGGCCCGATGCAATTGCATCGGGAGCATGGTGGAATGAATTGTGTGTATACAGGCGGGTCAGTGGGTAGCAGAGTATACAGGCGGCTCTGTGGATAGCAGAGTATACAGGCGGCTCTGTGGATAGCAGAGTATGATGTAGCGGGAGGCTGGAGGGGTGAGGAGAGGTGGCGCTGGAGGGGTGAGGAGAGGTGAGGCAGGAGGGGTGAGGAGAGGTGAGGCAGGAGGGGTGAGGATAGAGGAGGCTGGAGTGGCGACATGACCGTTCGGCACACCTCTGCACCTCCAGGCTGCACACATCACTGCGGTCGTCTCCCGCCCGTGATGTGTGTTTTAGGCAGTGTAGGGGCGGCCGTAAGAGTGGCGGGGCTGCCTGAGTCCTGCTCCGCTTAGGGCCGGCATGTTGTTCCACCCTGGACTGGTGTAGCGCTGTGGTGACGTCACTTTAGCGATGATAAAGTGACGGAAGTGCTGGCTAAAGTGACGGAAGTGAGCCTTCGGGTTTTATATATTAGATATAGTAGCACTAGGGTATATGGCGGTACAGTATAGCAGATGTATAGCAGCACTATAGTATATGGCAATATATTACAGTATATGTACAGGTGCACTATAGTATATGGGGGTATTTTATAGCACATGTATAGCAGCACTATGGTATATGGCGGTACATTACAGTACATGTATAGCAGCGCTATGGTATATGGTGGTACATTATATTACATGTATAGCAGTGCTATAGTATATGGCGATACATTACAGCACATGTATAGCAGCACTATAGTATATGACAGTATATTACAGTATATGTAGAGTTTCACTATAGTATATGGTGGAATTTTATAGCACATGTATAGCAGCACTATAGTATATGGCCGTACTCAGCTTCCCCCCGCTCCTCCCTCCAAAAAATAAAAAAATCCTCAGTGAGGATACTCACCTGTCCGCCGGCTCGCTCCACCTTCGTTTTCTAGGTCCTACAGGGGTTTAGGATCCGTCGCTGCCTGGGAAACCGTTCAGCTGATCGGTCACATGACCGCTAACTGCCAGGGGGACAAGATGGATAAGGGGGGCAGGATGGTGACGGGGGGTGGAGTGGTGGCAGTATGGAGTGAGCGGGGCAGGATGGAGCGGGGGGGGGGGGGGCAGGATGGACCCGGGGGTGGGGGGGTCAGGATGGAGCTGGAGGAGCAGGATGGTGGCGGAGGTGGGGGCAGGATGGAGCCGGCGGGGCAGGATGGAGGGAGCGGGGCAGGATGGTGCAAGCAGGGCAGCATGGAGCAAGCTGGGCAGGATGGAGCGAGTGGGGCAGGACAGAGCGAGCGGGGCAGGATGGAGGCGGCGGGGTAGGATGGAGGCGGCGGGGCAGGATGGTGGCAGGGGGGCAGGATGGAGCGAGCGGGGCAGGATGGTGGCAGGGGGGCAGGATGGAGTGAGCAAGGCAGGATGGAGGGAGCGGGACAGGATGGTGGCGGGGGGGCAGGATGGAGCAAGCGGGGCAGGATGAAGGCGGCGGGGGGGCAGGATGGAGCCGGTGGGGGGGCAGGATGGAGCCGGTGGGGGCGGCAGGATGGAGCTGGTGTGGGGGGGGGAGGATGGAGCCGGAGGGGGGTAGGATGGATAGGATGGAGCAGGCGGGGGGGCAGGATGGAGCCGACGGGGGGGCAGGATGGAGTTGGGGGCGGGGGCATGATGGAGCCGGCAGGGGAACAGGATGGAGCAGGCGGGGGGCAGGATGGAGGCGGGGGGGGCAGGATGCAGCCGGCGGGGGGGGGCAGGTTGGAGGTGAGGGTGGGGGGGCAGGATTTAGCCGTGGGGGGGCACAGGATGGAGCGGGCGGGGGAATGGAATGGAGCCGGTGGGGGGTGAGGATGGAGCGGGCATGGGGGCAGGATGGAGCTGGTGTGTGGGGGGCAGGATGGAGCCGGCGGGGGGGCAGAATGGAGCAGGCGGGGGGGCAGGATGGAGCAGGCGGGGGGGGCAGGATGGAGCCGGTGGGGAGGCAGGATGGAGACGGCGGGGGGGCAGGATGGAGCTGGTGTGGGGGGGCAGGATGGAGCCAGCGGGGGGGTAGGATGGATAGGATGGAGCGGGCGGGGGGTGGCAGGATGGAGCCGGCGAGGGGGGCAGGATGGAGTCGGCGGGGGGGCAGGATGGAGCTGGTGTGGGGGGGCAGGATGGAGCCGGCGGGGGGCAGGATGGAGGTGGTGTGAGGGGGGCAGGATGGAGGCAGTGGGGGGTGCAGGATGGAGACGGCGGGGGGGCAGGATGGAGCTGGTGTGGGGGGGGCAGGATGGAGCCAGTGGGGGGGTAGGATGGATAGGATGGAGTGGGCGGGGGGGGCGGGATGGAGCCGGCGGGGGGGCAGGATGGAGACGGCGGGGGGGCAGGATGGAGCTGGTGTGGGGGGGCAGGATGGAGCCAGTGGGGGGGTAGGATGGATAGGATGGAGTGGGCGGGGGGGCGGGATGGAGCCGGCGGGGGGGCAGGATGGAGTCAGCGGGGGGGCAGGATGGAGCTGGTGTGGAGGGGGTAGGATGGAGCGGGCGGGGGGTGCAGGATGGAGCCGGCGGGGGCGCAGGAGGGAGCTGGTGTGGGGGGGGCAGGATGGAGTCGGCGGGAGGGTAAGATGGATAGGATTGAGCGGGCGGGGGGGCAAGATGGAGCCGGCGGGGGCGGGGGGTAGGATGGACCTGGGGGGGCAGGATGGAACTGTTGTGGGGGGGGCAGGATGGAACTGTTGTGGGGGGGCAGGATGGAGGCGGCGGGGGGGGCAGGATCGAGCCAGCGGGGGGCAGGATGGAGCCAGGGGGGTGGGGCAGGATACAGCAGGTGGGGGGGCAGGCAGGATGGAGGGGAGGGGGGGCAGGATGGAGCAGGGGGGAGCAGGATGGAGTCGGCGGGGGGGTGCAATGGAGCGGAGGGGGGGGCAGGTTGGAGCTGGTGGGGGGTAGGGACAGGATGGTGGTGGCAGGGGGGAGGGCAGGATGGATGGGAGGATACTTACCCGTGTGGCGGCTCGCAGGACCTGTGGTTGCCTGGGAAATCAGCTGATCGGTTTCCCAGGCAACCACAGGTCCTCAAGCCATGGAGCTAGAGGAAGTAGACGGAGTGTGCCGGCGGACGGGTGAGTATCCTCTATGAGGCTTTTTTTATTTTTAGTAGAAGCAAGCAGGGGGGGCCGCAGGAGCCGCTGGTTGGCAGGAGCAGCCGCGGGGGGCCGCAGGAGCGACGGGGGGCAGGACGACCCGCGGGGTGGCCGCAGGAGCGGCGGGGGGGCAGGACGACCCGCAGGGGGCCCGCAGGAGCCGCGGGGGGGCAGGAGCAGCCGGGGGGCTGCAGGAGCCGTGGGGGGGCAGGAGGACCCGCGGGGGGGCCGCAGGAGCGGGGGAGCCGCATGTGTGGCGGGGGGGAGACAACCGGCTGATGCCGGTCCTCTGTGGGCGGCGCCGGGAGAACCGCCGGAACTTCCGAGAGCAGAACGTTCCTCCGCCAGACCCTGTAGCCGGGCGCCGCCCAGCTACCCCGCACTGGTGATGTCACCACCATGGTCCGGAGGCCATCACGGAAATAACCTTCGGGTTTTCCGGAAGTGGCCTTCCGGTTTTATATTATAGATTGTTTCTGTACCCCTATGTAGTTATCTTGCTATAAGCACGTTCACACCCAGCAGGCAGCTGCTTCACTAATCCAAGCCATTACTTTCACTGCTAAATAGTCCACAGTATGTAACTTTCATATAATATTCAATCCTTCTTAGACTGACATTCCCTCACTCCACATGTGCTCTGTGCCTCACTCCTGCTTTTCACTTTAGAAGTGTGTAATAAGAGGGGTTATAAATCACTAAAAGTAATCTGACAGGCGCCTCACCCCTAACAAAGTGTATTAAACATGCCCATTAATCAAATTATATCAAATAGATTTCAAATTAATATGAAATTGATATTAATTTGATAATTGTCACTTTTCCCTTAATCTCGGGCATATTGTTTATATGTTCAATAATCACCTATAATTTACAGGCCAATGGGCATATTATTTATTTGGCCGATAATTATTCTTATTTATAGGTAATTTATACTGCAACTATTTCAATCAGATTTGTTTCATTGGGCATATTAGTTAAATGGCCAATAATTATTCTCTTATAGATATTTTGATACTGCAATCTTCTGTTAATCAAAGTGTATTAAAGTGTATCATTGATATCAAATGGTTTACGGAGATGTTCCACCATATTTACATGGGCCAATAATTATTCTCTTTTCTAAGCTTTTGATACTTCTATTATTCTTGTTGAAACCATTTAATAGTAATAAAGGATTTGTTTATTCGATTTGTAAAGGAGAGACACCTTTTTTCATATCTATTATATAATTGCCGTAACTGACTTCCGTCGGAGCGGCGCTACTTCCGGTGGCTTTGTTAGCGCGAGCGAGGTGCTTCTCCTGGACTCTGTCCGTGGCCGCATAGCGGCCACGGCGACTCCCGAAGCAATGCCCGCAAAGCGGGCATTGCGAGTCGTTGCAGTCTTGCGAAGCAATGCCCGCGAAGCGGGCATTGCGAGTCGCTTCGCTAACAAAGCCACAGGGGCTGGCTAAGAGCATGGCGCTGTAGTGTACACCGCTATGGTATACTACAGTCCCATGGCCATACGCTTTACACCTGACAGGCGTATGGCCATGGGACTGTAGTATACCATAGCGGTGTACACTACAGCCCCATGCTCTTAGCCACCCCCTCAGTGCGCCGCCCCTACCCCTAAGTCGCCACCCGCTAAGCCCCGACCACCTAACCCCCGACCCGCAGCATCCTAACCCCCCGCCGATACCCCTAAGCCCCGCCGCCCTCAGTGCGCCGCCCCTACCCCTAAGTCGCCACCCGCTAAGCCCCGACCACCTGCGCCGCCCCTACCCTTCGCGGGCATTGCGAGTCGCTTCGCTAACAAAGCCACAGGGGCTGGCTAAGAGCATGGCGCTGTAGTGTACACCGCTATGGTATACTACAGTCCCATGGCCATACGCTTTACACCTGACAGGCGTATGGCCATGGGACTGTAGTATACCATAGCGGTGTACACTACAGCCCCATGCTCTTAGCCACCCCCTCAGTGCGCCGCCCCTACCCCTAAGTCGCCACCCGCTAAGCCCCGACCACCTAACCCCCGACCCGCAGCATCCTAACCCCCCGCCGATACCCCTAAGCCTCGCCGCCCTCAGTGCGCCGCCCCTACCCCTAAGTCGCCACCCGCTAAGCCCCGACCACCTAACCCCCGACCCGCAGCATCCTAACCCCCCGCCGATACCCCCTAAGCCCCGCCGTCTACCCGCTAAGCCACCGCCGCCCTCAGTGCACCGTCCCTACCCGTAAGTCGCCACCCGCTAAGCCCCGACCACCTGCGCCGCCCCTACCCCTAAGTCGCCACCCGCTAAGGCCCGACCACCTAACCCCCGACCCGCAGCATCCTAACCCCCGCCGATACCCCCCAAGCCCCGCCGTCTACCCCCTAAGCCACCGCCGCCCTCAGTGCACCGCCCCTACCCCTAAGTCGCCACCCGCTAAGCCCCGACCACCTGCGCCGCCCCTACCCCTAAGTCGCCACCCGCTAAGCCCCGACCACCTAACCCCCGACCCGCAGCATCCTAACCCCCCGCCGATACTCCCTAAGCCCCGCCGTCTACCCCCTAAGCCACCGCCGCCCTCAGTGCGCCGCCCCTACCCCTAAGTCGCCACCCGCTAAGCCCCGAACACCTGCGCCGCCCCTACCCCTAAGTCGCCACCCGCTAAGCCCCGACCACCTAACCCCCGACCCGCAGCATCCTAACCCCCCGCCGATACCCCCTAAGCCCCGCCGTCTACCCCCTAAGCCACCGCCACCCTCAGTGCGCCGCCCCTACCCCTAAGTCGCCACCCGCTAAGCCCTGACCACCTGCGCCGCCCCTACCCCTAAGTCGCCACCCGCTAAGCCCCGACCACCTAACCCCCGACCCGCAGCATCCTAACCCCCCGCCGATACTCCCTAAGCCCCGCCGTCTACCCCCTAAGCCACCGCCGCCCTCAGTGCGCCGCCCCTACCCCTAAGTCGCCACCCGCTAAGCCCCGAACACCTGCGCCGCCCCTACCCCTAAGTCGCCACCCGCTAAGCCCCGACCACCTAACCCCCGACCCGCAGCATCCTAACCCCTCGCCGATACCCTCTAAGCCCCGCCGTTTACCCCCTAAGCCACCGCGCCCCTAAGGCCCTACCCCCTAAGCCCCGCAGCAGCCCCTAAGCCCCTACCCCCTAAGCCCCGTAGCATCCTAGGCCCCCGCCGATACCCCCTAAGCCCCGCCGCCTATCCCCTAAGCCCCCGCCGTCCCCTAACCTAACGCCGCTGTCACCTAAGGCCCTACACCCGAAGCCCCCGCTGTCCCCTAACCTAACGCCCCCGTCGATCACTTACATGCCTTCAAGTCATCTGATCGTCCGTCCGATCCTCAACTCCTCCGTCCGGCCAGGCGTCCTCTTCCTCCGGCCCCGGGGGTCTTCTCTCTTCTTTCCGCCATCTCCGCCTCTTCGTCCGGCCCCGGGGATCTTCTGTCTTCTTTTCGCCAACTTCCAGCTCCGACGTCCTCTTCCTTCTCATTAAGATAGAATGGACGAAAAATCCGCCATTCTACCTCAATGAGATCTGAGGCCCTCTTCTGATTGGTCGCTGTATACTGCCCTCAGCCAATCAGAAGAGCCCCTCATTTTTTTATTATTTTTAAATTATTTTTTAATTATTTATTTTATTATTAAATTTATTTTTTTTTTTAAGTCAGACTGAGACGTAGTTCTCATTCAGGTCCGCCTTTTTTTTTTTTTTTTATTATTATTTTTATTTAATTATTTATTATTTTTAATTTATTTTTTTATTATTTTTTTATTATTTTTAAATTATTTTTTTTATTATTAAATTTATTTATTTTTTTAAGTGACAGTGAGACACAGTTCTCATTCAGGTCCGCCTTTTTTTTTCCCCATTGACATACATTACCGGTGTGTCGGCGATTTTATGGCCGCCCACCTGGTTCTATTTGTCGGCCCTAAAATCGCGGACACACCGCTAATGCATGTCTATGGGCAGTCAACTCAAATTCTGATTGGTCGGCGTTCAATCCATGTACCCATGTATATCGAGAGCAAAGAGAAGTGAGAGTTCTTTCACACCGTGTCAGTCACATGTATTTCGAGATCCTAGAGAAGATTTCACCTGTTTGTGTAGTCAATGAGATAAGGGAGAGACCATAACTGTCAAAAAATATGGCCTTCTTATCCTTGCATAGTAAAGTCAATATCCAATGCTTGCCGCTCTGACTTGATTGGTCTGTAGTCATGATGTATGCAGCGGGTCTCTGAGTTACTCTGTGTAAAGGAAATCACACGGATAAACCTAAGAAAATATGCGTTCTGTATAGTGATCAGCCTTCAACAGGTTTGTGAGTTGATCATGGTGATGATTAATTTCTAGAAAAGATGAGTTCAGGGCATACACAATCATATTTACAGAGCAGTGGCGTAGCTGGCCACCTTCGGGCCCCGGGGCGACATCACCACCCGGGCCCCCCATGTGAGGACGGGGGGGGGGGGGGGGTGGTGGTGTTGATTGTGGAGAGGTGTGAGGAGGACCGGACCAGGGGACCAGCACTCACCGCGGCCGGCCGCCTGCGTGCGTCTGCTGTAGGAGGGGGAGGAGGGGCGGGCAGATCTGCACACAGCAGAAAGTCCCGTCCTCCCTCCTCTCCGGCTGCGCGGCTGCAGGCTGCCAGCACGGGGCCCCCCAAGGGAGTGCGGGGCCCCCCCAGGGAGTGCGGGGCCCCCCGGGGGCGGCCAGTGGGCCCCTCAAGCCGGGGGGGCCCGGGGCGATCGCCCCCCCTGCCCCCCCGCTAGCTACGCTACTGTTACAGAGTGTTGTGTAGTTAGAGCAATGTGTACGTCAGAACGCAAGTTACCAGTTTTAATGAGCGAAAAGTGATCTCCAGGTTCTTGATTGGCTGATAAAACAAATGCAAAGAATGTGAAACCATCCATAAATTCTTATCGAACGATCGACTGAGCACAATCAGACTTTTTTTCCCTGATATATGGATCAAGGGTCATACACTCTCTGATGGCTAGATCTATATTGAAATTGGTCTGGAAGGGTTGGGATGGTATCTGCTTACCATCCAAATATAAAGCATGTTATAATGATGAAAGTACAATGGATTTTTATTATACGATCCACTAAATGTTTCATTATCTACAAAACCCAATATAATAGTTTTTGGAATTGTGCCAAAGTATACATTTTTGTGGCACAAGATGCACGTACCTGCTGGAATGCTGTACACTTCATGCAGCCCCTAACATTAGCGTATTTTGCTATTGCAGTTAGCATTACCTGACTACGACCTGTCCGGACAGACAGTGAAACTTTTACTCTCTTTACATAGCGACACGCAAGCAAGATTTGTACATTAAAAGGATCAGCCTCAGCCGACATCAAATAAAAAGAGTCCTTGTTTCACATCAGCTTCATCTTAAGGTGAAGGCCATTCAATATAAGCTTCAGTTGATTAAATATATCACCAAAAATTGGCCCCAACAGATCCACAGGCTTATGGTGGGTTTACACGTCCCGATATCGGCCCGATATCGTAGCCAACGACGCGGGAGCGCGCATTTAGTGCACGTTTCTCCCTGCATCGCAACGGAGGTTTACACGGCGCGATATTGGGATGCAACGTCCCTACGATGTGTACGCCCACCAACCCAGCAACGACCATTTAACATGGGAGTGAATGGGTGACGTAGCAGCAGACATCGGAGTTGGGCTGTCACACAGGACGATCCTGCTCCAACCGGCATCCAATATCGGGCAGTTGAATAGCACGCTCATTCGACCCCCGATATCGTTTTGCCATCGTTCCTGCATCGTATCGGATGTTCATACGGTACAACGCAGGAACGATATCGGGTCCAACGCACGAACCACGTGACTTTTTGTCGGAGTTGGGTCGGAGTTGGACGCCGATATCGCAACGTGTAAACCCACCATTAGAGTGCGCAATCGCAAGTGCTCTCTTGTTAAATTACACATTTGCACCATCCAGGATTCAGATATTGTGATAACTTACAGTGGCTTTACAGAATAATTCCAATGTAAAGTGAGAAGACGTCTACACACTGTAATTTATTAGCATTTCAATGAAGGCTCTATAGTTGTAGAGATTGTCTGACTGCGAGATGTGGGGGTCTCCCTGACTAATATCAACCTGGCTAAAAAGAGTCACTAGAGGTTAGTTTATGAGTTCTACAGAAGAGCCATCGGTGATAGCCAAATTATCTTGTTTCACGACACAACAATTTATGTAGAGCAGGGTATTATTCAAATCATAATAATATTCGCCACTTCCTGATATGAAAATTTCCAGTTGGGCATTGATTGTCAGAGTTACAATAGGTTGAGCTTCTGTATAAAGTGATTTCTCCATACTTGTCTGCATCGGGGGGGGAAATCAAAAATACCCAGTTCTGATTTTGTGCGCTCTACAGATGCATCATGTACGAAAGACATGATAATTGCTGAGATGTATTCGACAGTGCATCTTACTCTTTTCTGATGGGAACATCTTGCAGGAGTAATCTTATTTATAAGAAAAGGCAGAGTACACCTTTTTCTTTTTTTTTTCTGTTTTTAGTGACATAAACAATGCCAGATCGAGTCTGAGGAGGTGTGTTTAATCTATTCTTGACAGATTTGAGAGGGATGTAACAACATCTTTTGCAATATTTCTGATGGCTATCTTCACATAGATTTCAGTGGGGAGAGGGAGTGAGGACCCGTTGAAGAGGTACAGCCCCCCGAAACGACAGCCGTCGTCCGCTGATCCTCATTCCCTCTCCCCACTGAATCTATCGTCTCCATATGACATTTGAATAAAAGATCATTAAATTATGGTGAGTGCCGCCCAGCTTTTTCTTCTATACTGACTTGTGTCTTGTATCTGGAAGGCGTGCAACACCTGTCACCAAGGGGCTTATGTTTATTGCAGCAGTTAGCGATTACCTGAGTTGCGCCAGCCCAGCGGAAGGTGCCCGGTACCTCTACATAGCAATTGAATAATAAACCTATTATCCCTTCTTTAAAAACTGTGGATAATGTGCGATTGGTACAATATAAACTAACTTTTGCTAAGGAGTATGAACAAACATAACTGAAGAAATATTTATGATTAGCGGTACTAACACAAAATTCCAAATACCTTTCTACAATATAGTTGAGTTGTGTGAAGACGGTTCATTTTAAGAAAAGGAACTACAAAACGTTTTATGGGATGAGAATCGCATCGACAAAGTAAAAAAGATTTTGAGAAAAAAGCGTGTCAGAGGTTCGAAAGTTTATCTTGTTAAATGGCTTGGATACCAGACAAAATGTAACAGTTGGAATAAAGAAAACCAGCTGACGGACATATAATCATGGATTCCGGTTCATTTTATGTTACATTACCGAGCAATGCCTCCTCTAAATTTTTTACAGACAACACTATATCTAAGTTTACCACAGAACTGGAAAAAACTGTATACCTAACATATGTGGTATACCTTCGAACAAAGCGAAGGCAGATTGGAAAATTTGGGGATGTGCTAAGGGAATCTAATATATAAAGCTGAATGTGTGTATGTGTGTATGTCCGGGATTGGTATCTACACCGTCGCAACTACAGCCACAAAATTTTGCACTGTCACACGTCTGAGGCAAAATTTTAACCCTGCGCGTTCCAGTTCACCAAACAATTTTGCCCCTATTTACGTAATGGGGAAAAAGTGACAGTTACCAGTTGACAGTTGTGAATGAGAGGGGCTTAATGACAGCACCAAAGACTAACAGCACATACCAGCATATAGTCACTAAGGTGGGGCCCCAACATGGGATATTCACCACGCACGGGGACATGTATACACACCACATGCGCACAAAGAGTAACAGCAAGTGTATAGTCGCTAAGGTGCAGCCCCAACATTGGATACTCACCACGCACCCGAACACAAACACACACACACACACACACACACACAAAGAGACACACACAGCACAAAGACACACACACCCCACGGGGACACACACACACCCTATAGCGACACATGCACTCACCCCACAGGGACATACACACACCACAAAGAGACACACACAACACAGAGATACACACACACCACACAGACACTTCCCCCACAGGGGCACACACACATACACACACTATAGGGACATGTGCACTCACCTCACAGGGACACACACACCACAAAGAGACACACACAACACAGAAACACACACACCTCACACAGACCCCCCACAGGGACACACACACATACACACCCTACAGGGACACATGCACTCACCCCACAGGGACACACACACACACTCACACCCCAGGGACACATGCACCACACAGACTCACACAGATGTGCACAAATCACCTCACACAACTCGCCTCATACGTGTGCTATCTTTAATTTCTAAACATAAACATCTGATTAAAAACAGCCAATGTGCAACACATGTGCCATATAGGGAAATAAGGCAGATGTCAGTCACATGAGCTGTCTATTATGTGTATGTGTGAGGTAACATATACTGCCTGGCCAGGGGGTGGGTTTACTATTGGCTGGAGATTTATCAGGCTGCCTATAGCAACCAATCACAGCTCAGCTTCTATTTTTCTACAGGTCATTAATATGACATATTCAAATTCTATTTTGTTATAGCTAACATCAGTTATTTATTAACCCGGGCGTAGCCGGGTAGTACAGCTAGTATTTTATATAAGCAGAATATTATTTAAATATTTTGGAACTTATAAGAGCCAGTAATGAACATATTTACACCTTATAGGTTGCCTCCAATAAATTTAAACTTTGTTATGATTAAGTGAAGTGTTACTATATTGGATTCCCCATGATCTAGTTTTCTCCAGGACAAAAATTGTCTCATAGTTTAGGTTTATCAGCGTATATTGAGACATATAATAATAGTGTGTTGGAGAGAAAGAAGACGTATTCCAATATAAAAGATGAGTTTTATACATTATTTGTATACACAGATACAACATCAACATGTGGGAGACCGCTATGTTCAACTTCTGTGAACAGCCCAAGTCACCGGAAAAAGCTTGGAAATGATCACCCTCCAGTACACACGCCCAGGTTATATTCCTCTACGCAAACATAGCTTTGATTCTTTAACCATCTCTATCTTGACAGATCCACGAGCCCTGTTAAATTCAAAGACGGAAAAACTATAGGGGTTTGAATTATCCCCAGTGCAGGTGATTAAACTATCACCTGTGCAATACTAAGGAAATCCTGAAAACATGACCTGTTAGTGGGTCCTGAGGACTGGTTTTGAGAAACACTGACTTAAGCCAGCTTCACACTACGGGTGTGATCCGATCCGAGGCTGTCTGTGTAAACCGGACAGCCCCGGACCGGATCAGCACACAGAACCAGAGGGCTAATATGCCTTACGGTCCGGTATGCAGTCGGACGCAGCTGCAGCTGCTGATGATTCAGGACCGCGGGGAGGTGGTAGCTAGCCACGGTCCTGAAATAACAGCTGCGAGCAGCCGCAGGTGTCCGGTTCCCGGATCCTCCTGGATCGGGGCAATCCGGCCCCATAGACTCCCATGTTAGGGAGTGCCGGATTGCCCCAGATCTGGGAGGATCCGGGAGAAGCCAATTTGGGGAGATTTTTCTCCTCAGACACAAAAATGGTGCATGTTCCGTTTTTGTGTCCGAAAGAAAAATCTGATTCCTTCTGGATTCTCCCAGACATATAGAAACCGGATGGCAGATAGCTGGCATCCGGCTTCCATCCGGCCCCATATACCTATGGGGCCAAAATCCGGTCCGGAGCTGTCCGGTTTACACGGACAGACTCGGATCGGATCACACCCATAGTGTGAAGCCAGCCTAAAGGCAGCTTCATACTGCAGTCAGGTCCGGTCTGGGGCTGTCCGGTGTAAACTTCGCATTTATTCTTTGGCATTATGCAAGAGGATGGTCATACAGTGAAATATTACAACATTTTAGTGACAATTTAAAAAAAGGATAATATAGTTTATGATTTTGGAAGGCATATTTCATCTGATTCAAAGTGTAATAATTGTTCAACTCATTTTATTTATAATCAGTGATGCATAAACTTTTTCCCTTCAAGACCATGAAAGGACATCTGATGGTGTGTGAACGGCATCTCAGTTCAATGACACATATCTCATTGACTACACAACAGGATCTCGAAATACATGTTAGCAACAAGGTGTGAATGGACTCTCACTTCTCTCTGCTCTCAAAATACATGGGGACAACACGTGCCCAAATAAACATAAATAACATTACTCAGTGTGAATGTCCTCTGTTCTCACTGAAATGTTTATTCAGCAAAGTGTAATATCTTTCATTGATTACTACAACAATAATCAGGTGTATCTTCCCTTTGTTCTAGAAAATACAGTGAATAACTACAAAGCAATGTCCTTTGTAAAGTCAGCTGCCAACTTAGGCTAGGGTCACACTTGAATCTAGAATTGCGTTCACCGCATCCAGATCCAGATGTGGTGAACGCAATTGTCTTCCGACATCCAGCTACCCGGGAACCGGATTGCTGGAGCCTCAATCTGGTAACCGGATTGCTCAGGATGTGTAATCCTGAGCAATCCGGTTACCAGATAGTTTGCACATCCCTGCTGCTGTAGGGATGAGCAAACTGTTCTGTTCGTGTGTAAAATTTTAATTTGATTAATAAATGTTTGTATAATGTGTCTAGCAGGTGCCCCCCTCCCCTAGAGACCTTCCACCCACTCAGGTGGGCATATAATGCTGGAATCAGTTATGTACAGCAGCTGACTCCTGTCAGCTGTTGTACAGTTTTATGAATGAAAGCGCCGGGCTCCTCTGAGATTTGCTATAGTATGTGCGCCGCTGTCCGAGGTCCTGAAGCCATTTACAGTAGATCTATGGGCAGCGCTGCCCATAGATCTACTGTATAAGGCTTCAGGACCTCAGACAGCGGTGCACATACTATAGCAATAGCTATAGTATGCGCACCGCTCTCAGAGGAGCTCGGCGCTTTCATTCATAGAACTGTACAACAGCTGACAGGAGTCAGCTGTTGTACATAACAGATTACAGCATTATATGCCCACCTGAGTGGGTGGAAGGTCTCTAGGGGGACTGGGCACCCCCTAGAGACATTATACAAACATTTATTAATCAAATTAAAATTTTACACACGCACAGAACACTTTGCTTATCCCGGCGGCAGCTGGGATAAGCAAAGTATATGCGGGAACTGGATTGCTCAGGATTACACATCCTGAGCAATCCAGTTCCCGCTTTGCAGATAACAGAACCACTCCGAAAACTGCTGCCTGCATTATTTTTCACGCAGGCTGCAGAGCCGGAGACGGAAACCGGATTGCTTGTGAAGCAATACGGTTTATATAATAGGCTCCTATGAGGAGCGTTTCCTGATCCGGTTTTGAGCTTTTTAAAAGCTCAAAACCGGATCAGGTTTTTTAAAAAAAAAACGGATCTGTGAACCTAGCCTTAATGATTCTATAATATGTTTATAGCCTGTTTGATTCTAAATTAATTTCATGTAAATCGCTGCATAACAGAGGCATGAGGGATCTATATGATTATAATACTTTTGTATTAGATTATATTGATCAATTTTTGATTTGATTAATTGCAGTAAATTGTGTTGTACAATACATAACTGTTATGTATTGTGGTGTTCAAGAAATTACTTGTAACTGATTAATTGCTGTCTATTGTGGTCTTCAAGAAATAATTTGTAATTGATTTTGTTCAATAAACATTATAACTATTATATGAAAAAGGTGTCTCTCCTTAAAAATTGAATAAATTAATCCTTTATTACTATTAAATGGTTTCAATAGGAATAATAGATGTATCAAAAAGTTTATAAAAGACAATAATTATTGGCCATATAAATAATATGCCCAATGAAATAATTCTGCTGACAATATCAAAATATGGGGAAACGTGTCAGTAGACCATTTGATATCAATGATACACTTTCATGCACTTTTATTAGTGGAAGACTGCAGTATCAAAATATCTATAAAAGAGAATAATTAGTGGCCATATAAATAATATGACCAATGAAATAATTCTGATTGCCATAATTACAGTATCATAATACCTATAAAAGAGAATAATCTTTGGCCATATAACTAATATGCCCAATGAAATAATTCTGATTTAAATATTTGCAGTATAAATTACCTATAAATGAGAATAATTATCAGCCAAATAATAGGTAATAATTGAACGTATAAATAATATGCCCAGGATTTTAGGAAACGTGACCGTTTACAAATTAGTATTAATTTATTATCAATATGATTTTATTTGTTTAAGGGGCATGTTTACTACACTTTGATAGGGGCGGGGCACCTGTCAGATTACTTTTGGTGACTTATACCCCTTACTACTACTGGGATTGACAGATGGAATGAATCTCTTTATTTGCAGTTTACTGAGGATGGGAGGAGTATAAATAAAAGTAATACATGAATAGAAAACGTTTCACCAAAGAAAATATGAGTTACATATGAATTTTTGACCTGACAGATTCCCTTTAAATGCCAATTGTGTATAGCACTGATCCAATTCGCACTTTGTGTCAATATACAGTTGTGCTCTGTAGTTTACATACCCTGGCAGATTTTTTGCTTTTGTAAGACCTGTTAACATTTATATATATGGTTAAAGGAATGTGTTGTGGACTCTTCTTTGTGTTATACTGTCACCTGCTGCCAAAAAGGAAAGGATAGCAGAGAAACCCCCCTGCTGCTGAGAGTGACATGGAACAGTCCAGGAGATGGATGGGAGGGTCTCCTGAAGGAGAAGAAAGAACTTCCATGTGTGTTGCAGAGAGAGACAGACCTAAAGAGACTGATGTCGAGTTAGGGGCCAGACGGCACGTGCAAGCTGAGATCCAGGACAGACATCCAAGACTGACTGCACTCCACACGCCTGTCAGCGAATTACGGGCCCCAACGGCAACGAGGTACCTCGCAGTAAAACTTGTAGTAAAGTGTGCACACTGTTTTAGTTAGGGAGAGATAGGAAAAGACTGCAGTTCGATATACAAGCTATAGAAAGAAAACGAACACTCTGCGTCTCGCTCGATAAAGACTTTGCATTTCTTTATTTAAAGACATTCAGAGACCTTGCATTCGCTGCAGACTAGTCACAGTGGTTATATGTATTGTATTTACTTTTGCACACCTTCCCGCTCCTTCCCCTTCTTTTCCCTCAGTTGCATTAAAATTGCATTTGTTTAACATTCTGTGTTCCGTGCAGTCCTTGCGTATCCCGTTACCTGTGGGCTATTACACTTGGCGTAGCCGGCAGGATACGCAGGCTGGTACTGAACAATGGAAGGACAGAGGGATGTTGTTGATGTAAATGTTCCAATACAACCTGATAGGGGAATACCAGCAAGGCAATTGTCCCTGGGTGCTATGCTGACCCATATACCAAAATTTACTGGCAACAATATACCTCTCCATGACTGGGCGCAGAGAGTGAGGGGCATGTTGAAAGTAGCAGGAGTAACTGCAGAAAACCAAGGGGAGATACTGTTGATTGCCCTTGAGGGCCATGCTCAAGAGACTGTTTTATTGCGCCCTGACAGTGAAAGTAAGACATTAGAACAGGTGGTGAAGATTCTGGAGAGGGTGTATGGCGGCAAGCCAGAAGCAGGTGATTTGCAGGCACAACTGTTCTACCGGCTGCAGGGTGAAGAGGAAGGCTTGCCACAGTATGCGAATGCCCTCCAGAGAATAATGAGACAAATGCTTACAGCAGAGCCAGAGCTAGCACAGACTCCTGGTTACGCTGACCGTACCCTGCGAGATCAATTCCTTAGAGGATTACATAACCCCAAGATCAGACGTGCTCTCCGTGAACGGCTCAGGGTAGAAAAAAAATTAACTTTTCAGGAAGTACTGGAAGAAGCAGTCTCCCGCACACAAGCTGAAAATTGCGACCCGCAGAACGAGGGGGGAGAAGTTTGTGCTCATAGAGTAGTCCCGAGTGAGAGAAACCGAGAACCAAGCCAGCTTGAAGCTAAAGTGGATCAGTTACAAGAGACTGTTACTGCTCTACAAGAGTTGCTGAAGAATATGCAAGCCCCAGCGTCAGAAGTACGAACGGCAGCACCGCGGCTGGGTACCCGCATGTATACCTATCGAGAAGAGTGGGGACAGATCGAGCAGAGGCGATCCAGACCCGCTAGAGACTACCAATGCTGGAACTGTGGAAATCGGGACCATATATCACGGCACTGCCCGGAGAGGAGGATGTCTCAAGAAAGACCGCCGTTAAACTAGTACCTCCCTCTATGGTCGGGCACATGGGGGGGAAACCAACTGAGCTTAGAGAAAACAACCGCCCTGAAGATATAGCAGCCAGCACGCCGACAATCACAGCCGAATTTGAAGGGAAAGCAGTAAGATGCCTGATGGATACTGGGTCTCAAGTGACCACCATGCCAGAACAGTTCTTCTATCAACACTTTGGACAAACTGTATCCATTGATAAGAGGACACATATCAGACTGAAGGCTGCGAATAATCTTCCCATTCCAGTTGTAGGGGTCGTGTGGATGAACATACGTGCCTGTGGTCAGAACTTAGGCCAAAAAGGGATCGTGTTAACGGAGGGCCGGTATGACAGAGAAGTGCCGGCTATCGTAGGCATGAACATCCTGAAGGAACTAGACCAGTTGCTCTTCAACAAGGAAGGCTGTGATTACTGGAAAATGACTGCTGCTAACGGGCCCGCTCAAAAGGTCTTCCAACACCTTATCCGTGCCAGGGGGCTGTGGAGGAATGGTGGGAGCCGCTACCCAGTGGGGAGGGTTCGAGTCCCAAGACAGACAACAATTACTCTACCTCCAAATCGGGAGACAGTCCTCACCTTGCCAGTCGGGGCCCATCGTATGCTCGAGGGGATGGAGGTGTTGGTAGAACCTTACCGTGGTGAAGAGAACGGAGACGAACCATTGGTGGCTCGCACTTTAGCAACAGTAAGAAATGGAAGAGTCCCTTTCCGTTGCGTGAACACCGGTGAACAGGCCTACACCTTGACCTCGGGAGTTGTTCTGGCCCATGTCTACCTGGCGCCTGAAGAGGTGGCGAACGCAGAATTGATTGAATTGAAGCCCATGGCAGGGGAGACCTGGACTTTGGCTGTTTCTATAGAGAGAGAAGAGAAGCCCACTGATCAGTGGAACAGTCAAGTTATCCTAGGACAGATGGAAGTGGACCTGACCCCCTTCGCTTCAGAGCAAGCCCAGGTCATAGAAAACTTCATCTGGGAGAATCAAGCCACGTTCTCCCGTCATGCAGAAGACTTCGGCTGTACTGACAAGATTCAGCATGAAATACCCACAGGAGATGCACCACCGATCAGAGAAAGGTACAGACAAATACCCCCAAAATATTACCAAGAGGTGAAGGAGCTCTTGGCACAGATGCTGAAGAGCGGGGTGATAAGAGAGAGTCAGAGTCCATGGGCTGCCCCAATCGTGCTGGTCAAGAAAAAGGATGGGTCTACTCGCTTCTGTGTTGACTACCGCAAGCTTAATGGATGCACTGTTCGTGATTCCTATCCTCTGCCCCGGATAGAGGAGTCCCTGTCTGCGCTGGGAAAGGCACGCTACTTCTCCTCCCTTGATCTAGCAAGCGGATATTGGCAGGTCCCTGTGGCAGAGAAAGACAAGGCCAAGACCGCATTCATTGTGCCCATGGGACTCTTCGAGTTCAGTCGCATGCCGTTTGGGCTAAATAATGCCCCAGGAACTTTTCAGCGCCTCATGGAGAGTTGCCTTGGAGACATGAACTTTGAAGCCACGTTGATTTATCTGGATGACATCGTAGTGTACTCTGCAACCTTCGAAAAACATCTCGAACAACTGGGTCAATTGTTTCAACGGTTACGGGACCATGGGCTTAAACTGAAACCAAAAAAATGCCGGATCTTTCAAAAAGAGATTGAATATCTCGGGCACAAGGTGACGGAGGCTGGCGTGCAGCCGTCCGATGGGAAAGTGAGAGCAGTGCTACAATGGCCCACACCCAGCACAGTGAGAGAAGTTCGAGCTTTCCTGGGACTGGCCGGATACTACCGTCGCTTCATCAAGGACTTCGCGAAGGAGGCAGAACCTTTGCATGAATTGCTCCGAGGAACTGCGAAAGGACCAAAGGTACAGAAAATTTGCTGGGGACCAAGACAAGCAGAAGCCTTACACCGACTAAAAGAGGCCTTGGTCAGCGCCCCTGTGCTTGCCTATGCAGACTACAACCTCCCCTTTCGGTTATATACAGACGCGAGCCTCTACGGTCTGGGTGCAGTACTGGCCCAGGTACAGGACGGTATTGAACGGGTGATTGCATATGGAAGTCGGACGTTGCGAGAAGCCGAACACAATCATGAGAATTATAGTTCTTTTCGTCTGGAGTTACTGGCACTAGTATGGGCAATAACCGAAAGGTTCTCTGAATATCTCACGGGAGCTCAGATTGAAGTCTATACGGATAATAATCCACTGGCTCACATCTCCACCGCCAAACTGGGGGCAATGGAACAGAGGTGGTTGGCACGACTCTCCAGATATAATTATCATGTGCAGTACCGTTCCAAGCACGAAAATCAGAATGCGGATGCCCTCTCTCGTGTTACCACAGAAGCCCCAGTGGGGGAAAGAGACGAGCAGTTAGAGGAAGACGAAATTCCAGACTTCAGTAAATTCACCGCCCAAGTGGTGGAGGCTTGTATACTGGAGATTACGTCGGGCACAACATCGCGCCTGCTTGGCCAAACCAGAGAGGAATGGGTGCAGATCCAGTCATCTGATCCAGAACTGCTTCAAGTGAAAGAGTGGGTGATCCGGCAGCGTAAGCCTAGGAAGGAAATACGGGCCATGCTGTCACACACGGCCCTACAGATTCTCAGCCAGTGGGACAAGCTATCGGTGCAAGAAGGGATGCTGTATCGGAAGGTGCACCTAGCTACAGAGCTGGAAGTACGGTGGCAAGTGGTGATACCCCAGAAGATGGCAGTACCATTGGCCCGAGAAGCGCACGAGAGAGGAGCCCATTTTGGGCCGGACAAGACTTACCAGTGGTTGCAAAGAATAGTGTACTGTCCTCAGATGCTTCGGGCAGTGGAGAAGGCCTGTAAACTGTGTCGTTCCTGCGAGTTAAATAAAGCTCTCCCACAGCGAGCACCAGTACAGACCATTGTCACCAAAGAGCCATTGGAAGTACTTATGATAGATTACCTGAAGATTGGCCACTCCCACCGGGGCTATCAGTTCTGCCTTGTGATGACAGACCACTTCTCAAAATTTGCGGTGGTGACGCCCACCAGAGATCAGACGGCTGAATCGGCTGCTCGAGCCATCAGTGATGACTTTATCCGGGTATACGGCTGCCCTAAAAGGATACACTCTGATCAAGGGGCCTGCTTTCAGGGCAGTGTCATGAGAGAGCTGCAAAGGATCTACGGGATGCAAAAGTCAAGAACTACGCCTTATCATCCACAGGGCAACGGAGCCTGCAAGAGGTTTAACCGGACCCTCCTACAAATGCTACGCACACTGGAAGATGATCGTAAGAATCACTGGCCCAGTTATCTTGCAGAACTCGTATGGGCATACAATAACCGTGTCCACTCCACCACTGGGTACGCCCCATACGTGCTATTGTTCGGAAGAGCCGGAAGAGGCATTGAAGAACTAAACCTGGCTCCACCCGAGATCAGTGAAAGTCAGAGCGTAGGTTCTTGGGTTGACTGTCACCGTCGACGGCTGGAGACTATCCATCGAATTGTCACCAAGCGGTTGCAAGAAAAGATATACCCCCGGCAGGAACCTGTACATGAGGCCCCGTTCTTACCAGGAGACAGAGTGCTAGTTGCAGAGAAACACCCGAGACACAAGTTGAGTGAGCGCTGGAAACCAGAACCGTACATTGCGACCAGAAGAGTCTCTCCCAATGGGCCAGTGTACGAAGTGAGAAGCGAGCGGGGAGGCGGCACCCTCATCCTGCATCGTAACATGCTGAGGCCCTGCTATTCAGAAGACAGGACCGGACAAAGCGACTCGGGGACTGTGCCCGTGCCCGTTCCTGCTACTCTCGAGGAGGGCTCTGACGATGAAGAATGGTGGCGGGCCCCGTCCAACCCAACAGACTGGGGAGGGTCCAACCCCCCATCCGTTCAAGATGCAGGTGCCACCCCTGCAGAGCATGAGCCACCAATCTCCAGAGATGATGATGAGGATATTGTACTCCCTGCTACTGCACCAGCGTCTGGTGAATTAGCCGTACCCCCACGTAGGACTGAACGGGCTAATGCTGGTATTCCCCCTGATCGGTACTTGGCAGATGAATTTGTGTATTCTGTCAATGGAGTCGGTTGTAAGACATTGACTCCCAGGCAACAGGTTATAAAGCACGGCAGAGGTTGCCATCGTGTGTTCCTGTGCAGAGGGCCCCAAGAGAGTATCGGCCGGGACGGCCGATGTTAAAGAGGGGGGGAAATGTAAGACCTGTTAACATTTATATATATGGTTAAAGGAATGTGTTGTGGACTCTTCTTTGTGTTATACTGTCACCTGCTGCCAAAAAGGAAAGGATAGCAGAGAAACCCCCCTGCTGCTGAGAGTGACATGGAACAGTCCAGGAGATGGATGGGAGGGTCTCCTGAAGGAGAAGAAAAAACTTCCATGTGTGTTGCAGAGAGAGACAGACCTAAAGAGACTGATGTCGAGTTAGGGGCCAGACGGCACGTGCAAGCTGAGATCCAGGACAGAGATCCAAGACTGACTGCACTCCACACGCCTGTCAGCGAATTACGGGCCCCAACGGCAACGAGGTACCTCGCAGTAAAACTTGTAGTAAAGTGTGCACACTGTTTTAGTTAGGGAGAGATAGGAAAAGACTGCAGTTCGATATACAAGCTATAGAAAGAAAACGAACACTCTGCGTCTCGCTCGATAAAGACTTTGCATTTCTTTATTTAAAGACATTCAGAGACCTTGCATTCGCTGCAGACTAGTCACAGTGGTTATATGTATTGTATTTACTTTTGCACACCTTCCCGCTCCTTCCCCTTCTTTTCCCTCAGTTGCATTAAAATTGCATTTGTTTAACATTCTGTGTTCCGTGCAGTCCTTGCGTATCCCGTTACCTGTGGGCTATTACACTTTCTTGGCTTTTTTTCAGAGTATATGAATGAGAACATAAATGTTTTTTCCCCCATGGTTAGTGGTTGGGTGAAGCCATATTTTGTAAAACCAGTGTGTTTTCTCTTTTCATATCATAATGACAACCAAAAACACCCAAATTACCCTGATCAAGAGTTCACATTCCTCAGTTTTAATACCCCCTACAACATCAATGACGGCTTGAAGTCTTTTGTGGTAGTTGTGGTTGAGGCTCTTTGTTTTCTCAGATGGTAAAGCTGCCCATTCTTCTTGGTGGAAAGCCTCCAGTTCCTGTAAATTCCTGGGCTTTTTTGCATGAACTACGCGCTTCTCACTAGAGTGGCTCACTGACTTTAAGTTCAGGAGACTGAGATGGCCACTCCAGAACCTTCACTTTGTTCTGCTGTAGCCAATGACAGGTCAACTTGGCCTTGTGTTTTTGATTGTTGCTTGTCATGTTGGAACGTCCAAGTACGTCCCATGTGCAGCTTCTAAGCTGAGAAGTGCAAATTTGCCTCCAGTATTTGTTGATAATGTTCTGAACACTGTTGGCTGACTGGCATTATCAATTCCTTGGATATCTGTTTGTATCCTTTTCCTGTTTTATAAATTCAAATATCTTTTCTGTGCATCTTGAAACAGCCACACCGCTAGTTTTTAGTGAGTCGTGTTTTTCAGCTCTTGTTATTTGTGGGCTTTTTTTGCATCCCAAACTATTTCCCTGGCAGTTGTGGCCAAAATTTTGGTTGGTCTACCTCATCGTGGTTTGGTTTTTACAAAGTCCTTGATTTTCCATTTGTTAATCACAGCACAAGTTTGTCTTGCCAAAATCTGACCATTCTGTGTTCATTAAATGATCAATATTTCAGCATTGATTCCAATTTATTTTCTTAACCTAAACCACATTTCGGAGGGTTTCAACTTTCAAAAGAGTAATTTATACAACCAATGGATGAATGTAACATCAGGTTATAAGCTTTTATTTACATAACATGGATAAGCGACATAACGTCTGTCAGGGACTGTAATTGACAATCCTTCAAACAAGAATTGCAAGATTCTTGAATTGCTAAATAAAGCATTTTCGAGCTGTGATACTTGCAAAAGTGGACACTACTAGGTACGAACCATGCAGGGTGTCCCAACCTTTGCATCTGCCCATTATTCTTTTTCGTTAATTTTAAAATGTAAAAGATGAAAATATTTATTTGCTTAAAGCATAAAGTAAATGTTCCATCTCTAACGTTATGCCTTATGGTACCTTTACACGCCGCCACAGGAAGGAAGAAACCGTCAGGCACCGGACACAATTGTGCCTGTTGCCATGAAATCACTACGAAATGGCGGCGTGTAATTCAGGGAGTTCCTTCCCGTGTCCAGCAGTTCCTTCAGATACCTGTGTTTGAGCCGTGCTCAAAAACAGGAAGGAACAATTCCTATGGTGGCGGCGTGTAATCGGGGCACAGGAAGGTATTTGCGTGGCGTAGCCAATTCCCAGGGGTGTGCCACAGCGATCATTGGTGGAAGCTCCTGCGTAACGATTGGTTGTCCCTACACAGGGCGCCATATTTAAAGAGCTATCCATTCACAGTCCACAATTGCAATGGAGTCATGTATTAGCCAGCCTCCCTGCGCAGGCTGGCCAATCATGATGTTATTGCATTGTCCAATCACCGTACGAGCGTCACGTAATACACAACTCTGTCACGTCACGCCTACGTGCTTACGGCGTGCAAATATGTAACGCCCTATTCCTTTGTGGGTGGTAGCGGCGTTGTAAACCAGGGAAGGTACTCCAAGGATGGAAAAATTTCAACTGCTGCTTCCGTCGGCAACTCTCCGGGAACGCAAATACCTTCAGTGGAGTCACGTTGTAAGGGTTGTGTATAATGCGGCAATCGGGCGACACCGGTATTCCATTCTCATTAGAAACCGTGTGCAGTGGCAGCTAACGTTGCTGCACTTGTGGCGGGTGTAAGGTCCATTATAGAGATTTTAATCTTCCAACTTGCTTAACTGTTCACGAGACAGTGATTTTTGCCAACCTTCACATGTCACGAATTTGAAATAAAAAATCAAGTTCAAATGACTCAGTTAGAAAAAGAAATTCTTTCTGCACAAGTATTTACACCATGACATCTGCTAAGAAGCTGACATTATATTTGAACGAGTATAATTTACATTTTTTTATATTTTCTTTTTTTTCCATAGGCGGAATTACAAATGAAGCTGCCGAGCGGGTTCGACTCTGACAGCCTTTGTTCTCATTGCCCTCTTGGCAAGTAAACAGTCCTGTAATAGAACAGTTGGTGTAATGTCATTCCATGTATACGCCACATAGTCACACTTCTGCACTTTTTTCACCTATTGTGAACTTTGAGATAATCAGAATACTACATGATCAATGTGAAAATCTGTGACATTATGTCTTTTGTAGTATTTTATCGTTAATAATGTCTGAGCTACATTTTCATGGTACATGTATTTTTTTTAACTATTTTACCCATGTATTTTGTTTCGCATCGCAATCTGATGTCTTGCAATTCTCACACCGGCTTTTCTAATTGAAGACTTTTTTTAGCAGCCTCATTATCATCACAGACAGGACTAATAGCCTAATAGACAACTAGTGAAAGAGGATTGACCATTCACGATGGGTCATGTCACAGCTCCCCTTCTTTTCACAAGGAGTTTTGAGCACATATCTATTAGATACTACAATACTCAAGAACCTGTGATGATGTCAGAGAGCCGGTCACATGACACGTCAGCTGACCGGCTCTCTGACATCACCACAAGCTCTTCTGCCCCGATGGTGTCGCATCCTGGGAGCCGGTGACAAGGGGATGTATCCTCCGAGAGGAGTTTTTTTTTTTTGTAACACACAGGGAAAGAGGAGCGGGGGGACAGAATAGATTAGCGGGAGGGGGGGAAAGAATAGAGGAGATGAGGAGGAGATGGAGGAAAGGAAGATGCAGGGAGAGGCAGGGAACACAGAGCCGACATCGGATCTGAGGTGAACTCGGATCCGATGTCCATAGGCTCACATTTTGTGGGCACTCGGATCAGCACTGATCCGATGCTGTCTGATTTGAGTCATGGATACAAAATCGTAGCAGGCTGCAATTTTGTGCCCGTGATTAAATTGGATCGGATGGTGCTAAAATCGGATGCCAATAAAGGCACATCCGATCTGATTCCCATAGAGGGACATGGGATCCGATTTCGGATCCGAGTGTATTCGTTTTGAAACGGATACACTCGGATGCTCCAAAATCGTGATGTGAAATCGGCCTAAGGCCAGCTTCACACTGCATGTGTAATTCGATCCGTGGCTGTCCGCTTCAGACAGACAGCCACGGACTGGATCAGCACACAGAACTGGAGGGCTAATTTGCTCTCGGGTCCGGTGTGCAGCCGCACGCAGCAGCTGCCGCTGATAGGTCGGGAGCTAGCCGCGGTCCTGAACTGTCAAGAGGGGCTGGCGCTGAACTTCAGCACCATGGCGCTATCCCCTCCTGACAGATCAGGAACGCGGCTAGCTCCCTGCGAGCAGCAGTCCTGACCTATCAGCGGCAGCTGCTGCGTGCGGCTGCACACCGGAGCCGAGAGCAAATTAGCCCTTCAGTTCTGTGTGCTGATGCAGTCCGCAGCTGTCTGGCTGAAGCGGACAGCCATGGATTGAATTACACACGCAGTGTGAAGGCGGCCTTAGTCACATGCTGTCCATTTCCTTGTGATCCTTCTTGAGATGGTTCTACTCCTTCATTGGAGTCCAGATGTGTCTCATTAAACCAATGGGACTTGATTTGGAAAGGAACACACCTCAAAGTGCATATCAGACCAAATGAGAATCTGTTGCTTTCACCATTGCTATGTTACTCTTTCTGTTGCTCTGTTTGTCACTCTGTCTATTGCTCTCTCTTTCACTCTCTTTGTCACTCTGTCTCTCCCTGTCATTCTTTCTGTCACTCTCTGTTCTTTGGTCTGTCGCTCTGTCTGTTGCTCACTTTGTTGTTCTCTTTGTTGATCATTGGCAATCTCTCTGTATCTCTCTTTGTTGCTTTCTCTTTTTGTTGCTCTGTTACTCTGTCTATTGCTCTGTCTGTCTCTCTACCTCTGTTGCATTTTCTTGCTCTCGGTCGCTCTAGCTTTCACTCTTTGTCACTGTCTCTTGATCTGTCTATCACTTTGTCTGTCACTCTCTGTAGCTGTCTCTGCTCTAATCCAAACTTTCCTTCCTAGATCAACTTTCCCTATACTGCTTTCAGAGGAGAGTGTGCCTTTACCAGTTCTTGTATAACACCCGATGACGTGATATGGCCGGTCAATCAAACTAATGGCAGTAGGCAACATGGCTATGTAATTACAATGCATGGGAGGCAATCCTCACATGTTGATTGGCTTTTTAACAGCTGCAAAACGTGTGGGATGGGTACTCGACCATGTCTCATGCTTGCTTGATGACAGCAATTTAATATTTTTTATGTAATTGTTTATTCACATTTTTATCAAATTAAATAAACTTGGAAAGCTTTTATCGGAGTTTTGGAGCTGGAACGTGTTTTTTTCTATTTTGGATACACTTAGGGTGGCTTCACACTTGCGGACTCCTCCACAGCGTCCTGCGGAGGGGATCCTCAAGCTGAGCGCAGTCACCGCAAGCCCCTATCTTTATAATGGGAGCGCATGGTGCTGCGCTTGACTGGCATGATCGTGCACTCCCATTCACTGCAATATGTGATTTGTACGCAGGCGGATGCTCGCGCACAAAACACACACTCTCGTCCGCACCAGGAATGCAACATGTCACGTTACTGGTGCAAACGAGAGTGTGTGATTTGTGCGCAGGCATCTGCCTTCGTACAAATCACATATTGCAGTGAATGGGAGTGCACGATCATGCCAGTCAAGCGCAGCACCGTGCGCTCCCATTATAAAGATGAGGGCTTGCGGTGACTGCGCTTAGCTTGAGGATCCCCTCTGCAGGACGCTGCGAAGGGGTCCGCAACTGTGAAGCCAGCCTTAGAGAGCCCTTGGATTTCCTTGCTCCTTCCACATGATCCTGGAAGGGTGAGCTGGTTTCATTTTCTTCTTTGCATAGTGGCACTTGAGCACCCTGATGTTCAATAAAGTATCGAGCAGCGACAAGCACGAACACTCATCTTTACTAACATCGGAAAAATATGTCCATTATATTTTTCCTTTCTACCATTAGGCTGAAGGTTGTGAACCATAATAAAACACTTTTTGAGCTCTGGTTTTCCCCATTGGTGGAGTGAAGCTGAATTGGAATAACCCTCTATACAGGCTGAGTAATATTTGCAAAAAAGGAGGTGGAGACAGGTGACAGTTTCCATCAATTTTCTATCCTACACTGGACAAAAATCAGATTGGATAAACAAATGCTTATTCTCTTGACATCATACAACGACAAGTACAGCACATTTCATATCATAAATCCCTCAACACAATTGCCCCAACACATCCGATGATCCACCACTGTCGGATCCTTCAGATTAAACCTGACAACCCATCTCTTCAGGAAAGCTTACAGCCTACAATGACTACACTACCATCAGATCTGGTGCTGCACCACCACCACCACTGGGTAGGCCACATCACTACCACCACCCCCGTACAGCCGCCTCACCACCAGAGGAGCTGCCACAACCCCCAACCTACTGTCTCCACCCCATGATCCTATAGAATGTAAGTCTGTGAGGGCAGGGTCCTCTCCCCTCTGTACCAGTCTGTCATTATTAATTTGTTCACTGTAACATATATCTGTATTTTGCATGCAAACTCTTCTCATGTACAGCACCATGGAATTATTGGTGCTATATAAATAATAATAATAATATAATAATAAATCAATGCAGGAAAGTACAGTATGTCTTTTAACACTGTTATATTTATTGATTTTGTATAGATCATTCATCTGAATAATCTGAAAAGCTGTAATATCCAGTGATATGTTTTACTTGTAATACCAAGACTAACCACATGGTGTGCTGTTACATAAAGGCCCACCCATGAGCATCCAAATTATAAATAATGCAACATATGGAACAAATATAATGTTTTGCATATATTGTTTATGCTTCACATAAATTTTACATATATCCATCTACCACTGTAATTTTTTTTTACATCCAGAATCTACCAGGAAGCATTGAGAAGGCTGTAGAGTATATTACAGATAATTATAATTACCTGAAGAAACCCTATTCCATTGCCCTTACTTCATATGCACTGGCGAAGGCTGATAGGCTCCGGGACATCAATAAATTAATGTCTGCTTCTACAGGTAAAATACAAGCAATTGTGCAAAGTATTGTAATTGTAATAACTATAATTCCAAAATAATGATTTATTATATACATTTTAATACAACCCAAATTAAAAACAAAAGTTGGGCTGCTATGTAAAATGTATAGAAAAAAAGAATGGAATGTTTTCTAAATCTCTTATAGCCATACTTTATTCACAACAGAATATAGAACACAGAACAAAGATCAGAATGTGAACTATGGATATTTTTACATTTCATAAAAAAAAAATCCTCATGTAGAAATTGATAGCATTTACACATCTGAAAAAGTTAGGACAGGGCTAAGAAAATACTGAAAAGGTAAGAGGTACTGATGAAGAACAGCCAGAGGGACAATTTACAATGAAGTGAAATAACTGTGTATAAAAAGAGCATGATAAAGAGGCAGCCTTTCTCGGAAGCAAATATGTTCAGATTTAGGGGTCGGCTAATAATTTTTGCTTAGCGACTAGAGATGAGCAAACCTTTTGAAGTTCGGTCTAGTTTGCCAAACTTCCAGAAATTTTTGGATTGGTTCAATGGGAGGCAAAACCAAGTGAACAGAAGACATCTTCTGGGGGAACCAAAAATTGCCAAAACAGTACAAATTAGGGGCAGACACCGGGGAAAATGCCCTCTTTTCCCCAGAGTCAAAATTATTATCATGGCGCAATATGGATACATGGGACAAGGCCTGGCACAGTATTTCAAGCTTTACTGTTGATCAGGAACAGGGAAATGAGTGACATGTGTAGGCATGGTGCTCAATGAGCCCTGATAAATTCAGGAAACACACAAGAAGGAGACCCAAATAAAAGGATCGACTTTTCTAAAAAATTGGGGCCACACAATAGGAAAGTGGTATCAACTGACCCAGAAAAAAATGTAATGGCGCAGTCTGGATGCATGGGAGAGGGCCTGGAACAAGGCCTGGCATAGGATTTGAAGGTTAACATTTATTAGTAACAGGTGGATGAGTGACAGGTGTAGGACTGTTGGGCTGGAGGCTCTCATACCTCATGCAACAGCTCAAACATATTTTCTGCTAAGCCACACTTAGGTGGCACAAATATCAGCTTCATAGGTAGTGCAGTGACAGGTGTAGTCCTAGTGGGTTATGGTCCCTCATACCTCATCCAGCAATTCGAATAATTTTGATGCTGTTCCACACTCAGGTGACAGAAAACTAACCTAACAAATATTGAGGTTGATTAGTGACATGTGTATGCATGGTGATCGGTGAGCCTTGCTAAATTCACAAAACAGATAACAAAGAGACCCCAAGAAATTTAAAAAAATTAGGGCCAGCCACCCTGAAAGTGGAATCAATTGACCCAGAATAAAAATTGTATAATGGCGCAGCCTAGATGCATGAGACAGTGTCTAGAACACTAACTGGCCTAGCATTTAAAGTTTAGCATTGATTAGAAACAGGGGGATAAATGACAGGTGTAGGACTGTTGGGCTGGAGGCCCTTAAACCTTATGCAACAGCTCCAATAATTTTTTTTATGTGCCACACTCAGTTGGCACCAATATTAGTATCATAGATTGAGGTGAATCAGTGACAGGTGTAGGCATGATGCTCAGAGAGACTCAGAAAAAAAGTTGAATAATATTGGGATCAATGCAGCACACTAAAAAGTACTTTGCATAGTCTGCCCAGTCTACAACTGGGGTAGAAAAGTCCTTGGCGATGCATGTCTTGCTCATCTTGATGAGAGTTAGATGGTCTACACTTTCAGGGGACAGTTGAATGTGCTTATCCATCAGGACACCACAAGCAGCACTGAAGACACGTTCTGAGAGATCGCTGGAAGCCAGGCATGACAAAACATCGAAGGCTTGACAGGCGAGCTCAGGCAACTGTTCCATTTTTGAAGCCCCCAAAGCAAAAGGGTCTAACACGCCCCCTGATGGCATGTATATTGAGCTCTAGATACTCCTGCACCATCCTCTTCAGTCATTATGTGTCAGACCTGTACTCAGTTGTGCTGATGGACGGGATGGGTTAAAAATGAGTCAAACAAGTCTCAGAAATTGCTACTGACTATAGATGACCGAACCTGCTGATGGTTGGGTTCAACAGATCCTGTCAAACTTCTTTTAAAATCTGGGATTGGGATCAGACTTGAGCCCAAACACTGAAATCGGACTTTAAAGTTATTAAATGGTGGCTAGGCTGGCTGGGGGGAATGTAAATATAGCAAAACATTGATTAAACATCAGCATCATACTTACAGAATCCTTGTGCTTCTACTTCCGAACCGCTCATTAACTTCATGATTCATTCACTGCACTGGCTCCAACAGCCAATTACAGACACTCTTTCTCTGTGACAGTGCTGTTGAGCCCCTTACCTAGTGCCGGCGCCTGTGATTGGTTGCCATAGGCAATGGCACTGCCATCATAGTGTATTTGCATAGTGCATCCTAGTGATTGCATTTGCTCTTATGCTTCTGTTCTACATTATCATGAGTGTCAGTGTCTAGGATAGTGGGCAGGGGGTGTTTGATGAGGGGAGGGGGTGGGGACAGGTCTCAGCTTAGATAAGCACAGGTCTCTATTTTGTTTTATTACCCGCACTTACTGTGGACCGTCCAGTGCGGCAGCCAATCAGACTAAGAAATGCACTGATGGATGCTACACATTGTGGAAGACAGGCCTAATATTGGTATGAATGTTCCCCTTTCCTCCTGCTCCTTTTCCCCCTGTGCCGCCATCTAATTATGGGTGTTTTTAAGCAGGCATAGAAGTGGGATAGCACTGCTGATAATGGCTGGTCATGTGGATAGAGTATTCAAAGCAGGTCAGCATGGCACACTTGTCCCACATGGAGGCCCACATATTTGTGGTGAAGTGGTGTTGTTCCCCAGAGCTACTCACTTTTGCATACTGCAACTGAAACTCCACTATTGCCTGCTGCTGCTTGCAAAGTCTCTCCAGCATATGCAAGATGAAGTTCCACCATGTCAATACATCGAATATGAGGCAGTGAGCGGGAAGGAAGAAGGGACATTGTAGTGCAAAGAGGCGAGCAGGAACAACATGAGAATGCCATAAGCATGCACAGATTGCCAGCATTTTCAGCAGCAGCTATGACATATGTGGGTAACTTTTCAGGAAGCTCTGTATCGCCAAATTCAGCCCATGCACCAGGCAAGGTATGTGCGTCAAATCGGCTAGGCCCAGAGCTGCTATAATATTTTACTCATTGTTACACATCACCAGGCTGGGCTTGAGGTTCACCAGCAACTACCACATATGTCTGTGATGTATGTGATCTCCGTCCACAGCTCCTGCATGATGTGTGATTTGTCTCCCAAACAGATGAGTATCAGAACAACCTGCTGTCATCTCCTCCTGGCTGTGCTAAAGTTGGTGGTGCAGATGTCACTGAGACTAGATGAGGAAGTGGAGTAGGAGAAGGAGGCAATATGGACAGAGAAACATCCAGTGATCTTCAGTGGTGATAGGACATGCACTTGAATGCCCTCTGCCTCTGGCCTGGCTGCCACTTTAGTTACCCAGTGGGCAGTTATGGAGATACAATGTCCCTACCCATGCTTACTGGTCCACATATCAGTGGTTATGTGGATCTTAACATTGATAGCAATGAACAGTGCACATCTGATTAGGTTCGCAACCTGTGTGTGCAAGGCAGGGATGGCCCACCTTGAAAAGTAGTGGCGGCTGGGAACAACGTACTGCGGGACAGCCACCCACATCCATTTTTTAAAATGGTTCGTCTCCACCAGCCAGAATTGCAGCATTTCAAAGGCCAGTAGTTTTGAAATGCTGTCATTCAGGACCAGCTCTCGTGGATGGTTTTGGGGTACTTCCTCTTTCTCTCCAGTATTTGGGGGATTTAAAGTTGAATGCATCCATGGAAATTGTGGAGATGCTCCTTTACAATGCTGGTAGTGGGGGTGCAGTCACATCCTCTCCTTGAGTTTAGGAAGAAGACTGCAGTGGAAGAGGGAGCAGGAGGAGCCTCAGAACTTTCCTGGTTTTTCGTGCGTTGAATTCAGAGCAGGTGGTGCTCAGGTTCAGAACTTTTATGCCTCACTTCAGGCTCTGACGGCACAGCGTGCAAACCATCCATCTCTTGTGATTAGCACATTGCCTGAAGAAATGCCACACCAGGGAGCCCCTTAGAGCTGGCTTTTATGTGCTGATTTCCTTGGCATGGTGGTCAGTAGCATTTGGCTTATCGGATAAGGGCCACCTGCTATGCTTTGCACCCTGTTGCTGGTGTAAACAATGAGAAGGAACTGGAGTCACTGTCAGCCATCCAACTTAAGACTGCCTGAACATGTTCTCGCCTCCATTATGTCCAGCAGTATTCGGTCTTATGAAACGATGCAGAAAGTTCTGTGGCCTGCCTGCACTAGAGGAAGGTGTTTCATTTGGCATGTAGAAGGCACACATCAACCGCATCATCTTTCTGCAGCTGCTATACCAGCAACAACCCAGTCAAGGCCACCTCCTCTATTTGATTCTCTCCTTATGTACCCCCCCAAATAAAAAAGTAAAAAATCCAAGTAGAGAAGAGACAATATTAGGGTTTTATGCACCAGGCTGGATTGGGGCAGCCTGCACCAAGTTGTATTATGGCTGAATGCACAAGACTGAATTAGGACAGTCTGTACCAAGCTGTATTATTGCTATATGCATGACACTGATGTAGCGACCGGTGGTAAGGCCGCGGGTGTGTGTGTATGATCTTTCTCAACAGAATCCCCATACTCAGGTTTAACCGATAATAACTTTTCTTTACTGGCAAACATGTTTATATCACAGTCAACCGAACTATATGTGCACTTGTATATATTAGAGTCTCTGAATCTTCACTTCTGCCGGGTACGCAGCAAGAAAAGAAAACACAACAATGAAGATATCTTTCCCTAACTTTCCCTCAAATCACGTACCAGTCTATCACAGAAGAAGATGTCGCTCCCACGTAGCAGGCCTGGGGATCTCCTCAGTCTTCTTCTTTGGTCTCCTTCCGCAGGTAACAGAATTTTCTTTGTTAGTCTCTCCCAGTCTCAGGGCACACTGAGCAGGAGGGAGATCACGGCAGTACAAATGGCTCCCTCATGTCGGTCACGGCCACTGCACATGCACTCTGGGTGCTCGGCGGGCAAGGTTTTGCAGAGCGGCCAGATACACAGCACCAAAGTCCAGTGGCCCAGGATCAGTCACAGGGGCTTCTGCGGGGTGATTTTTCCGGCAAGGTGTAGCAAAGTAGCCCTCTTTCAACAGACATCCACAGGGAGATCTTCTCTGTCTCAGCTCTGTATCTATACTGACTTCCCGCCCTTTCTGTTCCTGAGCACAAGGCTGTTGGGGGAGGGGATCAGCAAACAATGTTTTTTTCCTCTCTGCAGTCATTTCAGCAATTGTCCACAAGGGGGCAGTATCGGACTGTGTAATGCTCACTTCAGTGTCCATTTCAATAATACAATCTGAATTGCTCACCTCACTACACTGAATTAAAGTGATCCTAAACCCAGAAACTGCCCCCCCCTTATCTTTAGACCTGTCCCTGCACCCCCTCTTATCATTCCTAGCCATCCCTTTTGCAGAAAAAATCGCTTTTGTAAAGTAAGAGAAAAGGTTATAATACTTTGACCTGTGTGAGTTCTCCCTTTCTGTGGAAGCCGAGATGGGACGGGCCTGTCTGCTGCTGCCTGGTAATTATGCACGTCCCTCTCTGCTTGCTGCCTTTCTGAGTGTCTGGCCGTGTCATGAAAGGGGGCGGGGCTCCGACATGACGCGATTTAGCCCCGCCCTTTCATGACGCGGCCAGACACTCAGAAAGGCAGCAAGCAGGGAGGGGCGTGCATAATTACCAGGCAGCAGCAGACAGGCCCGTCCCATCTCGGCTTCCACAGAAAGGGAGAACTCACACAGGTCAAAGTATTATAACCTTTTCTCTTACTTTACAAAAGCAATTTTTTCTGCAAAAGGGATGGCTAGGAATGATAAGAGGGGGTGCAGGGACAGGTCTAAAGATAAGGGGGGGCAGTTTCTGGGTTTAGGATCGCTTTAAGCTGGTGTGCACCAGTCCGTACTATGGCTGCATGCACAAGACTAGACTAAGGTTGCATGCACCATACTTGATTAGAGTAGCTTACACCAGGCTGTATTACAGCTGTATGCGCCAAGCTGGATTAGTAAAATTGACACAAGGCTGTATGAACAAGGCAGTTTTAGGCCTGTATGCACCAGGCTGTATTATTGCTATATGCAGGAGGCTGGATTTGGGAAGTTGGCGTCAAGCTGTATGCAAAAGGCTGTATTAGACCTTTAACACTATGCTGTCTTAGGACCGTATGCACCAGCCTTGGATGTTTCCAGAATGGCAGTGAAACCTGTGATCATGCAGGCCGAGACATGTGGTGCTCCAGCCAATCACAGTCATGCCAGTGTCCATAGTCTAAAAGCTTGTTAATTCACTGTACTGCAGCCATTTAAAAAGCTTAGTTTGGATACTGAACACAAATAGTAACACGGACTTCCGCTTAGATGTCCGTGATTAAAGTTTGGTGCCGGACAGAAAATGTCTTTTACGAACGCCGAACTTTACCATTCAGATTCAGTCATCAATAGTTACAAATTATAATTAGAGAAGAATTAACCTGTTTAGGAGAAGAGTTCAGCTGCTTTCTGTTTCCAAAGCACCAGATCAAACAGTGCTGTACTTGTGTGCGTGGTGCTTGGCCCAATGTGAGCCCTGTGCAGTGTTTTATTGGCTCATACTGGGGGTAAAAGCAGAGAGAAAACAGGGGGAGCCAGCACAGCCAAAAATTTGCTGAAAAAATAAATGTGTAAATACACCTGTCACTACCATACTGCATACAAATAGAGACATTTCGCAAAAGATTACCGAAATAATCTTTTGAGCCACTCTTCCACGCCAAGGAATGTCTCAGATAGAGTGGTCCTACTCTACATATTTTTAAATTTCTGATGTGTCCGTAGACAGCATAATACAATATAAAGAGGACCATATAAAGCTAACACTCACCTATACATGTCAGACAATGCTTCCCAAGGTGCCAGGTGGATCAGTGAATGAAGAGCAACTGAGGTCCCCACACCTGCGGCCTCCACCACAAGTGTCTGAGTTATTTCACAGTTAACCCTCACCGACTCAACCAGCTCTTAAGGGTAAAAGTAAGTCAAGTTCAGGTGAGTGAAGCTGCAGTAAACTAGCCTGAGGGCAGGAAGAGGTAACTGTGTGCTGGCACTTTGTTTTTCCTGGGGGTAAAAGCAGTCTTTTCGGGTCTTGTGTTTTTCTAAAATAAGACGAAAAATCCCCACCCTTCTGCCCCCAGAAGTGTTTTGCTTGTGGCTGGTTGTATGTAGATGGAGAGATGAAGTTCCAATAAGTGACTTCAGTTGAGGTTCAGGTCAAGTTCGAGCCCCAAACAGTGCACAAAAAAAAGTTTGGCAGAAACACCTGAACCCGAACTTCCATGGGTCATTGCTGTGCTCGTGTGTGATTGGTGCTCAGCACAAAGTGAGCCACGTGCAGTGTTTGATCGGCTAATACTGGGGGTAAAAGCAATGTTTTTGGGTTTAGTGTCTTTCCAAAATAAGAAAAAATCTTCCCTCTTCCGCCCCAGAAGAGTTTTGCTTACGGCTGTCTGTATGTGGGTGGAGAACCGAAATGACAATCAGTGACTTCAAATGGGATTCAGGCCAAATTCAATCCGAAACAGTGCACAAGAAAATGTTTGTCAGCACCACCCGAACTAGAACTTCCATGGGTCACCTCATCTTTAATTATAATGTCCTAAATGATTTTTTGTTACTGAAAGTTTGATGTATAATTGATATCACTAGAAGTTCATGATGTCATTTCATTTATTGTAGAACATGTGATCAAACTTGGGCCATATATACTAAATGGCTGTGTTGCGTTTTTCCAGGTAACATCTACTGGGCTGAGCCAGACTCTCGTCCACTTTCCATTGAGGCTACCTCCTATGCACTTCTTACCCTCTTAAAGTTGAAGATGTTTGAGAGGGCTGGACCATTGGTGAAATGGATCACAGAACAGAGATACTATGGGAATAATTATGGCTCAACACAGGTGAATTTTACTTAAAAATACATTTCTTATCTTTCTTAATTTTATTGTAGATTCTACAAAGCAGGGGCGTGACTACAACAGGTGCAGGGGTTGCGATTGCACCCGGGCTCTGCAGCCTAGAGGGGTCCCAAAAGTCCCTTTGGCCTATAGAAAAAGACTAATACTATTAAATATTTGCAATAATTGGGGGCCCCGTTGGAGCTTTCACATCAGAGCCCCTGGGCCTGAAGTTACGCCACTGCTGCAAAGTATTGTGCAGTGGAAAAAAGAAACAATAACTGCTCAACTCTATGTTGTATCTCCTATTTTGTCCAATTTTTCTACTTGATAAATTGAGGTTGAAGGTAAATTTTGTCAAAGATTGACTTGATTATATAAAAACATTCTGACTGTGACAGTGATCAACGAGTGGAAAAGGCGGCCACGAGAGGTGGGGAGTTCCCCTTCAATAGAAAGTCTTCACACAGAGGCTGGACCAGTGGCGCACCCAAGGGGGGGACCTACGTGTCTGGACCCCCCCCTTTGGACGGCCCTGAGAAGCTGGGGGGGCCCACCGCCACCCGCCCCGGTATTATTATTACCGCATCGGCACCCAGCACGGCCTCTTGGACCCCTACCTTGGGAAATTTCTGGGTGCGCCACTGGGCTGGACAGACATCTGTCTGGGAAGATTTAGGCTGGTTTCACATTTGTGCACGATGCGCAGCAACCCTGTGCACAGCAAAACGCATGCGCTATGCATTCCTATGTTTGAATATAGGGTGAATATAATATTGATTGAGTCAACATATTTCAGGGCTCCCTGGCCCCTTCCTCAGAACAAATCTACGTCATATTACCATGTGTCAGGGAGCCCTGAAACCCGTTGACTAATAAATCAATATTATATTCACCCTTTAATGTCTGGTGGAATACGACACTGCGGTTTTTAACCTTTCATCTCCCTACTTTCATTTCCTGAGAAAATGGCCCTTGGGTTTTCATTGTAAGCCATAATCATCAACATTAACAGATATAAACACATGAAATAGATCCTTCTGTGTGTAGTGACTCTATAATATATGGGCTTCACTTTATGTATTGAATTAATGAAAAATCAATTAAGTTTTTGATGATCTTCTAATTCACTGAGATGCACTTGTACATATACTGTAGATCTTATTCATTGCGAAGAAACATCCTTGGCCATGAGAGCTTAATATCTAAGTAAATATAAACATATGGTTCCAATATTGTCTGGAATACGTGCCCATTATGTTCAGCATAATTATTGTTTTTTATCATCTTTCTGGCATTTTGTTGAGTTCATATGTATCGAATCCCTGAAAATATGGATTTTCTACAATACCCAACATTTTAGGAAGTTTAAAAAATAAACTTAATTAACCTTGAGTCGAATTGCTCGCCTTTAATTGATACACATCATGAGACACATTGAGCCAAAAGGATAAAAAAATAGAAATTTATAAGTATAAGGCTAAGTTCACACTTGACTTTTCTAATTTGTTTTTGGTGCTGCAATTTTTATGAAAACAAAAACAGATCAGTCCCTACATCTGAAGCAAAGTGAATGGGATTTTCTATTTGTTGTGCAGACGCTGCGTTTTTTGACTGCTGCGTTACTGGTGCAGAAAGCAGATCCTGAAAATAATGAGCTCCATTATTCTGCACCACCAACATCCAATTAGTTATCCCACCGTGATCCTCAGTGATGTGTTTCTTCCTGGCATCGCAGGACCAGAGGGTAGTCAGTATGTTACTTTCAGGACCTGGGACCATGTGACTCAATCATATGGGGCACAGGTCCTGTAAGTTACCATACTACTCACAGGCATGTCCTGCTGGTGACCGGATGGAAGTCAACCCCCGGGCTCGCCATGGGATCTCGGGGAGGATAAGAAAGTGTCTGTGTCCCCCAGAAAAGGAGCAAAAAAGCTGCACAATCAGATGATGTATTTGTGATGATTTTTGCAAAAGAGGATTTGTTTTTGGTTTAGAAATTGCATCAAAATGGATATAAAAAAAAGAAGAGAACTAAAGCTGTGTTAACTTCGCTTTAGAAGCAAACTAGAGCTTCAGGGTAGCATGTCTAATGGGAAGAGTACAAAAGAAGTTCTGCATACTGTGTAATAGGATATAAATAGGGAAGACCAGAGTTGTAAGTAGTTGACTGACCATTGACCACAGGTAGGATGGTAGATGGAGATGGGAGCGGAGATGAATGTTGGCACAGAACTGTAGAGAGTCTTGTGGCTATATATTACTGTTGCTTATTCTTTGAGGTCATCTTCTTTCTTTCCAGATTTTCCAAAGCATTCTAGAAAAAACAAAAACTTGCTTCTGATTATTGTTGATTATTCTGTTAATTATGGTGATTATGGTGCACCTAACATGACTATTTTTTTTCCACCTCTTGTGCTCCAGTCAACGATAATGCAGTTTGAAGCTCTTGCTCAGTATCAGTTAGATGCACCGGCGGGTGTAAAAGACTTGGACATGGATGTCACCTTCAAGATTTCGGAGAAATCTCCAGTTAAAACTATTCGTCTCAATCTGGGTAATGCCTTAGTTCCCCGATCAGAACAGGTAAGACCCAGGAAGTTGATAGTACTGGTAGTATACATGAGAAAATGTATCCAATTGAAAGAAATTATCAAATTCCTATTCTCCAGAATATTCACGTTGTTCGAGAAGTCAGCACAAAAGTGGTGAGCTGCAACCGCCATTTTGCTGAACCGAAGATGGACAAATTAAAAAAATTAAAATAATACCTTAGACACAAATGACCCACCACCTTTGTAACCTGCAAACCAGACCTGTGCACCTTCCCTTGTCATTCTCATTCTCTTCAGCCACTGCACTTCATCTGTTGGCTCCTCTGCTGACTAAGCTTCTAGACCATAGGCCTAGTCAATGATGGAACCCATGGAATAGAGTGAAGTGGCCAATCGGCCTGCTGATGACACCGGAAATAATCTTTGCAGTCAAATATAATTAGTTAATAGTAACTGATTGTTAAGGAATTGATTAGGAATAGTGATGCGCGAACCCAAACTGTGAAGTTCGGGGTCCGTACTGAACACCTAGTGTTCAGGCACAGATCTTGAACACAGACTTTCCTGGGAAGTCCGTGTTACAGTTTGGGTTTGGGGGTGGGGGAGCTGTAAAAATAAAGAAAATATTTATTAATCAACATTATACTTACCACGTCCCACCACCCCGCCGTCCCGCTGCATCAACTTCTGGTGCTGCTCATTATCCAGATATTCACTTCAGAGGGGACCAACAGCCAATCACAGACGCTGTCACAGAGAATGGGCGTCTGCTCACAGAGATATGCAGCAGAGCTGAAGATGTTCCCTGTGGATTATGTCGGAGAGAAGGGTTTTTTTTGTTAATTAAAACTGGAAAAAAGGTTGTCTTTAGGGATGAGCGAGTACTGAAATATTCGGACTCTCTAGACTCGTAACGAGTAGGTCCCGACTCTTGGTACTCGTTATGAGTATAGCGAGTCCCATTTAAGTCAATGGTGAAGCGAGTATTGTGATTAATTCCTCCATTGCTGGACCTTATAAAGAGGTCTGGCAGCAGAGGAAAAACCTGCAATTCGCTAATTCATTGTTTAGAAGCCGGCAGTAAAAAGCCATAAGCTGTGAAGTCAAACCGGATTCTCCCGGATTGCCCCGGTCTAGTGCAATCTGGTACCATAGAGTCCCATGTTACGGGGCGCCGGATTGCACTGGACCGGGGCAATCCGGGAGAATCCGGTTTAGGGTACGATGCTAAAAATCGGTCAAAACCGGATTCAACCGGTCCGGTGCAATCCGGCACCCCGTAACATGGGACTCTATGGTACCGGATTGCTCCAGACCGGGGCAAAACGGGAAAATCCGGTTTGATTTTACAGCTTACAGCTTTTTACTGCAGGCTTCTAAACAATGAATTAGGGAAATGCAGGTTTTTCCTCTGCTGCCAGACCTCTTTATAGGGTCCAGCAGCAGAGGAATTGCATTTCCCTTGATTGACATTGGACTCGTTACTGTGCGAGTAATCACTAGGAAACTCGCAGAGTAACGAGTAGTCTGAGTACGCTACTATTCGTCAAGTAACGAATAGTAACGAGTAGACTCGGTCATCCCTAGTTGTCTTGTATTTTATTTCTAACTTTTTATTGGTGTTGTGTTTTTTTACTGCTTACACTATGAATTTCAGGCTTAGTGCCAGCAGCCAATACAAAGCTGGCATTAGCCCCTTTATTACTTAGCATGCCAATGCCACCAGGGCCAATGAAAAAGTCAGGGTAAAATGCCAGAAAATTGAGCTTCTGTTAATGGCCCATTTTCTAGGGCAGCTGCAATTCATAGCGGGGAGGCCCCAAAAACCATAAGCCACCCAGCGCTGAGGATTCCAGCCCCCAGCTGCCTAGTTGTACCTATCTTAAAACCAAAAATACAGCAAAGCACCACATCATATTTTTTAATTATTTCAAGAAATTCATGATATCATTAAAAAAAGGTCTTCGCTATATTTTTGGTTTCCCGCCATGTATATATAGGTAGCTGGGTGTAGGGGGTTTCCTGTACCTACCTGCTGTACCTGGCTGGCATCCAAAAATACGGTGAAGTACCACGTCATTTTTAAGAAAAAATATTTCAAAGAATAATTTTATACAAAGGGCTCAACTATATTGCAGTTTTGATGCTTTTTGGGGCCAGGAGATGCAGATGAACACATTAAACAAAATGCATGCAGTTTTATGCCAAAATTACACCAACAAAAGCATGAAACCCACAGCAAAAACTGTGCCTTGGTTTTGATGCTTTGTTTGGCCAGGAGATGCATATGAACACATTAAACACAATGCAACAAAAAAACATGAAATTTGCTGCAAAAACCGCGTTGTGGTTTTGGTTCCTTTTTTTGGGCCAAGAGATGCAGATGAACACATTGAACACAATGCATGCAGTTTTGTGGCAAAATTGTCTGTGATTGGCTGTTGGGTCCATCTGCAGTGAATATCCAGGAAATTAATGGGCCGCCCTGAAAGTACGAGCAGGTGGACGCCAATATAAACAGCATTATACTTATTTTCTTTTTTTTACAGCATCCTAGCCCCCATCCCACAACTTTACATTCCATGCTCAGGGCTCGGATTCAAGTTTGTGCCCCTCTTGACCCCGAGCTTTAAAAAAAAGTTTGGGCGAGTTTGTTGAACCCGAACATCAGCAAGTTCACCCATCACTAGTTAGAAATAAGATTTTTCTGGATTCCTGTGACTTTGTCTTTCACGTTGCAGACAAATGAACCAAGAAACTTTACAGTCGTTGCAAAAGGAAAGGGTCAAGGCACTTTAAAGGTAAGAACATAAGTCCTGTGAAAAATTACTTTTTAAACCACTCCCTTCCATTATGCCTAATATAAATAATAATGAAGTTCCCTTATTCAGACTCTATCATTCTCTTCACATTTGTGCTTTACGATATGCATGATATCCATTACAATGAAATATGATTAGTTTGTAATTTTCTCTGCAGCAAAATAATCTAATCTTAGTTAGAATATTTCGTTACTTCTACAGTATTTCTTCTACTAGAGCTAAGCAAATCTTTCACGAGTCAATTCCGGTAGATTCACTTAATTAAAGGGAAAAAAATTGAATTGTCCAGTAAAGGGTTACAAAAATACCTATACTAATAAAGAGAAATGCGTCAGCTCGCCCCTTATGTTCCAGCTCCATAGTCCATCAGCATGGTACAGAGCCACCCCAGTCCCCGGCTGGAAGGAACCCAAGGAGAAGAATTTCCAGCGAACAGTTATTCTTCACCAAATTAAAAGTCAGGCAGACAGTGGGGCACATTTATTGAGCCTATGATTTAGTATTGTTCAGAAATTCATGGTTTTAGTCTTTCATAGTGATTTTAACTTTCTTAGGCATTTCAGGGATAGCCCAATTAACTTCTTAATGAATCCAGAAGGATTACCCAAATTCAAGCTCTAACCACCCTTCTGCAGCCTGATAGTATATTTAAATTATTGGTTTTGTCATTCACTTGTAATCGATGAAAACATAATAGTCGAAACGCGTGGGTTTTATCTTCCACCCGCACTGAGGTTCTCACTGTCTGCCTATGTTTCATTCTGGTGAAGAATAAACTTGTGTACTGTACACACCTTCTGTGTTTGCTAGAGATTCTTACCTTTTCTTAAAAATGTATACTCACTCCTTCCATGTGCTCCTCATATCTGTCTTGCCACCTGTCTATCTAAAGTGAGAGACAAATCGAGCACAATGGGTCTTATCATTTAGGAGAACTTAATATCCTTAAAGGTACCTTTACACGCCGCAACTATCACTGGCGATTGGTAGCAACCGTACATGCGCGTGCATATTTTTAATGGTTGCTAATGATCGCCGATGCCGCATGTACACGCCGCAATTGCGCCCTCAACCTAAGGGAACGTGGTTCCCCGGAAGTTGAAACAGATCCTGCGGGAAACATCCGGTTGAATTTCGTCGCCGCTTCACACGCCGCAATCAGTAGGGGAATGTGTGCGTACATGTTCTGCGGCACTAAAACATAGGCGTGACAGACTCGTGTATTCCGTGACGCTAACACGCTGATTGGACAACGCAATAGCGTCCTGATTGGCCAGGCTGCGCAGGAAGGCTGGCTAATACATGACACCATTCCAATTGTGGAGTGAGAATGGTCAGCTCTTTAAATATGGCGCCCTGTGCAGGGACAACCAATGGTAACACAGTAGCCCCCACCAATCATCGCTGATGGGGCGCGGAAAACATCAAGCTGTGGCACGCCCCTTGGAAATCACTAGGCGACGGTGATTCCATCCCTATCGCCAGTTTACACGCCAATACCAGGGCAATTCACCATCCGGGTTGCCTCTGATTTTAGAACAATGCTCTGAAACCGCAACCTGGAGCAACTGCGAAAATCCCGATCACTTTCCCAAATTACACGCCGCAACTTCGTAGCAATTTCAAGGCAACCGTCACAAAAATCCCGATTGCCTGGCAGTTGCTACACCGCAGTGGCGGCGTGTAAAGGTACCTTAAGATTGCATGTGCTCACCTGGGCCAGTTGTATAAACCCACAGCTGATGTATACGTTCGTACAGCTGCCGCTGGATCCGCACCTCCACGTGCATAGTGGCGTATATACAGAAATCCAGGTAGTAGTGCTCCTACGATGTGCTACTGTTTCAGGAAAAAAGGACTACACGAGGACTTGCTGTAAGGGTATTTATTCTCTACATGTTTCGGTGCTGTCTCACCTCCTTCATCAGTGGTATCCCTGATGAAGGAGCTGGGACTGCATCGGAACGTGTAGGGAATAAATACCATTACAGCAAGATCTTATGTGGTCATTTTTACCTGAAACAGTAGAACAAACTACTACCTGGATCTCTTGCCACCTGACTGGCTCTTCTATCTTTTATCTTCTGTATTTTCTCTTACACCATCTTTCTTCTATCATTAAATGGTGCTCAATCCATGTCAAATAAATGATTCACAATTTATGTGACATTGTGGGGCCTAATAAATGGAAGACTAAGCTGGATCAAAGACACAAGAAGGGAGATAGAGAAAGGATAATAGTAAAAGGTTTATTGGAGAAGGTAAATTGAAGAAGGGTGATAGAAGGAAGGCGGATCGGAGAAGGAACATTGAAGATGGAAGACTGAGGAAAGAAGACAAAATAAGGAAGCTGAAGGAAGGAATATAGTGGAAGTAAAAAGAAAGAAGGAAGATAGTAGAAGGTAGGTTCAAGAAGTAAGATAAAATATGGAAGATTGAAGAAGGATGATTGAAGAAGGAAGATAGAAGAAGAAGACAGTAGAAGAAAGCGAGTCGAAGGTTTATTAAATAAAGAAGATTAAAAAAGTAAAATAGTAGATGGTAGGTTGAAGAAGGAAGAATGAAGACGGAAGATTGAAAAGCAAAGTTCGAAGAAGAAAGAATGAAGAAGAAGACAGTATAAGTCAGATTAAAGAAGGAAGATGGAGAAAGGTGGATAGAAGAAGGAAGATTAAAGAAGGGAGTTTTATGAAGGGTGATTGAAGAAGGAAGATGGAGAAGATGGAAGAAGGACGTGTGAGGAAGGGAGATTGAAGAATAAAGATTGAAGAAAGAAGATAGTAAAAGAAATATAGAAGGTTTGGTTAAAGAAGGAACATTGAAGAAGGAACATTGAAGAAGAAGACAGACTAAAGCAGATTAAAGAAGGCAAATGAAATAAGTAAGAAGAAAGACAGAGAAAGAAAGATTAAAGGAGGAAGAAAGAAGATGGAACAGCCAATTGGAGGATTGAAGGCAGTGGCGTAGGTCCATGGAGGGCCTGGAAAAGATGAGGGTATCATTTGTAATTAAACCCTTCCATGTCCTCTCTAATCTAGAGAGAAGGTGGCCAGTAAAGCGAATCACAAAACAATTCGAATACTAGTGAATCCAACTTTTCTATGTAACATTGAGATAACTGCAGTAGAAATTATACTGACTAACCGAACAATGGTGTTATCTGTTCCATAAGGGTACGGTAATTGTTCTTTCTGCACTCAATTGAATGGAGGCTTGACTATTGACTCAAAGAAGTAGAGTTGCCGTGTAGAGCAAAGTGGAAGGCAAAGTAATATCTTGAGCTTGTAATCAGATAGATCATATTCCAGACTACCATGGACTCCCAGTAGCGCTTTATATTAACAAGGATCACTGATTATATAGAATGTGCTATAGTCAACAACATATTGATATTGAGATAACCTTCATTTTTTATGTCACTTATGATAAACTTTCCTATGAATTCCATGTTTTCTAGGTACTGTCAGCTTATTATGCTATTGAGACAGAGAAGGAGAACAAATGCAACAATTTTGAACTATCAGTGAAAATTAAGGATGAACCTCTGGGTAAGATATTTGCACCTTCATATTATCTCTCATTCTAGAGTTTTCCATGTAAAGCGTCCACAATAGAAGATTATCCACAGACATAATAATATTAACAACAATAATTATTATAAAAATTCTAAACTATTGTGTTCCTGAATATACAGGAATCTCAATTTGTACAAATTTGTTGCAAGTGATCTTACAAAACTTTATTAGGCTGGTTTCAGATTAGCGTTCGCCGCTGCTGCGTATTGCGGTGGGGCGAACTTCGCAAGCCGATCGCAAGCACCGTCAATCCCCATGTTTAACATGGGGATGCACGGTGTATGCGGTGGTGTGCGGTTGGCCGTGGGTTCTCATTGCCCTCCATGTGTGATTTGTACGCATGCACAGGCTTGCGTACAGAACAAACATCCCCGGCCACATAGCATCTGCAACATGTACGCAGCATGTTCCAGATTCGGTACAGACACGAATGTATGATTTGTACGCAAGCCTGTGTATGCGTACAAATCACACATGGAGGGCAATGAGAACGCACGGCCATCCGCACCCGACCGCATACACCGTGCATCCCCATGTTAAACATGGGGATGGACGGTGCTTGCGATCGGCTTGCGTTCGCCCACCGCAATATGCAGCGGTGGCGAACACTAATCTGAAACCAGCCTTAAAATCTGATTTTTTGTTTATTTTTTTAACTTTTATGACTTTCAAAATTTCTACATAGAGTATGTAATATTGGCCGTGGGCCTTGAAACACTGGAAATCTTCATCAAAATATCATTATCACTTCATAAGACAAAAGGCATAGTGTCATAACTTGTAGCTCATGGGACCCGATGCAAAAGCTCCAATGGGCCCCCCAATTATTGCAAACCTTTAATAACATTAGTATTTTTCTATAAGTCAAAGGGACTTTTGGGGCTCCAAAGGCTCCAGGGCCCATGTGTAATTGCAACCCCTGCACCTGTTGTAGTTACACCCCTGCATAGACAATGTGTAGATCGATCTCTACCTTGCTTAGGGACTTTGGCTGGGCTTCTACTGGTGAAGTACAAAGGTTACACTAGTCTGTCTCCATAGTATCCACTGCTGGCAGTTCCTTATCCTGGATCCCTGTGGACACTCCAGATCTCACCCCTAGCTGGCCAAGTCTCTCCTCACAGAACCTTATGGATACCTCCACCAACTGGACCAGCCTATCCGAGATTACACAGAGCTCCCAGGATCCTCTCCACAGACACAGCCAGTGTTCCACAGTCTCTTCCCCTCTACTGTCTGGTCTGTATGGGCTGCCCCTCTGGATTTGTGGCATTTAACCCTCCTGGTGCTATATCACTGAATTTCTGTATAGGGGATCACCACGTTAATGCTCCGCTATGAGAGTTCGGTGTCGCAATCCAGAGGGTCCTCCCCTCAGACATCTTCTTTGTTAAACCTTTCTTAATAAATATACTTGGTTTTACTAATTTCACTCTCCTGTCTCTTGAATATCAGGTATTCAGTTACCACTGCTCCATCAGTGGTCCTGTAAGTCCAATTAACATCACCACGCCCCAAGAGTGTCTTGACAAAATGAGTGTTGGATAGGCTGGTCCAGCTGGTAAGGTTATCCATAAGGTTTTGTGAGAAGAGGCTTGGCCCGCTAGGAGTAAGATCTGAAGTGTCCACAGGGATCCATGATAAGGAACTGCCAGCAGCGGATACTGTGGAGACAGAGGTATTAGTAACATGCACAGCAGCAGTCTTCCTATTGCAGAACACTACAAATTGTGACCTAGACAGAGGCAACTTCAAAGAGAATGAACAAGTTGCCCAGGCATCTTCCTTAAGGGGAGGATGCCTTTTATACACGGAGAAGTTCTGCACTCAATATGAGTCCTAATAGAGAAAATGTGTTCTGCTGCTTTTAAATGTGTGCAGGAAGTGGCGTGCACATCCTCAGAGCATTCCCAGGAGACCTGTTAAGAGGACGCAGCCTCCTAGCAGAGAATGAAGCAGATGGCCGCATGGATCCACAGACAGGGTGAGCAGGAACAGCGGAGCTGTGTGATAGGTATCAACATCCCTGTGTAGCAGAGGCCAGACCTGGGGCCAAGAACATGACAGTACCCCCCCCCCCACCCACCTTACACCACCCTTTCAGCTTCAAACCTGTCAGGAACATTCTAAGGAGACCCAGAGCATCAATATTTTCCTCAGGCTCCCAGGATCTCTCTTCAGGACCGTAACCCTTCCAGTAAACCAGAGAGTGTCCTGCCAACTGTTTTCTTCATTGCCAGCATGTCCTTAGCTTCATAGATGTCCTCGGCACTGACAGGAGAAAGAAAATTACCTGGATCCTGGGAGTAGCGACGGAGAACAACCAACTTTAGCAGGGAGACATGAAAAGAGTTATAGATCCATAAGGGGGAAGGCAGTTTCAAATGGTAGCACACCTTGTTGACCCGACAGAGCACTTCAAAGGGGTCGGTGTAGCAAGAAGCCATCTTGTAAGAGGGGACCTTAAGACAGATGTGCCTGGAAGATAGCCATACCTTATCTCCGGGTTGGAAAGGTGATGAATCCAGATGTCTTTTTTCTGCATGCTCCTTGGTTTGGACAAATACCTGCCTCAGTGAGGTCCTGGTCTCCAGATCTTCGTGAAGTCCTTGGCCAGAGACGAAGCGAGAGGCAATGGAGTCAGAATCCCCGAATACTGTCCGTAAACAATGAAAAATTGGGATAGAGGAGAACTCACTGACATGGTTATTGCAGGAAAATTCCGCCCACAGCAGCAGTATAGCCCAGTTACTGTGGTGTCCATTCTCGAAGTGTCGCACATAGTTGGTGAGGACATGTTTCACTCACTCCACTTGGCCATTAGATTGTGGGTGATAGGCTGAAGAGAAGTCCAGCGTGACATCCAACAGCTTACAGAGGGACCGCCAGAATTGGGAGTTGAATTGAACCCCTCTGTCAGAGACAATGTGAAGTGGAAAACCGTGAAGCCCAAGGACATGCTAAATGACGAACACTGGGAGTTTAGGAGCGAAAGAGAGACTAGACAGAATGAAGTGTCTCATCTAGGAGAACCGGTCAACCACAATCCAGATTACTGTACAACCGGATGATGCTGGTAGATCCTTGAAGAAGTCCATGGCAATGTGCTGCCAGGGAGCAGACAGAATTGAGAGTGGAAGAAGGTGACCGTCTGGCAGTTTCTTGGGTGTTTTATTGCTAACACAGTAGGGGCAGGCTGCAATGAAGTCCAGAACATCTTGGCGCAAGGTGGACCACAAGTAGTGTCGAGATATCAGCTGTAATGTCTTCTTTTGACCGGTGTGGCCAGCAAGCTTAGACGTATGACCTCAGCGTAGGACTCACTTCTTGTCTCTCTCAGTTACAAGAGGCTTACAGGGGAAGCTGCGACAGCCTGACTGGAGCCACCGTTATCATCCTAGACGGTTCAATGATGTGCTGAGGCTCCTCCTTTAGGTCGTCAGACAGGAAGCGTGTCAGCTTTGATATTCTTCTCTGCAGGACGGAAATGGAGAGAGATATTGAACTGAACATAGAATAAGGACAAACGAGCCTGGCAAAGGTTGAGTCTTTGAGCAGACTGGAGATACAACAGATTTTTATGATCAGTGTAAATGATGACTGGATTAACTGTGCCTTCAAGCAGATATCAATAGTATATATGTGAATGCTCCACGCTGCCATGAGATGAAAGGACCACAAAAGTGTATCAGGAAGGGTGGCTTTATTCAATGCGTTTTGGAGCTATTTCCATGCTCTTTCCTCAGGAAACCAACCGAATTACATATGGTACTCAGAGACAGGGACAACAGATAACGAAGCACATTATCGTCACGTAGTCCTGGGAGGTTACAACTACATCATATGTAATATGATCCTTTAAATCAACAACTTCATTCTCCACAGTTTGTTCCTGCATTTCAAGCAGATATCGCCATTCTGCTAAGGCTAACTTAATTACCAGTAACTTTCTATCCCCGATTGAGTAGTTATGTTTGAAGGGCAATAATGCCTTGGAGAAAAAACATCTTACCAGTAGGCAGCATTTATGTGAGGACTGCTCCGGCTTCGGATGAAGGAGCATCCACTTCTAGGAAAAACTGCTTTTTGATCATCGGTGTGTGAAGAACTGGAGCGGTTAAGAAGGCTTGTTTGAGGATGAGAAGGCTAACTCGGCCTCTGAAGTTCAATCCTTTGGCTTGGAACATTTTCAAGTCAGGGCGGTGAGTGGTCTAACCAGAGAGGAAAAGTGGGGGATAAATTCCGGATAGTATTTGGCGAATCTCAGGAACCGCTGAATGGCCTTGATTTCCACTAGTTTGGGCCATTTAAGCATGGCGGATACCTTCTCTGGATCCATCTTGAGACCTGTATTGCAAATGGTATAGCCAAGAAAGGGTAAAGACCTATGTTTAAACAGACATTTTTCAAACTTAGCATAGAGACGATTTTCCCTTAATCTTTGAAGAACAAGACAAACATTCCACCTGTGTATCAGGGGAAAACACCAGGATGTCATCCAGATACCCCACCACACAGACGTACAGCAGGTCACAGAATATGTCATTGACAAACTCCTGCAAGACGGCAGGTGTGTTGCTTAACCCAAAGGGCATCACCTGATATTTATAGTGACCATCTCGCGTGTTGAAGGTGGTTTTCCACTCATCTCCAGATCATATCCTGATGATATGGTAAGACCCACGGAGATCCAACTTGGTGAAAATCCTGGAACCTCAAAGATGATCAAAGAGCTTTAGAATTAAGGGGAGAGGGAATGTGTTCTTTACTGTTACTAGATTGAGACCACGGTAGTCGATACAGAGGCAAAGAGACCCATCTTTCTTCTTGATGAAGAAGAACCCAGCTCCAGATGGGTAGGAGGACTTCTGGATAATCCCTCTGGTGAAATTCTCTTTGATATAGTCAAACATGGCTTGAGTCTCTGTGGGAGAAAGAGAGAAGAGCCTACATGGAGGTGGAGTAGATACAGGAATTAGATTGATGTGACAATCATAAGGCCTGTGAGGAAGGAGAGTCTCAGCTTCTTTCTCTTCAAATACATCTGTGAAGGACCAATGGGCAGAATGTAACCCGGGTAATGCTTCAGGAGACCACAGGGTAGAACCAAGCCATACTGGTTTGAGGCAGTGATTGTGACAAGACATTAAAGGACATCTCCAGATAGCCAGTCCAGGGCAGGTTCATGGAGACACAACCACAGAAGTCTTAGTAGAAATGGTGGAGAAAGATTTGGTAACACATAGAAGGTAATTTCCTTCTTGTTGAGTGTTCCGATTTGAAGCTCCACCTCTTTGGTGATAGCCGGAATGGGATCCTTCAGGGGTCTTTCATCTACAAAGATGATGCGTCAGTACTAGGGATCAGTGAGTATAATCGTCACTATTCGGTACTCGCAGAATAGTAACGATATTCGGGCTACTCGCTACTCGCTACTCCCCGAGTTTCTTGTGATTACTCGAGAGTAGCGAGTAGTCCATTCACTTTCACAGTGTATCTATATACACTGCGAAAGTGCACTAAAAGTGAATAAAAGTTGTTAAAAAATAAAAATAATATCATACTCACCCAACCGATGGCTGTACCGGGGACCCGCAAAGAAGACATCCGATGTACGAGAAGGACCTATGAGTCTGACAGCCAATCAGATGGCTGGTGGCGATCTGGCCAATCAGATTACCAGACGCTACAAACCACCTGATCGCTACCAGCCACCTGATTGGCCAGGTTGCCAGGTCTTGAACGTGCATCAATCACCTGGCAATCTGCCCAATCAGGTGGCTGGTAGGGATCAAGTGGTTTGTGACGTTAGGCAATCTGATTGGCCAGATCTCTACCAGCCATCTGATTGGCTGTCAGACTCCCAGGTTCTTCTCGTACATCGGATGTCTTGTTTTCTGGTCCTGTTGCAGGCGTTTAATGTGTGATTATGGTATTTTTTTATTTTTTAACAATATTTATTCACTTTTAGTGCTCTTTTGCAGTGTGTATATATATATATATATATATACAGTATATATATATCTAATATATAAAGCTGAATGTGTGTATGTTTGTGTGTGTGTGTGTATGTGTGTATGTATATCCAGGATTGGCATCTACACCGTCGCAACTACAGCCACAAAATTTTGCACAGTCACACATCTGGACCCCGAGAGTGTCATAGGCTATGTTGTGAGGCGAAATTTTAACCCTGCGCGTTCCAGTTCACCAAACAATTTTGGCCCTATCTACATAATGGGGAAAAAGGGAAAGGAAAAGTGTTGGAGGAAAATCGACAGCTGTCAGCTATAGAGACAAAATTTTGCACAGTCACACGTCTGGACCCCGGAGCGTCATAGGCTATGTTGTGAGGCGAAATTTTAACCCCGCACATTCCAATTCACCAAAAAATTTTGCTCCTATCTATATAATGGGGGAAAAGTGACAGTTACCAGTTGACAGTTGTGAATGAGAGGGGCTTAATGATAGCGCCAAAGACTAACAGCACATACCAGCATATAGTCACTAAGTTGGGGCCCCAACAGGAGATATTCACCACACACAGGGACATGTATACACACCACACGCACACAAAGAGTAACAGCAAGTGTATAGTCGCTAAAGTGCAGCCCCAGCATTGGATACTCACCACGCACCCGAACAAACACACACCACAAAGAGACACACACAACACAGAGACACACACCCCCCCAAGGGGACACACACACACTCTATAGCAACACATGCACTCACCCCACAGGAACACACACACACCACAAAGAGACACACATAACACAGACACACATACCACACAGACCCCCCCCCCACAGGGACACACACACATAGCCACCCTATAGGGACACATGCACTCACCCCACAGGGACACACACACCACAAAGAGACACATACACACCACACAGACCCCCACACTGGGACACACACACATACTCACCCTATAGGGACATATGCACTCACCCCTCAAGGACTCACACACACCACAAAGAGACACACACAACACAGACACACAGACACCCCACACAGACATCCCTCCCCCCCACAGGGACACACACACATACACACCCTATAGGGACACATGCACTCACCCCACAGGGACACACACACGCACCACAAAGAGACACACACAACACAGATACACACACACACGCCACACAGACCCCCCCACAGGGACACACACACATGCACACCCTATAGGGACACATGCACTCACCCCACAGGGACACACACACCACAAAGAGACACATACACACCACACAGACCCCCACACAGGGACACACACACATACTCACCCTATAGGGACACATGCACTCACCCCACAGGGACATACACACGCACCACAAAGAGACACACACAACACAGATACACACACACGCCACACAGACCCCCCCACAGGGACACACACACATACACACCCTATAGGGACACATGCACTCACCCCACAGGGACACACACACACCACAAAGAGACACACACCACACAGACCCCCACCCCCCCACAGGGACACACACACATAGCCACCCTATAGGGACACATGCACTCACCCCACAGGGACACACACACGCACCACAAAGAGACACACACAACACAGATACACACACACACGCCACACAGACCCCCCCCACAGGGACACACACACATACACACCCTATAGGGACACATGCACTCACCCCACAGGGACACACACACACCACAAAGAGACACACACCACACAGACCCCCACCCCCCCACAGGGACACACACACATAGCCACCCTATAGGGACACATGCACTCACCCCACAGGGACACACACACCACAAAGAGACACATACACACCACACAGACCCCCACACAGGGACACACACACATACTCACCCTATAGGGACACATGCACTCACCCCACAGGGACACACACACGCACCACAAAGAGACACACACAACACAGATACACACACACACGCCACACAGACCCCCCCCACAGGGACACACACACATACACACCCTATAGGGACACATGCACTCACCCCACAGGGACACACACACACCACAAAGAGACACACACCACACAGACCCCTCCACACAGGGACACACACATACACACCCTATAGGGGCACATGCACTCACCCCACAGGGACACACACACACACCACAAAGACACACACAACAGAGACACATACCACACAGACCCCCCCCCCCACAGGGACACACAGATACACACTCCAGGGACACACACACCACACAGACAGACACAGATGTGCACAAATCACCTCACACAACTCGCCTCATACGTGTGCTATCTTTATTTTCCAAACATAACCATTTGATTAAAAACAGCCAATGTGCAAGACATGTGCCATATAGGGAATTAAGGCAGATGTCAGTCACATGAGCTGTCTATTATGTGTATGTGTGAGGTAACATATACTGCCCGGCCGGGGGGAGGGTTTACTGTTGGCTGGAGATTTATTAGGCTGCTTATAGCAATCAATCACAGCTCAGCTTCTATTTTCCTACAGGTCATTAATATGACATATTCACATTCTATTTTGTTATAGCTAACAGCAGTTATTTATTAACCCGGGCGTAACCAGGTACTGCAGCTAGTATATATATATATATATATATATATACTGCGAAAGTACTCGCCCGGCCCATTCATTAACATTGGACTCGCTATACTCGCAACGAGTACCAAGTATCGGGGGACCTACTCGTTGCGAGTATAGCGAGTCCGATTAGTTCTGTACTTGCTCATCCCTAGTCTGTACCATTGCAGAGGAACAATTGGAATCCCAAATCGGCTTGATAGACGTTTTGCATGTCGAAAGCGGCATACATAGACAAGTACAAAAATCATTAAAAAATCAAGGCACAGACATTACAGGAGAAAAGAGGACCCTGGCTATGAGGCCTCTTAGTGTACAAGGGGTGGGTGAAGATACAATAGGTGAGGGTAGAGAACCCTGCCCACAAGGGCTCCCAGTCTACGAGGGATAGGTGAGGATACGGTAGATGAGGGTAAAGGACCCCACTTTTGAGGACTCACAGTCTACAAGGAATGGGTGAGGATTTAGTAGCTAAAGAGAAAGGACTTGCCCGCGAGGACTCACAGTCTACCAGGGATGGGTGAGGATACAGTAGGGGAGGGTAGAGCCTGCTGTATGATGGTATAGTGGACTGAGAGTCACTGCAAGTTTTATGCTTTTCAGAAGAAGTGGGTCTTCAGGTTTCTTTTGAAGGTATCCACGGTGGGCCAGAGTCTGATATGTTGGGGAAGAGAGTTCCAGAGTATGGGGGATGCACTAGAGAAATCTTGTATGCGGTTGATTGAAGAGGAGATAAGAGCAGAATAGAGAAGGAGCTTTTGTGAAGATTGGAAGTTCAGAATTTGGGTGTAGGTAAGTACCAGTAGACTACATCACTGATGTACAGTGGAGACAAGTTGCAGATGGAATTGTATGTCATAGTTAGTGTTTTGAACTGGAGTCTTTGTCAATGGGAAGACAGTGAAGGGATCGGCAGAGAGGAGAGGCTGGGGAATAACGGGGGTGATGAGACTCAAAAATCTAGTAATTATTGGTTACACACTAGAGTCAGACAATAAGGGAAACTTTGTCTAGTGAGTGGACCGCTCAAAGTTAATTAAACAATTAATTGAAGCTGCTAGATGGCCTTGGGGGGATTACTGTGTAAGATCCCTCCTAATAAAGACTTTTTGTATGTTGAGTGTGGGCCCAGCGCTAACAAACCCTTAGGCTGCCTTCACATTTGCATATGGGAAGGCAGCGTATGCTGCGTTCCCATACGCAGTCAAACGCATGCGCACTGCGTTCCTATGTTTAACATAGGAACGCATAGTGCCTGCGTTTGCTGCGTTCGGGTGCGTATGCGGACGATATCTGCTCCCTCCAGGGTCCTGCGTCCGCACCCGGGACGCAACATGTTGCATTTTTTGGAGTATGAAAAATCCGCAACCATCCGCATGCGGACACCTGCGGATATTATTAGCATTGCTGTCTATGGATACGCAAGGCTAAGCAACACATTGCGTATGACTTGTTTTGGGACGCATGCGGACAGCATAGTGCGCATGCCCAGAAAAGGTTTAAAGGTAGACGTCCACTCTCCACCCATGAGAATAAACGCATGCGGATGCATAAACGCATGCATACGCAAGGAAACGCTGCGTTTTTTAATAGGATTTTGTATGCACTGGCGTATAAAAAAAACGTGCGTTTGACTGCGTATGCATGCATATTGCCTTGCGGATACGCATGCGCATCATACGCTGCGGCGCCAAACGCTAATGTGAAGGCAGCCTTAGACAATGGCTATGTAATGAACACAATACATTTGTAAAAATTAACCGTTTTTTCGGATGTTTATTAAAAAGATATATCTTGGATAATAAAATTCTATGTAAAAAAATATATAGCACAATTGTATGAAAATTAAAATTTCTTAATTTTTTTTTAAAAAACACCGTAGTTCAGGTGCCATTTAGTTACACCACGCTTGTGATATTACGCCTGGTCTTTTATATGGGATCCCAATTTTTGGATCACTTGTATCCCTTTTACCGTCTGTGGGATCCTGAGGAAGATATAATGTGTTAGTAACTTTGTGTAGTATTGTAGGTGACCTTTGTGATTGCCTTAACAAGGGTTACCTTACCTATTGATTGTCTTTGTATTTTGATGCTTTCTATATTCTGTGTCAGTATCTCTTCATGTTGCTGTTCTTCCTACCAAAGGGAACGCCTTTATCAACATATTTGTCCTAAATCTCTTGCAGGTGATTCTTTTTAGCTATACTCAGTGGTATTAATGTCTTTTGCAGACGTCCACAGGCTGGCTTTCTCTTCAGCTGAAGTAGTGGGTGTCTTGAATCTGTGGGATGTAAATCTAGGATTTATTCCTGTTTATGTCATGGTGTCTATCTAATAAATATCTTGCTCATGTCTACAGTGTTGTGTCCTGGATCCTTAGGTTAAGCCTAGTTCTCATTCCAAAAACAATGACATGTCATAGAGAAAACTGACTGTCCATAAAAGGCACAATTTTTGAATTAATTAATATGCGAATGAGGGTGAAGCTCTATTTGTAGATCTGAAGCCTCTGTCACTCCAGCTCTATTCCCTGCTCAGCACCAGCTCTCCCTGCTTTATTGATGGTTCCTTTGCCTGAAGTAAAACCTTAACAAGGCCTGTCCTTTCCTAAGTTGCTAAGAAATCAGTGGTTGAATTGATATGCAAAAGAGGCAGAAGAGCAAGAGAGGCTGAAGATATATTTGTAGATCTGAAGCCCCTGTGACTCCAGCCTTATTCCCTGCCTGGCACCACTTCCTCCTGCTTTACTGATGGCTCCTTTGCCCGAAGTCACAGAGCATAGAGACCATCAGTCAAGCAGGAGGAAGTAATGCTGGGCAACAAATAGAGCTGGAGTGACAGAGGCTTCAGATGTACAAATAGATATTTAACCTCATGTATATAATAATTCAAATGCTGATTCCTGAGTGAAAGAGGCACATACTGGCCATCTAAAGATATTGTTGTATTTGTCTATGGCAGTTAGTCAGGGCTGTAGTAAGGTAACCTGCACTCTATCACTCTCTTTTACAAACTATGTGCTTTATTTCAATGTCTGTTTTCCTATGTGCTTTTGCCATCCATTTTCACTGCCCCATCCTCCCTCTATCACACCTCATCCACATCAGCCCCTCTCTCCTTCCCTCTACCATGTATAACTCCCATGCTCTCTTCACCTTACTGAACAATTGCAGTCCATCATATTCAAGGATATTGCATCATAAACCATGTCACATATCCAAAAACTATTTGCTCTTTCTCTTTTTACTGCTGCTCCGGTCAGGTGATATGTCTTCTAATCCTGACCCTACCAGTTCTCTTCGCTCTGGAAGTGACTTTAGACTAACATCTGCACTAATCTGAACCTCCCACTATCGGTTCCAAGACTTCTCTCGAGCTGAACCAATTCTCTGGAATGCTCTACCCAAAGAAATTAGGACTATCCACAACTTACATAGTTTTAGACGCTCCCTAAAAACATCTTTTTAGGGCGGCCTATCATTCTACCCAATCTAAGTCATTTAGACATAGGGTATTCACTATTTCTCTGAACATATCTGCCAAACTCCATCAGACCCAAAAGCTCTACACAGATTGGCTGGTGGCCTCTTATTTCACTCTTATCTACTCCACATTTAATGAAGATGGCTGGACCATCACTGTAAATAAGCACCTTTACTTTGTGTCATCCCCACCTCATTGTAGATTGTAAGCTCTTATGAGCAGGGCTATCAATTATTTTTTACTTTAATTATTGTATTTTTCATAACTGTTTCTTATGATTGTATATGAACCTCTGAATTGTAAAGCGCTGCGGAATATGTTGGCGCTATATAAATAAAGATTATTATTATTATTATTATTATTTGAGCTACAAAGAGCTACATGTGCATAGAAATAGTTTGGGGTCTGAAATGATGCTGACAGATTCCCTTTAAGCAAATATATGTGAAATGTTATTTATCCTACAATTTCTCCCACAGTTAAGAGACCTGAAGACGCAAAGTCAACTGTTTCCATTGATATTTGTTTCAGGTAAGTGTCATAATTTGCTAATTCTACTTCATTAAGTAGCATACCAGCTCTCACTATGCCATTATACATAACAAAAAATAAATACCGGTAGATAATAGTTTCCATCATTATTTCTTTACATAGAAAATGTAAAAATTGCAGTACAAATACATGAATCTAAGGCCTCATTCACAACTCTGTGTTTAAATATAGACGTGAAAAATGTCAATGTTTTGTATCAGTGTGTCATCCGTGTGTCCGTTTTTACTATCAGCGTCATCGGTGTTTTTCATGCATGAATAAAGAAATAAATAACAAAGTTTCTTCTATTATTTGCAATGTTAAAACGTACAGCACATGGACGACACATGGATACATATCATGCTATACTTATTGGACACACAGGCTAAGAATAGCAGCCTGCAGTCATCCAAGATTTTGCCAAATCTGGTGCTTACCTGGTTCTTTTAAATTGCCATGATGTGGTGGCAATTGGGGTAATATAAGGGGTTAATGACAGCTTTGAGTTGACAGCTGATATCCGGCTCTGGATTTGTGATGTACAGGTGTCTAAGAGACCCCCACATTACCAATCCTGCAAGAAAAGAGTTAAAGAATACAGATCTAGAGAAAAATCATCTATTTGAAATTTAAAAAAACTCTGACACCCTCTTTTACCTATTTATTAACCACAAACATACCCTTGCTGCTCCGACGGTAACCTACATGAGGTCCTGCCAAGCTCCCTGTCTCTTCTACATCAAGACGTCATGTTGTGAGGTGAAATTAAAGTGACCGCTCAATGCGAGGTCTGGCACACAAGGATGCCTCAGAGAGCTGCAGCTGTGAAAGTAGTAATGTGAGTGAGGTGAAATCAGGTGACCTCACCGCTCTCACAAAGGTGGCTGTCAGAGCCATCATCATGTGCTGGACCTTACAGTGAGAAGTCACTTCAATGTCACTGCTCGGTGCGAGCACCCCGGCTTTGCTACATGATGACCTCGCGCCAACTCCACTCTTGTCCATGTCATTATATAAATGCTGTTTAATAATTTGTTCATAGATCTTTCCTGGTATAGAAGTCAGGCTCTGAGGTGGCACTCTTATAATTTTGGCTATGAGGGCACACTCTTAACATTTATATTTTATTCATTTACTCCCTATTTAATATTATTGCTTTAATGACAGAACCCCTTAGTTATTTCTCCATCCACATTAGTTTGTAGGGCAATTCTTCTGCATTTACCCCCATTTTTTTTCCTTTTGCACCCTCCGAACCTTTGCTATGACCATTTTACAGCATGAATGTTCAGGTCCCCATTGACTTATATGGGGTTCAGGGTAAAGTTTGAGTCAAGTTCAGGTACCAAAACAAATTTTAAGTACAGCTCAGTCTAACCAGGCTAACCCAAACATCCACAGGTCTACTTATCCCTAGCTGCAAAAGTACATCAATTTTGATTGCAACTCTAAAAAAAATCGTAGAACCAATAAAAGAGAAAGTATCAGGTTTGTTGTTACAGGCTGAGCCTGAGAGTAAGGCAGATAATTCAGGATCTGTGCTGATATCATCATACTCAAAATGTGTGACAAGTGAAGGCTGTCAAGGTTACTGTTTGCAAGGATATCTGTTGTGAAGGCTAAGGGAAACAGGGGCACTTGATCTACCCCTCAAGCTAGGAAACCTGACTCAGAAGTACTCCTGAAGGTGGAGAGGCCTGAGCCTCCACCGTGGCCCTGCTGCTGTATATCCTTGAACTTATTCCCACCTTTCCATCTCCCAGTCCTGGGAAGTAAAGAAACCCACAAATAAGGACAGACAGGGGGAAAAGAACCAAAATACAAGCTCACAGCATGCATACACAGGGAAAATACAATATATGATAAGGGAGAAAACAGGTACAAGCAAGAGATGAAAATGCAATAACAAAGTTTCCACCAATCACCAAAGTAGTAGCAGCTGTTTTCAAAAACCTGAAACAACAGACACAGGACTGGTATCACTGGAGCAAAGCTGAAGCTATAATTGGCAAAGAAGACTGGGCTCCACAATACTTAAAGGGTGGAGACGGCTATAATAGGACAGAAGCAGCCAAAATCTCCAGCAACAAATTACCAGACATCAGAAATTTAACTCCTTCAAGACTGATGGTTAGTGAACACAAAACACATGATGCCCTAAATCTGGCAGAGCAACAAAGAAGCACAAGGCTGCATATCACACTCAATAGTGTGAACAGAGTCATAAAATGCCATGACACCAAGTGAGTGCAGAGTGAAACACCTCATGCCAAAACTAAAACTAGAAACTAAAGAGTCAACCAGTGGTTCAGATCATTCAATGTTTGTCAAAGGGAAATTGTTTGGTTCTCTGTCCAACACATCTTTGCCATGTAGACCATTTACCAGGCCTGAATGCATTGATATCAATGGGATGATGGTGTTAGTTGCTGTTTCAAGGATAGAAGTGCTCAAACCCACCTGTGTGTCCTTGTGTGACTTGAGTGAGTGAGGTACCTTTGTAAGTGACTGAAATAAGGGATACTGTGGTGCTCTTGAGTAGCATTATTAGTACTAATTTTCCATGAGTTAGGCTTGATAACCACATATATACATCCCCTGGTAGCAGATTTTTTTTAATGTATTTGCAATGTGAGGGATATTATTTTGTTGTAACAAGCCTAATCTTCCTTATACACTGAAGACGAACTCCTAGGATATAAAAAAATAACTGTAATGTATTGTAAGGGCTTACACAGGAATCTAATAGCTATGGGAGCAAAGACACAATGAGACCTAGTTTTTAAACGGGAGCAAGTCTGTATTGAACACAGGTGAGAGTTAACAAACATGAGAGGCAGCAAGTGAGCAAGTTCATCACACAGGCAACAAACAGGAAAGTCTTTTAAAATCATTTTTTCACAGTGTAACCAAAAGGAGAAGTCTCTCAGAAGCAGTACATCTCGAGAGATGCAAAAAGCAGAAACAGTTTGAGTTTAGTTATACCCAGGAAGGACTGGGTATGGTAGTCACAGGCAACAAGTCCTGAACTTGAAGTAGTGCAGTGTAGTTAAAGAAAGTCCAGCAAAGTCCCGCACAGGCCAAAGAACTACTGCACAATATAAACTTAGAAGCTGCAAAAGCTAAGAAGCACACCAGGCTTACTTATCACAGGCATGAAGGCTTGAGGCAAATTCAGAGAGAAAAGCATTAGAAGCAAGTTAGCAAGAGAAGCACTGAGGCAGGAGTGGTAGAGGGAGGTGTAGATACTGGAAAAACTGGAGCAAATTTTCAGGAGGGGGAACTCTTGAGAAAAACAGGGTTCAAGAAGCCAGGAATTCAAACTGAAAGCTCAAGAAAGGCTAAAAGTTAGACTAAGGTTTGTAAAGGCAGGGAAGGAGGATCATATGAACAGAAGCAAAGCAGTGGAAGCCACCTTGGAAAAGGGCAAGGCTGAACAAACAGTTAATAGAAGTATAAAGATCAGATGCACAGTGCTCTTCCTGTACCTTTAATTCAGTGTAACGATGGAGCTGCTCTATTCTGCTTCACCTTCCATTATATCACACACATCAGGAGGTGTGAACATCCCCCTGATAGCAGCTGCACTCCTGCAATCCAAGAACATGAGACATGGCCATATCCCTGTCTTGCCCTCTGCTCTTGGACAGAACAGAAGCAGATATTAGTAGAGGGCTGGCTTTTACTAGGCAGCAGCGATCAGACCTTGCTCACTGGTGTGTGATGTAATGTCCCAGAGGAGAGGGTGAGCAGAAAAGAGCCTCAGCCTCACATCAGCGTTTTTCAATAATTGTGGCAGATGCGGCAGATTTGCCACATCTGCCGCCTGACGGTTGCACTTGTGGCACACTAGTGACAAGCCCCATGCATTGTCCATGGGGCTTGCGGCAAATGCGGCAAGTGCGGTATAGTCGTGGTTCCAGTACTTGCGGCAGATGCGGCCGCAAAAAAAACTGCAGTCAGCAGCGGGTTTTTTTTTTGCAGCCGCAACTGCTTCAAATGCCGGAATCGCGGTTATACCGCACTTGCCGCAAGCCCCGTAGACAATGCATGGGGCTTGACGCAAGTGTGCCACAAGTGCGGCCGTTAAGCGGCAGATGCGGTTATTTGTCCAGATCCGCCGGATCCAGACAAAAATGCCAGTGTGAAAGGGGCCTAAGCAAATAGACTTGTAGTAGATGTATCCATTCTTAAATCTGACAGTTTAAGACTGTTAAAGCTTCCATTCAACAAGCACTCTATGCAGAAAAAGCTCAGATAAACCAGAAATAACAATCAGCAGTGTGATATGTGGATGCTGGTAGATATGGGAGCAATAGTGCTTTGATGTTCCTGGAGTCGCCAAGGGTAGACTGTACCACCTAATCAGGGGTATAACCAGTGCTTTTTTTGCCAGTACTGAGGCGAGGAGGCGGTGCCGGCGGCTTGAGGAGCGGGAAAGGGGGGGTGTTGTCAGGCAATGGGGGGTGCTATGGAGCTATCAGGTGCCTGTGGGCAGCATGGAGAGGATGGCAATCCCCATATGGCTCTGCCCCCTCTGCATATTTTCCGGTACACCATACCACCACGTACCCCCCCTCTGCATATTTTCCGGTACGCCGTACCGCCATGTACCCCCACAAAAAAAGCACTGGGCATAACAATCGCGATTGCAGGGAACATGGCAATAACCAGGTTCAGTACAGGGGCCCACCGACCTCAGTGCCTGCTTCAGCTTGAACTTAGTCCTCAGAAGCAGATCCAGATGAAGTGCATCACGGAGCAGAGACCCATTGAGTCCCTGCACACGATACATGCTGCCAGCCAAACAGTGACTGGGGGCTGACATTGGAGGTGCCGTGACAGTGGGCGGCACATAACAGGGATGTCTTGCGTCTTGGTGCGCACTGATGTCAGCTGTCAGCCACTGTACACAGGTTACAGAGGTCACCAGGCAACGTGGGAGTGGAATAAAGGTAAGTAGAATTTTTTTTTTTTCATTTTGCGTTATGGACAGAATGGGGGACCCATGTACTTGGAAGGAGACAATGTGTAACAGGAGGAGGACCATATAAACCAGAATGGCAACATATATGCAAGGAAGTGGAATATATATACCAGGTTGGGGACCATATTTACTGGAATTTGGACATATATACCAGGATTGGGACATATATACCAGATGGGGCAATATATATCAGGATGAGGGACAAATATACCAGAATGGGGAACATATATATCAGGATGGGGGCCATTTATACCTGGAAGGGGATCATACATATTAGGATGGGAATTACAAATATCAGGATGAAGATATATACACTAGAATGGTAACACACATAATAGGATGGGGGTCATCAATAAATAATCAAGGGTGAGGGAGAGCAATTCACAAGTTTTTATAGGATTTAGAATACTAAAGGGGCCCATACATTTGACCAATTTGTGTGTGCGTGGGGACAGGGAGGGGTGGGGGCAGGTCCAAATTTCGCACTGGGGCTGGTCAGACTATAGATACATTACTGTACCTAATTGACATATTTAAAGTGTACTTTAAAAATTGGTTACAAAATTTCCATGTAAAAATCAATTTCATGCAAAGTCAAACCATCCAAACATTTAGCTGTGGTTGTGAGGATATTGCTTAATATTAGGGATGAGCGAGTATGCTCGCTACTGTTTGGTATTTGCCGAATAGTAGCGGTATTCGGGCTACTCGCTACTCTCAGAGTACTTATGTGAACTCGGGAGTAGCGAGTAGTCCTAATACTTTCGCAGTGTATCCATAGATACTCTGCGAAAGTAGCCTAAAAGTGAGTAAAAGTTGTAAAAAAAATAATAAACTTCCATACTCACCTGTCCGATGCCTGCACCGGGACTGAAAAACCTCACCTCCGCTCACTGGACAAGGATCTTTCACTACCAGCCAATCAGATGGCCGGTAGCGATCTGGCCAATTTGCAAGGTCCTAGATGTACGATCAGGACCTTGCAAACTGGCCAATCAGGTGGCCGCTAGTGATGACGTAATTGTGACGTGGCATCATCTGATTGGCCAGATCTCTACCGGCCATCTGATTGGCTGGTAGTGAAAGGTCCTTATCCAGCGAGCGGAGGTGAGGTTTTCCGGTCCCAGTGCAAGCGTTGGAAGGTGAGTATGTAAGTTTGTTTTTTAACAACTTTTACTCACTTTTAGGCTACTTTCGCAGTGTATGTATAGATACACTGCGAAAGTATTCGTACTCGCTATACTCGCAAAGAGTACCGCTACCTACTCGTTGCGAGGATAGCGAGCACAAATAATAAGGTACTCGCTCATCCCTACTTAATACACTAATTTAAATATGTGTCATCTGTTCACTTTTTTGCAGATACCTTAAGAGGCAAGATGCCCGAATGTCCATCATTGACATATCGATGATGACTGGTTTTGCACCAGACATAAGTGAACTTAATCAGGTGAGTTCCAAATAGGTTTAAAATAATCGACGGAGATCTCCTTGGTCCTTTAATTATTGGTCGATTCAGATCTTTGAAGTAGGTCCTGTGAAAAAGGATGGAACATTTGGAGATAAAAGAATATATGACTGACGAACCTCATAGAGTTTATGTTGAAGATGAATGTTTATAGTTGGTTTACAATTCTGCAGAGCAGGATGAAATCTAAAGGGAACCATGTTGGACAGAAAGATACCCTTAAGGGGCAAACATTTTCAAAGCAAATAAGCTTTCAATCCTTATAAGTGTATGCTTCTTTTAACCAGTTAAACTATCATGTGTTGTATACATCTTTTAACTTAGAAGGTTAACAGTTGTGTAGACTTTTACTTTATCCCCATATCCACAGTACATTAAGATTATTTAGAATTAGAGATCAATAATCAATTGTAACCCAATTAGTTTTGCTATGAATTTTAAGAACATTTTGCACATTAGCCTTTTTAGCTATTCATTTCTAAGAAATTGGTTAAAGAGGGCACCACCCTCTTATAGATAAGAGTCAAGTGAGGTAACTCATTGAGGCACAACCATCCTGTTTAAAAGTCTTCATTTATTGATTAAAGAGTTAAAAGGTGCAATACATGCATTTTGGGTATGCAATACCCTTTATCAAAGCAACTTTTGCTTTCATTCAATGTTTGGAGGCTGCAGTGACAGGACACTGTGTTCTTCACCGCAGCATCCAATCATCCAATCAAGAAGACGTTGCAGAGGATCGAGCAGGGGCGGAACTACACTGGTGCAGCTGGTGCAGCTGCACCAGGGCCCCGACCGGTTAGGGGGCCCCTTCAAGGCTGGAGGAGGCCCCTAGCCGACCCCCGCAAGCCGCCGTCAAAGGAGAGGAGGGCCAGGCAAAGGTAGCAGAGAGCTTCCTGCTTTCCTTGCCTGATCCCGCCCCTCCCCTCCGGCTCCTACGAGCATCCGGCGCGGCTCTCCCAACAGCACCAGGCGGGAGAGCGTGGTTCTCCCAGCAGCAGCGCGGCCTCCCAGCAGCACCAGGTAAGAGAGCTCTGCTCTCCCAGCACCCCCCGGTCCTCACCTGCACCAGGGCCCCCGGGGGTGACGGTCCGCCCCTGGGATCGAGGATGGGTATGAGGGAGTAATAATGATGGTGTCCAGATACATGTTTGTTGTTTTATTTCTAATAAAATGTTTATTTCTGTGTTGTATAATGGGGTAGACAGGGGTGCAATCATTCGTACCTCCTTAAAATATTGAATGTGTGCAATATAGAACTGCTCAAGTTGCCCAGTTGTGTGACCCATAACTGGTATCAGCGTTTTGGAATCAACTGCCGCAAGACCTCCACTCGAAGTGGCAAACAAGATATCAAGGAAGGACAAATCGATACGGTCCACGCTGCTGTACATGAAATGACCAGACGTCCAGGATAAAATGATCGGTGCCTTTATTTCATCACTCTACGCGTATCAAGGCTGTCCCAGCCCATCAATACTCAATACATTAATATTGATGATGTACTCCTGAGGAAGAGGCTGGGACAGCCTTGAAACGCGTAGAGTGATGAAATAAAGGCACTGATCATTTTATTCTGGACGTCTGGTCATTTCATTTACAGCACCGTGGACCGTATCGATTTTTCCTTCCTTGATATCTTTCTGTGTTTTTTTGTATTCTTTACTATTTACTTGAAATTCTTAATGGAAAGGTCTAACATTGGCCCAGCATTAAACATTTTGGGTTTAATGCCAGCTGGCAATACAAAGCTGGCATTAACCCTTTTTACCCAGTTTGCCATCGCTGCACTACAAATGAAAGAGCCGTATAAAGTGCCAGCAATTGGCACTTCTTATGAATGCGCCAATTTCTGGGCCAGGCTGCTATTATATAGCGTAGTGGGGCCCAATAATGATTAGCCCTCACCCAATGAGAATACCAGCCCTCAGCTGCCTTGTTTTTTCTTGCCTGGCAATTAAAAGTAGGGCAAAGCCCTATGCATTTTTTTTACACATAATGACTCCAGGTTGGTTGGCATGTGGAAATGCAGTCTGATTGCAACAGCCAATCACAGATGCTGTCACTGAACCTGAGCTTCTGTGAATGGCTGTTGCAGGTCAGTGAGTTGAATATGCATGAAGCTTAATGGGTGAGACCAAAAGTAAGTGAGAGGGAGAGCGGACCCGGAAGCAAGTAAGTAGCAGGAGACTGGTAAGATGATCTGTGTGTATGTGTGTATTATTTGAGCTGTGTTTGTCAGCTATTGGACACCTTTGAAGGTTTTTTTATATGTTTCTTGTTCCCATCCATTGATTTCAATGGGATTCAGAAGGTTCAACAAGCAATTCTGCAAGCACCCTGCATTCCGTGAATGAAACCGAACTTGAACACTGAGGTGTTTGCTTATCACTAATGTTAAGACATCAATCAAATACCTGAAGTTAATAACCAAATCAGTAAGGACACAAACAAGCACAACAAAAAAATGTTTATTTGAAAAAACACTCCAACACACAAACCCTCTTTTCCCAATTTTTTGAAGAAAAAAAGGTCTGACGTGGGAGTCTAATAGGGGGTTCTTTAATGATTCTCAGTTTTACAGCATATGGGGGCACCCCCTATATGCTATAAGAGCAGGCACCCTGGTAGGAGAATGACGTGTGATAACCTCAGTGAGGTCATGACAGGTCAGGATCCTCCAGTCAGACGGGTTAACTGTGATCTCATGATGATCTCCAGAGCAGGGGATCACCATGAGATCACAATTGATCCCTGTTTGACAGGAGGATCCTGACCTGTCATGACCTCACTGATATAATGATACATCATTCTCCTTGGATGGCAGAGGTGTCTTTGCTCTGCGCAGGCATCCAACATCTTCCAGGAAGTTTGGCACAGGAGGAAAGCAGCGGGCAATGCCGGAGACAGAATGGATGATCGGAGGGACAGAGGGACCAAGATAATAAATGGGGGACACGGAAGGGTGAGGGCAGACCTGAGGGTGGATGGGGAAGACCGGAATGTAGAGACGAGCAGACTTTTTTTCCATGTGTGCAATGATCGGCGCCATATTGGAAGCAGAGAGAGGGGAAACCAACGGTACTGGGGGACCATGGGGCTCCGGGGGCGGACATTTATCTGTCATCTGACATGTTTGATCATGTCAGATGACAAAGAAAGCATTTTATTTTACCAGTGATGTCATTTTGACTCGTTTGATTGCCTGTATATGGTGCATACGGTGATCACATGACTAATAATAGAATAAACCTGCCCGATTCCTAAGCTCCAGGATCTCAGCTACCTACACTGGCTGAAAGCTCAGAGATTTTCTGACACTGGGGGCTCTACATGGCTTTTTCCTTTCTTACTTCTCTAGATAGCAGAAAGGAAGAAGTATCCTCATTTCCCAATGTCTAAAGTCAGTCAGCCGTCGCTATCGGGTTAAAGGGAACCAACCACCTCAGATGACGTGTATAAGCTGTTAATACATGTCCCTGGACCCTATGTACACCATTGCAGCTATGTTTTTGCTAAGAATATTGATAACAGCAAACCGAAATAAACAGTTTATAAACTTACATGATTTAGTACTTGAGGGCGTCTCCCTCGGGCTTTAGTACGAGAGGGCTGTGTGTTATGCAGCCTGAGTGGCTTTCCTCCCCCTCCCTCTCTGTTTGCAGGACGTCACTGAGAAGACGTGCACGGACGGGAGCTGCCTTGGGTGCCCGCCCACACCAAGATAATATCACGCCCTAATGTGACGTCCTGCAAACAGAGAGGGAGGGGGAGGAAAGCCACTCAAGCTGCTGGAGACACAGCCCTCTCGTACTAAAGCCCGAGGGAGACGCCCTCATGTACTAAATCATGTAAGTTTATAAACTGTTTATTTCGGTTTGCTGTTATTAATATTCTTAGCAAAAACATAGCTGCAATGGTGTACATAGGGTCCAGGGACATGTATTAACAGCTTATACACGTCATCTGAGGTGGTTGGTTCCCTTTAAGTTAACCATACTCTACAATTATATTCATACATTAAAATCTTGTATTTTTCTATTTCTTTTTTGTTTTTCAAATGTGTCCAAAAATATGCCTTGATATTAAATGTACATCATAACATGCCAATGTCAAAAAGAATCCATCATCACAATCCATTCATCAGTTTCAGCATATAAATCCTTGTCATTATGGGAACCTACTATATCTTTTTTTGCTTTTAAACCACCCCAATGTTATTTAGATCTTCTACTGTGCATTAGTAACCTTTGTTAGTTATTGTATTTATCACAAAAATATTCATTAGCTATCTGCCCAAACAGTCAAACAGTCATCCGGGAGGTTAGCAGACATGGCGTTCAACTGCAAACATGCTGTAATCCCTTTAATGTTCTCTACAAGGACCTGTGTGATGTCACAGCCATGTGACTATAAAAGACGGAGCTCAGCAGGCATAATATCAACGACAATGTAGACTTAGCTCCGCCCATTATAGACACATGACTGTGACATCACACAGGTCATTATAGATAGCATTAGATGAATTTTGGCATGTTTGCAGTTGATTCAAATGTCTGCAAACAACCTGGCTGACTGTATGACTGTTTGCCCAGCTAGCTAATGAAAACATTTACGGTAAGTATCTAAAGTGCTTTTCGGGGATAAATAAAATATATATTTTTTTAAGGTTATTAAGGAACAGTACATGATCTAAATAACATTGGGCTGATTTAACAACAAAAAAAGACATGACAGGTTCTCTTTAAAGCACCACTCCAGCATTTTTTTTAATGTACCTCTGGAGTGGTGCATTAAATCTTAGTCCCCTACCCACTGTTTAATACTCACTCTCATCTTACTACTGCCCCTGTGTGTCTCTAGCATTTTGTTACCTGCTGGGCGCTCTAGTGTTTCATGGAGCATGCTGGAGGTCACAAATCAATACAACTCTATGGAAGCCTTGTGCTGTCTCACATAGGCTTGTATTGAACACTTGTAAAGGTACCTTTACACGCCGCCGCTGCGTGGTAGCAACTGCCTGGCAATGGGGATTTTTGTGCCTGTTGCCTTGAAATTGCTACGAAATGGCGGCGTGTAAATTGGGAAAGTGATCGGGTTTCCCGCAGTTGATTCGGATACCTGTTTCCGAGCCGTGCTCAAAAATCCAAGGCAACACAAAGGCACAATTGCCTTGGTAGTGGTGTCTAAACGGGGCACAGGGATGGAATCTGCGTCGCCTAATGAATTCCCAGGGGCGTGACACAGCCTCATGGATACCGTGCCCCATCATTGGTGGGGGCTACTGTTTTACGATTGGCTGTCCCTGCACAGGGCGCAATATTTAAAGAGCTGTCCATTCACACTCCACAATTGGAATGGCGTCATGTATTAGCCAGCCTTCCTGTGCAGGCTTGCCAATCATGACACTATTGCGTTGTCCAATCAACGTATTAGCGTCACGGAATACACAACTCTGTCACACCTATGTCCTTGTGGCGCGAAAGATGCACGCCCATATTCCTTTGTGGATAGCGGCGTGTGAAGATATTCAACAGCAAGTTATCCGCAAGATTTGTAGGAACTTCCGGGGAACAACGATACCTTCAGTTGACAACGCAATGGCGGCGTGTACATGCGGTATTGGCGATCGTTAGCAAAAATGTGCGCGTGCACGTACGGTTGATACCTGTTGCCAGGCACAGTGGTGGCATGTAAAGGTACCTTAACATAACTTCTAACTTCCAGACAGTCAGGAATTTCAGCCATAAGATTGTGCCATGGGACAGAAAAAGCATGAAAATGCAAGCAGGGGAGTATATGACAAGAGGAAAGTGGCTTAGATTTAGGGCTCGGACAAACTCTGCTACTTACATGCGAGTCTGTCAGACGAGACTCGTGAGAGACTGAAGCAGTGACCCGGAACGGCCACCCCCTCTGGACGGGAATGACAGCTGCTTGTATTTTTGTTTTATAGGACTTGGTCACACATGAATAGTTATCAAAATATATTAGGGCTCTCCCATATCTATTATTAATCATGTTTCATCGGTTTTGGAGAGGTTCTATACCAAGTATACACTTGCACCAATATACTGCTTTTCTTATAAATGCTTTTATTAATACATCAAGAGTAAAATTGCAGATATAAAGTGCTCAATTCATATTAAAAATCTTAGAATTACATGGAAATGGATGAGAGGACATGGAGGGGTTAAAGTCCTACTCCATACACAGTAAGACAGGACATTGTATTTTTGTGCAGCATCACACTCCCCGTCCAGAGAGGGGGAGGCCATTCAGGGTCACTGCTTCAGCCTCTCACGAGTCTCGTCCGACAGACTCGCATGTAAGTAGCAGAGTGTATCCGAGCCCTTAAAGTGCCACTTTAGAGCTGAAAAAACAACAATACTGGAGTGGTGCTTAAATTAGGAGGGTAGCCATCAAGTTGTTAATCTGCTGCTCACCTGATGGTTGGCTCACTTGACCACTGTTTTGTTAGTTTGGTAAATTGAAAAAGTACTCAAAAGGCAGCATTAGAAACACTCACCATATGCAGCCAACAACAAATCCAACTCAGCACTGAGACAGGAAGCAGTCAGACCCAATATAAAGAGCAAACACAGGTGCACAGAAACGATAAAACCACCATCAACCTACCAGAGCATGGTGGAGGTGGTTTGCTATGCAATTAAGGTTTGCAAAATAGGACACCATTCACATTGATACAAATGGAGCAGAGTATCTGAAAGCTACCCATTGGTCCTGTCACCAGATCAAATGGGCAGCCCAGTGCGATGTCTCTACACTACTCGATGAATGATGCCCCATGAGGCCCAGCTGCACCCCACAAAAATTATAAAAATTGCAAAAAAAAAATTTGGTGAGGTACTGGTTAGATTTTTTGGCCAAGACATGTAAGCTCGTAATCCACATCACGGATCCCCACGCTTATGAGTTGTACCAAAATATTCAAAAACTACTCAAAAAAGGCAGCATTAGAAAAACTCACCATATGCAGCCAAAAACAAGTGCTGTGTTGGATTTTATAAGTATGGGGATCTATGATTACGAGCTTACAGTGTCTTGGCCAAAACATCTAACCAATACTTTGCAAAAAAGTTTTTTGTTCATCATAAAAATGTTTTTTTGCAATTTTTATCATTTTTGCGGGTTGTAGCTGGGCCCCATGGGGCGCCTATCATCCAGTGGTGCAGAGACATCGCACTGAGCTGCCCATTTGGTCTGGTGGCAGGACCTATGGGTAGCTTTCAGACACTGCTCCATTTGTATCAATGTGAATGGTGTCCTATGTTGCAAACCTGGAAAAGCCTGTAAAATATACATGAATGCATTTCTGACTCATGTATGGCTTCTGGGAATAATGTTGTCAGAGTATTATGCCACTTTTTTGATTCACAGGAACAACTATCAAACCTAAATTGTATGTAAAGAAACAGTTTCACCTGCATAATCACTTTTACTTCCTTTCGAACATCTGGGGCAAGGACAAATGAAATCTGCATTGGGACAATGAAGTGGACATGGTTGTTGATGATTGTCATGTCTGTGCAACCGCAGGATGTGGGAAGGAGGTATCAGTACCTGCTTCCAGGACAGCATATTAGGAAGGAGGTAGTATAGGAGAAGTGTCAGTGGTTTCACTCTGAGAATCAGGTTTTGTAACCAGGTGTCCACCTACCTACCTAGGTTGCTTAGTTGCTATGTGCTTGATCATGCTGCTGGTGCTCAGATTCTCAGTGGTCCTGCCTCTGCTCAGCTTGGTATTGCACTGCTTGCACTGTTCTGGATTCAACAGTTGAGTACTGCATGGACCTGGAAATTGTGACAGGAAGTTAAAACAGATGAAAGTGACCTTATGTCCTGACCCATGTCCCTTACCGCCAGCTTTTCACATAAGTCAGAATGGCTGAAAGTGACCTTCTGACCTGTCAAGTCCCTCACCGCCAGCTTTCCACACATTGAATGGGGTACACAGAAACAACTCCTGTCTGCGTGTCTCTTGAGTATACACAAAGTGAGCTTGTATTTTTAAAATCCTTGGATTACAGTGAGGTGTGAGGAATATTTGTGACCTACAATTGCTTTTTAAATGGCAGTACAACAAAGCCACTGAAATTCATGCAAACAATTTGTATCTGCATATCTCACAAGTATATGGTGTATACACAGAGATCTGGTATTTAAAATTCCCTGTATTCAAGCGATGTGTGGGAAACATTTAGGTCTATAAAGAGCTGTTGGTTTAATCTACAGGTACTGGATCTTCACCCTACCTTTCTCTCCCCTTGCTCCAAAAAATCTCCCTACGCCATACACCTGTATCAGAGACTTGATACGATATAGCTCTTAAAAGAGCTGTTGTTTAATCTGCCTATATTGCAGTAATACTGTCTACAGTAATACCCTACATGCTGGAGGCTCTGTGCCTATACTAACACTACGCTACCGCTACACTGTTTCTGGATTTCCTGCACACGAGATGGTTTCTGCAGTGGTTATATAGCCGCTATGGTACTTTGCAGCTAGCCAATCTCAGTAGTGCCACAACAAAGATGGCTATGGCATGACTGTGATTGGCAAGCAATTCTAGCATGTTAAGTAGTTGTAAACCAGGCGGCAAATATGCTGGGGGGACACTCGAGTCTTGCAAAATAAGGACCAAAATACTTGATGGGTAACAAATAGTGACGAGGATTTATTTCCATTACTAAGAATTATCTTAAATATCCCTTTTACATTTTATTTGAATGTCACACATGTTGGTGCCTCAATATCTCTGTCTTTTGATATTCTTGATTCCTTCATAAGCTGTATTGAAGATTTTTAAAAAGTGAATATTTTCCTATATTTACAGCTTAAACATGGAGTGGACAAATACATCTCCAACTTTGAGATCAACAAAGGAGCATTTGATAAAGGCACATTGGTTCTGTACCTAGACAAGGTGGGAAATTGTTTCTTTTGCCCAATGACTCATCTACCAGTAGGGGAGTATAATATATCTACTATATAATTGTGTAATGCGTCTGTCTGAAGCCGAAATCGCGTGCTAGACAGAGGCTGCTCATTGGTAGCGGCCGGAGGCACGTAAATAGGCGCGCAAATTCAAAGTTCGAATTTTGCGCCAATTTGCAGTCGCATTAGTGCCGTGGTCATCGGGATACACGGGTCCGGCCGACGATGGCCTGCCCGCGCTCCATACCCTGCTCCTCTGCCCTGCCCGCGCTTCCCCCGCACTCCTCCTGTCCTGCCCGCGCTCCATACCCCACTCCTCTGCCCTGCCCACGCTTCTTCCCCCGTTCCTCCTGTCCTGCCCACGCTCCATGCCCCGCTCCTCTGCACTGCCCGCACTTTCACTCCCCGCGGCCCCCCCTGCTTCTTAGGGCTACTTTTTTAGTGATTTGATTTTGCAGTGCATTATACACTGCAAAATCAAATGTAAAATAAAGACATATGTATTAAAAATAATAAAGATTCTTATACTTACCCTCCACCGAGTGTTCGGTAACTGGGAGCAGTAGCAGGCAGTGTCCAGGTAGGACCTTGCATGATGTCAGAATGACATAGGCATTCGGCACTGTGATTGGCCCGCTCGCGGTCATGTGATATGCACGTCATAGTGCCGAATGCCTATGTCATTCTGACATCATGCAAGGTCCTAGCAGGACACTGACTGCTACTGCTCCCGATTACCGAGCACTCCATCCTGCTTCCCGGGCTCCATCCTGCCCCCCCCTCCGCAACCATCCTGCCCCGCTTGCTCCATCTTGCTCCCCCACCGGCTCCATCCTGCCCCCCGTCTCCATCCTGCCCTGATCGCTCCATCCTGCCCCCCACCAGCTCCATCCTGCCCCCACGCCGGCTCCATTCTGCCACCCTGCTGGCTCCATTCTGCCCCGCTGGCTCCATCTTGCCCCCCCGGCTCCATCCTGCCCTGATCGCTCCATCCTGCCCCCCCCAGCTCCATCCTGTCCCCCCGCCAGCTCCATCCTTCCCCCCGGCCAGCACCATCCTGCCCCCCCACCGGCTCCATCCTGCCCCCCTGTCGACTCCATCCTGCCCTCTCCGGCTCCATCCTGTCCCCCCGGCTCCATTCTGCCCTGCCAGCTCCATCCTGCCCCCACCCCCGGCTCCATCCTGCCCCCCCCCCCCCCGGTTCCATCCTGCCTTTCCGCTGGCTCCATCCTGCCCTGCCTGCTCCATTCTGCCCCCCCTCCTGCCGGCTCCATCCTGCCCCCCTGCCGACTCCATCCTGCCCCACTGCCGGCTCCATCCTTCCCCGCCGGCTCCATCCTGCCCCCCCAGCTCCATTCTGCCCCGCCGGCTCCATCCTGCACATATATATGTAGTTCACTCACGTTAACTGAACAAGTTCTGTCAGTGACAGTATGTCAACTACACACATATTCTAGAATACCCGATTCATTAGAATCGGGCCCCCATCTATTATATATATATACTGTATATATATTATACTATCTAGCTATATATATATATGTATATATAATGTCTAGCTTGGGAATACCCTTTTGATGAGGTGTGGAAGGGGGTGTCACTACTTTGTAATTTTCTCTGAATAACATGCCTATTTTTAATTTATTGCGTGCCACCAATTGTGAAAACAAACAACAACAAAAAAACATTAATTGACGGGCAGTTTAGCAGGGTATATATATTTTTTAAGAAGAACCTATTGTCTCATCAGTTGTAAACATCTTGAGTAAGTTTGTCCTCATTAACATTTGAAATTCACTTTATCCATTACTTAATTTTAGGTTTCGCACACAGAAACTAATTGTCTGTCATTTAACCTTCATCAATACTTTGAAGTTGGACTTATTCAGCCCGGATCAGTCACAGTATACGACTATTACTCTCCAGGTAAAGTGTTCTTTACATGTGTTTGAATTGTAAACTTAAATTGTATAACTTTTAAAAATGTTTAATTTTTGATCATTCTTTATATACTAATAAGAGTCTTAATGTTTAATAATCAGATAGTCATGCCTTGGAACTCGATCCGGTGACTTCTTGCTCCGAGGTCTGTTTCTTTATCTTCTGAGCCTTAACCTGGTTGGTTCCTTTTATCTTTACTTTTCTTATTTTCTCGGCTGCAGGTCAACTGTTCTCACTTTTCCACTTTGTCTCTGTCCTGTCACATCCTGGGAAGTGTTATTTATACTCTCATTTCACCAACCTTCTAAACTGGCTATATTTCTGTGTTGATAACTTCAAAGACATTCCAGCTTGCCAGCTAGGGTATTTGCCTACCAGGCGGAGACTAGTGTTGTTTTTACTCTGTGTTTGCTCATATGACTTTCCTACACATTTATTCTGTTTTCTGTTAGATTGGTAAGAGATTTTCCTTAGGCTACTTTCACATTACGATTTTGTTAAATCCGATGCTGTCCGATAAAAATCGGACCGCATCGGATGCTCAAAATCGGATGCCATCGGATGCCATCCAATACGATTTTTTATTGGATCCAATTTAAATGGCTGGGGGAGGGCTGTGGGAGGTTTTGGGAGTGGTCTAGGGTATTGAGCATGCTCAATAAAGAAAATTGGATCCGATAACGGATCCGATTTTCCATCCGATCCGATCCCTCATAGACTCCCATATTATTTTAATCGTATTGCATCGGGTCACATCGGATCCGATGCGATCTGATTTTTGAATTGGATACCAAAATCGGAGCAGTCTCCGATTTTGGCTCCTGAAAAAAATCGGACAGAATCCGATCCGATCCCCATTGGAGAACATGGGGGCTAAATCGGATCCGATGCTGTCCGATTTTTATCGGATAGCATTGGATTTAACAAAATCGTAGTGTGAAACCAGCCTTGCCTGTATTTATTATTTCTCCTTTGTCCAGTTGTGCACATTCTTTATGCTGATATACTCAGTATTTGGCATGTACTCAGATGTACAGGGTGGACCATCTATATGGATGCACCTAATTAAAATGTGAAAGGTTGGTGATATCAACTTCCTGTTTGTGGCACATAAGTATATGGGAGGGGGAAAACTTTTCCAGATGGGTGGTGACCATGGCGGCCATTTTGAAGTTGGCTATTTGGGATCAACTTTATTTTTTTCAATGGGAAGAGGGTCATGTGACACATTAAACGTATTGAGAATTTCATACGTTAAAATCAAGCACACCATTGTTTTTCTTAACTTTATTAATTCATGAGTTATTTACAAGTTTACGACCAATCATAAAATGTGTTCAAAGTGCTGCCCATTGTGTGGGATTGTCAATACAATCCTCTTCTCCCACTCTTGACACACTGATAGCAATACCGCAGAAGAAATGCAGCACAGACTTCCAGTTGTTCCAGATGCTGCACATCTCGTATCTTCACAGCATAGACAATTGCCTTCAGATGAGAGATGAGGCAAACTTTTTTTGTGAATGGTGAAGTAAAAAAACAAAACCAGCGCTATTGGTCTGACACTAACCCACAGTGGATAGATCCCTCCAAGACTGCTGGAACACAAACATTGATGGTATGGTGTGGTATATGGGGTACAAAGATAGTGGGGCCATTCTTCATCAATGGAAACCTCAATGCCACTGGATATCTGAAAGTGCTACATGATTCGCGGGATCTTGCTCACGTAGTAGCCCCAGGTCCTGGAGTGAACCCGGAAACTATCAGTGACCGCTTTCTCTCACTGGTTGGCAAGTGCTGCCAACCACTGAAAGTGAAACCAAGTTCCACGTCCTGATGTGCTGCAGCTCATCGGGACATTGCAAAAGGGATGCTGCAGCAGTGAGGCACCTTATGGGGCTGTGTAAAATAACGAATTAATTAAAAAGTAAAGTTTTAAAAAATATGGAAAAAATCAAAAAAGTTTAAACCACCCGCCTTTTCCCCCATTCAAAATAAAAGTTAAAAAAAATACACATATTTGGTATTGCCACATTCAGAAACGCCCCATCTATCAATATATAAAATCTGTTAAGGAGAGCCGTAACGGAAAAAAGGTCTAAAACGCCAAAATTATGTTTTTTTTGGTCGCCGCAACATTGCTATAAAATGCAATAATGGCCGATCCCAACAGCACATCCACCCAATATTGCTATCAATAGAAACATCAGCTCAAGATGCAAAAAATAAGCTATCACACAGCCCCAGATCCTGACAAATGAGAACGCTACGGGTCGCAGAACAGGGCGCAAAAAGTCCAAATCTTTTTTTTCTCAAACTTCTGAATTTCCTCCCCCCCTCCACTTAGATAAGAGTTAATGTAAATTGTTTGACACTTACGAACTCATACCGACCCGAGGCATCATACCGTCATGTCAGTTTTACCATACAGTGAACATGGCGAATAAAAAACCCAAAACACAAACCTGTAATTGCATTTTTATTTTTTTGCAATTTCACCGCACTTGGAATTTTTTTCCCATTTTCCTGTACATTATATGGTAAAATAAATGATTGTACCTGAATGTACAACTCATCCTGCAAAAAACAATCCCTTATATGTCTATATTGATGGAAAAATTAAAAAAAAGGTATGGCTCTTGGAAGCAGGGGAGCAAAAAACGAATAACGAAAACGCCATCGCACTTGTATGTTGCAGGAGATTTGCCATTGTAATGTCTATGGGTGTGATAATCGCGATACAATCATACCAAGCACTCGCGCAACTGTCATCCATCAACATTGCTCTCATTGCGCATATGCCAGTGTGGCTTTACCCTCAAAAGGAGTCTGTCACCCCAAAAATGGCATTTAAGCTGCCCAAATAAAGGGTATACAGCCCCTATTTTATATGAGCAAAAGAGTAACAATGTTTTGAATTTTCAGGCTCCATATCTCACCATCCAGTGTGGAACTACCTTCACTTCATCTTGGCTATCTCATACATAAATGTAACTTGCAACTACTTAGCATATGATTAGTTATGCAGATTTTTGTCATGTCACTGCATTGTTACTGTTTTGCTGCTGGTGGTGTAAAAATCGTTTTCTCTCTGTAGCCTACAAATTACAACCTTTCTTCACCTTCCCTAGTAGCTCAGTGTGTTATTAGATTAATTCCCAAGCAAAAAGTCACTGGTTCAAATCAAGATACTGCCTTGATAAAGAAGAGAGAAACAGCATTATCCAGCTCATCGATAGCGGTCCCTCAGTCAAGAAATTTGCCAAACTGCCTTGTATGATTGCCATGGCAATGATAGAATACAAGATGAAGTATATCCATCCATTCAAAAGCCAAGAGTGTACAATGTAACTCATCTTGTAGGATACGCACCTATAGCTCAGCATTGAGACCACCATTGATCCCGGTCAAGTATCCATTGCCTTTGGTTGTGAAATAACTCCATATCACAAGGTTTCTTATACCAAACTTGACAATGCCTTCAATTCCCTTTTTTTCCCAAACTAATTTGCACCCATCAGAGCTTAGTCTATTGACTTTCATCTCATCACCCCAAATTACCATTTCCAAAAGTTCTTTTTATACCCAGAGCCTCATCTCAGAGTATTGTGTGATTCGGATAAGACTGTTCTCTTATTGGTGGCAGTTCAATCCAACTGCATAATTTTCATCTGAATGATGTAGACAGCGGAGGCTGAGGCAATATACATTAAGTTAGCAGTCCACAAACTAAGACAATCGGGGCTCCACATAGACTGGCAAGAAACAATTAATTACTTCTCATGAGTTAACAAACAAAAGAACAATATGTCTGGCCTAATTAAGAATATTTAACCCACAACGCAGATGGCAATATGCTGTGTCTTCACATATATGAGTCATATAGTGGGTATAATGGAAGTCAATAGGTAGATCTTCCTGAAGAATGCTCGAGTTATCCATTGACTTCCAATATAATTGTTACTCGTGTTCATCCCGTCCAAGTGTCCAACTGCTTGGTTGTCCCAGCTCATCACTAATTTGCATCAAATACATTTGATGGAAATTAAAGTTCCCAGTCAAATTCCAGTTGATCTGGTAGTTTTTAAAACTCAGTCATTTTATCAATTCTACAAGAAATTATTTTAATTCATCAGAAAAAATATTAAGGATTTTTTTTTTTTACCTAACAGAAAACCGTTGTACTAAATTTTACCATGCGGATGACAAGAGCAAACTTCTGGGCAAGATCTGTAAAGGAGAAGTGTGCCGCTGTGCAGAAGGTAACAGAGGGAATGAATAGTCTTGATTTATGGAATGATTGGGTTCATCAAAGTGGAACTCGTTAACGTATCGCTGATTTTTTATATTTTGAAATAGTCATTGTTTGATATATAGTAACTATTATTTAAGCTTTTTATGTGAACCTTGACATTTGCTATTCTCATGGACTCCTCACATTGTCCTTATTTCATCCTTTCAGGAAATTGCTTTTTGCAGCAAACGCTGGATGAAGTGAATGCTCAATCTCGTCTAAACAAGGCTTGTGAACCCGATGTAGATTACGGTAAGAGCCCTGTAGTTTTGTTATCGGGGAAGGGAGGGGGATATTAACCCATTCATGCCAGAGCCTTTTTCTGCTTTCCTCACCGGGCCAATTTTTTTGTCAATTTTGACCAGAGTCATTTTATGCAACAAGAACTCTGGAACGTTTCAATGGATCCGGCTGATTCTGGTTATTTTTTTAATGACACATTGTAATTCATGTTAGTGGTAAATTTCAGTCGGTATTATTTGTGTTTATTTAGGAAAAATAATCAAAAATTTGACAAAAAAATGTAAAATGTCCCACTTTTTGAACTTTCAATTTTTTATGCCCTTAAAACACATAATACATACAAAATGCCTGTAAGAGCATGTTCACACTGATCACAACACAAACTAAACCTTAAGGAAAAACTATATACAAATGCATGAAAAAACCCTTTAATAAATAAATGAATTAATTAAAAGCAAGTGCTATTAATAAACAGGGTACTTAGTACATACGTTTTTGCAAAAGGCACAAAGCCATCCCACCAACATCAAGGTGTACCCACTTTGAGACGGTACCTGCTCTAACTAGTTTAAAACCTATTCATGTGTCAACTGACTTTAATGAAAACAGAATGAGGAGTGATCCGGGTCCCAAAATGGACACATAGCAATGGGAGGTGATATAAGTACTCGGTTCAGTAAGAGGAGGAGTGGAACACACTTTAAGGGCCTATATGACAGAAAATGCCCAATAGCAGCACCATAGCAAAAACTGAACATCTTAAAGTGGTCAAAACCACATCGAAGAACTTGATTAATCCTTTAAGCTCTTCATACAAGTTAAAGGGGAACTCCAGGGAGAAAAAAACTTTTTAGTACAATCCCTGCCCTCATACATGATGAAGCAGAGCTGTAGCCTGCAGTTCTAGGATTTATAGATCTCTTATAAATCAATAAAATCATACCTGCTCCTTTGACCTCCCCCTCCCTCATGGGACAGAGAATTTCAGCCTGAGAGCTTCATGCAGGAGCAGAGAACAGGATGTGTGTCAGGGGCATGGGTGCTGGGAGCTACAGGATCATTCTGTATTCCAGTGAGAAGTGATGATGATGATGATCCATTGAAAGTTGGAGGGGATAGAAAGGTATCATGTTCCTATGGGGGAGGAGAGACCATGCAGAGCTGAATCAATCAGTGTAATGATTTGCCTGTGCTCCCAGCCTCACAATAACAGTACACAATCTGCATCATTATACAGCAGAGGATCACAGCATGTATTTGTATCTGCTTGGTGTCAAGATTGCTATTTCAAACCTGGACCCCCCTGTCACATAGAATAGCACCCACGCCTCATGCCACACCCCCATCCTATACAAACGTTTGAGGGGACTGGAACAGGGGACAGGATGATCCTGCAGCTCCCAGCATCCACGCCCCTGACACACCTTCGGTTTTACTGCTCTCTGCTCTTGCATGAAGCTGCCAGGCTGAAATTCCCCGTCCCATGAGGGAGGGTGAGAGCAGAGGGACAGGTATGGCTTTATTCATTTATAAGAGATCTTTAGATCCTAAAATTGCAGTGTACGGCTCTGCTTCATCATGTAGGAGGGCGGGGACTGTACTAAAAAGTTCTCTCACTGGAGTTTCCCCTTAAAGCAATGTGGAAATGAACATTAATTTTTTGCCACAAAAAATGTTGCTTTAGCCTCATATGTTTGTTTTTCACAATCGTAACACTCCCCTGTATCGTAACACTCCCCTGTATCGTAACACTCCCCTGTATCGTAACACTCCCCTGTATCGTAACACTCCCCTGTATCGTAACACTCCCCTGTATCTCGACATCCTCCTGTCTTATTGTACTGGGAGCTGATGCGGTGTGTGGAGCGCGGCACATGACAGTGATGTCATCATTACAGGATATGGAGCAAATACCAGAATATGGGCACATATACCAAAATGAGCAATCATATACCAGCATATGCCAGGATATGAGTACATATACCAGGATAGAGGACATGTACAACAGGATGAGGGACATATATACCTGGAAGGGGCCCAGTATGAGGACATTAGTACAGAATTTGGGGAAATCACCCTCATAACAGTGTCAGCAGTAGAACCCCCAAACACAGTACGTTATGGCTATATTTGTTGCTTCAAATTTTTTCCCCTGTTTAATTTCTCTAAAACCTGGGTGCGACTTATGGTCTAAATATATGGTAATTATGAACAGCCAATAATCAGTTTCATGCTGCTGCGTTAAGCATGCTATCAATCGGTGCCCTACACAATGTCAGGCTCATGCATTAACTTAGCTGTCAGATCTGCCTAATAGCAACAGCAGCAGTTCCACAGCATATAAAATTGCTGCAGCCTGTTGGTTACATCCCCTTCATAGTCCATATCTCTTTACAATCAGACACATCATCCATTACACAGTACATAGCAAGGACACATATATAAGATTATCTCAGCACAGGAGATGTGATATGATCAGACCATTTCCCTGTATGGTCAGACAAATCCATTACACAGCACATAGCTGGGACACATATATAAGATTATCTCAGCACAGGAGATGTGGTATGATCAGACCATGTCCCTGTAAGGTCAGACACATCCATTACACAGTACATAGCAGGGACACATATATAAGATTATCTCAGCACAGATGTGGTATGATCAGACCATGTCCCTGTACGGTCAGACACATCCATTACACAGTACATAGCAGGGACACATATATAAGATTATCTCAGTACAGGAGATGTGGTATGATCAGACCATGTCCCTGTATGGTCAGACACATCCATTACACAGTACATAGCAGGGACACATATATAAGATTATCCCAGCACAGGAGATGTGGTATGATCAGACCGTGTCCCTGTTCAGTCAGACACATCTATTACACAGTACATAGCAGGGACACATATATAAGATTATCTCAGCACAGGAGATGTGGTATGATCAGATCTAGCAGGGACACATATATAAGATTATCTCAGCACAGGAGATGTGGTATGATCAGACCATGTCCCTATACGGTCAGACACATCCAATACACAGTACATAGCAGGGACACATATATAAGATTATCTCAGCACAGGAGATGTGGTATGATCAGATCTAGCAGGGACACATATATAAGATTATCTCAGCACAGGAGATGTGGTATGATCAGACCATGTCCCTGTAAGGTCAGACACATCCATTACACAGTACATAGCAGGGACACATATATAAGATTATCTCAGCACAGATGTGGTATGATCAGACCATGTCCCTGTACGGTCAGACACATCCATTACACAGTACATAGCAGGGACACATATATAAGATTATCTCAGTACAGGAGATGTGGTATGATCAGACCATGTCCCTGTATGGTCAGACACATCCATTACACAGTACATAGCAGGGACACATATATAAGATTATCCCAGCACAGGAGATGTGGTATGATCAGACCGTGTCCCTGTACAGTCAGACACATCTATTACACAGTACATAGCAGGGACACATATATAACATTATCTCTGCACTGGAACATTTTTTTTTTAAACACATCAAATTGTGGAAATTATTTTTATTCCAAGATCTACTGATTAAAATCAACATAAAAATGTACTTTGTTCATGAGAAAAAAAACCTTCAAAGGTGTTGGCTACTACTTGGACAACTGCTTCTTAATCTGTTAAAATAATAAACCCTTTTCTCACTGCCCATACTGCCGCCATTCCAGCACTGTCATTGATCACGATGTTGCAATACACACATATAGTTAAGCAATGATGTGCACAGGAGGAATTATAGAGCAGGGGGATAATAACCAGGGGACAAGGGGATTTTCATAGCACACCAAACCGCACTTCAATAAATCACCAGCAACTGGGTCACCACAACATATGGACCAGTACAGCAAAAGCTATAGCTGGCATGGGAAGATAGATGTCACCATCTTAAAAAGGCATATAGTAACTGTGATAGGTTTCCCAGAACATGTGATCCTAAAAGTAATCAGGCATCATACAGAGATTAACTCTTTATAGCCTGATCACTAATGAGAACACCGCTAGTCGTTGCCTGAGCCAGCCTGTGCAACTCAGACGCATCAGAGAAACTAGTGGGGAGTCAGAATATGTAGTGTGAACAGCGCCAGATCCCGCCATGATGCTCCGCGAGTTTGTGATATTTGCTCTGACTATCGGGTCACTAGCACGTCCTGACTTTCATGCTTTAAACAGGGATGAGAATTTTAATAGGAGCCTTATGATGTGTAATAATCGGAATTATCTCTGGATGGGTAAACCCCAGGAGGGTTGACAAGGGAGAAAAAAAATAATTGTCATCTATCAGGGTGAAATCATAATGAAAATCAAAAGGCAAACCATGAGTTAACCAGAGATACCAGAAACTATAACTGGCAGTCTGAGATTGTCAGAGGTATAAGTAGAAAGTAACCCCTTCCACGGCTCATATAATCACAGGGAAAAATTCTAATTTGTCAGTAATTAACCCCCAAGATTCCAAGCAAAGTGGTACCACTAGTACCAAAGAGTAAAATGGCTACCCTGCATGGCCCGGTCACAGAAGTGGAAATAGAGGAAACAGGTTTTACCTTGGTGGTTGGTATTATTAATTTTTATAGCGCTATTTACTCCATGGCGTTTCACATGTGAAAAAGAGCCATACGTGGACAAGTACAATAATAATGAGCAATATAAGGCACACACACATGTAAAGGAGGAGAGGGGACCCTGCCCACGGGGGCTCACAGTCTACCGGCGATGGGTGAGGATACAGTAGGTGAGGAGACAGGACCCTGTCCACGAGGGCTCACAGTCTACAAGGGATGAGTGAGGATACAATAGGTGAGGAGAGAGTAACCTGCCCATGAGGGCTCACAGTCTACAAGGAATGGATAAGGATACAATAGGTGAGGAGAGAGTACCCTGCCCATGAGGGCTCACAGTCTACAAGGGATGGGGGAGTTTACAGTAGGAGAGGAGAGCGGACCCTGCCCACGAGGGCTCACAGTCTACAAGGGATGGGTGAGGATACAATAGCTGAGGAGTGAGGACCTTGCCCACGAGGGCTCACAGTCTACAAGGGATGGATGAGGATACAATAGGTGAGGAGAGAGTACCCTGCCTATGAGGGCTCACAGTCTACAAGGGATGGGGTTAGATTACAGTATGAGAGGAGAGCGGACCCTGCCCATAAGGGCTCACAGTCTACAAGGGATGGGTGAAGATACACTAAGAGAGGGTTGAGCTGGCTGTTCGGCGGTTTAGTGGTCTGATGCTCACTGCAAGGTTGTAGGCTTGCTGGAAGAGGTGGGTCTTCAAGTTCTTTTGAAGGTTTCCACGATAGATGAGAGTCTGATATGTTGGGGCAGAGAGTTTCAGAGTATGGGGGGAGAAATGTTGTTCATGGTTGCATGAAGAAGATATAAGAGGGGAGGAGAGAAGGAGACCTTGAGAGGAGCACAAGTTGTGTGTAGATAAGTACCAGGAGACCATGTCACATATATATGGAGGGGAAAGGTTGTGGATTGCTTTGTATGTCATAGTTTGGGTTTTGAACTGGAGTCTCTTGGGAAGCCAGTGAAGGGCTTGGCAGAGAGGAGAGGATGGAGAATAATAATAAGACAGGTGGATTAGTCCGGCAGCAGAATTTAAGGTAGATTGGAGGGGTACAAGCATGCTAGAGGGGAGGAGGGTGAGCGGATCCGGGAAATATTTTTGAGTGGGAGTGGACAGGAGGTGGCGAGGGCTTGGATATGTGACCTGAAAAAGAGGGCAGAGTCGAGGATCACCCTGAGGCCCCGAGCATGCGAGGCGGGGGAAAATAAGGGAAGGGTCTGTGATTAAAATACATTGTGTAACATGATGTTCACAAAATAATAAGAATTGATGACATTTATTTCATTTCCAGTCTACAAAGTGAATCTGAACAAAATTGAGAAGAAAGAAAACTATTACAACTATGTGATGACTATAAAAACAATCATTAAAGTAGGTAAGTTATGAGTTGGGCACTAAATATGCAATAATGAGCATCTATGAAAAAGATGACATCCTAAGTAAGTATTGATCCCTCATTCATTCAGAAACCCATCTGTATGTTTAAAAATTATTTTAATTACCGTATATACTCGCGTATAAGCAGAGTTTTTCAGCCCAAAAATTGGGCTGAAAAGTGCCCCCCTCGGCTTATACGCGAGTCAATACGGCCCCCTCAAAGTTTGGCGCCCCCACCTCACTTTCTGGGCCCCCCCGCATGCAGTGCTGCGCATATACATTACCTGTCTAGCAGCTGTCACCCTCCGGTGGCGGATCGCGGCTCCCGGCTCCGGGCTCCATCTTCCTCGCTGTCTTCCTGCTTGTCAGGTGACCGGCCGGCGTCGCGATGACGTCATCGCGATGATCCCCGGTCACAAAGCAGGAAGACAGCGAGGAAGATGGAGCCCGGAGCCGGGAGCCGCGATCCGCCACCGGAGGGTGACAGCTGCTAGACAGGTAATGTATATGCGCAGCGCTGCATGCAGGGGGGGCCCAGAAAGTGAGGTGGGGGCGCCAAATTATGAGGGGGGCCCTGCTGGGGCCCTATATACTACCACTGGGGCTGTATACTACCACTGGGGCTGTATACTATTACTGGGGCTGTATGTATACTACCACTGGGGCTATATACTACCACTGGGGCTGTATACTACCACTGGGGCTGTATACTACTACTGGGGCTGTATGTATACTACCACTGGGGCTGTATATACCACTGGGGCTGCTGTATACTACCACTGGGGCTGTATATACCACTGGGGCTGCTGTATACTACCACTGGGGCTGTATACTACCACTGGGGCTGTATATACTACTGGGGCTGCGTGTATACTACCACTGGGGCTGTATATACTACTGGGGCTGCGTGTATACTACCACTAGGGCTGCTGCTGTATACTACCACTGGGGCTGCTGTATATACCTCTGGGGCTGCTGTATACTACCACTGGGGCTGCTGCTGTATATACCACTGGGGCTGCTGCTGTAACACTGCTGGGGCCTGTATATACCACTGGGGAGGCTGCTGTATACCACACTGCTGGGGCTGTATACCTGTGCTGGGGTCCACCCTCGGCTTATACACGAGTCAATACATTTTCCCAGGTTTTGGGGGCAAAAGTAGGGGGGTCGGCTTATACACGGGTCGGCTTATACACGAGTATATACGGTATATATATCTACATTCCAAATTGCCCAACTTGCTTATAAGTAGTATAGCATTATTATATGCTACTATATTCTAATTTCTATCTCCAGGGACGGATGTAGTTGCTGCTGAAGACAAACGTGATTTCATCAGTCACTCGAAATGTAGCGAAGCCTTAAAGTTGGTGGTCGGCCGAGACTATGTTGTCTGGGGATTGGGCAAAGATCTGTGGAACATGGGATCTTCTGGGTAAGTGAATGAGAAAGTAGGGAATTGATGACATGAAAATTGTGATTCATTAAAACTAGAATCAGTTATATACAGAAATGATACGGCATCAAAAGAAATACAAGAATAGACAAGATTGTAAGGTCTGATACAATTGTTCATTGGGAGTGGTGACCTTTCCCATCTTGTTTGAGTTCTCCTCTCTTTCACAGACCATTTTAAACCCGCTAATGGTGCAAAATGTTTCAGCATTCATGGCCAAGCACCATTTCTCCTATATGTCATGTTCCTTTATAAAGTGAAGAGTTTGGAATACTTCTTAATATCCCAGTGATTCTAAAGCATTTTTAGGACTATACGTTTATTACTATCTATTATATAATTACCGTAGCGACTTCCGTCGTGTCCGGCGCTACTTCCGTGGCTTTGTTCGCGTGGCTCGGCACTTTGTCCAGGACTCTGTTCGCGGGACGCGATGCGAACAACTCCTCCTCCTCCTCCTCTCCACACGTGGACCCACTGGTCCGCGTAATGCGGATGCTGATACCGGGATGACAGAGAGACGGACCAGTTCAGTACAGTCAACAGGTTTATTTGAACAACAACAAGAACCCACGCCCCAGGGGAGAGCTACCCGGCCACAGCACCGGACCACCGAAGGAGGCCCCGGAGCGCTTAACCCCTATACAGGGATACCGCCGGTACCAACCTCGGAGGGGCCAATGAAGTGGACACGGGTGTTAAACCGACCCAAGGCAACGTGGAAACAACACCGCAACCGGGTATAAGATAGGACACGGGGAATCGGGAACACGGGGAATCTGGAGCAGGACTTGCGACAGCGATCTCAGCGTGGAAGAGATCCGGGTAACAGACCAGGAACACGGAAGTCAGCGAGGAGCCGGCAGGGATGAGATCTGCAGGAAGGAACACACAGAAATCAGATATCAAGCAATTAAGGAACAACCTAACCAGACCAGGATTAGCAAATTCACTAAATAGAAATTGCCCTGGCATAGACTGACAGGAACCAGGAAGTTTATATCACAGCAGGGCAGTCCTGATTGGCAGGACACAGAGGCATGGTGATTGGCTGAGGGGAGGAGCATGCTCCCTGCAGTTCTCCAGCAGATACTGATTTGGAGACAGTTTCATGTGCTCAAGCAGTAGCCCAGAAAGAGAGGAGGAGGAGAGCAGCGCTATTCCAGCAGAGGGCGCTGGAACCCTGCGGCAGACCCCCGAGGGGTAACATGGGGTTGTCTGGTGTAACAGAATTGGGTTGTCAGATGGAGCAGAATTGGGGCTGTCAGGTGTAGGAGAATTGGGGTTGTCAGATGTAGCAGAATTGAGGTTGTCAGGTGTAACAGAATTGGGGTTGTCAGATGGAGCAGAATTGAGGTTGTTTGGTGTAGCAGAATTGGGGTTGTCAGATGTAACAGAATTGGGGTTGTCAGGTGTAACAGAATTGGGGTTGTCAGGTGTAACAGAATTGGGGTTGTCAGACGTAACAGAATTGGGGCTGTCAGACGCCAGAAGCCCAACGTACACCCCGATGAGCTATGCCCGCGAAGCGGCCATTACTCGGCCCTGCACCCCGCACCGCGAGCAATGCTTCGCCCAGCTATAGACATCGGCACAGACAAAGCAGCGGACCCACGTTGATATCCACCATACAAACATATGTAGTTAATGGAAAGATATCATGGAACAATTGGATTATTATTTTAAACTCTTAATAAATAAACTATACACAGATTCTAGAATCCCGATGCAATTGCATCGGGCTCACAGCTAGTATATTATAATAGCGTTATTTATTCTATGGCACTTTAAATGTGAAAAGAGGTATACATAATAATTACATTAATCATGAACAATTCAGGGTACAGACTGGTACAGGAGGAGAAAAGACCCTGCCCACAAGGGATGGGTGAGGATACAGTAGGTGAGGAGAGAGAACCTTGCCAATGAGGGCTCACAGTCTACAATGGATGGGTGAGCATACTGTGGGGGAGGGGACGGACCCTGCCCATGAGGGTTCACAGTCTACAATGGATGGGTGAAGGTACAGCAGGGGAGGAGTGAGGACCCTGCCCACGAGAGCTCACAATCTACAAGGGATGGGTGAGGATACAGTAGGTGAGAAGAGAGAACCTTGCCAATGAGGGCTCACAGTCTACAAGGATGGGTGAGCATACTGTGGGGGAGGGGATGGACCCTGCCCAAGAGGGTTCACAATCTACAATTGATGGGTGAGGGTACAGCGGGGGAGGAGTGAGAACCCTGCCCGTAAGGGCTCACAGTCTACAAGGGATGGTGGAGGATACAGTAGGTGAGGAGAGAGGACCCTGCCCACGAAGGTTCACAGTCTACAAAGGATGGATAAGGATACAGTAGGTGAAGAGAGAGGACCCTGCCAGTGAAGGCTCACAGTCTACAAGGGATTTGTGAGGATACAGTGGAGAAGGAACGAGGACCCTGGCCATGAGGGTTCCCATTCTAAATGGAATGGGTAAGGTTACAGTGGGGGAAATAAGTATTGGATCCCTTGCTGATTTAGTATGTTTGCCCACTGACAAAGACATGAAGATTCCCGCTTTGTGCAGCGGGAGATACAGAGAGGAGGAGCATCGGCTCCACTGTACAGAGTTGGGCATAGAGAGCCCGCAGCTGCAGTATAAACTGGACCGGCTCTCTGTGCAGTGGAGCCGATCCTGTCTATGCCCAGAGAGTCGGCAGCTGTGGTCCTCGGCTCTACTGACAATCCAGCCAAAGAGGACTAGGTGAGCGCACACACTGTATTGCTTTGCATTTAGCGGTCCGCTCCTCAACTGACACTGTGACGATTCTCCATCGCACATTTGCGGATTCGGCAAACTGTGTCAGTGGATGAGGGGACCGTTGTGTGCAATGGGGTTAGGTGGTCATATTCGGGGTTGGTGAGAGCTTGTCGAAGTCTGGGGGCGGCTGGGCATACTGAAACTGAGGGAGGCATGTTTGGAGGAGTCTGGACGTAAACAATCAGATCCCAATTTACATGCAGGCTCCAACACAAACATGCCCGCTGGTCGTTCTATTGAAGTCGCAAATAAGTAATATCTGGGTGACAATGCAAAATGTTGACAAGATGTATATTACAAACTGTCAACATTTTGGAGCCTAGATACACATAGGACTTCTACATAAAGCCCGGACAATCCCTTTAACAGGGAGAGATAGAATATTAAGAATGAAATCCAGAAAATCACATTGCCTAAATTATATAAATGTATTTGCATTTTGCAGAGGGAAATAAGTATTCACTCTTTTGGCAAACAAGACTTAATACTTGGTGGCAAAACCTTTGTTGACAGTTGATGATGAGGTTTGCGCACATGTCAGGAGGAATTTTGGTCCACTCTTCTTTGCAGATCATCTCTGAATCATTAAACGTGCCATCACACGTAGAAATATCGCTGCCATATTGCTGGCGATTTGACGTGAGCGAGCACGTTCCGGGCACTTTTTTTTACATCGCCGTTGCCCTGTCACACATAGAGATCTCGCGTGCGATGATTGGCGATCCTGCATTCCGGAAATCGCCAGCAGAAGACCCGAAGCAATGTTCCCTTCCCACATCACCGCGTCACACGCCACCATCGCAGCAAAGATGTCGACATAGTGTTTGGATAGGAGCGTGGTACAGTATTTTTTACTGCGCTCCTATCACTGTGATTGGTGGACGGAACTGCGTTCCTATTGGTCAGCCTTGTGTGAAGGCACGGGTAATCCAATAAGGGGTCTCGGACACGACCAGCTAATCGGAACGCAGTATCACCCACCAATCGCCGCAGATGCGGCAAGAAATAAACAACATCTAAGCACGCCTATGGGATTTATTTCCGGATCACTGGGTATGTCGCTATCGCCCTGTCACACGGCACGAAGCGCTGATATTGCCTGGTTATCGCTTGATTTCTCTGCAGAGCAGGGCGATCAGGCGACATGCGAACCGGCGATTTCTCGCCATAAAATCGCCCTGTCACACGCTGCAATGCACAGGCGATGTGGTAGCGATATCTCCCGGTGATATCACCACATGTGACGGTACCTTAAGATTTTGAGGCTGTGACTTGGCAACTCGGTGCTTCAGCTTCTCCTTAAGTATTCTATTGGATTAAGGTCTGGAGACTGGCTGGGCCACCTCATGATCTTATTGTACTTCTTTTTGAGTCACTCCTTTGTTACCTTAGATGTATGTGTTGAGTCTTTGTCATGCTGAAAGACCCAGCCATGACCCATTTTTAATGTCCTGGATGAAGGAAGGAGGTTGTTACTCAGGATTTTACAGTACATGGCTCCATCCATGTCCCATTGATGCGGTAAAGTAGTCCTGTGCCCTTAGCAGAGAAACACCCCCAAAACATAATGTTTCCACCGCCATGCTTGACTGTGGGTACGGTGTTATTTGGGTCACAGCACCTTCTTCCAATCACGCTCAGAATCACCAGGGTGTTCATTGGTAAACTTCAGACCGCCTGCACATGTGTCTTCTTGAGCAGTGTGACACTGCAGTATTTTAATCCATTATGGTGTAATGTGTTACCAATGGTTTTCTTGGTGACATTGGTCCTAGCTGCCTTGGAGATCTTAACAAGTTCCCCCCGTGTAGTTTTAGGCTGATCTCTCACCTTCCTCATGATCCTGGATACCCCACAAGGTGAGATTTTGGATGGAGCCCCAGATCGATGAGGATTGACCTCAATTTGTATTTCTTCCATTTTCTTACTTTTGCATCAACAGTGGTCTCCTCACTCAGTTTTGTCTTACTTATGGTTCTGTAACCCATTCCAGACTTGTGCAGGTCTAGGATCTTTTCCCTGACATCCTTACAAAGCTCTTTGGTCTTGCCCATGTTGTAGAGGTTACAGTCTGACTAATGAATTGAGTGTGTGGACAGGAGTCTTTCATACAGGTGTCAATGTAAGACAATTTAATCTGTCTATAATGTAGTAATGAGTTGATGAGGAACGTCTAACTGGTCTGTAAGAGACGGAACGCCTAATGGCTGATAGGGGATCAAATACTTATTTCCCTCTGCAACATGCAAATAAATTTAAATAATTTAGTTTAATTTAAATGTGATTTTCTGGATTTTATTTTTGATATTTTATTGATATTTTATCTCTAATTTTTAAAATTAACCTACCTTTAAAATTATACACTGTTCATGTGTTTGTCAGTGGGTAAACTAACAAAATCAGTAAGGGATCAAGTGCTAATTTCCCCCACTGTAAGAGGAAAGAACCCTATTCATGAGGCTCCCAGTCCACAAGGGATGTGTGAGGATACAGTTGGTGAGGAGAGAGAGCCCTGCCCATGAGGGCTCACAGTCTATAAGGGATGGGTAAAGATACTGTAGGTGAGGACAGAGGACCCTGCCCATGATGACTTACAGTCTGCAGGGGATGGATGAGGGTAGAGCTGTTCACATGGTGGTATAGTGAACTGAGGGTCACTGCAGGTTGTAAGCTTGTCGGAAGAGGTGGGTCTTCTGGTTCCTTTTAAAGGTTTCCATGGCAGGCTAGAGTCTGATATGATGGGGCAGAGAGTTCCAGAGTATCGGGGAACCACAAGAGAAATCTTGTTTGCGATTGTAGGAAGAGGAGATAAGAAGGGAGTAGAGGAAATCTTGTGAGGATCGCTGGTTACATGCAGGCAAGTACCAAGAGACCAAGTTACAGATATATGGAGGAGACAGGTTGTGGACGGCTTTGTATGTCATTGTTAGGGTTTTGAACTGCAGTCTCTTAGAAATGGGAAGCCAGTGAAGGGATTGGCAGAGCGGAAATAGCGGGGAGACAGGTTTTGTATATGATGAGCACAGGGAGAGGGGTACTCGGATACCGGGCCTGGGTTTGATGGATTTAACTGGGGAATCACGGGTGGTCGGGTTCCAGGTTCCGTGCCCTGGCTGTCATTTGTTAGATAGGGGAAATATTTACAGTACGTGACGCCACCTGTGGATCCCGGAAACGGGTACCGGCGCTGCAGGCCGGACGCTGAGGTGATGATGGGTGCAGCTCAATGTGGTCCAGCTCCCCACAGGTGGAGCTTTTACCTCAGGGCAGCAGTGATAGAGGATAAGGGGAGATGAGGGGAGTAGTTGTTCTTACCCCTCCGGTGAGATGCTGTTGATGCTGAAGCCTTCCGGGCGCTGGCAGGAAGAAATACAAAGACCAATTCAACTTCAACTCCACTTTACTGGTAGCGGCAGATGTTATCGGAAAACCGATACACTCTTGTTCAAACAGGTAGTAGTTGTCGGTTCACGGCACCCCTATGGAGTCTCCAGATGTTCCTTTCTTAAAGTCTTTCGGGTCTAATTTTGTCCTTCTCTCTCGTTAACCCCCCTTGCAGAGCTCTCCCGCCAGTCCCCTGGTCTCATACGGTGGAGCACAAATTTTCCTTTACTGGTACGGATGGGAGTGACCTCATTCTCCCGCCACCGGAATCCGGGCAGTTACTCCTGTAATCTAGGACCTATTTTGGGCCTGAGGGGCGAGCTACCTTCTTGTGGCGCCTACGGCTACCCGGTTTCAGAGCGACTGCAGCTCGTCGGTTTGCGGCCAGGGATAAACCGCTGACCGCCTCGGCTTCCGTGTTGCCGGTGTTCCCCAAACGTTACCGGCCGACTCCAACCGGTGTTGGTCCATCTCCTACTGTTCTGGGTCCCCTCTTGGAGAGAGGTACCCTCCTGTCAAAGAGCTGTCAGGTCCGTCCAGACAGACTGCCTTCCCAGCACCAACTGAACTAACTGTCACTCAAGTCTTCCTACACTCACCTAGGCTCCACCCCCTTTTGGACCTACTGAATAATCAGTCCCTACTGTAAGGTGGCCTAGTGTTGTGTGTGAATTCAGACTCCATAGGTTAAACCCTAAACCCACAACTACAGAGATACCACATATGTTTTTAAAGTGTAATACCTCTCTGTGGCGCCTAGCCATAGGGGCGCCACACACTCCCTTGGTGAAATACACCTGTCCGCGGGTGTTAAAACCAAACCGGGTGTGAGGTTAACCGGGTAACTTCAAAACATCCATAAACAATTAGAACTTTACGTTTACTGGTTTTCTTCCCTTGCGGGAGGTTCTGCACTTTTAACGTTGCAAACGGAACAATACTATAATCTAGTCCATGTTGGCCCAACGGGGATCGGGTAACAAGTCTCTGATTAATGTTCATCAGGCTTTGCATTTAAACAGGTCACATTACTTTCATGTGCTGCAAAAAAAAGACATATATGCAACTATATACATGTTTGCAATGCAATACCGGATCACTGGTCTTTTCATTTTTCAACTTTACTGACCCAGATTGCGAACCACCCGCGGGGACCTGCCTGGCGTTCATAAGTTATTACAACCCCACGGTACAAGTCCCGGTCTGGGTGGCCCTGGGGAAGATGTTCCTCGACATTCCGGTGGCCCACATGTACTTCTGGTTAGAGGCCTTCCTCACGGGCAAACCCATATCCGGTGCCCAGGTAAAGGTTGTCACCACTTTTTTCTTGCGTTGGTCCGGGGGTAACAGGGGCTGGTTACGGGCCATAACACGGGACTGGCGAGTCTCTAGTTTGTTAGCCCACCATGCCTCACACCGCTGGTGTCGTTAAACCTTGTCATCCGGGTTGGGTTTGGTAAACCACGGACGACCTACCGGTTGCCAGGTGTGTTTCTCGTCAACTGCATGTAGAGCCACTCTCCTCTCTCCAGATGCAGCAAACAACACTGGTACTGCGACCCTCCATTGCTCATGGGGCTCGGCCTCCTCCGTACCACCGACAGCTCCTTCCTCCACCAGACTCACCTCCTCCTTCCCGACACTAACCTAGCCGCTCATATTTGCAATCAGCTCCTCCTCTGTCAGCTCGGGCTCCTCCGGGAACTGGATGAGGTCCTCTGTCTCAATGGTATCCTCCTCTCCGGGCTCCATAGATAGTATGGCAACGGGTTCCAGGGTCTCAGCAACGGGCTCGGGGGTTACCTGGTTGTCTGTCTGAGTTGCAACAGTCACCCGGCGCTCCTGGTCTCTATGAGCTGCAGCCCTTTGCCGTCAATATAGCTGGAGTACCAGCTCTGCTCCCCAGCATCAGACATTCCACTTGGTGGCCTCCTGAATTTGGGCCCGGAGATCATCAAGGGCCGTTCTCCAGAAGGTACCGTCCTCACCGTCCGTCTCAAGTGTCGGTACATCCGGGGTGGCACGGTCAGCCAAGATATCCTCTTCAACCTCCCGGATAAGTTGTTTAAAACTGGGGACTGCCATTGCCTCACAACCGGTTACAGGTAACAGGTCCGCAGCCTGACCAGGCTTTTGTGCTCCGGCCGCACCCTGTTTAATTTTTATAGTCCCGAACTGGTGTGATCTTGTGCTCGACCCGTCCCCTTGGTTGTTTGATAGCATGGGGGGCAGGGAGACACTTTGGCGCCTCTTGGATGACCCATGTATGCTGAGGGGCCGAGGCACGCCCTGGGCGAGCACATAGTTCTTTTACATTTTTAGGCCCGCCCACCACGAGAATCCTGTAGGCGAGTCGTTCGGGCTTTTCTGGAGCCCGCCACTACACTTCATCACTCCTCGGCAGAGCAAAGGGGAGGGGCTTATCTTCCCACTCTTTTCTCTGCTTTGATGACGCGGTTTAAATTGTGAGGCGATGTAATGGCAGCCCGGTTTTGTAATCCACAGTATACAAACAGTCAATAAAGTCTTTAGGCACACTTTACCTGATGTTACCAGGCTGGTTCAAATCCTGTTCGCAGATGCCAGAAAATGATGAGCACAGGGAGAGGGGTACTCGGATACCAGGCCTGGGTTTGATGAATTTAACTGGGGAATCACAGGTGGTTGGGTTCCCGATTCCGTGCCCTGGCTGTCATTTGTTAGATAGGGGAAATATTTACAGGTATAAAGAGTACGTGACGCCACCTGTGGATCCCGGTAACGGGTACCGGCACTGCAGGCCGGACGCTGAGGTGATGATGGGTGTAGCTCAGTGTGGTCCAGCTCCCCACAGGTGGAGCTTTTACCTCAGGGCTGCGGTGATAGAGGATGAGGGAAGATGAGGGAAGTAGTTGTTCTTACCCCTCCGGTGAGATGCTGTTGATGATGAAACCCTCCGGGCGCCAGATGTGCAGCATCTGTAACAACAGCTACTGGAAGCCTGTGCTAGCATTTCTTCTGCGGTGTTGCTATCAGTGTGTCAAGAGTGGGAGAAGAGGGTTGTATTGACAATCCAACACAATGGGCAGCACTTTGAACACATTTTATAAGTGGTCATAAACTTGTTAATAACTCATTGATAGATCCCTCCAAGACTGCTGGAACACAAACATTGATGGTATGGTGTGGTATATGGGGTACAAACATAGTGGGGATATTCTTCATTAATGGAAACCTCAATGCCACTGGATATCTGAAATTGTTACATGATTCAGATATCCAGTGGCATTGAGGTTTCCATTGATGAAGAATGGCCTCACTATCTGTGTACCCCATACACCACACTATACCATCAATGTTTGTGTTCCAGCAGTCTTGGAGGGATCTATCCACTGTGGGTTAGTGTCAGACCAATAGCGCTGGTTTTTTTTTTGTTAACTTGACCATTCACAAAAACGTTTGCTTTATCACTCAAATCATTTCAATTTTTTTTTTCGGTGTTGTGTTTTTTACTGCTTACACTAATTTCAGGCTTAGTGCCAGCAGCCAATACAAAGCTGGCATTAACCCCTTTATTACCCAGCATGCCTACATCACTAGGGCCACTGGAAAAGTCAGGGTACAGTGCCAGAAAATGCTGCTCTTATGAATATACCCTTTTCTGGCACAGCTGCAGACTGTAATTGACAGCAGTGAGGCCCCAAAAAGCATGGGCCACCTTGTGCTGAGGATTTCAGCCCCCAGCTGCCTAGTTGTACCAGTCTGGAAATAAAAAATACCGCAAAGCCCAATGTCATTTTTTTTAATTATTGCATGAAATTCATGAAATATAAAAAGGGACTTCCCTATATTTTTGATTTCCAAACAGGTAAAAATAGGCAGCTGGGGGGAATATGGGGCTGCCTGTAGCTGCCTGCTGTATCTGGCTGGCATACAAAAATACGGTGAAGCCCCACGTAATTTTTTTTTAAAATTATTTCAAGGAATAATTTTATGAAAAGGGCTAAACTATACTGCGGTTTTTGTTCTATTTTGGGCCAGGAGATGCAGATGAACACATTGAACACAATGCACAAAAAATATGAAAACCATGTTGTGGTTTAGGTGCTTTTTTGGCCAGGAGATGCAGATGAACACATTGAACACAATGCATGCAGTTTTGTGCCAGAATTGCACCAAAGTAGCATGAAATCAGCGACACAAAATGCAGTGTGGTTTTGGTGCACCAATTCTCTGCGATTGGCTATTGGGTCCCTCTGCAGTGAATATCCAGGAAGTTAATGAGCGACCCTGGAAGTACAAGCAGGTGGATGCTGATAAGTATAATGCTGTTTAATAACTATCTTCTTTCTTGTACTGCCTCCTAGCCCCCATCCCATAACTTTACATTCCAAGTTCGGTGTTCGGACTCAATTTTGAGCTACTTTCGACCCCAAACCCGAACTTTAAAAAAAGTTTGAGCGAGTTATTTGATCCCAAACATCAGCGGGTTCGCCCATCACTAGTCACTAACTCTTGTAATTCACCTCTTTATATACCAACAGACCTCAAAATAGATGGCAGCAAAGCAGGACTCTGGCCAGACAGTTTAAATGCTTGACTATGGAAAGGCACCATGTTTTGCGGATAATAAAAGGCACCTAATTTAAAGACTCACCTCAAATTTAGTGAAAAAAAGTAGAAAAAAAAGAATTGTTAATTTTCCAAAAGGGTGTCCGTTTTATAATACCAGTCTCCATTTTATATTCCCAGTGCAGCTTAACAGGGGCGGTGTCTCAGGGGGGGTCAGAGGAGGCAGGGTCGGCTATGCTGAAAGCCCATGGCTTGGAGGAAGGGGTGTTGCAGCATCCGGATGTGAATCGGACAGCCCCGGACCTGATTTGGACACAGAACCAGAGGGCCAAATATGCCCTCTGTTCCAGTGAGCAGCTGGATCGCTGCAGCAGGAGCTGTCCCTGCTGAAATTACAGGACTGCAGCTCGCGGGGAGCTAGCCGCGATTCTGAAAGCTCAGTGGGAGCTCTTCATGGTGCTGAAGTTCAGCGCCGGCCGGCGCTGATCTTCAGCACCCGGCGTCTGGCTCCCGGATGCGATGTTTTGTCGGCTCTGGTGCGATCTGGCGCCATAGACCCCCATGTTAGGGGGCGCCGGATCGCGCCGGATCGCACTGGACCGGGAGGATCCAATTTTCTCAGAATTTTTCCCCAGGACAGAAAAATCTGAATCCTGCCGGATAATCCCGGACAAAAGGAAACCGCATGGCAAATAGCTGCCATCCGGCTCCATCCGGCCCCATAGGGACTGTCCGATGGTGTGAAGCCGGCCTTAAAGGGATGTTTAAAGGAGATTTTAAGGCTCCTGGAGTTTACAACTGCTGGCACATCTGGCATTCTTCCAAAGTTTCACAGCCTGTAGGTGTAGCAGCACCTGGAAACTTTCTTTTAATGCCCCCTTAAATTTATCATATTGAAAGCTGCAGGTAGATCCTATGGCTATGAATTCAGGTAGAATAACCTAGAGGTTACCAGAGTTTTCATCCACTGGGTCTTTTTTCTCCAAACCTCCAAGGAATATTTTAGGGCCAGTTTCCGAACAAAGCTGAGTTTGCAGATTTATTTGTAAAGTGTTTAGGTTTCCAATCCCGAATAGAACAGGTCAAGCTCATGCGGAATTTGAAATTGGCAAACCTGGTTTAAAAACGTTCGCTCGTCCCTCATGCTGGCTTCCTCTCTGGCAAGTTAACTGTTTGAACGTGTGTTTAGCATGGCAGGGGGGTTCATTACAAATGATAGAAATTGTATGAAAATTGATGCTGTGTTGATTGACTCTGACAAACCTGTGTGGGTCAACTCACAAAAATGGCTCTGTATGGGTCCATTCTATAAATTGTAGCTCTTTTAAGGAACTGTCAATCTAGGTTGTGGGAACATGCGTGCTGTCTTTCACTGCTTGTAGTACTACACGTACATGGCCAGCACTGCTTACTTGTGGTAGATGGCTATATTAATAACAAATCAAACTACAAATTTGCACCTGAGGACCATGGGTATCTTTCTTGCAAATCAGCCAAGTAGTGTGAGCCTCAGCAAGTCAGGCACCACTCTCTTCTGCTTTTTGAGCACTATGCTGGCTGAGGTTCTGTGGCCTGGGAAATTTAGAATTGGTGGTCTGTCATGGATCTTAGGCTATCTTGGCTTTGAGGGTCAAAACGAAAAAGAGGCCTTTTAGGGGCCTTTTTTAAAATTGGGTGCTCTGGGGTGGATCTCGGGCTATCTTGTCTTGTATGGTCAACAGGGAAAAGAGTTTGTTTTGGGGCTTTTTTCTGGTGGATCTCGGACAATTTTGTCTGTGAGGCTCAACTGGGAAAACAGGCTCTGTAGAGGCCTTTTTTAAATTGAGTGGTATATAAGGAAACTCTGGCAATTCTTGGTGTGTGGGAAATATAATTACAACGAACTAGCCATGCATAACACAGTGCTTGTCCATACCTTTGGCTAACTAAACAATTAGACTAGATGGACCAGAATAATGCTATATTCTCTTTGTGATTCCAACGTTTTTGTGGTCTGACCCTAAAGTAAAACAAAAAAATTAAATTATTATTAAAATATAAACCTTGGCTACCACTTACTCTGCCTCTTCTACCAACACCACCACACCTACCTCATCCACTTTGACCTCCACCTCCTGTTCTAAGACTTTTTTGGGGGAGGTTTATTCCATCTTAGTACAAAGGGGGTCTGGTTGCTCTGTGGGTCAACTAAGAAAACAAGCTCTGTCGGGCAGCCTGAAATTTGTTTTGTCGAGGATTTGTCTATTTTGGCTGTACAGGTGAACTCAGAAAATAGGCAACATAAGGCAACTGTTAAAACTGCACTTCTGTGGGGGAACTCTTCCAAGCCTCGTGCAGGTTGCCAGCTCAATCACAATTCCAATTACAGGCTTTTTAACTACAGTAGAAGTAGTGTATGCTACTGGACCGGACATTTTGGTTCTGTGGGGAACTGCAAAAACAGGCATTGTAATAATGTGCTGGGCACTGTCTCTCTGTATCCAGATTGTGTAAGACTGCGTGCCCATGATCAGGATTTGCAGCATTTTAGAAGCGGCATTTTTTTGCTGCTTTGTGAAATACAAGCAGATGGGATTTATAGAAATACTATGTCTACCTTGTGTCTTTTCTCTGCAGCGTAGACTGAAATGAGGTGCAGCTTTCCAAGATGCGGCATGTGAACTTATGCTTGGGGAGATCCAAGTATTCTCAGCGGGAGAAAACTGTGAAAATCCGCCATGCCCAGAACCTGCATGAATGATGCATTTTCCTGTGGAGAACATTTGCATCACTGCAGAAGAAGAAGACTCTGCATACAAGATGCTATGTTTCCAAATTGTGGGCACATACCCTAGTACTCCACATTTTTTGGGATATTGAGGACATCAAATTCGGGTAGCGGCCATGTTGGTGGTGCTGGTGGAGGAGGTGTAGCTTATGCAGAGAGAGGACATAGCTGATCTGTGCCTGCTACACTCACAAATGAAACACCTTACTCTGGTGTACGCAGGCAGCAGGATGTTCTTGAGTATGCCACTCTGAAATAGGAGGCAGCGTTTCAACAACATGGTGGAAGAGTATGTGTCCACACATATGTGAACATACTGAGTGATGGGTAGGGTTCATGAGCTTAGTATTGCACCTGGTTCACTCTTAATCTTTGCCACATGATTGACACCAAACTATCATAATGCATTTCTATTCCATTATTTATAGTTGTCATATACAGACAAGGCTAGCTGCTTTGAGCAATAATTTTTTTTAAATAAATACTTTCAGTATTTCAGTATCAGTCAACAGCATCAGCAAGGCGTACAAAGGCAAAGGATTTAAGACTGTCAATAACAAGCCTATCTGCAGGACCGCCAGCACAATCATAAATCCAATGACAAGCTTTTTAATTGCAACTGCTATAGTGTACACCACCTGATCATAAAATTGAGCTCTGTAAGGCTAGGGTCACACCAGCGTCAGCCCTTTAAAACTTAGTCTCTGGCAGCCTGAGCACATAGCGTTAACGTAATGTAACTCTATGCGCTGGCTGCCTATTCATCTCTATGGATACCTGACGCCTCGTGCAGCCGCCGGCTCCACACAGAAGTCCCGGATATGCGCTATTGCATAGTGCACAGGTAACGCAGTTTGCAGTGTTTTCCTCACTCTGCAGAAGTGCATATCTGGTCCTTGTGTGTGGAGTCGGCGGCTGCACGAGGCGTCAGGTATCCATAGAGATGAAAAGGCAGCCGGCGCAAAGCATTACATTAACGCTATGCGCTCAGGCTGCCAGAAACTTTGCTGCCTCCTACTACTACTCCACTTCTGCCACCTCCTCATCCGGTCAGTCTGTGATACTTGCACCATCCACTTCAGTCTAGCCAAAAAGAACCAATAGGAGGCTGTTCTGAGACTCATGTGTTAGGGGTTGAAATTCTCCTGCGCCAGAGCTATGGAGGGACTCTGGATGGGGCTTATTAAAATTGATTCTCTGCAGGATTAAACTTCACATTTAGGCTGTAGGGATGAAGTCCGCTAGAGATATTTTTTTAAACTGTTTATTTGTATACATTTTTCGAAATATATGTATTTTCCAACATTAACATATACTTCAATCAATAAAAAACGGTATGAGAAAAAGGGGGGACGAATAGGGGGTGACATTCAATGGGTACGGAGTATTTACACTAGAGAGAGTATGAAAGGAAAAAGAGGAGGAGCCACTTAGGAAGTCAAATTACTGATAGTTATCTGTGTTGATAATCTCGTTATGTAGTCATTGTACGGAGCCCAGATGCTATTGAACAGGTCTCGTGTATTACTTATACATGCCGACAGATATTCCATCCTTCTCTGTTTTGCAGTCCTACCATTGACGGAATTGATGTCCACTTCCAGTGAAAGGCAATGACACATTTGGTTGAGGTTAAGACCTGTCGGAGCATCCTGGCCGAGTTTTTCCCCATACCCCTAGGAGGGACATTAAAAAGACATGTGAGGGGATCCAAAGGGATCCTTTTATCTAATACTTGGCCTAGGAGATCCCTAATCCTGTGACAAAGTTATTCCTAGAAACCCTATGTGAGCCAGAAATGCCTGCAGGCAGATTCTCCAGGCTCTTCCCATTGTGTTTCATCACTTTCCCATCCATTTCAGCCTTTTCCTCAGGCTCCCAGACCTCTTTGTAGGGTCCTGCAGATAATCACTCGCATTTCCCATTGACTTACATTGTACTCGCTATTCGGAATCAAGACGCAATTATTACAAAGCACTCGTAATGAGTATGGCCATTACCAATATTTCACTACTCGCTCATCACTAGTGCCAACCTTTATGGCCATGATTCTACATAAGTTATAGAAGAAAAGGATATAAGAATCATAGATCATTTGGGTGATAATAATTTTACCATTTCTGCTCCCCTACAGCTATTCCTATATTATCACTAAGGACACATGGATCGAGATGTGGCCAAATGAACGGGAATGCCAGAATGAAGAGAACATGGATCTCTGTGATGATTTGGATAATTTTACAGAAGAACTGGACATTCGTGGCTGTTTAAAATGAAATATTTTGTTGTCTCTTTCCCAATATGATTGTCCTATTCTCTTTCTTCTGTATCTACTTAGAAATAATAAACCTCAATAAAGGATCTTTCGGTAAAGCTCTGTCATGTCACTTAATTATAAGCAAAACATGTTCTATGACTAAGGATACATGTGTCCGGAACACATCAGATGGCTTTTTTGTCTTTTTTAACCAAAAAATATAGTGTTGGCCAAAAGTATTGCCACCCCTGCAATTCTGTCAGATAATACTCAGTTTCTTCCTGAAAATGATTGCAATCACAAATTCTTTGGTATTATTATCTTCATTTAATTTGTCTTCAATGAAAAAACACAAAAAGAATTGTCCTAAAGCCAAATTGGATATAATTCCGCACCAAAAATAAAAAATGGGCCGGACAAAAGTATTGGCACCCTCAGCCTAATATTTGGTTGCACAACCTTTAGCCAAAATAACTGTGATCAACCGCTTCTGGTAACCATCAATGAGTTTCTTACAATGCTCTGCTGGAATTTTAGACCATTCTTCTTTGGCAAACTGCTCCAGGTCCCTGATATTTGAAGGGGGCCTTCTCCAAACTGCCATTTTTAGATCTCTCTACAGGTGTTCTATGGGATTCAGGTCTGGACTCATTGCTGCCACCTTAGAAGTCTCCAGTGCTTTCTCTCAAACCATTTTCTAGTGCTTTTTGAAGTGTGTTTTGGGTCATTGTCCTGCTGGAAGATCCATGACCTCTGAGGGAGACCCAGCTTTCTCACACTGGGCCCTACATTATGCTGCAAAATTTGTTGGTAGTCTTCAGACTTCATAATGCCATGCACATGGTCAAGCAGTCCAGTGCCAGAGGCAGCAAAGCAACCCCAAAACATCAGGGGACCTCCGCCATGTTTGACTGTAGGGACCGTGTTCTTTTCTTTGAATGCCTCTTTTTTTTCTCCTGTAAACTCTATGTTGATGCCTTTGCCCAAAAAGCTCTACTTTTGTCTCATCTGACCAGAGAACATTCTTCCAAAACGTTTTAGGCTTTCTCAGGTAAGTTTCGGCAAACTCCAGCCTGGCTTTTTTATGTCTCGGGGTAAGAAGTGGGGTCTTCCTGGGTCTCCTGCCATACAGTCCCTTTTCATTCAGGCGCTGATGGATAGTACGGGTTGACACTGTTGAACCCTCGGACTGCAGGGCAGCTTTAACTTGTTTGGATGTTAGTCGAGGTTCTTTATCCACCATCCGCACAATCTTGCGTTGAAATCTCTTGCCAATTTGTCTTTTCCGTCCACATCTAGGGAGGTTAGCCACAGTGCCATGGGCTTTAAACTTCTTGATGACACTGCGCACGGTAGACCCAGGAACATTCAGGTCTTTGGAGATGGACTTGTAGCCTTGAGATTGCTCATGCTTCCTCACAATTTGGTTTCTCAAGTCCTCAGACAGTGCTTTGGTCTTCTTTCTTTTCTCCATGCTCAATGTGGTACACACAAGGACACAGGACAGAGGTTGAGTCAACTTTAATCCATGTCAACTGGCTGCAAGTGTGATTTAGTTATTGCCAACACCTGTTAGGTGCCACAGGGAAGTTACAGGTGCTGTTAATTACACAAATTAGAGAAGCATCACATGATTTTTCTAACAGTGCCAATACTTTTGTCCACCCCTTTTTTATGTTTGGTGTGGAATTAGATAAAATTTGGCTTTAGGACAATTCTTTTTGTGTTTTTTTCATTGAAGACAAATTAAGTGAAGATAATAATACCAAAGAACTTGTGATTGCAATCATTTTCAGGAAGAAACTGAGTATTATCTGACAGAATTGCAGGGGTGTCAATACTTTTGGCCAACACTGTAGGAGAAAGAACGTTTTTAAACCTGGATGGGATGACTCTACTCTTTTTGCTATTCATTTTGATGATCTGTGGAGGATCGATTTTAATTCATGTTTCCAGAAATCCACAGTTCCAGCAAAATGGAACAATCTGTGATACTATTAGGGCCACTTTACACACACCAACTTATCTGTACAACTTCTGAACAACTTATTGGTTGCAGTGAAATCATGGAAACATTGATCCATTTGTACACAGCCACAAAATAGAACAATGTGTCCATGATTTCACTGCAACCAGTAAATTGTTCAGAAGATGGACAGAAAAGTTGGTGTGTGTAAAGTGGGCCTTATTGAGGAACTGCCAAAAAAGAAAACGAGATTGATCTACCCCCATCATTTGTTGTTATAGTGTATAAAGAGTCCTTTAAACAAGCGGCAAATTATATGTAGTCTATTGGTGTCAATTATTGGACTGAATATAGGTAGCTTCAATAGACCTATCACTTTTCTGTGTGTGGGTACATTATGTTTGCATTTGGGAGCCACGTGTTTAATTTTTGACCAAGACCATATTCTATCTAAAACTGGAAAAGTTAGACTGGGTTACCGCTGTCAATTCATTCCTATGGCAGACGGAACCCGAGCGCAGGTCAAACGCCAGCTTCTCACTGCCGGAGTTTGAAATATCGCGCCTCTTTCATGTGCATCAAGTTACTCGACAGTTTTAGATCAAACCCCTAGAATGCAAGGATAAATGCTAATTTGACCTTAGCCTAAGGGCCACGTCATACACACAGATATCGGTGCAGATATTGTTCGCAGATCTCTGGTTGCAGTGAAATCATGGACACATTGTAACATTTGTACACAGCCACAAAATGGAACAATGTGTCCATGATTTCACTGCAACCAGAGATCTGCGAACAATATCTGCACAGATATCTGTGTGTGTGACGTGGCCCTATGGCTAAGCTCACATCTAACGCAGAGCCTTGCATTCTAAACGCATAGGAAATGAGCTTTGCAGCGTTCTCCTGTACGCTCTGCAATAGCTCATATCCAGTCCTAGTGTGTGGAGCCGGCGGGTGCATGAAATGTCAGGTATCCATAGCGATGTATAGGCAGGCGGCGCATAGCATTACATGCGCTCAGCCTGCTAAATCCTACATTTTTGCCGGATTCGGCAGGCTGAGGGTAGACGCAAATCTGACCCTAGCCTAAGGGTGGAAGCACACTATGCGAGATTCGTGCAAGCTACTCACATGAATCTTGCATGTTTCATCAAGAATGGCTGCCAACTCTGGATGGGAGTGTGGAACTCCATAGAAACATAAGCAGCAGGCGCGCTTCCAATCAGAGGTCAGGAAAGGCTCAAGTATCTTTCATGCGTCTTACATAGTTTGTCTCTGGCCTAAGAATGAGGCTGTTGAATGAGAACCTTTATCTTTATTGGTAGTGGATATGATAGCATGAGGTAAAACTATGGAGTAATAGAAGAACAGTCTATAAGAAAACATTACTGAATGGTACACAATGTGGCCTTTCCTCTATCTCAGCTTCAACATCACACACAATGCCTGGAAATCAAAGGTCTACTCCAATGCTTCAGCGAGTCAATTTGAGGAAATGATATGCAACAATGCCCAAAATCTTTGAGTGAGTCGTATCTGGGCCTGAATGAAGTAGGGTCCGACTCGTCCGAGCATAATCTAGACCCTCGTTACCAGGCTTTAATCCCTGGTGGTAGACATAATGATGTTGTTGATGATGAGCCTCAGATACCTGAGGCGGACACCTACTTGACTTTGTGCTTTGGGCGGGAAGAGGTTGGCTGTGAGGGCGAGGGGTGTGACAACACAGAGGGTGGTGATGAAGTTTCACTTACTGTCACCACACAGACTTGTAATTAATGAGCTTGGGCAGAGGAGGTGGAGTAGGAAAAAAATGAGGAGGTTAGGTAGCTGCTTCCTGGACAGAGAAGGAGCGCTGCAACTGTCTAGCCCCAGGCCGGGGGGTACTTGGGTATCAGACTCAGAGGGTAGTTGCTTCCCGGGGATGTCACTGGTGGCCGCGCCTGAGCCTGTAACCTAGGTGACACGTCAAAAAGGGGGGTGTTATGTACAGGGGATTAGAGTTATTGTCACGTGACGCCACCTGTAGTGCCTGGTGATAGGTCACCAGCGCCACCGCAGTCCTCTGGAGGGCAATGGTAATGCGGCTAGGGTAGTAAAGCTCCCTACAGGTGGATCTAGGCCTCCGGGGCAGCGTAGAGTGAAAGGAAAGCTTGGAGTGGAACTTGCGGTCAGGGTAGGAAGTGGTGGAGCAGTATATATGGAGCACGGGGCAAGTCTCTTTTACCTTTTACTGGTGGAATTAGCAGGTAAATGCGTCCAGAGCACTGTCGGGTGACCAGGAGCACAATGAGTCTCCACAGCAAGTGAGTATAAGGCCTCCTCAGTTTCTCTGCGGTTACTGAAGCCCTGGCTGTGTATAACGCTGCTAGCCTCCTCTCTTTCTATGGTCTCTCTCTCTCCTCCTGCGCGATCCACGGATTACCCTTTATGATCACCGCTGTTTGGCCGTGCACTACGGTGTCTGGCTCCCTTTTGATGGGTGCGCAGGGGGACCAGGTGACTAAAGTCTCCCAGTGTAACGGGGTTCTCTGCAGTCCTGAATGCTCCTGCAGGAGCAGATCCCCGAAGTCCGGTACTTCTTGGGCAAACTTCCACTAGTTTCTCGCTCCCCTGGCTCTGCTCCTTGCTTTCTGTCCCCATTCCTAGGCTTAGCTGGATGGCACAAGGGCATCTCTGGGTCACTAGTTCGGGCCTAACCGTGGCACCGAGCACCAGGACGTCTTCGCAGCTCTCCTGGCATCTGCACACTCTGACTAACTCCTCCCTCAGCAGCAGTATTTATAGGGGATCTCACCTAAAGTCAGTGAGTATAGCTCCCCCTACTGAGCCGGGGTGGAAGGTGTTGCATGTAGTAGGTACCTGCTGTGGAAACCCAGCTGTGCAGTAGGGAAGGCTGTGGCTACCTGTGTTAGTAGGGCACCACATACCTCCCTAGTTAACTTCAGCATTTTTGTTCTGGAACAAAAGGGATAACAATAATAACAGGTAACATATTTACAGAGTCTCAAAATACAAAAATTTACAAAAACCACTGAAAAAAGATGGCAAAATTGAAAACAGGTAAGTCCATACGGTGCTCGTCCATTCACCGCAGGCTTTGAAAAAGAAAAAGAAGTTTGTTGTCACACAAGTCCTGTGACCATGGTCCTTTTAAATGCAAAAAGGGGAAAAGTTCAAAGAGAGTCTATACAATAAAGTCTCTGTATGCTCCAGGTAAGAAAAGGGAAAAGTTTTTCAAAGTCCACATCTACTTATATAATCGGGAGTTTGGAATTCGGGCACTGTAGCCGAATCCCAGACTCCTTTGCGCCACTGCGAGCGATGACGCGTAGCGTCATCGCGAGCCGCAGCCGCACTGCCGTCTCCGCCGCCCACCCGTCCGCGCTGCCGCCTCCGCCAGGTCACCGCTGCCCCTCGCTGCTCTAGCACCGCTGGGGCCTCGGTAACGCCATGCAGCTGGAGGAGCACTGTCCTTGCGGCGACATGTAATATCCAAGATGGCGGCAAAATCTCGCGAGATTTTGCCGCCATCTTGGATTTTACACGTCGCCGCAGAGACTCCGCTATCCCACCAACATAGTGCCGAGGTGACCGCCCAGCGCCCCTCGGGAGATCAGCCGCTCTTGCGCACAACCCGCTGATCTCCCGCCGCATATGCCGGTCAGTATCGCCGCTGCCGCCCGCTCTCCCCCGGCCGCTCCGCACTTACCCCTCCCCGCTCTGCTGACTGCACAAATACTTTCTTTTTCGAGCCGGTCATGTGACAGGCCCTCTGTCATCTCACATTAGCCCGCCCTGTCACATGACCGGCTTCAATGCTGCTCCAAGGAATACAGAGAGCAGAGGACAGGGGGACAGGGGCACACATCACTGGGGATAAAGAACTGTGCCAGAGGACAGGGGGACACAACAGGGGCAGAGGACAGGGCCACACAGAACAGGGGCACACAGCACAGGGGCACACAGCACAGGGGCACACAGCACAGGGGCACACAGAACAGGGGCACACAGCACAGGGGCACACAGCACAGGGGCACACAGCACAGGGGCACACAGAACAGGGGCACACAGGACAAGGCCACACAGCACAGGGGCACACAGAACAGGGGCACACAGCACAGGGGCACACAGAACGGGCACACAGCACAGGGGGACACAGAACAGGGGCACACAGAACAGGGGCACACAGAACAGGGGCACACAGAACAGGGGCACACAGAACAGGGGCACACAGGACAAGGCCACACAGAACAGGGGCACACAGAACAGGGGCACACAGAACAGGGGCACACAGGACAAGGCCACACAGGACAAGGCCACACAGGACAAGGCCACACAGGACAAGGCCACACAGGACAAGGCCACACAGAACAGGGGCACACAGCACAGGGGCACACAGGACAAGGCCACACAGAACAGGGGCACAAAGCACAGGGGCACACAGAACAGGGGCACACAGCACAGGGGCACACAGCACAGGGGCACACAGCACAGGGGCACACAGCACAGGGGCACACAGGACAGGGGCACACAGGACAGGGGCACACAGGACAAGACGACACACAACAGGGGCAGAGGACAGGGGGAACACAACAGGGGCAAAGGACAGGGGAACACACAACAGGGGCACACAGGACAGAGGGACACAGAACAGAGGCAGAGGACAGGGGGACACCGCACAGGGGCACACAGGACAGGGGGACACCGGACAAGGGCACACAGGACACGAGGACACAGAACAGGGCCAGAGGACTCACGCACACAGGACAGGGGCAGAGGACAGGGGGACACAACAGGGGCAGAGGACAGGGGCACACAATTATATAACTAGATGTACATATACACTTTATACACATATCTACTTATATAAATCGGGAGTTTGAAATTCCGACACTATAGCCGAATCCCAAAATCCTACACGGCACTGCGAGCGATGACGCGATAGCGTCATCGCGAGCCGCAGCCGCACTAACTCACACCGCCGCCATCCTGCCAACCGCCGTCGACCCCGCCGACAGCGCCTCATCGCGAGCGCCCTCCGCGAGGTCTACGCTGCCCAGATGCCGCTGGTGCCTTTCGCCCCTCCCCGCTCTCTCACTGCTAGCGCCTCGGTGTCGCCATGCTGCTGCTATAGCGGTGTAGGGGCTGTGGGCCGGTGCCGGGAGCCAGTGACGCCGGCCAATAGGAGTGAACGGGGCGTGTCAGGCTGCAAAGCCTAACATGCCTCGCTCACTCCCATTGGCCGCCGCCCCTGCAAGCGGATTGTGCGCTCTGTTCTAAACACAGGACGCCCATCCCATTGCCCAGTACTCCGTGTCCTGGACCAATCGGATGGCCGTCCTCTCTTTACCACACAATGCCCAATCCGCTCCTTCCCCTCAGGTCACATGTGTCACCTGAGGGGAGGGACTGATCCCTCTCTGCAGCCCCCACCCCGCCGCAGAGGACAATGCCGGGGCTACGATCACCCCCAGCACGCAGCCACGTCCTGCCGCCGAGCGCTCATGTCGCCGCTCCAGCCAGACCTCTCCTCACCCCTCCAGCCTCCCGCCACATCATACTCTGCTACCCACAGAGCCCCCTGTATACTCTGCTACCCACAGAGCCCCTCTATACTCTGCTACCCACAGAGCCCCCTCTATACTCTGCTACCCACAGAGCCCCCTCTATACTCTGCTACCCACAGAGCCCCCTCTATACTCTGCTACCCACAGAGCCCCCTCTATACTCTGCTACCCACAGAGCCCCCTCTATACGCTGCTACCCACAGAGCCCCCTCTATACTCTGCTACCCACAGAGCCCCCTCTATACTCTGCTACCCACAGAGCCCCCTGTATACTCTGCTACCCACAGAGCCCCCTGTATACTCTGCTACCCACAGAGCCCCCTGTATACTCTGCTACCCACAGAGCCCACTGTATACTCTGCTACCCACAGAGCCCCCTGTATACTCTGCTACCCACAGAGCCGCCTGTATACTCTGCTACCCACAGAACCGCCTGCATACTCTGCTACCCACAGAGCCCCCTGCATACTCTGCTACCCACAGAGCCCCCTGTATACTCTGCTACCCACAGAGCCGCCTGTATACTCTGCTACCCACAGAGCCGCCTGTATACTCTGCTACCCACAGAGCCGCCTGTATACTCTGCTACCCACAGAGCCGCCTCTATACTCTGCTACCCACAGAGCCTCCTGTATACTCTGCTACCCACTCACCCGCCTGTATACACACAATTCATTTCACCGCTCTCCCGATGCAATTGCATCGGGCCTTTTTACTAGTATTTAATAAACACATTTTTAAAGTAACACATGTCCCTAAGGGTGTCTCTGCTTAAGAGACCTGGTACCTCCCCACTCCAGGCACTTTCCATTCCTAACTTAGTGTGTGTGGGGCTAGGCCCAGTTCCTCCACCCTTCTGTACACTACTATGTACACTGCTTAGGAGCTGCTATTTACATGTTACTTCTCAGTTTGTTCTACCTTACAATAACGGTGCCCACTCTCCATACCTAGACGGAGGTTGATCTTGTGTGCTCCTCTGTGATCTACGCACTTCAGATGTCACTGTCTGAGGTGAGGTTTCTGGTGATTGGCTTGGTGCAGGTATGTCAGGTAAGCGTCTGTGTGGCCTTAGTCTCACTACAGGGTTAGCAGTTGTACCGATTGCAGCATCCTCAGATTCTCCAGCAACAGGTATTTCTTCCTGATTCCTTTGTACCACTTCTTGGGGCTGGTAGAAATTCAGTAAAGGCACTAAAATGGCTCCATCTTTTTGAGGCCAATCTGCTGGGAAATCTCCTAAAATGGTTGAGATTACCTTCTCCTTTGGTTCTTCACATGGACTTGGCTCTTTTACAGGTTCTGGTTCTTGTGTGGTTGAGTTGGGGGATTCTGATTTTCCCATTCAGTTGGACACTTTTTTATATAGTTTCTTGACACTGTCTGATTGGTTTTTCCTCCATTCTTGCTAATTAGACACAGTTTGCTGTTGTCAAATCCAGAATCTAGAAGGACATAGGGTTCTTGCTCCCACTGATTGTTCAATTTGTGTCGTGTCCTCTTCCTCTTTAACACAATACTTCCAGGTACAATAGGTTCTGCTGGAGCATGTTTGTTATAGTTTCTTTCTTGTTTCTCATGGGCTTTCTCCAGGTTGTCTTCAACACAGCCTTGAACCATTTTGTATTGTTGGAGGCGGTTTTCGTTCAAGTTAGGTATTGAGTCATCTGCTTTGGGATCGACTACTCCGAGTTCCAAGTCTACGGGTAACCTTCCTGTATGGGCTCTCACAGGGTCGGACTGGGGTGTTTGGGGCCCACCAGGGAAATTGACTCCAGGGGCCCACTCACCCGCTATATGCGATTATACCCATTATAGTGGTTACTCCTGCACATCACTCTGCGCTCACCATTACTGTGATGTACCATTACTGTAGTGTACATTAAAGGGATACTTTGGTGAAAACAAGTTACCAACAATCGTGAGGTTCGGCAGGTGATCACTTAGTTATTGGTGGAATCCGACCAATCAAAACCACATCGTCAGAAGAATGTGGCACTTTTACCCCTTTTATTAACTGCAGCGGCCGGTAATGATGTGACCGGGGCTCCGTTCATTATCATTGGAGCTCCCAGAAAAAGGCAAACCCAGCGCTCACAGCCACTGAGGGAGTGAAGGGATCATGGGCGAGCTGTACATCACCTCCAGTCTAATGGGGACAAAACAAACCTATGACTAAGGACTGTCTTTAAGGACATTGATTTAAATGTGCTTTTTAATACTTTTCTAATATAATGAATTTTTAAGGATCTAGATCTCAAGACTCTATGCTGGATATTTTTCTATTTTTTGGACACATAATGGGGATAAAAGCTGCACATTCAGCAGTCGCACCCCCACCAACTAATACCTTATCAGATCCTTATTCCATGTGCACACACTGAGTATTTGGTGAGTCTTTACCTCGGTATTTGTAAGACAAAACCAGAGCAGAGGTAATATGTTCTGCATTTCTCACCATCTCCTGCTTCTGTCTTATAAATACTGAAGTGAAAATCTCACCAAATACTCACTGTGTGAACGTGGCCTTAGACGAGATAATTACTTGCTTTCTCTGGAGAACCTCTGTAAATGCATTTTGCTGCTGCTGTGTCACAGGACAGGAAGGGGTGAAGCAACCAAGTTTTTAATATCTACTGGAAATAAAGAATTTTCCCCTTATTGATATCAGAAAAAAACTAATAATCAACCACAATCCACTATACCAAGACCAGTAATACCACATGTAAAGAAGACATACCACCACACTGTGATCAGAGCACATATTACTACTAAACTGTGATCAAATACTACCACGTGCAAGGTATAAATACTGCCACACCATGATAAGACCACATATAACCGACATATTGTAATTGAATAATTCCACATTCAAGGGACAAATACACAACGCCATGACCAGAGCACATAATGCCACTACATAGTGACCAATAAAATCCGGTCAACCCATAGAAGCACCACCCAGCTCAAAATGTTTTGCCGTCGTCTGCTCCTTCCCCTCTCCTCTTACCTGATAAACCACAAGTTTGGTGCCAGACCCACTACTACATGTCAATATTCTGTGGTGCCCAGCTGTTTCTTCTTCAGTGTGAAAAGTGACCAATAATACTACAATAATGAAGATTAAAAAATGCTCTGTATATTTGGTCAGTGTAAATACAGTGATTATCAGTGACATTATACACAGAAACTCTGTATATAGTGTCAGTGTACAGGTGATGCAGAGAACACCAGTGACATTATACACAGGAACTCTGTATATAGTGTCAGTGTACAGGTGATACAGAGATCCCCAGTGACATTATACACAGGAGCTCAGTATATAGTGTCAGTGTACAGGTGATGCAGAGATCACCTTTGACATTATGCACAGGAGCTCTATAGTGTCAGTGTACAAGTGATGCAGAGATCACCAGTGGCAGGAGCTCTGTATATAGTGTATAGTGTGCGTGGATAGGTAATATACCTACTCACCAGAGATGTATCTTGGTAAAGTCATTCATCTTCAGGTTTCTTCTTCCCGTCGCAGACAAATATCACGTCTTCTAGCCAGGACTCATCTCTGCATAAAATAACAGTTATCTACTGTATAGAACTGATCACTTCCATAGCACATTCCACACTTTTCCCAAGACTTCTACACTACATCAAACGACCAAAAAAGCAACATCGTGCCGCCTCGCACAGTAACAAGGCCTCCCTTTGGTTCCCCTCATGGAAAAGTAAATTATATTACAGCAGTAATAATGTCGCCTGATTGGCCCCTACAGTAAATATGTCCCCACTTCCCACCGTAAACCAATAATGTATGTTCCTCATTCTGGCCCCCATATAGTAATAACGTCTTGGGCCCCCATGTTCCGTCATTCTAGGTCCCCAGACGGACATGACAACTTCTCCAGCCATCTACATAGATTACAACAAAGACACATCTGACATCTCACATTTCCAGCCCGATCTATTCCCAAACTGGACAAACTCCTCATCCTACTGATCCCCCAATACTGAGCCATTGCTGCTGTCCCTATTACTGCACATGCTGCGTGGTACAAAAACAGCGCTCCTCTTACTGCCCCACATAGTAATGTCACCACTGTGCCCTCCACATAGTAATACCACCACTGTGCCCTCCACATAGTAATACCACCACTGTGCCCTCCACATAGTAATACCACCACTGTGCCCTCCACATAGTAATACCACCACTGTATTGTATATACCACCACATGACCCCCTCCATGTTGCACAGGATCCCCTGCATGTTGCACAGGGCCCCCTGCGTCTTGCACGGGACCCCCTCCGTGCTGCACGGGACCCCCTCCGTGCTGCAGGGGTACACACACATATTGTTGCTGCTGGGGGGACAACACACTGATTGTTGCTGCTACGGGAGGGGCACATATTGCTGGTGCTAAGGGAGAGACATATGGCTGCTGCTGGGGGAGGCACACTGATTGCTGCAACTTCTTCTTGAGTGCACACATATTGTTTATTGCTGCAGTTGAAGGAGCACAGTGATGTTGCTACTAAGGGGGGGGGGGGGGCACATATTGCTGGTGCCAAGGGGGAGACATATGGCTGCTGCTGGGGGAGGCACACTGATTGCTGGAGCTGTTGCTGGGGGGCACACATACCTCATCTACTTCCACATTGTTGCTGCAGCTCTGTCTGCTCCTCTTCATGTGGGATGCAGGACTTCACGTGCTGTCCCCATCCACACACCTCATCCTTGCTCTGGCACTGCCTGCTGTCAGTGCTGTGTGAGGAAGTCCCGGCTGCAGACAGTGCTCTCTCTGCTCCTCACAGCGGCCAGACGTTCTCCACCGCTGCTCCAGGCAGGGCCGTATTTGCAGTTCCTGCCGCCCTAGGCACTGTAAGCGATGGCGCCCCCCCGTCATGGACCTCCCTGTCGCGGCCCCACCCCCACATCCCCCGTCTCCCCAAATTTCATGTAGCTTCTCCCCCCATACTTGCAGCTTCTCCCCCCACATTCGATGGAGCACATATACAAGGTTTGTAGATTTGTCCAACCATACTACAGAGACCTACTGATAGGATGTTTACATTGTGAGCCCCAATAGGGACAGTGTTGATGGTGTATTTAAAGTGCTGTGGAGCTCATAGTGTACTATAAATGCAAAAAATATTATTTTTAATATTATGTCACAATACCAGGATCTGAGGATCTTCTATTTCGAGGTCAGGGGCTCTCTGATGCCATGACGCTGCCTGTCTCGCTTTCTTCCCCTTAATCCTGTAGTGCGGTGGACAAGAGAGCATTAACTGGTTAACAACATGAAGTATGGTGTGTACTAACTGAGCCATAAACCCTCCCCATATCATGTCCAGCAGACATTGTAGGACTACATGCATGATCTAATATTGCAGTCGGGCGAAATGTTATTCGATGTCTGAGAGCACATTGGCGTGTGTAAGACGATTTTTGTCTCAGCCAGATTCTGGATGAGAAAAAAGTTGCAACATGCTGCGACTGTCTGCGATTCATGCATGAGACTCGCCAATGCAAGTCTATGGGTCCGACAAAATCACAGACCGCACACTGACAGCACACGGGCCATCCGAGAGGCATCAGTTTTTTTCACTGATACATTATCATTTTGGAGCTCAGACAAATGTTAAATGCTCCTGTAAATGATTCTACAGTAATAGCTGCTGAGAAACAAAACAGATTGCACAGGAATCTAAGAATCTGAGAGAAATGTCAGACACTCGCATAGCAGTTGCATACCAAACGGAGCAAAAAACAGATGACTGTACCCAATTTGTTATATATTTTAGGAGTAGGAGTCGGTCCATTTTCTACTGACTCCAACTCCGACTCCACCAAAACAGCACAGAGGGATACACCGAGGCCCAGAGTAACCCCTCCACTGCCAGGTACCACACAGAGGAGTACACTGAGCCCCAGAGTAACCCCTCCACTGCCAGGTACCACACAGAGGGGTACACCGAGGCCCAGAGTAACCCCTCCACTGCCAGGTACCACACAGAGGGGTACACTGAGCCCCAGAGTAACCCCTCCACTGCCAGGTACATGACACAGAGGGGTACCATCCATCCATTCCACTCTGTCCCCCCGGCTGCTATCTTCGGCTGTAACAGCGCCTTACCTGACTCCAGACTCCTGATCCTGGCAGCTTCTTCCTCTGTGGCTTCCGGTCTCCCGCTTGCCGGTACCAGGCAGCTTCTTCCTCTGTGGCTCCCAGTCTCCCGCTCACCAGCACCAGGCAGCTTCTTCCTCTGTGGCTGCCAGTCTCCGGCACCAGGCACCCGGCAACTTCTTCCTCTGCGGCTGCCGGTCATTGGCACCAGGTACCCGGTAGCTTAGTCCTCTGAAGCTCCCGGCAGAACCAGGCATCCGGCAGCACCAGGCACAACCAGGGGCCCGGCACCATCAGGCACCACGGGACCCGGCACCATGGGGGCCTGGCAGCATCAGGGGCCCAGCACCATCTGGACCCAGGGGGCCCGGCAGCACCAGGCAACCAGTGGGTCCGGCAGCACCAGGCAACCAGGGGGCCCGGCAGCACCAGGCAACCAGGGGGCCCGGCAGCACCAGGCAACCAGGGGGCCCGGCAGCACCAGGGGGCCCAGCAGCACCAGGCACCACCAGGGGGCCCAGCACCGCCAGGGGGGCCCGGCACCACCAGACACCACCAGTGACCCGGCAGCACCAGGCACCACCAAGCATCCAGGGGGCCCGGCAGCACCAGGCACCACCATGGGCCAGGCAGCACCAGGGGCGCAGCAACATCAGGCACCCTGGGACCCGGCAGCACTAGGGGCTCAGCACCATCAGGCACCCTGGGGGCCCAGCAGCACTAGGCACCACCAGGGGCCAGGCAGCACCAGGCACCCCCAGGCACTTTGGGGGCCCAGCAGCACCAGGCTCCCTTGGGGCCTGGCAGCACCAGCCACCTTTGGGGCCCGACATCACCAGGCACCCTGGGGGCACGGAAGCACCAACAGGGGAGCCCAGCACACAGGGGGGGGGCCCAGCAGCACACAGGGGGGAGCCCAGCAGCACACAGGGGGGAGCCCAGCAGCACACAGGGGGGAGCCCAGCAGCACACAGAGTGGGGCCCAGCAGCACACAGAGGGGGGCCCAGCAGCACACAGAGGGGTGCTCAGCAGCACACAGGGGGGGCCCAGCAGGTCACAGAGGGGGACCCCGCAGCACACAGAGGGGGGCCCAGCAGCACACAGAGGGGGGCCCAGCAGCACACAGAGGGGGGCCCAGCAGCACACAGAGGGGGGCCCAGCAGCACACAGAGGGGGGCCCAGCAGCACACAGGGGGTGCCCAGCAGCACACAAAGGGGGGCCCAGCAGCACACAGGGGGGGCGCAGCAGCACACAGGGGGGGCCCAGCAGCACACAGGGAGGGCCCAGCAGCACACAGGGGGGACCCCGCAGCACACAGAGGGGGCCCAGCAGCACACAGAGGGGGGCCCAGCAGCACACAGAGGGTTGCTCAGCAGCACACAGAGGGGGCCCAGCAGCACACAGGGGGGGCCCAGAAGCACACAGGGGGGGGGCCATTCATACTCGCCACGATGCAGCAGCCGCTGCCTGGGGCGGTCTCCCCTCTACTGCGCCTTGAGTGCCGGCTCCCGCTGTGCACACGGGAAGCAGTCTCAGGGCGATGACGTCATCTTCCTGAGACTGATGTCCTGCGCACGCGCGGCAGGAGTCAGAGCGGCTCAGCAGCGGCAGCAGGCAGAGCAGGGAGATCGCTCTCCCTGCTTTGCAGCTGCAGAGAGGCACAGGCATCGCTAATCATATCGGCAGTGCTGCCGATATGATTAGCAATATTACCGGACCGGGGGGGGCCCACGGGGGTGTATGGGGGCGGGGCTTGGGGGGCGGGGCATAAAGTCTCGGGGCCCACCGGGGATTCTCCCGGTGCTCCGGTGGGCCAGTCCGACCCTGGGCTCTCATCAGGTTAGCTGGTGTACAGTTTGTAGAACTTACTGGAATGTACATGTCAACCAAGTCTGGTAGTTTCTCCGGCCATTAGTTCTTTTCTTCCAAGGGTAGGATCTTCAGCATGTCAATGATGATGTTGTTCATCTTCTCACATAATCCGTTGGTTTGGGGATGATATGGGGTCGTCCTAATCTACTTACACCCATACATGTGGCAGAACTCTTGTAAGATCTCTGCTTCAAAAGCTGAACCTTGGTCTGTTAGGATCTGCTCTGGATAACCTAATGGTCCGCAGAACACATTTTGGAATATTCTGGCAGCGGTGGCAGCTGTCAAGTCCTTCACAGGGGCAACCATCAGGAACCTCGAGTATTGGTCTTCAATGGTCAATGCATAGGTGTAGCCAGATCTACTTGGAGTCAGTTTTACGTGGTCCAGGGCTACTATTCCCAGGCGCTGCTTCGTCACTATGGGCTGGAGCGGTGCTTTCTGGCTCTGTAAGTCTTTTCTTCTAAGGCTGCAGGGTCCACAATTCTTTCATCTTTCAATGGATCTACGCATGCCTACCCAAAAGAACCTATCCTTCAGTAGCATCTCCAGCTTCTTCCACCCAAAATGACCAGTCTGGTTGTGGTAGGCATTCAACACCATCTGCACTTCTGACTTCAACATGATGATTTGCCAGACCATCTCATGTGTCCTTGGGTTGATATGTCTCCTACAGAGCTTCTCCTGGTAAATGAACAGCTTTCTCCTCTCACTCCACAGATGTTTGACTTCTGGTTGGGGGTTTTCTGGTAGTTTTGCTGACTCCTGAGTTATCAGCTGCTTTACCAAACTGACAGCCGGGTCATTGTCTTGCACTCCCTTCCAACCAAAGTGGGGCAACGGGTTCACCATTCTTGCAGGAGAGTCTTTACAGGTTTGCTGGCACTGAGTTACTCTCAATTGATGGAAGGCAGGTAACTCCACTTCCTCTAGCTTGTCTTCATCCATGCCCACGTCTGACAGATGAGGCATTCTGGATAAGGCATCCGCGTTTCCATTCTGGTGCCCAGCCCGGTATTTGATGGTGAACTGGTAGTTGGACAATCTAGCCATCCATCTTTGCTCCATGGCTCCCAACTTCACAGTCTCCAGGTGGGTCAGCGGATTGTTATCCATATAGGCTGTAAACTTGCTACATGCCAGGTAGTGCTTAAACCTTTCTGTGACGGCCCAGACCAAGGCCAGGAATTCCAGCTTAAAGGAACTGTAGTTCTCCGGGTTCCTTTCTGTGGGGCACAGCTTCCTACTATCATAGGCAATCACTCTTTTTTTGCCCTCTTGCCTCTGAGAAAGGACGGCTCCGAGTCCCACATTGCTGGCGTCCATGTACAGCAGGAATGGCAGGTTGTAGTCCGGGTAAGCAAGGATTTCTTCTCCTGTCAGGGCTTCCTTCATCATCTGGAATGATTCCTCTTTTTCCTTTCCCCACTCCCAGGGAGAATCCTTAGTCTTGCCCTTTGTGGGTTGGCCTACTAGGAGGTTTTTTTGCAGGGGAGCAGCCTTCTTGGTGTACTCCTTTATGAACCTCCTATAGTAGCCCACCAGTCCAGGAATTGACGTACTTCCTACAGGGTCTTGCTTTCTGGCCACTCATTGATAGCTGGCACCTTGTCTGGATCAGGGGCCACGCCTTTGGCACTGACTATGTGTCCCAGGTACTGTACTCTTGGCTTTAACAGGTGGCATTTGGATAGTTTCAGCTTCATCCCGTATTTGGCCAGAGCTTCAAACACCTCTGCTAGATGCGCTACGTGTACCTCATAGGTCTTAAGGTACCGTCACATGCAGCAATATTGCTAGGCAATTTCACTGGCAATTTGCTGGTTGCAGTAAAATCATGGACACATTGTTCCATTTTGTTGCTGTGTACAAATGGAACAATTTGTCCATGATTTCACTGCAACTAGCAGATTACCAGTGAAATTACCTAGCAATATTGCTGCCTGTGACGGTACCTTTAGAGTATACAATCACGCAGTGGCGTAACTTCAGGCTCAGGGGCCCGGATGCGAAAGCTCCAAAGGGGCCCCCAATTATTGAACATCTTTCATAGTATTAGTCTTTTTCTATAGGCCAAAGGGACTTTTGGGGCCCCCCTAGGCTGCAGAGCACGGGTGCGATCGCACTCCCTGCACCTGTGGTAGTTACGCTCCTGCAATCACGTCATCCAGGTAGAGCAGTACTGTCTTATGTCCCAGGCAACTCTCCATCAACGTCTGGAAGGTTCCGGGTGCATTACATAGTCCAAACGGCATGTTGTTAAATTCACACAGGCCCATAGGTGTCGTGAATGCTGTCTTCTCGCGGTCTTCCTCTGCTACGGACACCTGCCAATACCCACTAGTGAGATCTAAAGTGGAGAAGTAATTGGTAGACTTCAATGCAGCTAAGGAATCCTCTATATGAGGTAACGGGTAAGCATCCTTGTGTGTTATGTGGTTTATTTGCCTATAGTCTACACACATCCTCATACTGCTGTGGCGCCCCGCAACGAGTGCGTCACAAGGGAGTATTGCAGCCGCAATATTCTCTGACAAAGCAGTGCAATAGTTAACTCTGAGATCCAACCCAACATACAACACCTAGAACAGAGGGCCAATCCTAGGTCCTGGTGGGTGGAGTGTTAGGGTAGTGAAGTAGAACACACAGTAATCTAGAGTAGTGAATAGTCTAGAACCTGAAGAGAGCAGACTAGAACTTGGAGAGGAGCGGGGGCTCCGCACCCCGTGCGGGCCCCTGGGCCGTCACCGGTCGGGTGTCAGCACCTGAGGCCTTAACCACCGGGAATGGGCATTTCTACACGGGTTCCCAAAAGACTCCCGTGCCCACACTCACAGCCGGTTCACTGGTACCGAAGCTGGCAGCAGTTCACCTCTGTCACGCGAACCAGCCCCGTGGAGGAGCAGCTTTATAGGAGCACCCCACCACCAGCCAGTTTCCAGTCGTCTAACCAGCGGTGTACCCACTGAGGGACCCAAGGCTCCCCAAAGAATCCAGAACGTACATCATGGATAGGGCATTGAAGCAGCCTCCCCGTACCCGACCTGGTATTCCTGGGCGACGCTGGCAAGAGAAGCTAAGGAGGTAGAAAGGAGGTACACTGCGGATCTCTGAGGAGCACTATCACTGCTAAGTCCACCCGGTCTTCTACTCAACCACTGTAAGCCATGTACTGCCTGCTGGTTACAGTAAAGACCCGTTGCAGAGACTGACTGTGTCCGTGTCTCCTTGTGAACTGTCCGTCATGAACTGAAGGTAACCGCGGCTGCCGCACAACATCTTGAGCAGCTCCAGCCCCCGGGGATCACCGCTCAGCCTGTGGGGAGCGTAAGCGTAACATCTTGCTGCTGTCCATCACCCCGGGAGGTTCCGCAGCGTCGGTAGCCCTTACCGAATCTACTCATAGGTGGCGTCACGAAGAAAACAAATTAAAACCCCTTTAATCTGTTCCCGTAAGACGACCTCAATTTTGATCTGCACTACACCGGGCCCCACTACCGGCAGGCGCGGTCCACCCGTGACAAGGAAGGAGAAGAATCGCCTGTATCAACCGGAGTCAGCCGGCCACGGTGAGTCACTGCGTCCTTCATGTCCTGTAACATTTCTTTGGCTTTCTGATAATGTGCAGGTGGAATAGGCCTGTATCGCACTTTGATTGGTGGATGTGTACCTGTGGGGATATGATTTTGCAACCCTTTTATCCTACCAAAGTCAAGTGAATGCTTAATAAAGACTTGTTCGAATTCTTTGACTACCCGGTACACACCTTGCTTTTCATACACAGGAGTGGTGTCAGTTCCGACATGGAGCTGCTGACACCAGTCCTCCATTGGTCCTATTGTATCATCAGGTTTTGCCCTTTTAGCATGGGGTAAGGGTCCCACTGTTTGGATCTCGTTGTTGCTTACTGTGTACAATTTAGCAACGGTTGCATACCTGGGTAACTTAACCTCTTCACTGCCACAATTTAAGATGAAAACTGGTACTCTCCCGTTGTGTACATCAACCACCCCCCTTGCTGTCAAGAGTGTAGGTCTGTGCTCTGTGCTGATGGGCTCCACTAATGCCTGGTAGTCCTGCCCTCTCAGATCTATAGCTGCTCGACACCATATCATCATCTCACTCATTGGGAGAATCACAATAGGAAACGGGTCTGTCACCCATGCAGCACCAATTTCACCACCTGTAATTGTTACCTGTTGCTGGTGCAGGATGGCTCTTATCTCACGCTGGAGGACCTTCCTCTGACCAGGTCTGGCAGTGTCTGTGATCTGCTGAAGCAAAGATAAAACTTCCTCCATGCAATTGCTAACAACATTAGTACCAAGTATTATGTACGGGTCATTTGCATTACTTGCTTCTGATACTACTAGGACCCCTTCGTTCTGCAATTCCACCCTCCCCACCTTTGTTGGTACTTCTCTAACCCCCATTACAGTAATCGGTTCACCGTTAGACGCGCTGAGGGTGAAGTCTAGGGCAGGCTGTTTCAGTTCTGCATCAGCCCAGTACTTTTTATAAAGGATATAGGGGATGGTGGTCACCTGTGACCCGGTGTCCAGCAGAGCAGGTGTCAGGATGCCATCTAGTATAATTGACAGGAACGGCCTCTGTCCGATGAAGGTTTTGTACCAGGTGGCTAGGCCCTGTTGAGTCACTCCTGAGGTTTGGCTCCGGCCCCCAGGGTCTGCCCGTTTAAAGGACAGCTCCTCGCGATGTGGCTGATTCTTTTGCAGCGTTGGCAGATGGGCTCCCCAGTGGAACTGTAGCGGTAGGTGGTCCTCCCTCGGTACGCTGTGGCTTGCCTTGCTCTCATCCAGGGTACATCCTCCGGACTGTAAGCAAGTTGAATCAGCGGTTGAGGTCGGGGCTGGGGTCTTGGCGCTGGCTGGGAACTCTGCTGCAGCTGTAGAGCTTCCGTCAACTTGGTTATGTTTTTTCTCATTTGGCGCATTTCAGCATGCAGAGAGTCATACTTGTCAGGCTGCGTAGATTGTACATTGAGCGTAGCTGCAGACACGGGTACTGGTTTCGGGGTAGCCTGCATCTCACCACTGCACCACCGTTTGATAGCAGCTTCATGGTTCTCTACTGGCTGCAACCCCTTTATGGCCATGTCCTTTTGGGTATTAAAGTCAGCTTCTGGGTTGCTCAGCGACCCCAACGCACAGTCTTATTGTACTCGGGGGATAGCAGTCCCCGGGTGAATTCTTCAATGAGGAGTTTATTTTCATCGGGTACACTGGCAGGACTGACATGCTTTAGGACCTTTAGTGATTCCTCAAAGCGCCAAGCGTAAGCTCTGATGTCATCTCCTGGTCTCTGGTAGCAGTGATGAAAGCGCATGTGCACATCAGCCTCACTGCACTCCTCAAAAGTAGCTCTCAATTTGTCAAATATGGTGGCCGCTGATCTTTGTTAAGCAGCAGACCAGGATTCACTCTCTTTTTCTGCTGCATCGGTTAACTGTCCGAGTACCACAGCGGCGCGCTGCTGACCGGTCATCGCATACATATCCAGGACGCTAGTAATTTTCTTCCTGAAAACAGTCAGTGTATCAGGGCGATCATCATACTGGGGCAACCACTTGGTCCTCAGGATGTATGGAGTGAGATCGGCATGACCGAGGCGACTGCGCCTAGCGTGCTGGTGGCCCTTGCAGTGCTACTGGAGGCAGCCATCGCCGCTTGTGGATAATTCTCAGGGTCGGCGAACATACTTTCGTCGTCACTGAAGGAGGCTGACATGCTGGGGCCCGTCCTAGAGAGTTACAGCCAGTGTTCAAACAGTTAAACTGTTCGGGAGTTACCGGACTAAGCCACGGCGCTCGGGAAGGCTCGGCTGAGCGAGGGGCGGCTTCAGCTTCGTGCTCTACAGGCCGACACGCCCCCTCCTTCCCGCTCTTCAGCGCAATGATGGCGTAGTTCAACAGGCACACAGTTTAAATCATGGGACACAGTACCTGGTAACACCAGGCACGAGATCCTGTTCGTGATGCCAGAACTTATGTCTAGTCCCAGGCCGGGGGGTACTCGGGTATCAGGCTCAGAGGGTAGTTGCTTCCCGGGGATGTCACTGGTGGCCGCGCCTGAGCCCTTGGCCTTTGTGACACGTCAAAAAGGGGGGTGTTATGTACAGGGGATTAGAGTTATTGTCACATGACGCCACCTGTAGTACCTGGTGATAGGTCACCAGCGCCGCTGCAGTTCTCCGGAGGGCGATGGTACTGCGGCTAGGGTAGTAAAACTCCCTACAGGTGGAGCTGAGCCTCCGGGGCAGCGTAGAGTGAAGGGGAAGCTTGGAGTGCAAATTGAGGTCAGGGTAGGAAATGGTGAAGCAGTCTATATGGAGCATGGGGATGGAGAGGAATAACGCACACACACCGAAGCAAGTCTCTTTTACTTTTTACTGGTGGAATTAGCAGGTAAATGCGTCCAGAGCACTGTCGGGTGACCAGGTGCACAATGAGTCTCCACAGCAAGTGGGTATAAGGCCTCCTCAGTTTCTCTGTTACTGAAGCCCTGCCTGTGTATAACGCGGCTGGCCTCCTCACTTTTTCTGGTCTCTCTCTCTCCTCCTGCGCAGTTACCCTCTATGATCACCGCTGTTTGGCCTTGCACTACGATGTCTGGCTCCCTTTTTCTGGGTACGCAGGTTGACCGGGTGACTAAAGTCTCCCAGTGTAACGGGGTTCTCTGCAGTCCTGAATGCTCCTGCAGGAGCGGATCACCGAAGTCCGGTACTTCTTGGCAAACTTCCACTAGTTTCTCGCTCCCTTGGCTCTGCTCCTTGCCTTCTGTCCCCACTCCTAGGCTTGGCTGGATGGCAGAAGGGCTACTCCAGGTCACTGGTTCGGGCCTAACCGCGGCACCGAGCATCAGGACGTCTTCGCAGCTCTCCTAGCGTCTGCACACTCTGACTAACTTCTCCCTTAGCAGCAGTATTTATAGGGGACCTCACCTAAAGTCAGTGAGTATAGCTCCCCCTACTGTGCCGGGGTGGAAGGTGTTGCATGTAGTAGGTACCTGCTGTGGAAACCCAGCTGTGCAGTAGGAAAGGCTGTGGCTACCTGTGTGAGCAGGGTGCCACACAACCACACCAAGCGCTGCATCCTCAGCCACAACTTTGCATCTGTGCAGCAGCATTGGCGATTTTGCTGTTCGCATGGGTGCTAAGCCTTGCCTAGCCTAACCTTTTTTCAGATTGCAAAAGATGACCCAACACATGTTATCTGCAAAAATGTGAACCAAAAAGCTGATCAGAGCAAAAAAAAATCAATAATCAGAGTAATTCATGCATTTCATGCATGAACTGTGACTTGGGCATGCAGCATAAATTACAGTGGGAAGCACACTGTGCTACAATATGGCTTAGCGGGCCTGGTCAACCACAGATTGCTGCATCAAGCACATCTGCTCATTGTTCATCCTCCGGCATTGTGGGGACTGTTGTCACACAGGCCTTCGGCCACAGAACTTCCACCATTTGGCCCAAAACAGCCAGTGTGATTGACAGACCGTCAGCTGTTTTGAAATATGACACGGCTGCTGTTGTCAGACATCGAGAGCAACACATCCCTATGAGGCAACATAAGCTCTCAGCCTGCACCTCCCTCAGAGTTCAGCAGTTTTTCTGGTACACTATACTCCAACCCATCTCAGCACAGTAGCCAGCCCTTGGTCCCACAGATGTGATCAAGCAAAGGACCATTTCCTCATACCCATGCCTAAGCTAAGAGCTGGAATTTCACCATCTCCAAGCTGCTGGCCACAGAAATGCTGCCTTTCTGCCTAGTGTATGCAGAGGGATTTCAAGAGCTCATGGCCATTGCAGTCCCGCAGTACTATTTTCTCAGTTGCCACTAATTCTTGAAGAAAGCTGTGCCTGCACTTCCTCAGCATGTTGCAGAAAACATTACTGCATCCTTGAGTAACTGTGTATACAGGCTGCATTTCACCACTGACGCGTGGACGAGTAAGCATGGCCAGGGGCGTTACATGTCACTGAATGGGCACTGGGTGACTGGTGCCTGCGGGGAAAGAGGCTGCTGTACAAAGTTTTGCGGGTAAAACCTTTGTATCTACCAGTTCTTCCACTGCTTCCGCCACATCCACCTATTCTAGGGTCCCCATCTGTACCCAAAAAATATCTGTTACTGTGCAGAAGGAATCCACCACAACTGCTTACTGCGCTTCCATCAGGGCTCAATGCCATCAGGCTTTGTTAACAATAAAATGCTTGGAAAATGTGAGTCACACAGCTGAAGAGTTTTGGTCAGCTTTGGAGACCGAGTTTGATTAATGGCTGTCTCCACTAAACCTGCAGTCAGGGAAGGCCATGTGCGACATTCCTGCGAACCTGGGTGCAGCCGTACAACTGGGAGTGCACCCTACATTGGGTTGCAAGGTCCTACACTTGCCCTGCATGGCTCACGTCCTCAACCTGGTTTCCAGCAATTTTTAAGCCACCATCTCAGCCTACATTTGCCAACGCAGAGTACATGATCACTTGGTGCTCACTTCCACCGTTTGAACCCTGCGGCTCTACGACTTGCAAAGCTACAGAAGCCTTTCGGCCTACCAGTTAACCACCTGATATATGATGTGCTAACACAATGGAATTCCAGTCTGCATATGTTGCAGCGACTGTGGCAGTAGCAACAAATCCTGGTGCAGTATGTCATGTCATATAGCCTGGGCCAATGCGATCCTCACGTGGGGCAAATCACAGTGGCAGAGTGAGCATGGATCAAGGACCTCTGCACCCTTCTGCACAGTTTTGAAATGGCGACTAAAATGTTTAGCGCTGATAATACCATTATCAGCATGACTAATCCGGTCGTCTACATGCTGGAGCACACTTTGCCTAGTGGGCACAATCAGATAGTGGCCCAAGAAGATGAGGAAGTAGAGAAGGAGGAGTGTGCGGAAGGGATATCAAGATGTGAAATGTATGGACTGTCCTCAGGACAGAGGCTAGTGGAGAAGAGGGATCGACGAGGACTCATGGTGTCAGCCAAACTGTTGATGAAGGTGCAGGAGCCAAGGAAAAAAAGAAGGAAGAGGTGAAGGACATAAGCAGATGTGGAAGATATTGATCACCTTTCTGTTGTGCGAGGTTGGCGAGAGAGGGCTGAGGAAGCAAGCAAGAATGTAACCCATCTGTCACCAACACAACAAGGACTTGGTCTTGTGCATCCATAAAGCCAAGAGTGCCTTTTAGCTGCTCTATCTGCAACATGATCCCCAAATTGTTAGGATTTGAAGTAATGTCGACTACTAGATTTCATGCGACAAAAAAAGGGGAAAGAACATGCAGGAAATACTTGCACACCCAGAATCAAGACAATGATTTTTATTATTATTACTAGATGGCGACCCGATTCTAAAGAATCGGGTATTCTAGCCTATGGTTAGCAGGGTATACGGGGGCTCAGTGGGTAGCAGACTATACAGCGGCTCAGTGGTTAGCAGAGTATAGAGGCGGCTCTGTGGTTAGCAGAGTATAGAGGCAGCTCTGTGGGTAGCAGAGTATACAGGCGGCTCTGTGGGTAGCAGAGTATACAAGTGGATCTGTGGGTAGCAGAATATACAGGCGGCTCTGTGGGTAGCAGAGTATACAGGCGGCTCTGTGGGTAGCAGAGTATACAGGCGGCTCTGTGGGTAGCAGAGTATATAGGCGGCTCTGTGGGTAGCAGAGTATACAGGCGGTCTGTGGGTAGCAGAGTATACAGGAGGCTCTGTGGGTAGCAGAGTATACAGGCGGCTCTGTGGGTAGCAGAGTATACAGGCGGCTCTGTGGGTAGCAGAGTATACAGGAGGTTCTGTGGGTAGCAGAGTATACAGGGGGCTCTGTGGGTAGCAGAGTATACAGGGGGCTCTGTGGGTAGCAGAGTATACAGGCGGCTCTGTGGGTAGCAGAGTATACAGGCGGCTCTGTGGGTAGCAGAGTATACAGGCGGCTCTGTGGGTAGCAGAGTATACAGGCGGCTCTGTGGGTAGCAGAGTATACAGGCGGCTCTGTGGGTAGCAGAGTATACAGGCGGCTCTGTGGGTAGCAGAGTATACAGGCGGCTCTGTGGGTAGCAGAGTATACAGGCGGCTCTGTGGGTAGCAGAGTATACAGGCGGCTCTGTGGGTAGCTGAGTATACAGGCGGCTCTGTGGGTAGCTGAGTATACAGGCGGCTCTGTGGGTAGCAGAGGTAGGAGAGGTGCGACTGGAGGGGTAAGGAGAGGTGCTGCTGGAGGGGTGAGGAGAGGTAGCGCTGCAGGGGTGAGGAGAGTTGGCAGTGGAGGGGTTAGGAGAGGTGCAGCTGGAGGGGTGAGGAGAGGTGGCGCTGGAGGGGTGAGGAGAGGTGCGGCTCGAAGGGCGAGGAGAAGTGGCGCTGGACGGGTGAGGAGAGGTGCGGATGGAGGATTGAGGAGAGGTGCGACTGGAGGGGTGAGGAGAGGTGCGGTTGGAGGGGTGAGGAGAGGTGCGACTGGAGGGGTGAGGAGAGGTGGCGCTGGAGGGGTGAAGAGGAGTGGCACTGGAGGGGTGAGGAGAGGTGCGGATGGAGGGGTGAGGAGAGGTGCGGCTGAGGGGTGAGGAGAGGTGGCGCTGGAGGGGTGAGGAGAGGTGGCGCTGGAGGGGTGAGGAGAGGTGGCGCTGGAGGGGTGAGGAGAGGTGGCGCTGGAGGGGTGAGGAGAGGTGCGGCTGGAGGGGTGAGGAGAGGTGGCGCTGGAGGGTTGAGGAGAGGTGGCGCTGGAGGGTTGAGGAGAGGTGGCGCTGGAGGGGTGAGGAGAGGTGCGGCTGGAGGGGTGAGGAGAGGTGGCGCTGGAGGGGTGAGGAGAGGTGGCGCTGGAGGGGTGAGGAGAGGTGGCGCTGGAGGGGTGAGGAGAGGTGCGGCTGGAGGGGTGAGGAGAGGTGCGGCTGGAGGGGTGAGGAGAGGTGGCGCTGGAGGGGTGAGGAGAGGTGGCGCTGGAGGGGTGAGGAGAGGTGCGGCTGGAGGGGTGAGGAGAGGTGGCGCTGGAGGGGTGAGGAGAGGTGGCGCTGGAGGGGTGAGGAGAGGTGGCGCTGGAGGGGTGAGGAGAGGTGCGGCTGGAGGGGTGAGGAGAGGTGCGGCTGGAGGGGTGAGGAGAGGTGCGGCTGGAGGGGTGAGGAGAGGTGCGGCTGGAGGGGTGAGGAGAGGTGCGGCTGGAGGGGTGAGGAGAGGTGAGGCTGGAGGGGTGAGGAGAGGTGAGGCTGGAGGGGTGAGGAGAGGTGGCGCTGGAGGGGTGAGGAGAGGTGGTTCTGGAGGGGTGAGGAGAGGTGCGGCTGGAGGGGTGAGGAGAGGTGGCGCTGGAGGGGTGAGGAGAGGTGGCGCTGGAGGGGTGAGGAGAGGTGGCGCTGGAGGGGTGAGGAGAGGTGCGGCTGGAGGGGTGAGGAGAGGTGGCGCTGGAGGGGTGAGGAGAGGTGCGACTGGAGGGGTGAGGAGAGGTGCGGTTGGAGGGGTAAGGAGAGATGGTGCTGGAGGGGTGAGGAGAGGTGGCTGGAGGGGTGAGGAGAGGTGGCTGGAGGGGTGAGGAGAGAGGAGGCTGGAGCGGCGAGATCACCGCTCGGCACACCTCTCCTCCTCCAGGCTGCATACCTCTGTCCCTCCGTGCAGGCTGCACAGCAGCGGTGTCCGTATCCCCGGGGCCACTGGGAGGCTCGGGGCAGTCCAGGAGCGGAGTAGAGGTGTCAGCAGCCCCGGGCGCTGCATACCTCTGTCCCTCCGTGCAGGCTGCACAGCAGCGGTGCCCATATCCCCGGGGCCACTTGGAGGCTCGGGGTAGTCCAGGAGCGGAGGAGAGGCGTCAACAGCCCCGGGCGCCGGAAGTGAGGAGGAGGAGCCTGCAGCAGTGAAACCGGCCGGAGCTAATGACGGTAATCTCTTGAAGTGGTGTGTGGCGGGCGGGAGACGACCAGCTAACGCCGGTCGTCTATCGCCAGTGATGTGTGTGTTTTGGGCAGTGTAGGGGCGGCCGTAAGCGTGGCGGGGCTGGCTGAGTCCCACTCCACTTACGGCCGCCATGTTGGTCCATCCTGGACGCGTGTGGCTTTGTGGTGACGTCACTTTGGCCATGACAAAGTGACGGAAGTCGTGGCCAAAGTGACGGAAGTGGCCTTAGGCTTTTATATATTAGATTAGTAGTAACAAAGGCAAACAACACAATAATTAAAACCACTTAAAAACAAAGTAGGTCCCAGTGTGCCAGTTGCATCTAATATGCTATAAAACATCTAAATGGCTGATGGATGTCACAATAACCGGAATGTCTCACCATGTACTAGCAATGAAAACACACAATCATCAGAGTCCTCCAGTGAAACTAGAGATACCAGAATACAATGATGTTTACAGAATTCCACAATGAACATACATCATATACAGAAAATCATACCCAATATAGATGCTGCAACCTGGGTGACTGGGGGACCCACGCATTCCGCTACGCCTAGGCAGCTTCCTCAGGGGATTTCTGATGTGCCCTGTGTTGTTGCAGCCTTATATATGATGGTCTGTGATACCAAGTGGGTCATAATGATCAATTAATAAGTAACAGCAGTAATGAGGGCGTTCTTACCTGTTAAGCTCTGTGCAAATGTCTGTCATATTGTCGTGAGGCGGGGGGAGGGGGGTTTACTCCACATCTCCGCCATCACACAGATCGCCCAAGCAAAGTGTTAACAACGACCAGCTGTGCAGACACGTCATATTCACCACGTGCAGTCGCGCACCGGAAATGACGCGGCGCCGTAGTCAGGGCAACGCGATGTGTACCCGCGCACTGGAAATGACGCGGCGCCGTAGTCAGGGCAACGCGATGTGTACCCGCGCACTGGAAATGACGCGGCACCATAGTCAGGGCAACGCAATGTGTACCCGCGCACTGGAAATGACGCGGCGCCGTAGTCAGGGCAACGCGATGTGTACCCGCGCACTGGAAATGACGCGGCGCCATAGTCAGGGCAACGCGATGTGTACCCGCGCACTGGAAATGACACGGCGCCGTAGTCAGGGCAACGCGATGTGTACCCGCGCACTGGAAATGACGCGGCGCCATAGTCAGGGCAACGCAATGTGTACCCGCACACTGGAAATGACACGGCGCCGTAGTCAGGGCAACGCGATGTGTACCCGCGCACTGGAAATGACGCGGCGCCCTAGTCAGGGCAACGCGATGTGTACCCGCGCACTGGAAATGACGCGGCGCCCTAGTCAGGGCAACGCGATGTGTACCCGTGCACTGGAAATGACGCGGCGCCGTAGTCAGAGTAACGCAATGTGTACCTGCGCACCAGAAGTGACGCGACCCGATCGTCATTACGGCGTCTGCAGTGGCGGCGTCGCACAGGGAATGACACCAGCTGGTTGTCATAGTGAGAGACAACATCTCCATCTAGCTCAGGGGGAGCGCAGCGTGTATGTGGGCGCAATGCACCGGAGTAAAGCCGACACCAGCTATAGACCAGTGAGGCACTCAATAAGTACATAGCGACAACAAAGTTATATACAAAAGGGTATTCAATAAACCTGTATGGAAAGGAAAATAATAATAATAATATAATAATAATAATAATAATAATAAAGCTTTATTTACATAGCGCCAACATATTCCGCAGCGATTTACAATGTAGGGTTAGAGTACAGAAAATATAATACAGTAAGTAATTACAGTAGAGAACAAATACAGTAGAATAATTGGATACAAAACAATAGGCATAGAATCAATGTAACAAAGAAAATACAATATATAAAGCAAGAAATGAAGGTGACCCTGCTCAAAAGAGCTTACAATCTACAACGGGATAGGGGTTATACAAGGTACAGGGGCTTATTGCACTCATGGTCCAGGCATCTTGAGGAAGTGGGGCATAGAACTAAGCTTACATGGATGGTCATTATACAGTCTGTGTAGACCTTTTTGGTTTGGTGGAGTTTGTAGAAGAGTAATGTCCAGAGGGATAGCCCATTCACTGTCTACAGTGCAAAGGACTTCTATTAGGGAGTATGATAGGCCGCCTTAAAAAGATGCGTTTTTAGGGATCGTCTGAAGCCATGCAAGTTGTGGATAGTCCTGATTTCTTGGGGTAAAGCATCCCAGAGGATTGGTGCAGCTCGGGAGAAGTCTTGGAGCCGGGAGTGGGAGGATCAGATTAGTGCAGATGTTAGTCGTAGGTCATTTGAGGAACGTAAAGAACGGTTGGGGTGATAGACAGAGATGAGGGAGGAGATGTAGGGGGGTGCTGCACTGTGAAGAGCTTTGTGGGTGAGAACAAGCAATTTGAATTTGATCCTGTAGTGTACGGGCAGCCAGTGCAATGACTGGCACAGAGCAGAGGCATCTGAGTAACGATTGGCCAGATGGGTGATCCTGGCTGCTGCATTAAGGATGGACTGGAGAGGAGAAACTCTGGTGAGGGGGAGGCCGCTTAATAGAGAATTGCAATAGTCAAGGCGGGAATGGATTAGGGCCACGATGAGGGTTTTTGTTGTTTCCATGGTGAGAAAGGGGCGGACTCTAGAGATATTCTTCAGGTGTAAGCGACAGGAGCGGACGAGAGATTGTGTGTGGGAGGAGAAGGAGAGATCGGTGTCAAATATAACACCCAGACAGCGAGCCTGCTGCCTAGGCGTTATCGTGGTGCCACAAACTGAGAGAGAGATGTCAGATTTAGGGAGGTTAGTGGATGGGGGGAGCAGAAGAAGTTCAGTTTTGGAAAGGTTTAGTTTCAAATAGAGAGCGGACATGATATTGGAAACTGCAGCTAGACAGTCATTGGTGTTCTTTAATACCGCAGGTGTAAGGTCAGGGGCTGAAGTGTATAGTTGTGTGTCATCAGCATAAAGATGGTACTGGAAGCCATATCTGCTGATGGTGCGTCCAATCGGGGCTGTGTAGAGAGAGAAGAGGAGAGGGCCAAGGACTGAACCCTGAGGGACTCCAATAGTGAGGGGAAGAGGGGAAGAAGTGGAGCCAGCAAAAGATACACTGAAAGAGCAATCAGAAAGATAGGAGGAGAGCCAGGAGAGAGCAGTGTCCTTGATGCCAATGGAGTGCAGCATAGAGAGTAGGAGCTGATGGTCGACAGTGTCAAAAGCTGCAGAGAGGTCGAGAAGAATAAGCAGAGAGTGGTCACCATTACGTTTTGCTGTCAGAAGGTCATTGGTCACTATGATGAGGGCAGTTTCTGTAGAGTGAAGGGGGCGGAAACCAGACTGTAATGGATCTAGAAGAGAGTGAGCGGAGAGGTAACGGGTGAGGCGGGTATAGACCAGGCGCTCCAAGAGTTTAGAGATGAAGGGGAGATTGGAGACTGGTCTATAGTTATTTGTGCAGGTTGGGTCGAGAGTGGTTTTCTTTTAATAATGTAGTAATGATCGAGTGTTTGAAGGAGGAGGGGAAAATGCCAGAAGAGAGGGAGAGATTGAAGATTTTTGTTAGATGAGTGGTGACGACTGGAGAGAGGGATTGGAGCAGGTGTGAGGGAATGAGGTCAGTAGTGCATGTGGTGGGACGAGAGGAAGAAAGGAGCCTGGAGACTTCTTCTTCTGTGACTGGGTCAAATGTGGAGAGTGAACCGGAGGAGATGTGGGGAAGAATGGGGGTGGCAGCGCTTGGAGGCTGAGAGCTGATTTCCTGGTGGATGTTATCTATTTTCTCCATGAAGTAGGAAGCCAGGTCATCAGCACAGAGGTCAGTGATGGGGGCCTGCACTTTAGGACTGAGGAGAGAGTGAAAGGTGTCAAAGAGTTTTTTTGGATTGTTGGATAGTGAGGAGACCAGGTTGGTGAAGTAGGTCTGTTTGGCAAGGTGAAGGGCAAAGTTGTAAGTTTTGAGCATGAATTTATAGTGGATGAAGTCTCCTGGTGAGCGAGTTTTTCTCCATAGACGTTCAGCACTGCTAGAGCATCGCTGGAGGAATCGAGTTTGTGGTGTGAGCCAGGGCTGTTTTGTTCTCTGCTTGGAGGTTCTGAGGGTGAGGGGCGCTACTTGGTCCAGGGAGCTTCTGAGAGTGTCGTTGTAGTGATTTACTGCCTGATCTGGACAGGAGATTGAAGAGATTGGGGACAGAGATGAGATGAGGGAGTCTGTGAGTGCATGAGGGTTAATGGCCTGTAGATTTCTGGATGTGTGATAGGTAGGATTGGGCTGTGGTGTCCGAGGGTTAGTGAGTGAGAAGGAGAGAATGTTGTGGTCAGAGAGAAGAGGTGAGTTATCCAAGGGGGAGGATGAGCAGAGCCGGGTAAAGACCAGGTCAAGGGTGTTACCGTTTTCATGCGTCTCAGAGGTTAAGAGCTGTGAGAGGCCGAGAGAAGTAGTTAAAGATAGGAGCTGGGGTGCAGATGGGGAGATGGGGCTGTTTATGGGAATGTTAAAGTCTCCCAGAATAAGGGTTGGTAAATCTGAGGACATGAAGTGCTGGAGCCACGCGGAAAAATGGTCGAGGAACTGGGTGGGTGACCTTGGGGGGTGGTATACCACTGCTACTTTGAGGGGGAGGGGATGGAATAGCCGAATGGCATGGACCTCAAAAGAAGGGAATGAGAGTGATGGGGCTGGAGGAATGACCTGGAAAGTACATTGTGGGGACAGGAGGAGGCCAACTCCACCACCACGTCTGTTCCCAGGTCTAGGGGAGTGAGAGAAGTGTAGGCCGCCGTGAGAAAAAGCAGCAGGGGAAGCAGTGTTTCTGTGAGGGCCAGCAGGTTAAGAGAGTTGGTAAGGAAGTAATTGTGAATGAAGGGAAGTTTGTGGCATACAGACCGTGGATTCCAGAGAGCGCAATTAAAAGAGGAAGATGAAGGAGTGCAAGTGATGGTAATGAGGTTAGTGGGGTTTCTATGTGTGGTGGGAGAGGGGTTGAAGTTAGAGGGTGGACTAGGGTTGGGGGAGATATCACCTGACAGGAGCAGCAGCAAAAAGAGGAAGAGCAGATACATTTTAGATTTTGGACTTGGTTTATTATGACAATTGTTAGAATATGATGGGCTGAGAATCTTCAATAAACTGAAGATAGCATGGGAGCTGTACATAGAGTAGGGCAGGAGAGAGGGGCTGATGTGGATGAGTGGTGATGGAGGGGGATGGGGTGATACAAGTTGGTGGGGATGGCACATAGAAACACAAACAGTGCAGTTAAAGACATGGTAATAATTAGTAGAGAATAGAGTAATAGACATTGTTTAAATGGCTATCTGACAGTACCTTCCAGTCTATCCCAGTCAATTCCGGTCAATTTCAGGTCTATTTCATATATATCCTTTCATATATATTCATATATATACAGGAAAATATCCTGTAAACAAAACAAGTTATTATCATGAATAGCCCAGAAAAATATTTTGAGGACGAAGTTTCCCTGTGTTGTGCTGAAAAAGAAAATTATTTTAGGAAATAAAGGAGAAATAAGTACTGGTCTGAAGGAAAGGTTTTTCCATTTCAAACCACTACCCCCAATTATACAAATCCTAATGAACTAGGCACTATCAATTGATGTAATTACACTGAGCAAAGAAAACGGACAGGGGTCGAACAGCCCCAGGGAACGCAAGCTTTCCCGTAAGTGCTAGTTCAGCCCAATCCGTTCTGCTCAAAGGTACACCACTAGGTAATGTGTGCAAAATAGTAGATTGGGTATGTACCTGTGTATATGATGAATAATATAATGAAAAGTTGTAACCCAATATGGTGTTATTAAACAGACAATACATGGTGAAAAACCATGAGGATACCTTTATTGACTACTAGATTTCCACACAGTTATAAACCCGGTACAAGAGTAAATTAGCCAAATGCTTCCCACCCTAGAAAAGGATGCACGCATGCAAGAGTATCAAACGAAGCTTTTAGGGTACTTTCACATCAGCGTTTTTTTTAAATCTGACCGCGGTTTTTTTCGCGGCCGCACTTGCCGCACCTACCGCAAACCCTCATATACTTTGTATGGGACTTGCCGCAACTGTGCCGCAAGTGCACCCGTGATGCGGTAATCGCGGCAGATGTGGTTTTTTTCACTGCATCTGCCGCGATTTCAAAAAAACGCTGATGTGAAAGTACCCTTAGACAATCTTAATACTGCCTTTTTCTAAAACATCAATGACAGACACAGTGCACATCGCAGTTCTACACTTCCAACCCGGGGAACGTTAAGTCATTATTGCAGAGACGTTGCCAGCCGCAGTGTATGGGTACCTTTACACGCGGCTACATTTCTAGGGTGGCTACAGGTAACTTACTGGTTGCAGTGAAATCATGGAGACAAGGTTCTATCTTGTTGCTGTGTACAAATGGAATAATCTCTCCATGATTTCACTGCAACCAGTAAGTTAGAGCCCTTTCACATCAGCGTTTTTCGTAATTCCGTTCCACTTGCGGCACGGTTGCGGTTTTTCCCATAGGAAGTATAGGGGGACTTACGGCAGATGCGGCAAGTGCGGTTTTGCACTTGCGGCAGGTATACACAAGAATACTGAATATGATGCAAAATTAGGGTTTTATTATTGAGACAATGACGTATTAAAAAGTCTGAAGGTGACAATACAAGGTGCATACAAAAAGGCCGTTCACAGGGTTTCAGGGAGTAAAACAATCGTGGATGCAGGGTATTTACATGATGTAACAAAATTAACACCATATACAAAACATTGCGGGTGCAAAAACACAGATACACATATTGAAGTGTGACACGTAGATGCAACTTAATTGCACCCTAACAACAGGCAGTAGTAAGGTGCTTAGTGCTGTATAATTAAGCTAGAAAAACTAGCATAAAAGCTGCCAATGCAAAGGGGGCAACAATAATACAATACATGCATAAGGTGAGGAACCAGCAATACGTAAATTGGTGATCACATATCAGGAAATACCCATATTCAATCCAATCCCTTAGGCCTGGTCACGGCTGGGAGCGGTCAGCCGCGGTTTTTTTCGCTGCCGCACCTGCCGCAAGTGCAAAACCGCACTTGCCGCATTTGCCGCAAGTCCCCCTATACTTCCTATGGGAAAAACCGCAACCGTGCCGCAAGTGGAACGGTTATGCGGCAAACGCGGCAGATGCGGTTTTTTCACCGCATCTGCCGCGAATTACGAAAAACGCTGATGTGAAAGGGCCCTTACCTGTAGCCACCCTAGAAATGTAGCCGCGTGTAAAGGTACCCTAACTGTCACAAGCAATTTCTATGAGCTGTTTTAGACCAACCTTTGCAATGCCATCACAGAGGTCAAATGTGACACATAGTGAATGTCCAGAGACGATGCTGCTGGAGTAGCTTAACATTGATGCCATAAGTGTGGACCTGGACCCTTGTGCATTTTGGCTTCAAAAATGAAAAAGTGACCGGAGCCTTTTGTTATGGCTGTCAGCCAGTGTTCTCTCAGAGTGTGTCTTCAGTGCTGCCGGTAGTGTCCTGATGGATAAGCACATTCGGCTGTCCGCTGACAGTGTGGTCGGCCTACAGTTTATCAAGAGGAACAAGTCATGGATCTCCAAGGATATTTCCACCACAGGGGCAGATTGCGGAGACTAGGCGCTGGTGTACTTTTCAGTCTCCTGCGTTCATCTCCCCATTACAATATTTCAACTCTGGAGCAATTGATGCCACTCTAGTGGTAGCTCTGCCTAGTTTTTATTTTAAAAAGAGAGACTCTTGTTGGGGTCTTCTTGCTGTGTGGTGCTTGACTTTTGCTCGGCTATCTGAGCACAATACCTACTCCTGAATATTAAACCTTTCTGTCCATAGAACCAGTGATTGATAAATTTGCTGTATTCACATCCACCGTTTTTTTGGGGCTTAAAAGCTAATTCTCCCCAAATATTGTCGTAAACCAGCTTTTGCCAAATCTGTTGTTTCGTTGTATTCCCATCCACAGCTTAATTTTTAGCTTAAAAGCATTGTTTGCTGAATCTCCCTGCCCAATGGAACTATACAGGTCACTCACTCACCTGAATCCTTTTCTTATGGTATTCCACAAAGCTTATATTCATGTCACCTGAGACTAGCGGGGAATAAACTTGACTGGAGTGGATGCATGAGGTGTGAGTGCATTCTGTCCACTAGACCTATACAGGTCACTGACCCACCTGAATCCTCTTCTTATAGTAGAGTCCATGAAGCTGATACTTGTGCCACATGATAGTGGTGGGGCATTAAATTGACTAGAGTGATAGAATAAGGTTTGAGGGCACCCTGTCCACTAGACCAAAACAGGTCACTGACCCAACCGGAACCCTTCTTCTTCTTGTATACATTCTTGTAATAGTCCATGAAGCTGATACTCGTGCCACTTGTGTGTGGCAAGGAATAAAATTTAATGGGGTGGTTGCAAGAGGGTTGAGGGCACCCTGCCCAACATCTCTACAACTTTCACTCATCCCACTGTTCTTGATCAATATTTAACCTTGAAATTCTAGGTCTTGCCATATAATAGACCCTGTGCCATGAAGCAGGCTGTGCTATTCTATCATTTTTGGTCTGGGTCAATTGATGCCACTTTGGTGGTATCTGGCCCTAATTTTTGGAAATGTGAAGACTCTTCTTGTGGTGTGTTTATTGTGTGTTTCAAGACTTTAGCAGGGCTCTTTGGGCACTGTTGCCTACACCTGAAGCTTGAAATGCTGGGCCAGATCTTGACCCATGCATCCATATTGCACCATGATAAAAATGGTAACTCTGGGGAATAAAAGGCACTTTTCCTAGTGTCTGCTCTAATTTGAGCTGTTTTAGCAGCTTTTGGGCCCCTTTGAAGGTGCTTTCAATGCCTTTGATTTTGCCTCCCATTGATTTGAATGGGGTTCGGAAGTTTGGTGAACTGTTCTTCAAACATATGACCATTCGGCGAACCAAACCGAACCTGAACTTAAAAAAGGTTCACCCATCTCTACTCATGACCTAGGACACAAACTCAGCTTTCTGACACAGTGCACTACATTGCAAGTCAAAATCTTTTGGTATCTTTTGATTTCGTGATGTCTTGCATTTTTAAAACTTCAAACATTTTCCTGAAAAAAGCCACATTTGAAGATTTTTTAGGACATTGCTCGGGTTTTCCGATCACGAACCGAATCATCAATGTTCGTGCCAAATCTGAAATTGGTGAACCCAGGCTCTGAGTGTTCCAGCCTACACAAGGTTTACCTAGTGTCCCATCAAGGAAATGTAGCATCACTGTCCACAAGAACGTGTCCACATGTCTGTGGTTAGGTGGACCTCCCAAGTTATGACGTTGGTCAGAGAATGGGTGATATTTTTTAACACATACTTCAGTAACATCGAGAGCATGAAGGCATAAATAGAACTGAGTACTGTGGGGCGGCCACCGCCAAGAGATCGCATAAAGACTTTGTTCTCACCAGCTGAAACGGCAACATTTCCAGGGCTAGCAATCTGGCAATGTGAGTGTTTAGTGTTTGGGCCTGTGGGTGCATGGCGGAATACTACCACTTCCTTTCCAACATCTGAAGAAGGGACAACTGAACACTGTGCTGGAATAATAAAGTGGACGTGGTTACTGATGATTGTATTGTGTTTCCAACCGCAGGTTGTGGGCAAGTGACATGAGCGCCAGCTTCCTGGACATCAGATTGGAAAGAACGTGAACAGGAGAAGTGACAGTGGTTTCACCGTTAGGAACAGGTTTTGTAAACAGGCATTCCGCCCAACTACTGGGGTTCTTGGCTGCCAGGTGCTTCTGCATGCTTGTGGTGCTCAGGTTGGCATTCTTACTGTCTTGCTCTGCTGAGTATGGATGAATAACTGTGAGATAGAAAGCACAATAGGGTCTTACCTAATATAAATAGTGACAGGTAAGCTGAAATGAAACTGCTCACCTTAGAGGATTGTTTCACATACCACCAGTATAAAAGGCCACAAAGAGCTGCTGCAGCATTCACAGGCCATAGCAATTGTAGAAAAAATAGAGGAAATATATGGAATCCAACTGCGCTGCTGTACAATTGACCGTATAGTAATGACATCGGAGAATGCAAGTAGCTTCATCAAACAGACTGTATTGGTGGTTGTCCTGATGAATAGGTGAAGAATACACCATGAAAAGCGTTGAATAAAGTCACTTGTATTCACCGATTTTAATGCAATGTGGTCGATTGTTCAGCAGCACAACTGGATTCCATATAGTTCCTCAAATTTCCTACTACAGTTTAGTATGGATCCCTCTACAGTGTGACAGCTCTTGAGATATTTGTAGAAGCTATTAAGTCTCCTCTCAGTCTTCTCTTTTGCAAGCTAAACATTCCCAGATCCTGTGACTGTTCCTCATAGGACAAGGTTTGCAGATCAATCACCATTCTGGTCACCCTTCTCTGAAACTGCTCCAGTTTGTTGATGTATTTTTTATAATGTGATCCCCAGAACAGGACACAGTATCCAGATAAGGTCTGACCAAAGAGGAGTAAAGTGGGATAATGACTGCACACGATCTAGACTGAATGCTTTTATTAATGCATCCCAGAACTGTGTTTGTCCTTTTTGCTGCTACATCACACTGTTGACTCATGTTCAGTCTGTGCTCACTGTTGTGCTGTCTGTGCATGTTCAATCTATGCTTTCACACATGCTGTTGCTTACTCTTAGTCCCCCTTCACATCACGATTTTTGGGGATCCGTGGCTATCCGTTAAAAAACAGATAGCCACGGATCCGATTTCGCCTACATGTATCCCTATGGGCACGGATTGGTGCTTAATAGCCATCCGTGTGTGCAGGGATCCGATTGTGTCCGCTTTTGTCACGTACCCAAAATCGTAGACTGCTCCGATTTTGGGTGCAGCGAACACAATCGGACAGAATCGGACAGCATTGTATCCGACGCCCACCCATTCAAATAACAGGATCATTTTCCGGATCTGATTTTAGTGTTCTGAGCATGCTCAGTACACTGAAACTGCTCTGTTCCCATGTGATTTCGCTTTAGCAGGGTATCTACATACATTGCTAAAGTGAAATTAAAGTAAACAAAGTGTTAAAAAAAAAAAGAAAATGCTCACCTCTCCTTCAAGTGTTCCGCGATGCGCGACTTCCACCTCCGAAGGCTGCAGGACCTTAAACAGCTGACTGGGCAGGGCGGCAACCCGATCGCCTGATGTGTCGTATGACAGCACCAGCTGAGCGGTTTAAACCGCTCGCCCCCCCAAAACCGAATGGCAGGCGGGCGGTTTAAACCAATCAGCTGATGCTGCCATGTGACCCATCAGCTAATCGGGTTGCCCCCCTCTTCCTGGTCAACTGATTAAGGTCCTTGCAGACATCAGAGGTGGATGCTTCACATCGTGTGACACTCAGTGGAGAGGTAAGCATTTTTTTTTATTTGTTACCATTGCTTTCCCTTTCACAATGTATGCAGATACATTGCGAAAGTGAAAGTCAGAACCTACACCACTTGACTGCGCTTTGCAGGCCCAGGCTCCTTCCAGCTCTTTCTTTGCCTGGATCCTTTAAAATCCTGATCCAGACACAGAAATGGCATCCGGAGTAACAAATCAGGGCCTGTCTGTTCCTCTCTGTGTAGTTCTGCTAAAAACAGGATCCCCACAGACATGAACAAAACATGATGTGAAGGGGCCTTATTCCTCCCATTCTGTATAGGCCTTTTTCATTTTTCTTGCCCAGATGTAGGACTTTGCATTTCTCCCTGTTATGAACTATTATTTCAGTTGCTGCCCACTGTTCCAGTTTGCTTAGATCTTGTTAAATCCTCACTCTCTCTTCTCTAGTATTATCTATCCCTCCGAGCTGTGTATCATCTGCGAATTTAATCAGTTTACCTTCAATTTCTTCTACGAAATCATTGATAAAGATGTTGAACAACATTCGACCAAGGACGGAGCCCTGAGGTCCCCACTTGGGACATTTTTCAAACTGGATGTGCAACCATTTGTGACCACTGTTTGAGCAATAAACAATAATATTTGTTATTCGGTAACTATGATTTTATTATCAGATTTATTACTTAGAAATTTTAACCCTTAGACCCTGACGTCACAATGCGACCACTGCTGACCCCAGCCGGAAATTGCTGAGCACTGGGCAGTGCAGTGAATAACCTGGAAGTTAATGAGCGGCCCCAGAAGTAGATAGGGCCAGGAAACAACGAGACGGGAGGACGCGTTGTGGAAGCGGTAAGTATAATTATAATTTTTATTAATAATTTTATTCTTTATTTTACAGCTCCCCCCACCCCATCCCATAACTGTAAAGTCCAAGCTCGGAGGTTCAGATGCAAGTTCGCGTCATCTCCGTCCCCAAACTCGGACTTCACTAAAAAGCTCAGGCGAACCCGCCGATCCTGATCATCGAGGGGGTTCGGCCATCACTAGATTCTAGTAAACCATAATATTTTCTAAAACAGTACGGAATGCGATACATTAAAATCATCAATGATCTTCTGCTTCCGCCAGTACATTAGGATATGTAGTGGGAATTTAGTCTCATAGGAAATAAGAAACCTTCAAACAGAGAGATCCTTTATCAATGTTTGATCATTTATTGTACACAGAGAACATAAAAATAATAATAGGGAGCATTGGAACCATTAACATTTATTGCAGACAGCCACGTATCTCCAGCTCATCTGTAAAGTTGTCCAAGTCATCACAGACATCCAAATATTCAGCACTTTGGCATTCCCGCTCATTAGGCCACAACTCAATCCAGGTGTCCTTAGTTATCATGTAAGAATATCTGTAGGGAACCAAATTGATAAAGTTATCAGTGTACATGTTATTTAATAAAACTTAATAGTCTTTCATCATTATATTGTTCTACATGCAAGGGCATCTCAATAAATTACAATATCATCAAAAAGATCATTTAAGTAATTCAGTACATAAAGTGAGTTGCATATATTATATAGAGTCGTTACAGAGTGATCTATTTCAAGTGTTTATTTTTGTAAATGTTGATGATTATGGCTTACAGCTAATAAACACCCAAAAGTCATTGTCATAATGTGTCCTTCCCCCAGCCTGTGCTCATGTTCTCTATGTAATGAAGCCTGCTTTAGTGTTAGCTGGCCTCCATACAGTGGGTAAATCTGCCTTTGTTCTACACTACAGGGGACTCCTCCAATACACAAACCCTTAAGGCTGGGTTACACGTACCGATGTTCCAGTGATCCCACCAACGATCTGACCTGGTCGGGATCGCTGGAACATCGGTATTTGATCACTGGTGAGATGCCACACAGGCATACTTAGCAGCGATCACCCAGTGATGCGCCGACACCCGATAGTCGCTTGGATCGGTCAGGATCTCGGGTGCAGACTGGGAATCGCTGGTCATTGCCCCTGTCACACATGCCGATGCATGTGTGGCAGTGGGAGACCAGGGACCGAAAAATGGTCCTGACCATTCTGCAGCGACTAGCGATCAGCGAACTCATCGCTGATCATTGCGGAATGTCACACGCAGCGACTTCGCTGGCAAGGTCACTGCTACGTCACAAAACCTGTGATGTAGAAGCGATATCGTTAGTGATATTGCTACTTGTAACCCCTGCTTTAGACAGAATGGAGTCTGAACTTCTGGAAACTTTGGCCTGTAGCCAAATGTTCAAAATGAGCCCTTCCCCAACACAGGGGCTGATCCAAGAAGAGAGAGAACAATAGATACATGCTTGGTCAGATAGTGTTGTGACTTCTGAAGGACTAGGATCTGAGCTTGTGGCTAGATTCTGAGGCCTGTCTGTGGAATGATAGAAGCTGCCACGGGGGATTGTATTGTGTCCCTTACCTGCTGGATCTCGCAAACTCATCCAAGGATTACCGGGTTGTGCCCCCGGTCTTGTTTCTGCTGTTGCGGACTTATCATAGACTCTTCAAAATTACCTTGATGCGTGCTGTTCCAATTCTCCCTGTCCAAATAAAGTTCTTTGGATTGATCATCGGCTGCCTGTCCTTTTCTGCTCACACACCCCCTCACAGTCATTACCTCAGAATTTGAATAGTTGACACAAAACACCTGCAAAGGCTTGCTAAGTGTTTAAAATAGTCCCTTAGTCTGGTTTAGTTGCCTACACAATAATGGGAAAGACTGCTGACTTGACGGATGTCAAGAAGGCATCATTGACACACTCCACAAGGAGGTTAAGCCACAAAAGGTCATTGGAAATCAACGCCCCAGAGTCTGGAAGAGGAGTGGAAAGGCACACAATCTAAGAAGTCTGAGGTCTAAGGTAGGGATGAGCGAGTACCTTAATATTTGTGCTCGCTATACTCGCAATGAGTAGATAGCAGTACTTGCTACTCGTTGCGAGTATAGAGAGTACAAATACTTTCACAGTGTATCTATAGATACACTGTGAAAGTAGCCTAAAAGTGAGTAAAAGTTGTTAAAAAATAATAAACTTACATACTCGCCTTCCGACACCTGCACCGGGACCGGCAGAGAAGACATCCGATCGCTGGACAAGGATAGCTGGTAGCAATCTGGCCAATCAGATGGCGCCACGTCACAACTACGTCATCGCTAGCGGCCACCTGATTGGCCAGTTTGCAAGGTCCTGATAGTACATTTGGGACCTTGCAAATTGGCCAATCAGGTGGCCACTAGCGATCACGTGGTTGTGACGCGGCGCCATCTGATTGGCCAGATCGCTACCGGCCATCTGATTGGCTGGTAGTGAAAGGTCCTTGTCCAGCGATCGGATGTCTTGTCTACCGGTCCCGCTGCAGGCGAATACCGAATAGTAGCGAGTATACTCGCTCATCCCTAGTCTAGTGTGAAGTTTCCACAATCAGTGCTGGTTTGGGAAGCCATGTCATCTGCTGGTGTAGGCCCACTGTGTTTTATCAAGACCAAAGTCAGTGCTGTCGTCTACCAGGACATTTTACAGCACTTTATGCTTCCCTCTGCCGACAAGCTTTTGGGAGCTGGAGATTTCATTTTCCAGCAGGATTTCGCACCTGTCAACACTGCCAACAGTACCAATACCTGGTTTACTAACCACAGTATCCCTGTGCTTTATTGGCAGCAAATTCGCCTGACTTAAACCTCATAGAGAATCTATGAGGGACACCAGACCCAACAATGCAGACGAACTGAAGGCTGCCATCAAAGCAACCTGGGCTTCCATAACTTCTCAGCAGCCACAGGCTGATCACCTCCATGCCACGCCGCATTGATGCAGTAATTCCTGCCAAATGAACCCTGACCAAGTATTAAGGGCATTTACTGAACACACTGTTCATTGGACCAACATTTATGAGTTAAAAATATTTTTTTCAGTTGATTTTATATAATATTCTAATTTTCTAAGATAATGACTTGGATGTTGATTGGCTGCAAGCCATAATCATCAACATTAACATAAATAAACACTTGAAATAGATCACTCTGTAATTACTCTATATATTATATGCGTTTCACTTTATGTATTGAAATACTGAAATTAATTATCTTTTTCATGATATTCTAATCTGCATATGCAGATTCAGTGAAATGCAAATATCCAAAGAAAGCAATGATACATGAGTATGCTATATGGTTGACCAGAAGTCTGTCTTTTTCTACATTTAAAGTATGTCTATCACCGTTCCTAAGGATCAAGATGTAGTGCTAATGTATTAGTAGTCCCTCTTAAAGTTTTCCCTGATGCTAATAGAGTGAGAAACATAATAATTTGATATTTTGCATGTTTTTCCACCTACAAAGAATGGAGAAGTCTGTATTTTTTATTGTAGGATCACTTCAACTGTGACAGATAGAATCTAAAAGAAAATCCTGAAAATCACATTGATGATTTTTTTTCCATAATTAAATAGCCTTTTATTGCATGAAATAAGTATTTTATCACCTAACAACCAGCAAGAATTCTGGTTCTCTCAAACCTGTTTTTCTTTAAGAAGCCCACCTACTCTACGCTCATTTCCTGTATTATTAATTGCACTTGTTTTAACTCATTAATTGTATAATAGACAACATTCCACACACTCAATCAATCACACTCCAACCTTTCCAACATGGCCAAGACCAAAGAGCTGTCTAAGGCCACCATAGACAAAATTGTAGAACTCTACAAGGCTGGGATGGACTACAGGGCAATATGGAAGCAACTTGGTGAGAAGACACCAACTGTTGGTGGAATTAATAGACAATGGAAGTAACACAAGATGATTTTCAATCACCCTCAGTCTGGGGCTCCATGCAAGATCTCGTCTTGTGGGGTAATGATGATTCTGAGAAAAGTCATGAGTCAGCCCAGAACTACACGGAGGATCTGGTCAATGACCTGAAGAGAGCTGGGAACACAGTCTTTAAGGTTACCATTAGTAATACACTACATCATCATGGATTAAAATCCTGCTGGGCACACAAGGTCCCCCAGCTCACATAAACCCATGTCCAAGCAAATTTGAAGTTTGCCAAAGGACATCTGGATGATTCAGAAGAGGTCTGGGAGAAGGTCATTTGGTCAGATAAGACAAAAATAGAACTTTTTGATATAAACTCTACAGGCGTGTTTGGTGGTAGGACATTGCCTTGAAACCTGGCGATGTTGCTCAGGCGACTTATCACCCTGTCACACAGGGAAAATCTCCGGCGATGTCACCGCTACTTGACCACTCCCCTAAGTTGCCGACAACATCGCCGGAGATGTTGCCCGTGTGACGGGCCCTTTAATTACCTTGGGATTTCAATCAAGCAAAAGGGACAGGTGAGCTGAAAAAAAATTTCTCTTCAATCATGAATCCTAAAGAGGTTAGCTTCAGGTAAGCTTCTGAACCAACACCCCAGTGTCTTCACAGCATGAGGTCAGAGTAGAGACTGAACTCTATCAGTGACATCTACTGATTAAAGAGGGAACTATTTAAAGGCTGGGGGAGTGGACAACTGCGTAACCTGAAACACCCGCTCACCTGAAGAGCCAAAATAGACCATAGAAAGCAGCAATTGTATCAATGGAAATGTCAATTCGCCAAGAAAAAATTAAGCTCTGATAAAAGGTCCCTTAATGGAAATATAATTAATACTTTACAATATAAAATGAAAAGTGCCATTAAAAACTGTAACACATCCCAGAAAAAAAAAATCATCAGTCATATGGCTATATGGACCCTCCAAAAATTAAGGCTTGCTTAATTCCCATTGAACATATTTTATCGGGTGAATTTCAGTATTCGAATTTCGGCAGATTCACTCATCGCTACTTAAGTTCAAAATTATATCTATATTGTTGAAAAAAATCTATTTCATGTTTTAAAAATATAACATACAATGTTGTATTTCAATTGATAATTCGCTCACGAATAAAAGGGTAACAATGTTTTGAGCTTGACTTTCAGGCTCCATATCTCAACATCCACTACAGCTTTGAGAGTGAGACTACCTTCATTTTATAAACAATCATCTTGGCCATCTCATACATAAATGTGACTTACAACTATTTAGTATATGATGAGTTATGTCATGTTCCTGTATTGATACTATATTGATCCTAAAAAGCTAAAGTTTAATTTGTAACAATTTGCTAACTCAACTTTGATTTTCAACACTGCGTGAATACTCAATCAGACTCAAGAAATCTAATCCCAGGCATCTTCTACATGTCCTCAATGCTGGTGCACACTGGTTGCCTCACTTGGGTTTGTATACAGCTCTTTTTATTCAACTACTCCAACAAGTTTGTGATTGGGTTGAGGTCTGGGAGGGCCAATCCAGCTCCTCTACTTCACTGTCATTGAACAAGTTCTCTAATCTCAACGTATTTTCCGGGCTATTGTCCTGTTGAACACTATGTCATCCTTTTCATACCCATAGCACTTGAGTGTATGAAGTAACCCATCTTGTAAGATACTGACATGATTTGAGACCACCTTCAATTCTGGTCAAGTATCCAACACTCTTGGCTGTAAAACAACAACAAATCATAAGGGATTCTCCACCAAACTTGATAGTTCCTTCAATTTCTCGATCCATTAGCCGTACCTTGTTTCTTCCAGACCCGTTTGCACATATCAGAACCTAGTCTATTGAATTTCATCTCATTGCTCCAAAACACCAGTTTCCAAACATGTACTTTCCACTTGTCGTATTTTTAGCACTTGAAGGTTCTTCCAAAGATATAAAAGCCAAAGCTTCTTCAACTTTTTTCGAGCCGCCATTACAGACTTGTGTAACATGCGTTCCATGGTGTTTTCATGAACATTTGTGGTCTCGCTATTATAAAGCATTCGAGCCACATCCACGGCCATGGTTTTCACGTCAGAACTGATAGACCTTGTGATTAGCCGATTTGTTGACTCTGATACACTTTTACTCTGATCTTTTGAATTGATGAACTGACTGTATTTCATATTCTTCCAACTGTCATGGCCTCACATGATGCAATTTGGCAATTCTCTTGGCCAAGAGGCCCCTATTGATGACCTGGATAATGCTGTTTCTCTTTCTTCTTTGGATTTCTTCTTCATGGCTGCCCCTCGTTTTGAACCAGTGATCGGGAATCATCCATTTGTAATATACAGGAAGAAATAGATTTTTCCACCACCAAGAGCAAAACTGTAACATTGCAGTGACACGACATGAACCTGCATAACTAATCATACGCTAAATAATTGCAACTCAAAAATATGCATGAGATAACAAAGATGATTGTCTATAAAATGAAGGTAGTCTCACATTTAAAGCTGTAGTGGATATGAGATATGGAGCCTGAATGAAAAAGGTTCAAACATTGTCACTCTTTTGCTTGTCATTGTATATTTTAGGTATTTCAAGTTAAATAAAACATGCAATTTCATCGGTCATAATGTGTTATTCGATGTTTTTTCTTTCTTATTAGTTATGATTTACTTCTATATATCTCTTGCCAATACAATATTCCCTCTACTGACAGCATACAGGTATACTCAGTAGCCACACCTATCCTGTGTTCTGTGGTTGGGCCCCCTGTGTATGGACATGATTATCGTTCTCATGTATCCCAATATTAATTCTCCCTTTCATTCACAATTTTTTCTGTCGCTTACCTAGAAGATCCAGTATTCCACAGATCTTTGCTCACTCCCCAGATCAGATAGTCTCTGCCTATTTCCAAGTTTAAGGCTTTCCTACATTTTGCATGATTGATGAAATGGCGTTTACCATCAACAGCCACAATATCTGTACCTGGAAATGGAAAATTGAAAAATAGTTACTGTTATATAATTGACCAAATATAGTTTGGCTCCTGAGTGTATATTAGAAATCATTCTTATAGAGGGTGGCGGCCATCTAGCCCCCTTGGGTGCTCTTCCCCTGTCTGTTCCCTCTCGCCTCCTGTGTGCTGTCTTCTCCCCTTTGAGACATTTCCACCCATGTGCTTTCTCCTCCCCTCTTTTGTAACCTGTCTTCCCACTGTGCACTGTCTCTCTCCCCTCTGTGCTCTCTTCTTTGACCTTTCTCCCTCTAATGCTCTCTCTATCCCCCTGTGCTGTCTTCTCCCCTTGTGTTCTCTCCTCAGAGCTGTCTCCACCTGTATATTGTCTTTCTCCCTCATGTGCTGTCTTCTCCCCTCATATGCTCTCTTTTTTAAGCTCTGTCCTCCATGTGCGTTCACCTGTCCTACTGTATGCTCTCTCTTCCCTCTGTGTGCTGTCCTTTTCCCCTGTGTGCTGCCTCTCCCGTGTGCTTTCTTTTCCCAATTTTGTGCTGTCTTGTCCTGGTGTGTGCTGTTTCTGCTCCCCTGTGCGCTGCCTCTGCCCCACAGTGCTCTGTCCACGTTGTGCTCTCTTGCCCATACCCTCTTTGTTCCCCCTGTGCGCTGTCTCTTTAACTTGTTCACTGCCTCTCCCCCCTGTCCACTCTCTCTCCTTGAGCTGTCTCTCCCCCTGTCTGCTTTCTCTTCCTCTCTAGTGCTCTCTCTGTCCCATATTCTCTCTTCCACCTGTGTGCCCTCTCTTCCCTCTGTGCACTGTCTCTGGCCACCTGTGTGATGTCTCACTCACTCCTGTGTGCTGTTTTTTACCCCCAGTGAGCTCTCCCCCTGTATGCTCTCTCTTCCCCTGTGTGCCATCTCTTTCTGACCCCTGTGCGTTGTCTCTCTCCCCCTGTGCACTCTCCACCCTGTGTTTTGTCTCTCCTTCTGTGTGCTCCCCCTGTGCTGTCTCTCCCCCATGCTGTCTCTTCCCCTTTGCTGTTTCTCCCACCTGTGCTGTCTCTCCCCTTGTGCTTTTTCTCTCCCTGTTCTTTGTTTCCCCCCTTGTGCTTTGTGTTCCTCTGTGTTTAGTCTCCCCCCCTGTGCTGTCTCTCTTCCCTTGTGTGTTGAGCACTGGTCTTCAAGCACCAAGCATACGAGGCACACACATGTTCAGTTAATATTCAAAGATAGAGGTGGTCTGACTAGCTGCGCCTGTACACGCTGGGTAGGAGCAGGTGCAGTTAGTCATTCAATGGTGTGTGGCGGTGCGGTGTTTCGGATGAAGTCTGCGGGTGGAATGAGCGGTAGACTTTGCGGCGGCTGGTTCCTGTCTTCAGGTTTCGGTTCGGATGTGGTGGTAGTGCGAACTGAACCAGTACCGCTATATTTGCCCACCCATCACTTAGGTGTGCTAATATGACGACTGCCGTTAAAGTGTGAAAGGACATCATGACGGGGGATGTGGATGACAGACATCACAAGGTGATTATATAGACAGATTTTATATTTCAAAGGGTGAAACTACTTTTTTTTACAGCATCAGAGATTCAGGGACACAAAATTAAGGTCTCCACAAGTATTTGTGATTTATCCTTTTTGTGAGTCTTGTATATAGTTGTATCAATACAAAATCTAGAACTTACCTTCTTTAATTATAGTTTTAATTGTCATAACACTGCTGTCGTAGTTATCGTTCTTCTCAGTGGAGGTCAGTGTCGCCCTGAAGACTGGAAATTATATATATTGAATTAATTCATATTAATTTATGAAGATCATTTTTTTTACCAATTTTCCACCATTATGTGCATGTAGTTGCTCTGCAGACCTAGAGTATGTGTCCCTATAGCTACAGACTACTTACCCCTTGTGTAGTCAGATTACACAGTCCTACTTTGCTCCATCTTTTTTCTGCTTCTGATGTATTTTTTTAGCAAAATGTACTATAGGTGATAAGCAGAAGAAGGGGTGTTGCTATCAGTCCATCGGGGGTAGAGTCACAGTCACACCTTACAGTTTGATGGGGTCTACATTCCCATTTGAGTAGTAAGCGAACACTAATACAAGTGATGCATAGTAGATGTAAGGGGACGAGGATCATAACAGTTGTGGCCACAGAGGTCAGGGGTGGCGGCATGCCAACCCTAGCACCTATCTCAGATGGATGTACTCACATCTAGTTGAAATGTATTTCAGCTCAGAGACCAGTCAGGTCCTTGCCAAAGATAAATGCCATCGGCCAATCAAACGCCGGCAGCTGATTTCAGTGTTCCAGGCATTGGCATTGCATGACAGTGACGTCATGCATCGCCATAGCAGGTACGCCAATATCAGCTACCAGCCACTGCCACTTCTACAGAGGCGAACCCTGCGGTGCGCTAGAAATGTTTTACTTTATCAGTTAGAGGCAGGATGGGAACATAAATGCCAGGAAGGGACCAAGGATGGGGGCATATATACTAGGATGGGGATTATATATACCAGGGCAGGGATCATAATCAACAGGATGGAAATCATATTTTCCAGGATGGTGGACATATATACCAGGATGGGGACACATTTACCAGGATGGGGACACATTTACCAGGATGGGGACACATTTACCAGGATGGGGACACATTTACCAGGATGGGGACACATTTACCAGGATGGGGACACATTTACCAGGATGGGGACACATTTACCAGGATGGGGACACATTTACCAGGATGGGGACACATTTACAAGAATGGACCTTATGTTTGGGGCATATTTAACAGGATAGGGAACATATTTAGCAACATGGGGGACATATACTGTATATCTTGAAAGGGCCAAGGATGGCGAACATCACTTCATAATGAAGGGGGAGAGGAGGGCACCATTTACTAGTGCATCTCAATTAATTAGAATATCATCAAAAATCAATATCATATTGTCATGTTTCAGGGACTAATAAATCAATATTATATTCACCCATTGATGTCTCGTGGAATACAATGCGGTTTTTAACACTTCATCCTCCCTACTTTTATTTTCCGAGATAATGACCTTTGGGTTTTCATTGTCTGTAAGCCATAATCATCAACATTAACATAAATAAACACATGAAATAGATCCCTCTGTGTGTAATGACTCTATATAATATATGTGTTTCACTTTATGTATTGAATTGCTGAAATGAAGTAACTTTTTGATGATATTCTAACTTATTGAGATGCCCCTGTATGTCTTTCAGGATCTACAACAGCCCATATGATTGACCAACATGCATGTAATGGATGGGGGGGCTCAGGACCAAATTTTGCAGTGGAACCCATCAGACTCTAACTACCCCACTAAACTAAAGGCTTCTTTTATATATCTTGCTTTGGAATGCAGGTGCTTAAAGATATATCTCTGGTTGGAAGGGAATGTGTTCCTAGAATCAAACTAGAAATATTTTGGCCACAATTAAGTGAACTTGATGACTCAGCACTTTTTCACTTAGACATAATTGTTCCTCCCCTATACTTCCTGTTGCCAACTGTGCAGCTTCCAAAAGCATCAAAAGGGAGAGAATTAAGTCTCTTATTACCAGAGTAAGACTTAATTGTCAAAACGCGTTGGTTGTAACATTGGACTCCATTCATATTTGTGAAGGTTTTAAAGGGAACCTGTCAGCTTGAGTTAGCCCCCTCTGCTACCCCTACCTGTCCCTGTACCTTGATAGCACATCCCTATCCATCCCTCTCTGACCTAAAACTGCACTATGAAGCTTGTATAAAATGATTTAACAACTTGCATCCCATCTACATCCATAGACTGGAATGTGCAGTGACCAGGTCTCCATTCTCCCCTTTTTCGCAGGCTCTTAGCACACCCCGCTTCGTCCTCTTTTTTAAAATTGCTGCCTCCTCTTCATTGTATGATGCGGAGCCGGACGTCAGTTCCGATCCTGCACAGTGTGCGGATGTATAGGCTGTATGGTCTGGCTCCAGCGCATGCGCAGTGCACATACTGAAGCCGGGCCGTACTCCTGATAAGCCTCCACAATGCACCGGACCGGAACTGATGTCTGGCTGCTTGTCATACTATATGGAAGAGGCGGGAATTTCAAAAAAGAAGACAAACAAGAGGAAGAATGATGACGTCCAGCGGGGCGTGCTAAGAGCCTGCGAGGCTGGAGACCGGCCATTCCAGTCTATGAAAGTAGACTGGATGTAAGTTATTAAATCGTTTTCCTAAACCTTCATAGTGCAGTTTTAGGTCAGACAGGGATGGTTAGGGATGAGCTAGCGAGGTGCAGGGACAGGTAGTGGTAGGATAGGGGGTTAAAACAAGCTGACAGCTTCCCTTTAATTACATGAAATAAATAGACGTTTTAATTTGGAATATGTAAATCGCTAGATTTCTTCTGATTTTGTACTACATGTAGCCGAAGACCAGGATAGATCCGAGTGGATTTGTTCCAAGCACTGCACTTGACTATTCATAAAAAGGAGAGATGACCCTATTAAATATCTGAAAGGTGTAGGCAAGAGGATATTTTAATATTATACACACCATCAGCAGCTATATGGTCTGTAACCAAATGCACTCAGCAGAATGCAGAAAGCCTTTGTTATATAGGAAAAGGCAACAGAGGTACAAAATATCAACCCTCCAATCGCTCTCAACCTCCATATCTTTGAGGGGTGATTACAGGTTTTTATTTTTTATGTACACAGAATGAGGCTCCCATAGGGCGTCAGTCACAAACGTTTGATGCAAAGTGTGACCAGTCTATTACTTAAGCTCTTATTATTAGATTAGGCGGGTTGTTCAGAACTATATCAATGCACCGCAACAAAAACAGACGCCCTATGTGGCCCAGCGGAACCCTGCAATGAAAAAAGTGCAAAAAAACACAATACAAAATAAAAATAAAATGTGAGATATTGGTCGGTATTTTGGACTAAAACACGCAAACTCATAACCCGCGTCAAGGATCCTCGTGCTTACGAGTCCCTAAACACTTTTGCCTTTTCATATATGACTAATGCTTGCTGTATTCTGCTGAGTGCATTTGGTTGTAGACCATATTGCTGCTGATGGGAAGTTTTTTGAATCTCTGTTCCTTTTTTTGCTATTTATTAATATTTTAATATTACTAATGACTTCAAGACAAGTTTCATTATTCCAAAATTTAAGAAAATGTATGAAATTATTCCTATAATAAGAACAACAAACTCATTAGTGTGAAATAGTGATGAGCGAGTAGCGAAATATTTGCACTCGTTATACTTACGAGTAGTTTTTAATACCAGCATATTCGTCCGAATAGCGAGTCTAATGTTAGTCAATTAGTGATAGGCTCCGCCCACAGACTACCGGCAATAAAACGGGTCTTTCCGGGACAGGGCGGCAGGGAGGGTTTTTCAAAGATTTTAATGTCTAAAACACCTTGCTGTGCCCCCCAGAGCGACCCTAACATTCAATCTGCCCTCACTGAGGTGTGAGCTCACTTTGTGGACTGAAGGGAACCAGCAATATGTGTCAGATCGATAACCAGTGGCGGACCTTGTGCCAAGAGGGCCCTGGTGCAGCATTTGATGGTGAGGAGCACGGGGGGGACGGGGGGTGCTAGCGGATGTCGGCAAGGAGCGGGGGGGGAGTTGGTGCTAGCGGATGTAGCAGGTGCTGCGGCTCCTACCTGCGCCGGACCGCGCAGTCTTGGGAGCCGGGGCGGCAGAGGAGAGGAGGGGCGGGATCAGCCGGGGAAAGCAGGAAGCTTCCCTAAGTTAACCCCCTCTCTTCTGACAAAGGTAATGGGGGTCAGCTGGGGGCCCCCCTGCAGGCTTGAGGGGCCCACTAGCCGGTCGGGGCCCTGGTGCAGCTGAACCAGCTGCACCACGGTAAGTCTGCCCCTGTCGATAATGATGGAAACATCACTCACAAGCACCAGCCATACTCGTCGAGCACCGAGTATTGCGAATACCGTACTATCCGTGCGAATAGCGAAGAGCAATGAATACATTTGCTCACCACTAGTGTGAAACATAGTTTTAATGTGAGGAAGTACAGTATATGCAACCTTACAATAAGAGTATAATATATCTTACCATAATCCACACCGGGTTCACACGCCTTATTTAACCGAGCTAACGCATTCACTTCCTCCAGCCTTTGTTGTATAAAGCAATTCTCTGAAAAATCCAATAGACAATGTAAAAATGCTTTAGAGTAGGTACAGAAAGTATTCAGACCCCTTTTAAATTTTTCACTCTTTGTTTCATTGCCGCCATTTGGTAAATTCAAAGAAGTTAATTTACACTCTGCACCACATCCTCACTGAAAAAAAACAGAAATATAGATATTTGTGCAATTTTTTTTAAAAAGAAAAACTGAAATCTCACATGGTCATAAGAATTCAGCCCCTTTCCTCAGTATTGGTGATAAGTATTCAGACCCTTTGCTCAGTATTGAGTATTTGTATCTTTTGAGCTCGTACAGCCAGGAGTCTTCTTGGGAATTATGCAGTTTTTCACCCCTGGATTTGGGGATCCTCTCATTCTTCCTTGCAGATCCTCTCCAGTTCCATCAGGTTGGATGGTAAATGTTGGTGGACAGCCATTTTCAGGTCTCTCCAGAGATGCTCAATTGGGTCTAGGTCAGGGCTCTGACTGGGCCATTCGGGAATGGTCACAGAGTTATTGTGAAGCCGCTCCTTTGCGATTTTAGCTGTGTGCTTAGGGTCATTGTCGTGTTGGAAGGTGGTGAACCCTCGGCCAAGTCTGAGGTCCAGAGCTCTGGAAGAGGTTTTCATCCAGGATATCTCTGTACTTGGCCGCATTCATGTTTCCTTCAATTGCAACCAGCTGTCCTGTCACTGCAGCTGAAAAACACCCCCATACCATGATGCTGCCACCACCATGTTTCACTGTTGAGCAGTGCCTGGTTTCTCCACCTCTTAGAATCACCAAAAAGTTCTATCTTCGTCTCATCAGACCAGAAAATCTTATTCCTCATAGTCTGGGAGTCCTTCATGTGTTTTTTTTTGCAAACTCTATGCGGCTTTCATATGTCTTGCACTTGGGAGAGGCTTCGGTAGGGCCACTCTGCCATAATGGCCCAACTGGTGGAGGGCTGCAGTGATAGTTGACTTGGTGGAACTTTCCCTCATCTCCCTACTTCATCTCTGGAGCTCAGCCACAGTGATCTTGGAGTTCGTCTTTACCTCTCTTACCAAGGCTCTTCTCCCATGATTCCTCAGTTTGGCTGGATGCCCAGGTCTAGGAAGACTTCTGGTGGTCCCAAACTTCTTCCATTTAAGGATTGTGGAGGCCACTGTGCTCTTAGGAATCTTGAGTACTGCAGAAATTCTTTTGTAACCTTGGCCAGATCTGTGCCTTGCCACAATTCTGTCTCTGAGCTCCTTATATAGACTGGTGTGTTCCTTTGCAAATAAAGTCCTATCAGTTTAATTAAACCCAGCTGGACTCCAATGAAAGAGTAGAACCATCTCAAGGAGGATCACAAGGAAATGGATGGCATGTGACTTAAATATGAGTGTCTGAGCAAAGGGTCTAAATACTTATGACCATGTAATATTTCATTTTTCTTTTTTAATAAATTTGCACAAATATCTACATTTCTGTTTTTGTTCAGTCAAGATGGGGTACAGAGTGTACATTAATGAGAAAAAGATGAACTTTTTTGAATTTACCAAATGGCTGCAATGAAATTAACAATGAAAATTTTAAAGGGGTCTGAATACTTTCTGTACCCACTGTATACATGTAAAGTAAATTTCAATTCTTAAACAAATCAGGAAAATAATTTATAAGACGTTCTGATGTATATAATGTTGAAAACAAAAGATCCACCTGATTAAAGAGCTCCATCTTAGATGAAATCACTGAGGCTTTAAAATTTGTGTAGATAATTTCTCATTACCTTCCGCACAGCGGCACACGTCTCCTTTGCAGATTCTCCCTAGTAGTTTGCTGCCTTCATCTAAATGGTAAAATTTGGTACAACGGTTTTCTGTTGGAGGAAAGAAAATATCGAAAGAACTATTTTGAATGAATCAAGATCATTTGATAAGTAAAAGCTGGAGATGAGCGAAGTCATTTTAGTCAAATCAAATTTCCTTAAAATACCACATAAATGCGGATTCACCAAACCCAATTGCCATATATACTCAAGTATAAGCCGACCCGAATATAAGCCGAGGCCACTAATTTTACCCCCAAAACTGGGGAAACTTAGTGACTCGAGTATAAGCCTAGGGTGGGAAATGCAGCAGACCTCCATCATGGTATATCTGTCCCCAGCCTGGTATATAGCTCCTCATTGCTGGTGTATAACTCCTCACCCTAGTATATAGCCCCTCATCACTGGTAAATAGCCCCTTATCACTGGTATATAGCCCCCTCATCACTAGTATATAGCACCTCTATCACTGGTATATAGCGCCCACATCACTGGTATATAGTGCCCCCATCACTGGCATATAGATCCCCCATCACAATATATGGCCCCTTCACAGGTATATAGCCCCATCACTGGTACATTGCACTCCCATCATAGGTATATAGCCCCCATCACAGTATATGCCTCCATCACAGGTATATAGCCCCATCACTGGTATATAGAGACCCCATCACAGTATATGCACCCATCACTGGAATATGGCCCTCATCACTGTATATAGCCTCCATCACTGGTATATGGACCGCTTCATTGGTATTTGGGCCCCATCACTGATATATGGCCCCCATCACTGGCATATGGCCCCATCACTGGTAAATGGGCCCCATCACTAGCATATGGGCCCCATCACTGGAATATAGCACCCCATCACAGTATATGCCCCCATCACTGGTATATAGCTCCCCCATCACAGTATATGCCACCATCACTGGTATATGACCCCCATCATTGTATATAGCCTCCATCAGAGATCTGAATTGCCAATCAGTGACTTACATTGAGTTTCAGGTCAAGTTCGAGGTCACAACCAGTGAACCAAAAAGTTTGGCTGCATGGCCCAAACCCCAACTTCAAAAGATTAGTATTATTATTATTTAATTATATAGCACCATTAATTCCATGGTGCTGTACATGGGAAGGGGTTACATACAAAATTACAGATATGGTTTACAGTAAACTAACAATTACAAACTGGTACAGGGGGAGAGGACCCTACCCTTGCGGGCTTACATGCTACAGGATAATCGGGAGGAGATAGTAGGTTGGGGGTGCAGTAGCTCCGGTGGTGGTGAGACAGCAGCTCTCGGTGACAGTGTGGTGGAAGCTCCGGCAATGGTAAGGCGGCAGAATAGTCATTGTAGGCTGAAGGATCCGAGGATGGTGGATAATCAGACGTGTTGAGGCGCAGAATTCCAGTGGATGGGGAATATTTGGGAGAAATTTTGGAGACAATTTGGTGAGGAACGAATAAGTGTAGAACAGAGGAAGAGGTCTTGGGAGGATCAAAGATTACAAGAGGGAAGATATAGGGAGATTAGTTCAGAGATATAGGGAGGGGACAGGTTATGTATGGCTTTATAGGTCAGAGTTAGGAGTTTGAAATAGATTCGTTAGGGGGACTGGGAGCCAGTGAAGAGATTTGCAGAGGGGAGAAAAAGGGGAGTAGCGAGAAGAAAGGTGGATTAGTCAGACAGCAGAATAGAGGACAGACTGAAGAGGTATTAGCAGGAAGGCAACAGTGGAGGATGTTGTAGTAGTCAAGGCGGGAGATGATGAGGGCATGTACAAGTGTTTTAGTAGATTGAAGGCTGAGAAAAGACAGACTCTGGAAATATTTTTGAGCTGGAGGCGACATGAGGTGGCGAGAGTATGGATGTGTGGTTTGAAAGACAAGGCAGAGTCGAGGGTTACTCCGAGGCAGCGGATTTCAGGTGTGGGAGAGAGTGTCATACCACTTACCGTAATAGATAGGTCAGGCAGGGGAGATACATGAGATGAAGGAAAGATGATGAGTTCACTTTTGTCTACATTGAGTTTTAGGAAACGAGAGGAGAAGAAGGTTCACTCATTTCTAAAAATGAGCTAAGTGTAACACATGTGTTATTATTATTTATTTACTTATATAGCGCCATTAAATTCCATGGCGCTTTACATGCTAAAAGGGCAGACAAGGACAAGTACAATAAATGTGAACTATTTGGTCGTACAGATAAAAGAGGGGAGAAGATCCTGTCCGCTAGGGCTCACAATCTAAAAGAATCTGCTATTACAATGCTCACTATATCCTTAAACCAGTTTCTTGCAACCTGTAGTTTCCAAAATGGGGTCCCCTTTCGAGAGTTCCTACTCTTCTGGAAAGTCCAAAACTCTACCAGTCCACAATTGATTCTACAAAAACCTGAGCTCCAAAAACCAAACGGCACTGCTTCTCTGCACATCCCTGCCATGTGCCCAAACAGTAATATTTGACTACATATATGGTATTGCTGAATTTCATAGGAAATGTTTAAAAATATGTGTGGCCGTTGTTTTCTGTAACCCTTTGTGAAAATGAAAAATACATGGCTAAACTATATTTTAGTTAAAAAAGTGTAATTTTTCATTTTAACAGCCCAATGCTATAAAACTCATTCAAAAAATGGAAAGGTTAAGAATGCAAACTGCATTGCTTGATGAATTCTTTAAGGTGTGTGTTCTTCAAAATGAGGTCACTTGTGGGTAGTTTCTGCTGGTTTGGTTCCTCCGAGTCTCTGCAACTGCAATATGGCATCTGCAATCTATCCCTGCAAAATTTGCACTGTAAAATTCAAATAGTGCTCTTTCCTTTCTAAGTCCGGGTGTGTGCCCAAACTGTAGATTCAAGCCAGGATGTGGAACATTATTAAAGAAAGGAGCTAGGCTGGGGGACATTAGTAAAGAAAGGAGCTAGGGTGGGGGACATTTTTTATTGCACCTCTAGAGTGATGCTTTAAATGTAAGTCCCCCACACCCTGTCTGATACTGACCTTCACAGGCTATCGCTGTCCTCTGGTCAGGCTCCGGCAAAAAGTGACCTGAAATCAAAGTCCAGTGTTTTATGAAGCATGCCGGAGGTCCCATTTCAATATAGCTCTATGAGAGCTCTATTCTGGCCTCATTCTGGCTCTCCTAGACATGATTTGAGTAGGGATGGGTGAATCTACTCGCTAGGACTCGTTACTCGGCGAGTAGTAAGGGACTCGCAGGACTCGGTACTCTGCGAGTTTCCCAGTGATTACTCGCACAGTAAACGAGTCCAATGCAAATCAATATCAATCCTAGTTTTGTCAGAGACTCTGATAAAACTAGGATTGCCTTTGACTTGCATTGGACTCGTTTACTGTAATCGCAGGGAAACTCGCAAAGTAACTGCTGTTACTTTGCGAGCCGAGTCCAGCTGTCCTCTCTGTGCAGGCTGCCGCAGCTCCAGGGTCCTAGAGCCCGCCTGCTCACAGAGATGATGTAGCAGAGCTGCGATTGTTCTCAGTCTGCTCATTCCCTGTGCATAGACATCTATATCTATGCACAGGGGATGTAGCAGAGAGGACATCGCGTTTTGGACTACGTCGGACGGAAGAGGATTTTTTTAATTAAAGATGGAGTCCCTAATGGCTTTTTTTTTTATTTCTAATAAAAAATTTTCTCTGTGTTGTGTTTTTTAACCCTTTATTGGAGATTCTTAGTGGCTGGGTCAAACATGGCCTGACACTAAGAATCTCGGGCTTAATACCAGCTTGTATAAACAAAGCTGGTATTAACCCCTTTATTACCCAGCATGCCATCGCCACCAGGGCCGCTGGAAGAGCGGGGTTCAGCGCCAGAGGATGGAGCTTCAATGAACGCGCCATCTTCTGGGGCGGCTGCGGGCTGCAATTTGCAGCGGGGGGTGCCCAGAAACCTTGGGCATCCCTGCGCTGCGGATTCCAGCCCCCAGCTGCTTAGCTGTACCTGGCTAGACATAGAAATTGCGCGGAGCCCCACGCATTTTTTTTTAATTATTTCATGAAATTCATGAAATAATTTAAAAAAAGGGCTCCCCTATATTCTTGTGTCCGGCCAGGTACAAATAGGCACCTGGGGTTGGGGGCAGCCCGTCGCTGCCTGCTGGATCTGGCTGGTTCCAGAAATACGGCGAAGCCCACATGAAATTTTTTTCTGACAAATCCATACAACAATGTAAATAAAAGGGACTGCATCTTTATTAACCCCTGGACCATGGGCGAGGGGTTAATAAAGATGCAGTCCCTTTTTTAGGATTGTTTTATGGATTTTTCAGAAAAAAAATTACATGGTTTTCGCCGTATTTCTGGAACCAGCCGGATCCAGCAGCAGCGACGGGCTGCCCCCAACCCCCAGGTGCCTATTTGTACCTGGCCAGACACAAGAATATAGGGGAGCCCTTTTTTTATTATTTCATGAATTTCATAATAAAATTAAAAAAAAAAAATGTGTGGGGCTCCGTGCAATTTCTATGTCTAGCCAGGTAGAGCTAAGCAGCTGGGGGCTGGAATCCGCAGCGCAGGGATGCCCAAGCTTTCTGAGCACCCCCGCTGCAAATTGTAGCCCGCAGTCGCCCCAGAAGATGGCGCGTTCATTGAAGCGCCATCCTCTGGCGCTGAACCCCGCTCTTCCAGCGGCCCTGGTGGCGGTGGCACGCTGGATAATAAAGAGGTTAGGGCCAGCTTTGTATTATCAGCTGGCCCTAAGCCCGAAATTTATGGCGGTCACGCCAATATTAGACATGACCGCCATGAATTTCTATTAAATTGTTTTAAAAAAAACACAACACAGAGAAAATTTTTTATTAGAAATAAAAAAAAAAGCCATTAGGAACTCCATCTTTAATTAAAAAAAATCCTCTTCCGTCCGACACAGTCCAAAACGCGATGTCCTCTCTGCTACATCCCCTGTGCATAGATATAGATGTCTATGCACAGGGAATGAGCAGACTGAGAACAATCTCAGCTCTGCTACATCAGGCAGCAGGTGGGCTCTAGGACCCTGGAGCTGCGGCAGCCTGCACACTGAGCAGACAGCCGGACTCTTATCTGTGCGAGTTTCCCAGCGATTACTTGCACAGTAAACGAGTCCAATGCAAATCAATGGCAGAGACTCTGACAAAACTAGGATTGCTTCAGGCTGAAGCTTCCGAGACACATCTGTGATTTGTAAATCGCACACTACTCGCTATTACTCGCTTCCCCATTCATTAACATTGGACTCGCTAGACTCGCAACGAGTAGCGAGTCCCGGGCTCGGACTCGCTAGAGTCAAGCAATTCCGAGTAATTTAGGATTCGCCCATCACTAGATTTGAGCTCTTGTGATGTAAATTCTATCTTCCGGAGAATCAGACGATACGGGCACAAGATGGCTACGAGGGGCCTGAGCAGTATCGGTAAGATGTGAAGCCACCGAAAGGTGAGTGCTGGGAGACTTACATTTAAAGCCCTACTCCAGTGGTAAAAAAGAAAATAAAACGCTGGGATGGTGCTTTAAGAAGAGGGCCAAGACAGCATGTAGTATTACAGGATGCAACAAGAATCACTAACATTATTTCAGAAAGAGAGCCAGGATGGGGGACATAATTAAAGAAAGAGGCAAAGGTGGAGTATGCTATTTAAGAAATGAGTTTGAACGAAGGACCTTATTAAAGGATTTGGGCACCAGAACAGTTGACATTAAAAAAGATTGGGGCCAGGATTGAGAATATTATTACAGGACGAAGGGTATTTTTAAAGAATATAGACTAGAATAGGGCACATTATTAGAGAAAGGGACTCGGTTGGGGGACATTATTAACAAAAGGGGTAAAAACAGGGGCACCCCTGAGGAAGGTGCTGGGACAGCACCGAAACGCGTAGGGAATAAAGCAGCAGCATCCTAAGAAGCTTTGTGTTCCTTGTTATTCATCCCGACAGCAGCGCGGATCATCTAAGCACTACTCCTTTGGATTTGATCTCACTGGATGTGATATTAATGTTAGTCCTGTGGTTTTTGATAATGATCAGTGCGGTGACTTTATTTGGTACCGTGTGGTGGTAATATATGTTTCAGTTATATTCAAATCAAATTCAAATGTTCTATTTTGTCAGGACCAACATACTGTACATTTAGTGTTGCCAAAGCTAGAAAAATAAGTGTGAAAGGGGAGGGAATCCGGGGTTATGGGGATAGGGTGTTGGGGCACAATTTGAGCATTAATGATCCATTCGGGGTCTCACGTTCTTCTCAGTTTATGACATGTGGTGACGTATCGGGCGGCGATCTTCACCGTTGATTCCTCTTCCCCCAGTAATATGTCTACGGATAGGAAGTCCGGGATGTGAATGGGGAGTCTGTGGAACTGGCAGGTTCTCGCTGCTGAGTATTTGTTGCAGTGTGGCAGGAAATACGCCTAGTCCACCAGTGTCCCCTGCTGGCAATCAATAGAAGGCATAGCTGGCGTACCGGCCACTATCAAAAGACAGAGCAGTTCTGGAACTGAGTGTTTCCAGCAACCTGCTACTGCTGCCACCGGTACCTAGAGTTGCTAATTGGTGAGGGTGCCACGAACCATCAGACATACACGACCTTTCCTAAGAGTAGGTCATCAATCTTTGAGTAGACCTCTTTAAAATTTGGCAGTCCTCCCCTCCCAATTCATATTTTCAATTGACTTAAAGGGATCCTGTCACCCCCAAAACACCTCTAAACCTATTAAAAGCTGTCCCTAGAGCATATTAACACTTTCCCTACACTCCTTTTACCTCCTAAATGCACCTAGTCAAAGTGAATAAAAACGTTATTATAGTACCTCATTACTGATGATAATGAGTGACTATGCTATTCATAGTCACTCATCCAGGCTGCCCCTCTTCTTCATATCACGCCTGAATAGGCATGATCTACAGCACAGATTCAAATTGCCGCCTCCCTGCGCGCCTCCCTCTCTCCATCGCATGCCATGCATTGGCTCGCGGGCTCGGTGTAATGTCCGGGCCTGAAATGACGGGGATCGCGTCATACGCCCACATGGCCGCGCGGGAGTGAACGAATTTAATCGTGCGGCCGCCTATTCGGGCTGTATAAAATGGCAGCCAGGTGCGCATAGTCCCATAGTAACTATAATAACGTTTTTATCCACTTTGACTAGGTGCATTTAGGAGGTAAAAGGAGTGTAGGGAAAGTGTTAATATGCTCTAGGGACAGCTTTTAATAGGTTTAGAGGTGTTTTGGGGGTGACAGGATCCCTTTAATAATTTCCAGGCAATCATGGTGCTTTCGTTCAAATTTAAGAGGAAATAAAGATAACTCTATAAAATATATTTGGTGTACACTAAAAAAGGACCATAAAGACAGAAGTCCCCAATGCCCCACAAAGCAGACCTTCACAGTAATGAAAGCTTTAAAGTTTTCCACACATCTCTAGAGTTTTAAATAGAATTTTAGATTTTTTTATTGTCTCTTATTTAATATTGGCCATTACAGATGGGCAAATATTTTTCCAGATTTTATCCAAAAATTTGTTTTGTTTGTGAATTAATTTGCAAGATTTTAAATACTGTAAAGCTTTTAATTACTCGTAAAATACAAGTAAAGGAAAGGAGAACCTCGCTAACCATAAGAGCATACAATCTACCGGAGAAAGAGGGGATCCTGATGACCATAAGTGATTTCACTCTACAGGAGGAAGAGAGGATCCCACTGACCATAAGACCTTGCACTCTACAGGAAAGAGAGGGGACCCCGTTGAACATAAGAGCTTACACTTTACAGGAGACAGAGAGAGGACCCTGCTGACCATAAGATCTTACACTCTATAGGAGAGAGTGGACCCGACTGACCATAACAGCTTACATTTATATAATAGAAAGGACAGCACTGACCATAACATCTTACTCTTTACAGGAGGAAGAGAGGATCTTGCTGACTATAGGAGCTTACAATTTGTATGTAAAAGAGTGAGATGAACTCATTGATCATACGAGCTCACACTTTACAGGAGAGCGAGGACCCTGATATGATAAGTATGCTAACTGAAATTAATTTAATACACTGCACAAAAGCCTTTGTGGTAATGAAGCTCCAGACGCCTCCTGTATGGAGACACTAGTCCCTGCATTGCTCAGGGATGGGATTTTGGGCCATTCTTCTACACAAACACTCTTCACATCCTGCAAGGCCCAGTGGATCCTTTTGTGATCTCTGAGCTTTAGTTCCTTCCAGACATTTTCTATTAGATCAGCTCTAGTAATTGGCTCGGTCATTCTAGCAGATATATTTTCTTTATCTGAAACCCAATTGAGAGTTCCCTTGGCTGTGTGATTGAAATTATTGTCTTGTGGAATGTCCGTCCTCATTATATCTTAATTATCCTGGTAGATGACAGCAGATTTTTATAAAGAATGTCTCAGTACGCTTGTCCATTTATCCTTCCTTCAATTAAATTAAGTTTTCCAGTTCTGTATTCTGAATAACATTCTGAGTCGGGCTGGCAGGGAATGGGTTACTCGGATACTGGGATGGTGACTTTGGTGGGGATCAGGTCCTCTCTCTCTGTCAACTTCTCACTGACTCGGTCTCCCAACTTGTAAATGGGAGATAAATGCGCATACGGTCTTATCCTTTTTACAAAGGGTTATAGCGGTATATATCAGGAACTGCTCACCTGGCTCGGTTGTGTCACCCACAACCGGTATAATCGCCTGTAAGATGGCTTGTAGGATGGCTGCTGCAGGGCCGTACCTTCCTGGTGGCAGCGTGGGCATTTCAGCATTTTGTCCCCTTACAGCATTCGGTCTCCCAAGTGTCACGTCTCCCACTCTCCTAAGCTCCACCTCCCCAGTAACTACTGAAACACAGTCCCCTGGTGTAGGGTGTCTGTGGGTGGGTTCTATGGACAGACCCTGTAGTTTCCCCTCTCCACCTGTGACTGTGGAGATACTACACCTTCTTTTTGGGTGCAGTACCTCCCTGTGGCATCCTGCCAGAGGGGCACCACATTCCCCATTGGTTAAATACACTCGTCCTCGAGTGTCTAAGTGTACAACTAGACCGGGTATGAGCTTAATTTTAGATTTTTCATTAACCGGATTTAACTAAACAAGAATCATAACAAAACATCAACAGTATGATTTTCTTCTTTTCTTCCCTTGCGGGAGGCACCATGCTTAAAACGTTTCAAACCAAACACAGTTAATCAAGTCTACATCGGCCCAACGGGGCCGGGTATTGAGTCTCTGATTTCGAGTTCAATCAGGCTCAAACACCAAAAGTTCACATTCAGTAAGTCTTTTTACGGGTTTATCAGGGGAATCACACAATTAACTATTTACATTTAGCATGAAACCATCTTAATTGTTCAACACTTACTGATCTGGATCGCGTACCAGGCTCAGGGTCCTGCATAGCGTTCGTACGTGATCACGTCATCCCGGTACAAATCCCGGTTCGGGTGGCCTTGTGGGAGGTGGGGCTCGACATCTCTCCTCCCCACGAAGACCTCTGCATAGAGGCCTGCTTCCCGGGCAAAGCCGTACCCGGTACTCAGGTTGAAGGCTGTGATTGTCCCTTTCTTTCTTTGGTCCACTGGTATGGGTGGTTGGGTGAGGGGCGCCACAATTCCATCGCACAATGATGTTTCAACCCCCACACTTTAAGGCTGTTGGTGTTTTGGGGGGTGATTTGCTTTTTGGCCTCCAAACATGGTGTGTATTATGGCATCTAAAGAGTTAATCTCACCAGATTATAATTTTCCCATATTTTACAGACTTGTCTAAATGTTGTTTACTAATCTTTAAACACTTTTGAACATGCTTGTTGTTCAGCAATGGAGTCTTATGTGGTGAGCGTGCATACAGCAGCATGCATAAGGCCATGAAGGGGGAGTGCATTACTTATAATCTTCTGTAAAACAATTGTATCTGCTGATTCCAGGTCTTTCTGTCACTCTCCACAGGTGATTCATGGCACTTGGAAAACTCTTTTTATAATTCTTTTTAATTGTCTGTCTGAAATCTTGTGAGGAGCAACTGATTGTGGCTGGTTTATGGTGAAATAATGTTCTTTCTACATCCAGATTATGGACCAAACTCTGCTCATTTTCACCTTCAGTAACCAATGCCATCAGTATGTTTTGCAACAATAAGGTTGCAAAGTCCTTCAAATAGCTCACTAGTTTTACCCCTCATGAGATGTTTCTTGTGTGGCACCTTGGTAATGAGACAACTTTTCATAGGCCATCGGTTCAACCAGCTGATATTATTTTTCACTAAGTGTCTGGATTGCTTTCTAATTACTGATCGTTTTCAGCTTGTGTCATTACTTTCTATTGCTTTTTACACCTCTCTCCATGAAGGTGTTCAATATTTTTCATCATGCCATTTCTCATTATTACAGAACTTACTTTATGGACATCTATGGTTTGATTTCTTTGCCTGTGTTGGTTGGATGAGTTGTTACCAACATCTGGTGAGAAATTCATGTCAATAACACCCTTAAAAATATATGGACTTAGAAAATTCATGATGTGTTTAAGGCTGGGGTCACACACACAGATATTTGTGCAGATATTGTTCACAGATCTCTGGTTGCAGTGAAATCATGGACACATTGTTCCATTTTGTGGCTGTGTACAAATGGTACAATCTGTCCATGATTTCACTGCAACCAGAGATCTGTGAACAATATCTGCACAGATATCTGTGTGTGTGACCCCAGCCTAATACTTATTTCACCCATTTCAGGCATTTTCTGTAGGGCATATATATAACGGTTTATTTATTTTGCTAATTGAGTTGCAGTTTTAGTGAATTTAGCTTCATAAATTATATGCTATATAAAAAGCATAATAAAAAGTCTGTCTAATGCATTTAATTTTTTCATTGCTTTAGTAGGTAGTTGTGAGGGATTTACCTGGCGAGTAATAATCATAAATCGTGACTGATCCGGGCTGAATTAATCCAACTTCAAAGTATTGATGGAGGTTGAATTTCAGACAATCCTCTTCTTTGTGAGAAACCTAAAATGAAGTAATGAACAAAAGCATACCTCAAAATTCTTAAAGGGGGCCAACCACCCGGATTTTAAGGTGTAAACTAAAAGAAGAGCCATACAGGCCCTAGGATGGTGACCTGAATCATACCGTCATTGGACCTGTGCAGCATGGCAGGACTTTGCGGGTCAGGTCCTCCATATGTATCAGGGGTGTGGAACTCCAGACCTCGAGGGCCACCAACTGTTCAAATTTTCAGGATTTAATGGAATCACCTTCACTGCTGATGATTCCAACCCCTTTGCAATGCTAAGGAAATCCTGAACACCGGCACTGTTGGCGGCCCTTGAGGCCTTGAGGTCCCCACTCCTGATCTAGATAACGCCTCTTGCATTCTCCTGATGTCCCTTCCACATTTCTTTATTTCAGTCTCATGCCATGCCACTTTTACTGTTGTCGATGCGTTCAAACTACTATAGAAATGGTGATGTAATTAAATTGACACCGGAATCAGCGCATGCGTGTAGCGTTATCTCTGGCATCATTTTCACACTCACAAAGCTCTCACTGATCTCATTTTATCAAGGACAGTGTGGAGACGAATATGAGCTGCATCTGGGCACAAACCCTTGCAGCTCATAGTCATCTCCACAGTGTCATAAGTAAAATGGCACCAGAGATAGTGCCACACACATGCGTTGATCCTGGTATCATTTTAATGACATCTCCAAATCTATAGTAATGCACACGTGTCACCAGCAGTGGCAATGGTGCCGTTGTGCGAGATTTAAATAAAGAAAGGAGGGGATACATCAGGAGGAGGCAGCAGAAGGAATCTATACCAATAATGTCACTCTCACATGCTGACTGCTCCTCAGTCCACCTGAGTTGTTCTGCTGCTGTTAAACCAGTTTTTTTTTCCTTTGACTCAATCAGGGTTGATATTGAAGCTGCAGTTGCTGAATGTGTGGTGGCCGGCTCTGCAGGTGGAGATATAGGTTTATCAGGTTATCACGCCCCTGGCCTTGAAATAGCCTCCCCTTTCCCCAGAGGGCATCTCTGATAGAGTTTCTTTGCCTTTGACCAAGCAAGCTGAAGTTGCCTCTACTCTGCTGAAGCTTTGTGCTTCGACCCTGGAAGTTGCTGTTTTCCCATGTCTGTTGTGGGAGGTAAGACTGGTTGAGGAGTTGAGGGAAAGGGTGGTGGCCTGAACCTCCTCGCCATGTGGGGTACCTTCGGGAACAGGGCTAGTCAGGGACCCCAAGTCCAGGGCCAGACTAGCTTCCCAGTTGCCCATGCCTGTTATACCATCCTGCTTCCTGTCCCTCATCCCCTACATGTGTGACAGTCCTTGCTGCACACATCACGTTTGACAAAAGTTATTTCTACAAGGAAACACCTAATCAGAACACTGATGGTATGATTCAATTCACCATCTGAGCGCCTGTATGTCCATTACACCTTAAGATCCTGATAGTTGGTTCCCTTTAATTATTTATGAAACGTTGCTGAAGACTATCTACCAAAGGAATTTTTTGGATGATAGAACAAATATTAGAATAATTATCTCTACCTTCCTAAACTGCTGCTAAGATAATGTTTTTCTTGTTGTCACAATAAATGAAAGCCAATACATCCAAAAGTACATGTGTGTATAATTATAAAATGTATGTCACAATCCATGTATCCTCTGTCAATAGGGTATTCTCAACTTGTATATTTGGGACGTATCCTAAGGGCCACTTTACACACACCAACTTATCTGTCCAACTTCAGACCAACTTACTGGTTGCAGTGAAATCATGGACACATTGCTCCATTTTGTGACTGTGTACAATGGAGCAATGTTTCCATGATTTCACTGCAAGCAGCAAGTTGGTCTGCAGTTGGACAGATAAGTTGGTGTGTGTAAAGTGGCCCTTAGATGTCCCCATTGGCACATACTCAATGTCTATACAAAAAAAGAAGTAGCTTCTTACCCGATCAATGTACAAGATCAATGTCCCTTTATCAAATTCGCCTTTGTTGAGTTCAAAGTTAGAGATGAATCTGTCCACTCCTCTTTTAAGCTGATATAAAGAAAACAATCACTGTTTAAAAATCCTTCAAACACAATATAAAATATCCAACTATATCCAAGGATATCAAAAGATCAAGATATTCCAACAAATAAGTATCAAGCCAAAATATTGTGCATCTCAATGAATCAGAATATCATCAAAAAGTTCTCAAAACATAAAGTGACACACATATTATATAGTCATAGAAGAATCTATTTCATGTGTTATTTCTGTAAATGTTGATGATTATGGCTTGCAGCCATATATGTGGCTGTATATGTGTTTCACTTTACGTGTTGAATTACTGAAATAAAGTCACTTTTTGATATATTCTAATTCAATGAGACGCTCCAGTATAACACACTATGTGCCTAGAATGTTTTGCAGGATAGACAATATTTTATGAACATATTGTAAAACCATAATAAATCATTTCGATAAGAAGTGATCCATGACTTCCCATAATCCTAAGAAGAAGACATTAGCTGCATTTCACTGTGAACCATAAAATAATGATAACTACAGTCAAAATTATCTGTAAGTTTTTTCAGTTTTACGGACAGGTCAAAAAAGTGCCCTATTATACAGACTGTCCAGAACCTCCAGACGATTGGCAACGAAGCTGTATTGTAAAGATGAAGCCAACCCTGATTACACTTTGCTAAAAGTAATTGAAACTTGGTCTGTGAAACAAAAAGAACGTCTGAATGAGGCCTAAAGAACAAAGTGGACCATTGTTAAAGAGCAATTCTTTGACTTCATTTGAAATCCTGATTATTAGGATATGTGCACACGATCTGAGCCTGTCTGGATTCATGCTCCAGACCTGAAGGAACCTGCGGGTGTCAGCAGGGAGACCACAGCCGCCCTGAACTCATCATCTGAGATGGAGTCCAGGGCGGCTTCTTCCTGCGCACATCCAATGGTGACCACTTCCGACTCTGCAGAGATGCAGAAGTTATCCCATGATCAAGACATCGGCCGAAACGTATGTAGGGTGTGGCGCCATTCTAGCGCTGAGGGAGATCCATATGGGTAACAAGGTTTATTGGATCTGTTATTTGTTGATATATATGCCACATTCTTAAAACGAGTTTGTCTCCTTGTCGTGGTCCTGCTTGTTATATTAATGGCAGCAATATGCAACCTGTTTGGTGTTGGTTATAATGCAGAAATCTGAAAAAGGAACCAGGCGCTACCATAGGGCGTTACCAACACAAATCAAACTTTTTCCGTTTAAAGGAATATGCTCACCTGGTATGGTTGTGAAAGTCACAACCACTATAATCGTCAATACTTTTACTTTGGCTGCTGCAGTCTCCCCTTTAATAAAACAATTTTCATAAAAATAAAAAATATACATCGGTGGTTTTCCTGATGAAGAGGTCTGTGAACCTTGAAACGGTAGAATAAAAATCACCTTCATGCCAACTCTTGAATTTGAATATTATTGGAATGATTGGCAGCGCAGTTTAAAAACCCCAACTTTATATATTTTTATATTTTATGAAAATGGTGTTGGTTATAGCAAGACAGAAAGGGCTGCTTTGATTGTTATACACTGCATAAGTGGCATGATCTACTCTCTACCCTTGTCTGTTACTACTCTTGTGGAGGCTGTTAATCAGTGCTGGGTCTTACTGCAATCACCTCTCTTGACTTCCCGTAATTAGGTTACTACTTAAGCATACTAGCTTCTCCATTCAGTGTCAACCATACACTTTCTTTTGCCTGTGTAGATCTGATCCCTCTGTGCTCTGTACCGGACCTAGCCTGACTTTATTCCCAACTTGAACTTTGACCATTTGCTTGTGACCTGACTACTCTTTTGCCTGCTCCCTGTATTATGTCTTGTCCCTCTGGTTTCCTGACTTCGGCTAGAATTGAACTTCATCTCTGACTACCCCTTGCTGTTACTGCACCATTTCCTGGACCTGACCTCAGATCGTTTGACCTCACTTTACTTCCAGTAAGTATTATTATTATATTTACTTTTCATTATTGCAGTGTGCTTCTTCACCACTGAGACTAATTATTACTGTAGTGACTCGCGTCACAACATGCTTTTAGAAACAGAGACATTTTAAGGGCTAGGTACTGTATAGCCATATATACACATATATGTGTCATTTTTCTGTAGGCAAACTCCTGAGATTTTATCTCCCCCTGATGGTTATGTCGCCCCTTTTTCTGTGTGTGACTCATTTGAACCTTTGTTTTGGATTTTATGTGATTGAATTTATAATAAAAATACATTCTGGCATTTTGAGTTATTTGTTTTCTGGTTTGATTTATGAATTTGAGCTTTAGTTGTATCCAAGGTGTTTTTAGTTGTGGCAGCATACAGATCGTAAAGTATGCACCCTAACTCACCTTGTTGAGCTCATTTGTGTCTGGCGCATAACCGGTCATCATGGAAATGTCAATGATGGACATGGTGGCATCTTGGTTCTTAGGAATCTGCAAAAAAAAAAAACAATCGATAAGAGAACAATAAAAATTCTAAATTGAATTTTGTTTATAAAAGTAAATAGAATCCTGTAACTCCAGTCCAATAATTTGGAAACAAGTATTTTTTTGCCTGATGAATATTATTTTGACTTAAAGAAGACCTGTCACCAACACACACGGTGATCTAATTACAGCACTGAATGCAGCATGTCTGCTGCATCCAGGCAAGGGGTCCCCCAGCCCTTGAGCCCCCCTGTACCCCGTTAACATGGAGCAGGGTGGTATAAGCGGTGATGTCACTGCAGGAGGCGGGGCGGCTGGCCTCCTGCTCTGACATCACCGCCTTTCCCCGCCCTGCTCCATGTTAACCATGGAGCAGGGCGGGTATAAGCGGTGACGTCACCGCAGGGGGCGAGGCAAAGTGGCCATTACTGCAATAAGCTCTGTCTTATGCTGCAGGCGAGGAAGACAATGATTGGCATCAGGGAGGCAGCGGTGGGCAGATTAAACATGCAGGGGGTGTGAATCTGCCCTTTGGCTCCAGCCACAAGCCACCTCCTATTTGGCTCCACAATGTAAGTTTTCAAAGTGTATTATCTCGGGGTACAGGGGGGCTCAAGGGCTGGGGGACCCCTTGCCTGGATGCAGCAGGCATGCTGTATCAAGTGCTGTAATTAGATCACCATGAGTGGTTGGTGACAGGTCCTCTTTAAAATCACACTTATTATTGGGAATATTGTACCCTTGTTTTGACTTAGAAGTGAACAATTCCTGAAGGTGAAACATTTGCTACAGTACAGAGAGATATCCTGATGCAGAAAGTGTAGCGTGACACATTTCATGACTTTAGCTGCGTCTAGTGCCCACTCACAACTTTTTGCATTATGGCATTTGCAAACTACATATGATTTTGTATCTGCAGCATCAAAAAATTTACCAAAAATTCAAGTGTTCTCATGATGAGTATCTGTTGACTTTTTGATGCTATAGATTCTCTGCAGCATTTCTGCATCTATTAGCAAAACTAATTTATCTACTACAGAGAAGACCGGACTATGTACGAACTGCGGCAACGAAGACACGGCTCGTACATAGTCTGGTCTGTTCCGTAGTAACATATGGAAGTGACACCTGACGATAAAACAACAAGACAGGAGAAGAATCATCACCTTCAGAATGTGGAGTTCGAGAAGGATGTTATCAATTTTATTTATTTATTTTTTAGAGAGCAAACCTTTATTATTGCAGAGGGTCCTCAGCATGTGAGGCCACCTCTTCTACACTTATCTGCTAGCAATTCAGGTAATAATAGCATATGTCCATTATATGCTCAACATACATGGTCTTATAAGTCTGGTCACAGTCATGAAACATCATACTGTGGATATTGCTTCTTGAAAATGTGCAATCCCTTGATTTCCTTTCCTAACATATGTTTAGAATACAGTTTTTTGGCATGTACATAAGTCTGTTATATGTATTATTAATCTTGGATCTGTGAAATGCATTGCCTCGCACAATTATTATTCAAAATTCCAGATGAATTGGCGTGAGCTATTATCTTTTTCTTATTTGTCTTCCAAACTCATCAACTTTCAATAATCACTTCCCTCAAACGCAAGCTCAGGTGTTACCTGTGACATGAGGAATAGGATTTGTAAGTCAGGTGCTTCTGCAACCCACCCAATGGAGAGGTTAGTAAGGAGCTAAGCAACAAGATTGGGTAAACAATAATATCCTGTAAGTGATTGTGTCCTGGCACTGGAAGAGGAGGGCCCCTAGGCAAAGAAAAGACGCTTCATTGCAGAGGTCGGCATCATCTTGAAATTACCATACAGCGCAGCTACACTGTGCTACTGTGTTCCTGCAGTCCACAATTTGGAGATTTAATGGATCCACCCAAAGACATACCTGCTCTATAGGATGTGATCTTCCTCACCACCCCAGGGACCAAGGGTGCAACTCGAGAAAAGGAGCAGCTTGCAGAGGAGATTACTTTATCTATATAAGTTAGCTGGAGTATGACCGCGCTACCCACATTGGGCCTGATATGCAGCGAGGTCAGAACCCAGTGCTATTCCCCTATGCCTGAAAAAGAGGTCCCACTGGAACACATCTCAGAGTAAGCATGTTAGCTGTTTTGTATACCGGGACCAGCATAGGTCAGAGTCAGGATCTTGCAGCATGCCTGGCCTTATTACAACAACAGCCGGTGCCACAGCTGGTGGATTGGCAAATCTAGGAGGAGGACAAGGAGGAAGTAGTAATGGCAGAAGGCCCTGTTTCCTTGCCTTGTGTAACACCCCTGACAGAGGACTCCTACTGGGAACGTGTCACGTGAGGACCCCTACCCTTTCCCAGCAACTCTCCTAATAGGCCTGAACCACCCTGGCACGTTTCATTTCTGGAATGAATTAGGCTCTATGTTGCTATCGCCTAAAAGAGGTTGCAGGGGCCTAGGAATAATGCATTTGATGAGCAATGCACCCAGGGCTAGGTGGAAAAATTCTTTCAGAAGAGGGGGTTTGGGTTCATAGCTGAAGACGGGACTTGTAACAAGTACTACGTAAACCAGTCCATCTTGCTTCATGAGCATCTACCTTCACGACTCCGTACCCTGAATGTTGGGAAGGTGGTTACCTTCATGAAGTTGAAGGGCAGCATGGGGTGGTATGTGGTAGGTGTAAATTGGGTCGCCACTGGGAACGAATTTCAAAACTGGCAGCAGGAGGCCAACATGGAGAGGATGGTGCAAGGGCTGATCTTGTTATCCAGCCAGCTGCAGAGAAACCCACAGGGGCCAGAAATCCTGAAGGGCATGTCGGGATTGCCCAAGTTCCTCCTGCCTCTCATAGGGGGTGGCCATTCCCTAATTCCTCCATCCTTTTATCCAGCAATAGCCATGATGGGTTGTTCTAGGTTGCAGGTGGGGGTGGTAGAGAATGCCCCTGGAGGAGAAACCACTGCAAACCCCCAGCCCAAGATTGCCCGTCTGCGTACTACAGTGCGGAATGGCCATGTCCTTCCTAGGCAGCGATGAGAAAGATACTAGGAGTTTTACTCCAATTAAAGAGGATTTCCCTAAAAAAGGACTGTTGTTGATCACTGAACCGTCCCGGAGTTGCCCTTTTGGCCAGATAAGGACTGTTTTGAGTTTGCAGAAGAATAAGGCCTGTTTTTTGTTAATTTTATTTTTTCTCTTTTCAAGTTTAGCACCACCTGTGCTTCTCCCTGCTAGATTGGTGGGACTGCAGTATTCGGGCTACACCTCAAAGCCCATAATGGACTGTACACTTAATGGACTGAGTTCTTAATGGACTGTGCCTTTAATGGACTGTGCCCCATTCTTGATAATGGAGTCTGCTGATTCTTGTAAGATTTATTTACTTATATACTGTGTACATTTATGTGTCTTTTAGACTTATTATAGTATATGCTAACTAGTGCCTATTTTAAAGTTATCACTGTGTATTATAAATGTGAACAATTAATCATGTTCTACCATGTGCTTTTTTAAACAGGTTGCTACATTAAAGCTTTTTTACTTCACTCCTTATGTGCTAGACTGTTTCTATAAACCAAAAGATGCTTTGATACTGCCCTACATATGCTGTCAAACAAGCTGCAGGCCTCTAGCCTGAAGGTGTGAGGTATAGAAATGCAAGACACTACACACACACCTGTAGAAAACAGCTGGGCAACTGTGGTCCTCAAGTCAATGTTTTTAGGATCTCCATATCACTGCACAAGGTGATGGAGCGCCTCCTATCCCACTATATGGGGATGTGGTCACTGATGGTGGGGTTATTTATGTCCTTACTGGATTGGTTTGTAATATCAGGTATCTAATTGACATTAACCTCTGGGAATGCTGTCAGTTGACATTAACTACGTGTTACCCAGTCTGCCACTGGCACTGGCACCAGAGCAAAGAAGAGAGTGGTAACCACCAGTTTTGGCGTCTCTTATAGAATAGAGTTCTGGGGCGGCTGCAGGCTGCAATTTTTACCATAGGTGGCCCTTAATGCTTGGGCCTCACCACACTGATAGTTACAGCCTCAACCTGCCTGGATTACCTTGGCTGGCAATCAAAAATATGGCTGATCGCATGCCCATTTTTATGATAATTTATTTAGTTTTACAGTAATCTGACGTCAATTTGGTCATACTGGAAACCAATCACAAACGCCAACACAGAGGGTGGACGGGCTTAAGTCATGCTTTAACCAATCAAGGGGGAAAAGAAGCTGTCAATATCTGTGAGGTTCATGAGTGGGTTCGGAAAGATGGTGACAGCGGCGCTTAAGGTTTGTAAGCAATAGTCTAGTAAGCTAATGTCGGTGCCAAAACAGTGGGGCCCCACTGTAAAACGGTTTGAGATGTCTTTGGAAGCTTTTGGGCCCTTCTGAAGGTGTGTTCTATGCCCTTGATTTGAATGTGGTTCATTAGTTCGGCAAGCTGTTCGCCACGCTATTTGACAAACATATGATCGCTCGGTAAACATCCTACACTAATAGGTACAAGTATCCAAAAGAAAGCTATTTTTTTAAAACATGAAATTCCAAACAAAATCCCATCTGAAATTACATGATAAACATGCAATGAAAAATTGCCAGTAACCTAATTGAGCTAATTAGTGCATAAATGCTGCCGAAAAACTGCAACATCTAAAGGCCCCGTTACATAGGCGATGTAGGGGCGTGGCCTATTGGCAGCGACATCGCCCCTACATCGCCTAATGTAAAGGTGCGATGTTGTCGCCTCCGAGAGATTGCCTGGTTTCACATCAGTCATGTGAAACCAGGCGGCCGACATGGGGTGATGTGTACACATCGCCCCATGTAAACGGCCGCCGGCGACCTGACAGGCGATGGGAGCCATAGGCCCCCATTGTCCTGCATCGCCGTTGGGGTTTTGAGACACCCCGGTGGCGATGCCACCTGTCAGCTCGCCAGGACGCCGCCGGAGGTGTCGCCCCATGTAAATGGGGACGGGACGCTGGTGGGGCGCCAAAAACGTGCGCACTCCCACCATCCCGCCGACATCTCCGGGGGCGGCGCAAGGTGTAATGGGGCCTTAAAGTTTATTAGCCGCGCTGAACTTCAGCACAGTTAAGAGCTTCCGCCTGAGATTTCAGAACCACGGCCAGCTCCCCGCTAGCAGCGATCCTGAAATTTCTGGACTGGACAGTGGCAGCAACCGCACACTGCCTATTCCGGCAGAAGACAGGACCGGAGGGCATTGTCCGGAGCTGTTGGCTGTGTCTGGTGTATTCAACAAAACACCGGACAAAGCCTGACAGCAAAAATCCGTGGTGTGAAGCTGGCCTTACAGGTCATGCAGAGCACAGTATGACACCGGTCAGTGAGCAGCAATGTCACTGACAGGTGGAGTAGAATGGGCTGGATACTGGAGAGAGCGTTGGTAGGTAAGTATATTAATACACTCAAACTAAATTTCTTGTCCATATTTCACATTGAATTTCAATAAAAGTTAGTGGGAGTACGCTTTTAAGGTCAGAAACCATTGAAACAGGTTTATTTTTAATATATTGCTTGTTTCATCTGTAACTAGGGGCTGCATATTAGCCCTAGTTACAGGGCAAATTCTGCTCTCGATGGTTGTGGCCCTGACCGAGCATGGAAGGAGGATATTTAAAAGGGATTAACGTCTTTATCGTGATGCCATCTGTGGTGACTGGTTATGGATGACCAACACTGCTGTTTGGACCCCAGGGATAGATGTTGTAGCAGCTTAGATGAAACACTCCCACAGGTGAAGCGAGCCCCCAGGGTTTACTATGAAAGTCCACGTGGATGATGGTGGTGGTACTGCAGGAAAGGGCAGAAGTAGTGGATGGACACAGGGGTTGCAGTTTTTACCAGGTTGCTATACTATTGTTTACTGTTGTTCTTTTCCATGCAGACCTAGCCTGGTACTGTGCAGCTTGGCCAGCTCTTAAATAGACCAGTCCAAAGACACTCTGCTGAGACACCTTTCATAAACCTTTGTCTGCTGCCCTTACTGCACTGATCTTCTTTCCTTCTCCTGTCCTGCGCCTTCATGCTACTAGTCTAAGGCAGGTGACTCCAGGCCCTGCCGAGCAACGGCCTGGCACATTCTCTTGACCCGCTGTAGTCACGGTGCCTGGGATGGGGTTGGCTACTGCACTTGCAGTCCAGTAGCCTCCAGTTTCCTGGCTTGAACATATAGTCTCACACTAGATTGGGGCCAGTCCCTTCATGCAGCTAGTTCCTCTACCAATGACCAGGAAGGCAGTTGTAGATTTGGGGTTCTCTCTGGCTGTGGTTGTCTGGCAACCTAACCACTGGTCCCACTCCGCCTCATCTCTAGCCTCCCCTAGAACTCCATATTGCTTCTGCTGCTTCCTCCTCTGACCAACTCAAACTACTAACTAACTATGTTCACAACCCCTAAGACTACTCCTTCCTCCAGCCTGCAGATGGAGACTGCCCTCTAGAGGGGTTTCTTCCACCCTGCACCTCCTGACCTGGAATTGGGAATGGTGTTGGGTGTAAGATGTGTGTCTCAGGTTCGTTTCCCGTCTTATCTGAGATCAATGACACCACACCTGTGGAGTAGGTGCAGTATTACTGTGACAACTAAGACACAGGGGCGACGCAAATGTCCATCCAAATTGCTGTAGTTTTATGCCAGTCAGTGAAAGGCCAGCTGGGGTTTACCTCTCTGCTGTTTATTGATTCTTAGTCGGAAGTAGGTGGTAGACTCTCTACCAGTAGTTACTTTATCCTTCCTTTTGTATTTCATGGTTTGTCATTACTCACTCTGGGAACCTTTTATATCCCAATACTTACATTTATTGCGCACTGATCTGCCCTCTGGCTGCATAGGAGGAATGTGAAGCACCAGATGGCCATTCAGGCAGAATGGGTCTGACCTGCCACAATTTAGTCTGAGGATAGGCCATCCCAGTCCATGCAGGAACCACTGGGGACTGTGGGGCCCGGATTTCTAGTCTGTACAGGAACAGGTTGGGTCAGTTGCAGCATTTTCAGTGTTCTACCAGTTTATCCTGAGTGAGTTTACTATACAATCATAACACAGCCAAAGAGAAGAAAATATTAGCAAATTATGACACTTACTTGGTGCAGATAGTGATGGAAACAGTCGATTTGGCTCCTTCAGGCCTCTTAGCTGTGCGGGGAATAGTAAGATAAATTACATGTTATGCAAATGTACTTAATATTAATTTATCATGATATTGACAATCCAACAGGCTTGATGCTAGGAATACATTCAGTCACAGCCACGTTTGTTAAAGGAAATGCCCCTAGCACCCAGTTACTTTAAGAATTCATAACGTCCACTACACATTGCTGTTTTCCTCTTTGATTATTTTTTTTAAATATTTTATGTTTTTTCGGGTGAGTTCCTATACATATTGGACTAACATGGACCATATATAGTGTATGTAAATGAGAGAGAGAGAGAGAGCTGTGGGATCTGAGCTCTGACCTTCTGTCCCTATGCTGTGTGATCTGAGCTCTGACCTTCCATCCCTATGCTGTATGATCTGAGCTCTGACCTTCTATCCCTATGCTGTGTGATCTGAGCTCTGACCTTCTATCCCTATGCTGTGTGATCTGAGCTCTGACCTTCCATCCCTATGCTGTATGATCTGAGCTCTGACCTTCTATCCCTATGCTGTGTGATCTGAGCTCTGACCTTCCATCCCTATGCTGTGTGATCTGAGCTCTGACCTTCCATCCCTATGCTGTATGATCTGAGCTCTGACCTTCTATCCCTATGCTGTGTGATCTGAGCTCTGACCTTCTATCCCTATGCTGTATGATCTGAGCTCTGACCTATCCCTATGCTGTGTGATCTGAGCTCTGACCTTCTATCCCTATGCTGTATGATCTGAGCTCTGACCTTCTATCCCTATGCTGTGTGATCTGAGCTCTGACCTTCTGTCCCTATGCTGTGTGATATGAGCTCTGACCTTCTATCCCTATGCTGTGTGATCTGAGCTCTGACCTTCTATCCCTATGCTGTGTGATCTGAGCTCTGACCTTCTATCCCTATGCTGTGTGATCTGAGCTCTGACCTTCTATCCCTATGCTGTGTGATCTGAGCTCTGACCTTCTATCCCTATGCTGTATGATCTGAGTTCTGACCTTCCATCCCTATGCTGTATGATCTGAGCTCTGACCTTCTATCCCTATGCTGTGTGATCTGAGCTCTGACCTTCTATCCCTATGCTGTATAATCTGAGCTCTGACCTTCTATCCCTATGCTGTGTGATCTGAGCTCTGACCTTCTATCCCTATGCTGTGTGATCTGAGCTCTGACCTTCTATCCCTATGCTGTATGATCTGAGTTCTGACCTTCCATCCCTATGCTGTGTGATCTGAGCTCTGACCTTCTATCCCTATGCTGTGTGATCTGAGCTCTGACCTTCTATCCCTATGCTGTGTGATCTGAGCTCTGACCTTCTATCCCTATGCTGTATGATCTGAGTTCTGACCTTCCATCCCTATGCTGTATGATCTGAGCTCTGACCTTCTATCCCTATGCTGTGTGATCTGAGTTCTGACCTTCTATCCCTATGCTGTGTGATCTGAGCTCTGACCTTCTATCCCTATGCTGTGTGATCTGAGCTCTGACCTTCTATCCCTATGCTGTATGATCTGAGCTCTGACCTTCTATCCCTATGCTATGTGATCTGAGCTCTGACCTTCTATCCCTATGCTGTATGATCTGAGCTCTGACCTTCTATCCCTATGCTATGTGATCTGAGCTCTGACCTTCTATCCCTATGCTGTGTGATCTGAGCTCTGAACTGCAATATATCACAGATCACTTAATTCACAGACACACTATTGATAAAGCTTCAGCACCTCCCTATATCACTTGACTCTTTGAATTATTATTTCCCGACTGAGATTATCTCTTCCATTTTCAGTGTGTTTTTGCACCACAGTAGTGAAATTAGACATTTTTCTATCCCTATGCTTTGTGATCTGATGTCTGACCTTCCATCCCTATGCTGTGTGATCTGAGCTCTATACTGCAATTTACCACAGATCACTGAATTTACTGTCATACTGACTTCAGCAGTGTATGGAATTACAGATGATATTTTTACATTTTGTTGTGAGCCTCATAAATAAAACTCTGTATTGTTCGAATTCACAGAGACCTGCAAATTTGGGGAAATTCATGTTGCAGTGAAACGTCTGTGAATCGATCTGTTCACCTCTACTAAATAGCTTAGTTTCACAAGATGAGCTCTGTAGTAGAGCACAGTTATTGGGTATTAATTTTAAAAAAGTTTGACCGAGATAATTGATAGACTATCTATTCACCTACCAATACAGTATCGGGAGGCACCTAGAGTGGGTTTGTATTGAGGTTTGCTACTTGAAATTACCCTTCTTCGTATAATATTCTCCATAACTCCACATTATAACCTATAAACATGGCAAATTTTATAGAAAAATATTAAAGTATATATATCTTACCATCAGGTTCATTATTAATGGTCACTGACAGATCAAAATTGTTGCATTTTTTCTCTTTCTCCGTCTCAAGAGCATGGTACACGGACATTACCTAGAGATCAAATGGAATGTTGGTAAACAATTGTCAAAAGCAAGATAATTTCCACTTTGACAACTTAGGACATACAGGTTCGTCATAGGTCATGTCCCCGCCTTTAATACGGGCTCACATGCTGAGCACACACCTTTCCCTGTATTTGTCATCACATCTGATCACATGGACCTCTAAAAGAAATAGGTGGATCGGTTCTCCACCCACGGCTGTTTACCAGTTAAATCTCGCTGTAAGACTCTGACAGCGGGATTTAACACACGCCAGCAGGGAGCATGTCATTCCTTGTTCCCACAGATGACTCCATGATGTGATTGTGGGGCTTCAATAGATTGTCTTGATATCCAGGGGTGTCTGTATGGTGATGACCCCTAAGTCTATCATTACGATCCTCGTGTGAACACTGTGAGCCGCCATTCATAGGAAATCATATTGTCTGCAGTATAGAGCGATGCTGCTAATGATGATGATGCACGGCTCTATACAGCAAAAGGGATTGGATGATCGCTGCCACAAGTCTCTTCAAGCCAGGAGTGTAAGTACAACAGGTGCAGGGTGGCAATCGCACCAAGGCTGTGAAGCCTAGGGGGGCCCAAAAAGTCCCTTTCACCTATAGAAAAAGACTAATGATATTAAAGATTTGCAATAGTTGGGGGCCCTGTTGGAGCTTTTGCATCGGGCCCATGAGGTTCAAGTTACGCCACAGCCTAAGGCAACTAGTAACATAAATGAAAAAAAAAGCTTTTAAAAATATGAACAGCATAAAAGAAACAAAAAAGATCAAATCACCTCCCTTTTGTCCCATTGAAGAGAAAACAATTAAAAAAAATAAAAATACACATGTTTAGCATCACCGCATTCAGAAATGCCTGACCTTTTAAAATATAAAACAACTTAATCAGATTGGTAAACAGCATAATGGAAATAAATTAAAACGTCAGAAACATGTTTTTTAGCCAGCGCAAATTTTCAGTAAAATGCAATAAGAGGCGATCAAAACATCACATCTACTCAAACATGGTATTAAAGAGGACCCGCCACTACCCCCCCATGGATATGAATCTAAGTCCAGCGCTGAATGCAGCAGGCAAGGAGGCAAGGTGTCCCCCATGGCTCTGTGTGGCTGCAACCCCCATATATAGGCTTATAAAAACTTACAGTTAAAACCCATGGAGGCAGGCCCTTGTGCTGCAGCCAGCTCGTCAATTGGCATTTCACGCCCCCTGCACCTCTGTGCCGCCCATTTCCTCGCTCGTGCCAGTCATGAAATCTTTGCTCTGCGCGTCGTTGTGGTTTTAACGCAAGCGCAGAGTGAGGTTGAGGTCTCAGTACATGCTCTGCCTCCCGCTATGACGTCCTCTCATATTCCCCGCCCTTCTTCATAGCACAACACTGAGCAGGGCAGGGAAATTAGAGGACGTCATAGCGGGAGACCGCAACCTCGCTCTGCGCTTGCGTCAACACCACAAGGACGTGCAGAGCGAGGATTTCATGACTGGCATGAGCGAGGCAGCGAGGATATGGGCGGCACAGAGGTGCAGGGGGCGCAAAATGCCTTCGTGGATGAGCTAACTGCAGCACAAGGGCTCGCCTCCATGGATTTTTACTGGAAGTTTTTAAAAGTCTATATCTCGGGGTAGCAGCCCCACAGAGCCATGGGGGATCCCTTGCAGACATACTGCATTCAGTGCTGGACTTAGATTCACATCCATGATGGGGGGGGGGGGGTGACAGGTCCTCTTTAATAAAAATTTCATCTTAGAGCGCAAAAAATAATCCATAATTTGGCTCCAGATGCCAAAAACTAAAAATATTACGGTTCTCAAAAATGATGCTAAAAGCTAAATTTAAACTTTTACTAATTATTTCATTATTTTTCACTACTTAAAATTGAAAGAAACTATACATGTTTGATATCTATGGACTCTTGCTGACCTGGACAATCATACTGCCAAGTCAGTTTTACCATACATTGAACATGGTAAATAAAACCCCTCAAAACCAATCCTGGAGTTTAACTTTTTTGCAATTTCACCGCACTCAGAATTTTGTTCCAATTTTCCAGTACACTATATGGTAAAATGAATGGTTTAAGTACAACTTTTCTGCAAACAGCAAGCTCTCATATGTCTATATTTACAGAAAAATAAAAAAATTATGACTCTTGGAAGAAGGGGAAGAAAAAAATGAAAGCGCACAAAGTGAAAACCGCCAGGTGGGGGAGGGGTTAAATATTTGCAATGTCACTTATTATTTTGATGAGCATGAACTATTGCTCAGTGACTGTACGTTATCGGACGTTATACATGGAGTAGACAGCGGTCTGAAAAAACTATCCACTATCTGATTAAAACTAAGAATGTTGATTCACATTTCCCATGATTTACACTGCAGCACAACTTGTTCGGATTCACTTGTGACAAAGTCCTATGGATAATAATGCATGGAAATCAAATTCTCCTAACATGGAGAGCAAAGTAAAATTACAGTTGTGGCCAAAAGTTTTCAGATTGGCATAAAGTTTGGTTTTCAGTTTGTTCCTTCATTTTGTCAAACTTAGGGGGAGAGAGAATCAGGAAACTGTATGGTGAGGTAGGTAAAGGGATTCAGAGGAGCTAGTCTGGCCCTGGACTTGGGCCCCTGACTAGCCTTGTTCCTGAAGATACCTCTGAAGGTGAGGATGCTCAGGCCGCCACCCATGCCCTCTGCTCCTGATCAGCCCTAAACTAAGAGCCCCTAACTCCACCCATGAACCAGGAAACCCAGCAGCTTCGATGAAAGCAATGGCACAGCACAGCATGACTGCACACCACAGAGTCCAGGTAGAAAATGAGCTCTAACTGCGACACCTAGTGGAGGGGAGTGAAGCTATTTAAAGGCTGAGGGATTGGGGATCTGAATAGTAAGACACACACCTCCACTCAAATGCTATGACTCAATCCTCTAATTGCAGCATAGGCTAAGGAAAAATACCCAGTTTAAACAGCAGCTACACTAAAGGCAGTCAGCACGTTACACATTCTTTTTAGATTTCTTAGAATAGTTTCAAACTTGCATTTTTTAGTCATATGTGCATATCCATTCACACCCTGAAGCATCCAGATCAGACATGTGTCCCTATACTCAAAATGGGGCGGCAGGTGCATGCGGTAGCATCATGATTCAGCCTGAACCTACCACATCAGTTTTTTTAGTCACCTTCTCTGGATGCATGAAGTTGTGTTTTTGTGAGTGGACTAAGATCCTCTGGATGTATCCGGATATGTCCACAAATAGAATGGGGTCCAATGTTGGACGGATCTGGATAGAGAGGATCCATCCAGATTCATTTTTCATCACCAAGCATGCCCGAGTAGTTCTTGAACCTCACAATGCATATATTGTGCCTCAGAAAAAGGGCATGTGCCCTATGTTATTGTGTAAATATGTTACTAAAATTTATTGTGCGCATGTAGACACCTGAGGGGGGGGATGCACGAGTGGGTTAAAACAACTACTTTATTAGAATCAATGTTTGAAATTTTGTTGGCTTTTGCCGGTTTAGCAATGCACAGAACTATCAGAAGTGGCATAGGAGCAGGAGATACACCATTTCTAACAGTTCTATGCGTAGCGAATTGTCAGAAGTGACGTAGAAGTCCCACTCTCCACTGTAAAAAGCTGATGGGACTTCAAACATTGATTCTAATAGAGTAGTGGTTTTAAACCATTCGTGCAGCCCCTCACCAGGTGCCTAAATATTATAATCATGCACACAATCTAATATATAATTACCCTAAGGCCACTTCCGTCATATTCGGCGCTACTTCCGTCGTCGTGTCCGTGGCTGCCTCCCAAAGCCTAACTCGCAAAGCCTAACTCGCAATGGCTTTGCGAGTGTTCACTGAATACGCTCCACTGTCAGTCACAGCTTCACTTGCAATGTCCGGGAGATAGATACATCTTTCTCTCTCTCTCTCTTCCGCCCGCTCCTGCGGGCCCCCCCGCGGGTCGTCCTGCCCCCCCCCGGCTCCTGCGGCCCCCCCCCCCCTGCTTGCTTCTAATAAAAAAAAAAAAAAACCTCATGGATACTCACCCGGCGCGCTCCATCTACGTCCTCTAGCTCCATGCCTTGAGGACCTGTGGTTGCCTGGGAAACCGATCAGCTGATTGCTTTCCCAGGCAACCACAGGTCCTGCAAGCTGGCACACGGGTGTGTATGCTCTCATCCATCCTGCCCCTACCCCTGCCACCACCATCCTGCCCCTACCAGCCACCGGCTCCACCCTGCCCCCCCCTCCCCTCCATAGCCCCCCCCACTCCATCCTGCCCCCCCAGCTACATCCTGCCCCCCCCACCGGCTCCATCCTGCACCCCCCGCCCACACCATCCTACCCCCCCACCGCCTCCATCCTGACCTCCCCCACACCAGCTCCATCCTGCCCACCCACCGGCTCCATCCTGTCCCCCCACCCCACCTTCATCCTGCCCCCCCCCCACATAACAGCTCCATCCTGCCCCCCCGCCTCCACCCTGCCCCCCCCCCACCGCCTCCATCCTGCCCCACCCCCCCCTCGGCTGCATCCTTCCCCACCAGCTCCATCCTGCCCCTCCACACACACCAGCTTCATCCTGCCCCCCCCACCGCCTCCATCCTGCCCTCCCGCCAGCACCATCCTGCCCCCCGCCCCCTCCACACTGCCCCCCCCCCCCCTCAGCTGCATCCTGCCCTCACCCCCTGCATCCTGCCCCCCCCCCGCCAGCTCCATCCTAACCCCCCCGCCCCCTCCATCCTCCCCCCCAGACCAGCTCCATCCTGCCCCCCCCCACACCACCTCCATCCTGCCCCCCCAAATGACTCCATCCTGCCCCCCCTCCACCATCCTGCCCCGCTGCCTCCATCCTACCTCGCCGCCTCCATCCTGCCCCGCTCGCTCCATCCTGCCACCACTCCACCCCCCTTCACCATCCGTCCCCCCTCCGCCAGCTCCATCCTGCCCCCCCGCCTCCATCCTGCCTCGCTCGCTCCATCCTGCCCCCCCGCCACCATCCTGCCCTGCTCCCTTCATCCTGCCCCCCTGTCACCATCCTGCCCCGCCAGCACCATCCTGCCCCCCCCCCTCGGCTGCATCCTGCCTTCCCCCGCTGGCTCCATCCTAAACCCCCCGCCGGCTCCAACCTGCCCCCCCTGCCGCCTCCATCCTGCCCTCCCCCACAGCTGCATCCTGCCCCCCCCCGCCGGCTCCATCCTAAACCCCCCGCCGGCTCCATCCTGCCCCCCCCCATACCAGCTCCATCCTGCCCCCCCCCGCCAGCTCCATCCTGCCCCCCCCCCGCCAGCTCCATCTTGCCCCCTCGCCAGCTCCATCCTGCCCCGCTCGCTCCATCCTGCCCCCCCGCCACCATCCTGTCCTGCTCCCTCCATCCTGCCCTGCTCACTTCATCCTGCCACCATCCTGCCCCGCTCGCTCCATCCTGCCCCCCGCCACCATCCTGCCCCGCCACCTCCATCCTACCCCGCCGCCTCCATCCTGCCCCGCTTGCCCAATCCTGCCACCACTCCACCCCCCGTCACCATCCTGTCCCCCTAATCCCCCCTGCCAGTTAGCGGTCATGTGACCGATCAGCTGAACGGTTTCCCAGGCAACAACGGCTCCTAAACCCCTGTAGGACCTAGAAGACGAAGGTGGAGCGAGCTGGCGGACAGGTGAGTATCCTCACTGAGGATTTTTTTATTTTTTGAAGGGAGGAGCGGGGGGAGCAGAGTATGCCCATACACCATAGTGCTGCTATACATGTGCTATAACATTCCACCATATACTATAGTAAAACTCTACATATACTGTTATATACTCTCATATACTATAGTGCTGCTATACATGTACTGTAATGTATCGCCATATACTATAGCGCTGCTATACATGTAATGTAATGTACCACCATATACCATAGCGCTTGCTATACATGTACTGTCATGTACCGCCATATACCATAGCGCTGCTATACATGTGCTATAATATACCCCCATATACTATAGTGCACCTGTACATATACTGTAATATATTGCCATATACTATAGTGCTGCTATACATGTGCTATACTGTACCGGCATATACCATAGTACTGCTATATCTAATATATAAAACCCAAAGGCTCACTTCCGTCATTTTAGCCAGCACTTCCGTCAGTTTGTCATCGCCAAAGTCACGTCACCACAGCGCTACACCCGTCCAGAGTGGACCAACATGCCGGCCCTAAGCGGAGTGCGACTCAGGCAGCCCCGCCACACTTACCAACGCCCCTACACTGCCTAAAACACACATCACGGGCGGGAGACCACCCCCGTGATGTGTGCAGCCTGGAGGAGCAGAGGTGTGCCTAATTCTCATGTCGCCGCTCCAGCCTCCTCTCTCCTCACCCCTCCAGCTGCATCTCTCCTCACACCTCCTGCCTCACCTCTCCTCACCCCTCCTGCCTCACCTCTCCTCACCCCTCCAGCGCCACCTCTCCTCACCCCTCCAGCCTCCCGCCACATCATACTCTGCTATCCACAGAGCCGCCTGTATACTCTGCTACCCACAGAGCCCCCTGTAGACTCTGCTACCCACTGACCCGCCTCTATACACAAAATTCATTTCACTGCGCTCCCGATGCAATTGCATCAGGCCCCTGACCACTGCACTCTGCCCCTGACCACTGCACTCTGCCCCTGACCACTGCACTCTGCCCGTGACCACTGCACTCTGCCCGTGACCACTGCACTCTGCCCGTGACCACTGCACTCTGCCCGTGACCACTGCACTCTGCCCCTGACCACTGAACTCTGCCCCTGACCACTGCACTCTGCCCTAAAGCAGACTATTAGCCACTGAGCCTCCGTATACTCTGCTAACCACTCAGCCGCTGTATAGTCTGCTAACCACTGAGCCCCCGTATACCCTAATAACCATAGGCTAGAATACCCGATTCTTTAGAATCGGGCCGCCATCTAGTACATTTTATAAACATTGTCTCTCATCCCCTCCCATGGCCGGATCAGGCATCTTGCAGCTGCGGTGGCATTAGTTTGTGGACACTCAGCCTGATGTAGTTGCTCCCATTTTGAGCCCGATCTGGCCGCATCACAAATGTAAAATCAGCCTAAGGCCCCATTCAGACTGGCGCATCTGCCGAGGGTCCCGCCTAACGGACGCACTTGCGGCACACTAGCGGCAAGCCCCATGCATTGTGTATGGGGCTTGCGATAATGTGCAGCAGGTGCGGGAAGTGCAGTTGCGGCAGATGCGGGCTGCGAAAAAAACGTGGTCAGCAGCATTTTTTTCGCGGCCGCACCTGCCCCAACTGCCAGAACAGCACTTGCCGCACACTTACCGCAAGCCCCATACACAATGCATAGGGCTTGCCGCAAGTGAACCGCAAGTGCAGCCGTTAGGGGGCAGATGAGGTAAATCTGCCGCATCTGACGTATTTTGGCCAAAACACCAATGTGAAAGGGCCCTAATTCAGATGTTTCTATGGTAAGTGAAATACGATCATCAGAATTTCAAAAGTTCTTAAACATTTATGAACAAATACATCAATTATGTAAAGACTCAATATGTAAAGTGATGACCCTGTTTTATGTTTTTAATATCAGCAACTGGACCAAATCCTGACTGATGACAACCAAGCCTCAACAAATGGATTGAGATTTAGGGAGTTTCCTAAACATGGATCCAAAATTTCTCTATTGATCAGAGGTAAAGTAAAGTTACATATATCTTTTGCTTGTAACATGGTTTCTATCATGCTGGAAAAAAAAATTGTATTATTACCAAATTGCATTTTGATCATTGAAAAAATTTGCACTTGGAGGATTTTTGGATCCCATTTGTGATCCAGGGCAGAGATTTTAAGCAAAACTGTGAAATTGATGAAACGCAAACCAACACATGAATGGTATTTAGGATTCTTACTGCTGGAGGGACATATGGAAGTGTTCACCTATTTTTCTCTGGACAATCCTTATTTCAGATGTCCCAAAAAGTCTAGAGGGCTTCATCATAGAGAGTAAATTTACTATGATCCCTGTTACCCCTGTAGAATGTCCCTTTTCTGCCTGTAGATTGTCCCTTTTCTCCCTGTACAATTTCCCTGTTGTACCTGTAGAATGTCCCTGTTCTCCATGTATAATGTCTCTGTTCTCCCTGTATAATGTCTCTGTTCTCCCTGTAGAATGTCTCTGCTCTCCCTGTAGAATGACCGTGTTCTCTCTATAGAATGTCACTGATCTGCCTGTAGAATGTCTCTGCTCTCCCTGTAGAATGACCATGTTCTCCCTATAGAATGTCACTGATCTGCCTGTAGAATGTCTCTGCTCTCCCTGTAGAATGACCATGTTCTCCCTATAGAATGTCACTGATCTGCCTGTAGAATGTCTCTGCTCTCCCTGTAGAATAACCATGTTCTCCCTATAGAATGTCACTGATACACCTGTAGAATGTCTCTGTTCTCCCTGTAGAATGTCCGTGTTCTCCCTGTAGCATGTCCATGTTCTCCCTGTAGCATGTCCATGTTCTCCCTGTAGAATGTCACTCTTCTCCCTGTAGAATGTCCATGTTTCCCCTATAGAATATCATAGTTCTTTCTGTAAAATATCCCTGTTCTCCCTGTATAATTTCTCTGTTCTCCCTGTAGAATGTCCATGTTCTCACTGGAGAATCTCCATGTTCTCACTGGAGAAATTCCCTGTTGTCCCTGTAAAATTTCCCTGTTTTCCCTGTAGAATGTCTCTGTTCTCCCTGTAGAATATCCCAGTTGTTCCTGTAGAATCTCCCTGTTCTCCCTGCAAAATGTCCCTGTTGTCCCTGAAGAATGTTCCTGTCGTCCCTATAGAAAGTCTATGTTCTCCCTGTACAATGTCCCTATTCTCCCTGTAGAATGCCCCTGTTCTTAATGTTTTTCTTAGAGACAAATGACCTTTTTGCTTTCGAGGACACATGAACAACCTCACTACGCATGATGTAATGACATCTTCCTGCTGCCATTTCTGAGCAAGCTATGCACATCTGAATAAAGATGTCTGAATAAGCAGTGGTATCTAAGCATACCGCAAAACTAAGGCTAGGGTAACACTTGCAGATTTTACATGCGTTTTTGGAGACCTGCGTTTCTAAAAACGCATATAAAAACGCACCCATAGGCCCCCATGCAAAAAAGTGTCTAAAGTGCCATGCTTTTTTGCACTTATGTGAGGAGCTGCCTTCAAAAACGCATGCAAAAACGCATGGTACTATTAGTACCATTTTGTACCATCCAAAAACGCATGCGTTTTCCATAGGTGCCCATGTTAAAAAAAACGCATGAGTTTTTGAAACAGCACCAAAAAATGGTACATGCACTATTTTTTGGTGCTGATTCAAAAACGCATGGAAAAACGCATGAAAAAACACATGGGTGCCAAAAAGCGCCTGAAAAAAACCCATGCAGAAATGTAAAAAGCATGCAGAAACGCATGCTTATTTTAAGGCACCAAAAAAATGCATGCCAAGTGTGACCCTAGCCTAACTTCTGGTGACGTTCAATGCTTTTCCAGCAAGATGGAATTTTTGTAAGAAGGCAAAAGTCATAAGTAAATGGCTTGATGAAGAGAACATTAACATTTTGGGTCTATGGCTTATGGTACCTTTACACGCGGCAACATTTCTAGGGTGGCTACAGGTAACTTACTGGCTGCAGTGAAATCATGGAGAGATTATTCCATTTGTACACAGCAACAAGATAGAACAATGTCTCCATGATTTCACTGCAGCCAGTAAGTTACCTGTTGACATCCTAGAAATGTTGCCGCTTGTAAAGGTACCGTTAGGCTAGGGCAGTGATGGCGAACTCCAGGCCTCGAGTGCCGCACACAGTGCAGGTTTTCAGGATTTCCTTAGAGTTTGACAGTTGGTAATTTGATTGCCAACTGTCAAATGCAATGGAAATCCTGAAAACCTGGACTATGTTAAAAAAACACATGCGTTTTTGAAAAAGAACCAAAAAATACTGCATGCTGCGTTTTTGGGTGCTTTTTCCAAAAAATCATGCATCATGCAGTATTTTTTGGTGTTGAGCCAAAAACGCACCCAAAAACGCATCGTACATTCAGACATACGTTTTTCTATTGGGGCATGCTTTTTTTGCATGGGGCCTATGGGTGCGTTTTTGCATGCGTTTTTAGAAAACGCAGGTCTCCAAAAACGCTAGTAAAATCTGCAAGTGTGACTCCGCAGATCTCAACTTCAATGTGAACCTGTGGTGAATCCTCAAAAAGCGGGTAGACAATAAAATTCCACAAAAATTGTGGTAGACTGAAAACACAGATTAGAATAGAATGGGTTGTCATGAGTAACAATTCGGCCTAGAAGATGATATCTAGCTGCCAGAGTGTATTGCCGAAGTCTTCAGAATTTAGGCTGTGTGCACACGGTCCGGAGGACACAGCTCCTATGGACTTGAGTGAAGCCGCGGGTAGCTGCAGGGAGACCGCAGCCGCCCTGTACTCACCGTGTGCGGGGCGGCTTCTCCCTTTAGTCACCCGATAGGAGCTGTTTCCGACTCCGCAGCATGAAATGAACATGCTGCGGAGGAGCGGACTGCCAGCAACCCGTACTGCAGCTATAAAATTGCTCCGGTCGGGTTAAGCATAGTGAGGATGGGATTTCTTGAAATCCCATCCACTATGCTTATACTGTATGACGCAGCATTTTGGACACAGCGGCAAGACGCTGCGTATACTGATCGTGAGGATGCAGCCTAATGGCCACTTTACACGGTGCGATATCGACGTCCAACTCCAATAAAAAGTCACGTGGTTCGTGCGTTGGACCCGATATCGTTCGTGCGTTGTGTGGTGTAAATGTCCAATACGATGCACGAACGATGTCAAACCGATATTGGGGAAGAAATGAGCCTGGTTTCCAATTGCCCGATATTGGATGGACGATCTGGCAGGATCGTGCTGTGTGAAAGCCCAACAACGACTTGGAGAGCAACTTCCCCTATTCTCTCCCATGTTAATTGGTCGTTCCTGGGTCGCTCGTACAAGGGGGCATAGACATCGCAGTTGTGTTGCCTGCCGATATCTCCCTGTGTGACAGCTCCTATGCGATCTTGGACTTCTGCTCAAAAAATGCGCGCTCCCGCACTGTTGTATCCAACATCGGAACGATGTTGGGGCGTGTAAAGTTGCCATAAGAGTCAACAATGTAAATATTGGGTCTTTGAATAGACATGTTGTAATTGTCAATAAAAGTTTAAAACACATGAAATGCTAATTATTGTACTTCAGGAACCATATAAACATGCAACTAGTACATCTAAAAAAATCATCAAATTGTGCAAAAATTTAAATATGGGTCAGTCTCAAAACATTTGGCCATAACTACACATTACTGACAACTGATTCAAAGAGTGTCATACATCAGGGAAATATAATCATGAGTGACATTTCGTTGCATCGGTTCTACGTGTAATTCATAGTTTTGAGAAGGCATTTGGAAAGGGGTGATCCAAAATGTACAACGTCTTCAAACACTAGCAAAATGCTTCATTTCCTTACTGTTAAGGTTCCTTGACCTTTCCCTTTTGCACTGACAATAAAGTCTCCAAGTTCATTTGTCTGCAAAGAAAAAGATGAATTCACAAAAGTCCAGAAAAGTGTTATTTCACATTATTTCACAAGTGAAGTACTATCTCAAGATTCTTACCTGTTCTGATTTTGCCAGCAAGGCGTCGTTCAGGTTAAGACGAATAGTTGTACTTTGGGATCTTCCAGGGAGTTTGAATGAAACGTCCATCTCCAATTCTTTAAAATTTGGTATATCTATCAGATACTGAGCGAGAGCTTCAAACTGCATGATAGTAGACTAGAAAGCAAAAGTAAGAGATTAGGATTAAAGGGAACCCGGTAGCTACGTTAGACCCCCTTAGCTATCACTATCTGTCCCTGCAGCTCGTACATTCCTAAGCATCCATGTCTGAGCTTAAAGTGCGGTTTATTACTTGTAAAAAATGCATTTTAAAACTTACATTTTCCTCTGGTAATTAGGCTTCATCTCGCTGGATGGGGTGTTCTATGTCCGCCCTCTATGATTATCATGCCCCGGTGGGCGTGATAACCTAATGTACCAGCACTGTTTTCTTCTTTGTAAAAACTGAAATCTATGGGCTCCTTGCTGGTATGACACGATGGCCGTATCATTTCTAGTCCTGCGCATTGCGGTGTATTATTAATTGTATTTGCGACTCCTGCGCATTCTGAAGCTGGAGAAGTACACCCTATTACTCACCCACAATTCACAGGACCAGAAATAGATGCATCCTGTGCATTGTGGGGGAGTAACTCAAGAATGCTGTATACCTGTCAATGGAAAAACCTGGTGAGCTGTTCTCTTTAAATGTTCCAATTACTTAACGCGTTACCCAAAGTTCAGAATTTGTTGGTGCAATAAATGAACATAATTACTTTGGCTACATATTTAAAAATGTTTTATAGTGGGACTGCACAATAATCTCCTCAAGTTGGTCAATGATGACTGTCAAAAAGTGGGTTAAACTGTAATGTCTGTCCTTGTAGAGAGTGACAGACTTGTAGGGTACCGTTACACAGTGCCACCTCGCCGGCGATGTCGGCGGGGAATCACGAGAGTGCGCATCCTCCCCGCCGACATCGCCGGTGAGCTGTCAAACATAGCAACTCACCGGCAAACTCACAGGCAAGTAGCGGCGGCGACCGCTTGCTGGGTTGCCCAGCAACCCACCGACCGGTAACCCGCAATGTTAAACATTGTGGGTCGCCGCGTTACACAGGGCGATCAGGCATGATCGCCCTGTTCAGATCGCCAGGTTTCACAACACTGCTGTGAAACCTGGCGATCAGTTTGAGGCGATTTTTCGGCATAGAATTGCCCTGTTACACTGGACGACTCGCCGGCGATGGTGCCTGCGATTAGGCCACGCCCCTGCATCGCCTGCACAATCGCCGGCGAGGTGGCACTGTGTAACGGGCCCCATAGGCCATGCAATGCTATTCTTACCTATTAAATATGCAAATTGCCTCTTCAGAGAAAAAAGCACTACCTACAAGAAGCAGTAATGCTAAAATTCAATATCGACTCTTTAACAAGCCTTGCAACATGACTTTATTCTTAAAGAGGACCTGTCACCCCCCTGGGGCTTTCCAAACTGAAAGCACCACTGAATGCAGTGTGTCTACTGCATTCAGGGAAAGGGTCTCCCATGTCTCTAGCTCCCCCTGTAAGTTGTGAAATCCACTTTAGAAAGTGTAGAGATAACGAGGGACTTACTGAGTATGGAGTCATCGCTTTTCCCGGGTGTCCTCCCCACCTCCCATATAAGATCTGATTTGGCTGTATAACACGCCTCTGACTGAGGGTCTAAAGTGTAAGGTCTCTCTTTGCGAAGGATGTCATGCTTTAAGAATGGGTAATTCCAAAAGGTGGCACTAAAGTTCAAGTCCTCTTCCTCTCTGAAGAGACAGTTTGCATATTTTATTTCCATTGTATTGGCCTATAATACTCTTCATAGTGGTACGTCAGGCATGTCCCTTTGCACAAGGACAGATGTACCCCTTAGGTTTGGCCTCTCATACAGTCAAATAATCGGCTTTCTTGCCTTGAACTAAGGATAGGCAGCACGACATATGAATTGAAATAGAGATTTTGGCTTCGTTTATACAGTAAGTTATGTGGCAATGCTTGTTGAAGGGTCAATATTGACCTTTACCAATACTTCTTCAAGTAGGTAACATTAGAGTTCAAGTATTTTTGCTGTTTGAAGACGCAATTTGCATAGTCTAACTGTGACCTCAATCATAGCTCTTGATTGAGTTTATTACCTTTCCCATCAACTTTTTCAGCTGAATACAAGGAAAATAACAACCCTCATGGGAACCAAAACACAAGTCATGAGAAGTTTGTTGTCACTTTTCATTTCTTGTGACCGATGAGTTTTAGGCACTCAGGCCAGGGTTTCACTTGCGACAGACTCGCACAAGTCTCGCATCCCATCACACAACACGGCCACATGCTTCAGACCGGAACAGGGAGCTGCATTGATATACCTGCAGTCAACACTCTCCTGTCCAGAGAGTAGGCGTCTGGGTGATGGGATGCGAGACTCGTGCGAGTCTCTCACAAGTGGAACACCAGCTTTAAACTTTCATCAGGAAATATTATGTTTAGTAGAATGAAATACCTGAGTTGACCCGTAAACCTCTCCGTGGTATTTCTCCTCGGTGATCCATTTCACCAATGGTCCGGCTTTTTCAAACTCTTTCAACTTCAGAAGGGTGAGAAGAGCGTAGGAGGTGGCCTCAAGGGACAAGAATCGGGAACCTTGTTCATCCCAGTGGTTATTATCTAGAAGAAAAGTTGAACATACAGGTATTTCTGGAAAAACATAATTTTATAACTATTTAACCCAAGTGATTTTATATTTCTTTTACTTTTGTTAATCCATCCCCTTCTTCTATGAACTATTATTGTATTTTTTTATCGATATAGCTGTGTGTGGCCATTTTTTTTATTTTTTTATTTTTTTTGCTGGATAAATATTAGAATTCCTTCTACGTTTGGGTGTACTGTAAAATGGGAAAAAGCATTGTTCTTATGGGTATTATCATTACTGCTGTACCCATCTTTTTTTGTAGTAATGGAAAAAAAAACTTAAATGTGTGCGCCAGTAGAAGCAAGCCAGACTTCCCGTAATGCCCTGAACCTATCACATATCATGATCTAGCCCGACTAAGGCTGGCTTCACACTACCATTTTTTGGTACCTGTATAAATCCAGCTGAAACCGGGTGCACCTGCATCCGTTTTCTGTCCCATTGACTTTCAATGGGGCCGCAGGAACTTGCAGGTTCATCCAGTTCTTTACAGTTTCTCCCTAATCCAGGTGTCCACGGTTTCTTCACTGACATCAAAAATGCTTTCTGGAGGGATTTTGGCATCCGTTTCAAAACAATCAACACCCGAATCTGGGGCACTACAGGTTAAATTAGAATGTTTTACCTGGAACCGGTGGAATCCCGCTAGATTTGAACGCCCGGGTTTTTGGACTGATCCCAGTGTTAAATTACACACCCCCTAGTAGGCATGTCATTTACAACCCTATCCAGCTAAAAAAGGTACCCAGCCTGATGTAACAAGATGATCACGCACTGGTATTATCACTGATTTGTGAGAAGGAGCAAGTAATTAATTGATATATAGGAAACTGCTGTAACTGTATAATCACTCAGTTTGAATACATTGATTTGAGTTATGCTCCACTTTAATAGAAGCTTTTTTTTCATATGGCAAATAAGGGGAATAGTATTAAACCTCTCAGTGCTATATTCGCAATGAAAACAAAATCATGAATCCAAGGCTTGTGTGTCACAGAAAATGGTTTTCCTTTTCCTGCATTGTTGCATAGTAAAGTGAGCAAGTCATTTTTTTAGACGCTAAAGAAAATCTCCATAATTTAGAAATTAGAAAACAACTGTTTTCCACACTAGTTATGTGTTTTGTAAAAACAAATAAGTGTCTATCTATCTGTCTATCTAGAAAAAAAAGGCAGGAAGAAGGTCACAGGCTGACCGAAACGTCGCCATATCTTACCTGAACGCCAATAAACAGATAAGGAGCATCCCAAAAGAGTGCTGCAGTTTGTTTTTTACATATATATCTGTCTATGTAGAGCAGAAATGTAGGCAGGGTGAAGGGTCTGAGAGATAAAATATGACCTAAATAGGTATCAGAGGCTTCACCTTGTGTGGTTGTGAGAGTCACAACCACTATAAAAGCAGATCACGGCTGCTGCAGTCCCCAGCGTGATGCATATTAGAGTAGGGGGGATGAAGGATTAAACATTGCGCTGCCATATTCCACCAGACATCAAAGGGTGAATGCAATATTGATTTATTAGTTAACGCGTTTCAGGGCTCCCTGGCCCTATCCTCAGGACAAATCAATATCACATTGCCATGTTTCAGGGCGTTTCTGGGAGCCCTGAAACACGTTGACTAATAAATCAATAGTACATTACTCATACTTTGATGTCTTGTAGAATACGGATGCGTGGTTTTTAACCTCTTAGCCTCCCTACTTTAATATTCTGAGATAATTACCGTTAGGTTTTCATTGACTGTAAGCCACAGTAATCAACATTAACATAAATAAACACTTGAAATAGATCCCTCTGTGTGTAATGACTCTATATAATATATGTGTGTCACTTTATGTATTGAATTACTGAAATAAAGTAACTTTTTGTGATATTCCAATTAATTGAGATGCTCCTGTATTTCATTCTGCATATCAAGTGCACAAAGAGTTAACTGTGACTCTGTCAGTGTAATGGTTCTTACAGCAGAGTATATACGGTAAGCCTTGTCTTTTTTATAATAGAATTTTTGACCACATCAAAGCTCAGATATACTTTTATGTCATCATAAATGAACTTAGAAAAGGTCCAAAGAAGAAAGATAAAAGTTCCAGACTCTACAATCAGAGTAAGCTCACTAGAAGATTCACAGTTTCACAGTTAACTTTTTATTAGGTAGAACAAAGAGGCTGTAAATGAGGAACTCAAACCCATTTTCTAGCTAAAAGTAAAAAAAAAAATAAAAGGCCAAAATATTTTATTACAAAAAATTATTTTATTACAAATAATTGCAAAAAAAAACCCATATTGGTCTGCATATTACTGAGAAATATAAATGCAAAAATATGATGTTATAGAGATTATTACAGATACAGAGTAGTGATGAGCAAATGCTTAATGCAAATGCGAATGCTAAAATATTTTTATTTTAAATATAGTTATTTTTAACAAATAACAGCTGACATCAACCTCATATATTAACCCGATTGCCACCGCACCAAGGTAATCAGAATGGCTTGGTAAAAATCTAATTGGTGAGCCAATGGTGGGGCAGCTGCAGGATGCTCTTTTTAGACTGGGAAGGGCCCAACGACTGTAGACATTCCCAGCCTGAGAATGCCAGCCTGCAGCTGTCTGCTTTATCTGATCCATTTATCATAACTGAGGCGGGGGACTTCACGTCATTATTATTATTAATTATTTAAATGATTTTAAAACAATAATGACATGGGGGGAGCCTCTCTTTTTGATAACCAGTTAAGATAAAGCACACAGCTGGTGGCTGAAGCTCACAGCTGTTCACTCTACCTGCGCTGGTTAACTACAAATAGGTTGGGTAGTGCATGTCACTTTTTTTCACTGCGCCTATTAATTACAGTCATGTCTACGGCATTACCATGAATGGCGGGCAACTCTGCATGTTTAGTGGCTGAAAATCAGGCGCCAAAGATACAAGACTGGGATTGAAACTCTTAATGTTAATACCAAAATACTTGACAAGTAAAAAATATTGTGAATACCTTAATATTCGTGGTGTCATCATATGTGAAGGTTTCGCTAGACTACCATTTCTACCGATACTTATATTGTGGTGTCATCATATGTGAAGGTTTCGTAGACTACCATTATCTACGATACCTTTAATATTCGTGGTGTCATCATATGTGAAGGTTTCGGTAGACTAACCGTTCTCTACCAAACCTTAATATTCGTGGTGTCATCATATGTGAAGGTTTCGGTAGACAACGTTCTCTACCAATACCTTAATATTTGTGGTGTCATCATATGTGAAGGTTTCGGTAGACTACCATTATCTACTGATACCTTAATATTCGTGGTGTCATCATATGTGAAGGTTTCGGTAGACTATCGTTCTCTACCGATACCTGAATATTCGTGGTGTCATTATATGTGAAGGTTTCGGTAGACTACCTGTTACGATCTATATCGTGTGTCATCATATGTGAAGGTTCGGTAGACTACCGTTGTCTACCGTACATAATATTCGTGGTGTCATTATATGTGAAGGTTTCGGTAGACTACCATTGTTACCGATACCTGAATATTCGTGGTGTCATTCATATGTGAAGGTTTCAGTAGACTACCATTGTCTACGATACCTAATATTCGTGGTGTCATCATATGTGAAGGTTTAGGTAGACTACCGTTGTCTACCGATACCTTAATATTCGTGGTGTCATCATATGTGAAGGTTTCGGTAGACTACGTTGTCTACCGATACCTTAATATTCGTGGTGTCATCATATGTGAAGGTTTCGGTAGACTCCGTTGTCTACCGATACCTGAAATTCGTGGTGTTCATTATATGTGAAGGTTTCGGTAGACTACCATTGTCCTATATCGTACCCTGAATTATTCGTGGTGTCATGATATGAATTCTGAACATGAGTACTATATCGTGTGATTAAGTTCTACTACCGCTGTCTACCGATACCTTAATATTCATGCAAGTAATGAATAGTGCCGAACATATTCCCTAAAGAACTACTGGAGAACAATGTGTAATTGCCATTATTTTTACCTGTAGATGCCTTCATTAGTTTTTCGATGTCCTTGAGTCTGTCTGCCTTAGCCAGGGCATAGGAAGTAATAGCTATAGAGTAAGGAGTATTAGGGCTTGATAATGGTCATTTAAATATTGGACAGCTTTCTCAATGCTTCTAGGTAGATCCTATATGAATAAAACATTTAAGGTGTATAATAAAATATTTGTAACACATTACACCATCTGTTTCTTGAGTCACATTGTTACTTATGGGTATATTCCAATAATAGTGCACCATACATTAGCATGCAAATGTTTGGGCAACCCGATCAAAATTACTGCTATAGTGAACAGTTGAGCAAGTTAAAAATTAAAATATCTCTAAGGGCCGCTTTACACACACAGATATCTGTGTCCAACTTCTGAACAGATCTCTGGTTGCAGTGAAATCATGGATACATTGCTCCATTTTGTGGCTGTGTACAATGTAATAATGTGTCCATGATTTCACTGACAACCAGAGATCTGTTCAGAAGTTGGTCACAGAAGTTGGTGTGTGTAAAGTGGCCCTAAAGGCATAAAGTTAATTATCACAAATTTCTTCTGTACTTGATACAATATAAAATATATGTTTTTATCGTTTACGTTTCAAAAATTAAACTTTTTAAAAATGTAAACCTTTGGGTACCCTGCATGGTTAGTACATTATAACACCCACTTTTGCCGGTATCACATAATGTAAACACTTTGTAGCAGCCAAGAGTGTTTCAATTCTTATTTGAGGGTTTTCATCTATTCTTCCTTGGAAAAGTCTTCCAGTTTTATGGATTCCTGGTTTGTCTTCCAGTTCTGTGAGATTACTGGTTCATCTTAATTGCTCTGCTTTATTGAAGTCTAGCTACACATATTCAATGATATTCAGATCAGGGGACTTTGAGGACCATTGTATAACCATCAGCTTGTGCTTATTGGATTGTCTATTATGGATTTTGATTTGTGTTTAGGATCATTGTCCATGTGTACCATCCACCCACTTTTCAACTGCTATGTTTGCATTAAGGATTTTTTTTAGATTTTATTGAATCCATTTTTCCCTCTACCCATGAAATGTTTGCAACACAACCCCAAAGCATGACTGACCCACCACAACAATGCTTAATAGTTGGTGAGATGTTCTTTTCCTGAAATTCTGTGCCATTATTTTCACAACACATAACTTTGATCATTGTGGTCAAAGACTTCTATTTTACCTCATCAGTCCACAGGACTTGTTTCCAAAATTGATTAGATGTTCTTTTACATAGTTATGACACTGAATGTTATAGTGAGTAAACAGGACAGGTTTTCTTCGGTTTATCTATGAAGGCCATATTTGTGCAGGTTTCTCTGAATGGTAGAACATTGTAACAGAATTACCAAAGTCTACTAAATCTTCCTGAAAGTATTTGCAGTCAATCAAGGGCTTTGATTTACTTCTCTACAAATCCTACGAGAAGCTCTCGCGGACGTTTTGCTCGGTCTTTAAGACCTTATCTTGACCTCCACTGTTATTATTAACTGCCATTTCTTAATTACATTTCGGACTGAGGAAAGGGCAACTTAAAAACGCTTGGCTATTTTTTTTTTTTGCCTTCTCCTGATTTGTGGGCTTCCACTATTTTCATTTTCAGAGTGCTAGGCAGTTGCTTAGAAGAAACCATGACTGCTGTGTCTTTTGGCACAAGGTTAGAGGTGGCTGTGTTTCTATAAAGCTGTGAATGTTGCATCGCCTGGCCTTTCCTAACAATGATACTAAACAAGCCATAACCCTTACAAGCTAATTAAGGTCTGAAACCTTGATCAATGTTATCTGAGCAAACAAATCTTCAACGGTGCCCAAACTTTTGCATCGACCCATTTTGCTCTTTGTAACTTTTATAATGTTACAGATGGAAATATTTTTTTTTGTCTAAAGTACAAAGGAAATGTGTCATCTTTAACTTTATGCTTTTTACATATCATTACATCTTCATCTTGATTAAAGAGGACCAACGAGCAGGTTTTAGGGCTATAAAGTGAAACCACTATGTTACAGGCTCTGGGACACTGAGTGCAATCATACCTTTACTTCAATGATTACATGTATGATTGCAGAGATAAATGTTATAGAAGTCCTTAGAAAGTGTGCAGCAGGTGGACGGAGTGTGCAGCACATTAGCATAAGAGGGGTTGGATTGTCTTTATTACTCCACAGTTTGCTCTAAGCCAAACCTTCACCCCTCCCCTCTCTGCCTCTCTCCTCCCTCTCTCTCTCCCTCTCTCCCTCCCTCCCTGTCACTATGAAGATTAGCAGGCACATTAGGTGTGACATTGTGCATGCATATCAAACAGTGTCATGCTCCTATGTGCCCAGATCATCCCTCCTCCCTTCTGCCTATGTTTTCGGCTTCTAGTTCTCAGCTCTCTCCTCACAGTCACAGGTCTGTGAGAGCAGAGAGCTCGGGATTCACAGACTGGAGGGCGCGGGGGGGGCTTCTCTCTTCTGCACTGTAACACTGCGATTACACACACCCAGAGAAGAAGCCTGAGAAGCTGAAGACATAGGCAGGAGGGAAGGAGTGATATTCTGGGACACATAGGAGCCTGACATTGTGCTATCACATGCACAATGTCAGACCTAATGTGCCTGCTACTCTATATAGTGACAAGGAAGGAGTGAGAGGGGAGAGGGAGGGGAGGGATAGAGAGAGGGGAGGGGGTGTGTAATAAAGAGAATCCCAGCCCCTCTTTTGCTAATTGCTGCACTCTCCGTCTCCCTGCTGCACACTTTCTAAGGACTTTTATAACATTTATCTCTGCAGTCATACAAGTAATCATTGATGTAAAGGTATGATTGCACTCAGTATCCCAGAGCCTATAAGGTACTGGCTTCACTTTATAGCCCTAAAACCTGCTGGTTGGTCCTCTTTAACTATGAACAATAACAATAATTTTGACCAATATTGCCCAAACGTTTACATGCCACTGTACGTTTAAAGTGAAAATGACACCATTAGGGATGAGCGAGTACTGAAATATTTGGACTCTCTAGACTCGTAACGAGTAGGTCCTAATACTCGGGTACTCGTTAAGAGGCTAGCGAGTCCAATGTAAGTCAATGGGGAAGCGAGTATTGCGAGTAATTCCTCTGCTGCTGGACCCTATAAAGAGGCCTAGCAGCAGAGGAAAAACCTGCAATTCCACATTTCATTGTTTAAAAGCCAGCTGGTAAAAAAACGCCTGCATTTAAACAATGCCGACAGCCGCTGACAGCTTCCCTGCTGCCTGACAGCAGGATCCTCCGCTCCCCCCACGCCTTCCCACCCTATCCTAACTTAGGATCTGGTGGGGAGGTTGCGGGGGGAGCGGAGGATCCTGCTGTCAGGCAGCCGGGGGGCGCAAAAATTCTAGTATGGAAGTGTATGTGTGTGTCCAACTATAGAGCATGGTGGCGTCCATTTGAAGGGCTTATCACAGGTACCACGTTTTGGCTATATAAGTAAAGTGGAGATAAGCATTATTTACTATGGTAGAACTTTAAAAAAGTGTAGAGAGGTGAATGTCTTATGGCAGTGAAAAAGAAAGACTTACAACAACTTGCTTATCACAGAATTGTGCACTCGTCAGCATGGCAATAAGGACAAAGGCTGTAAGGCTAGAATCCAGCTCAGCGGCATTATTTTGTAGACCACCCTATGTAAAAAAACAAAATACATTTCCAAAGTATTTTTAATACAAATATCAACATTTGCTACCTAGCATAATTATTAAAAAAAAACATGTTATTTGAAAGGGGCAACATTTCTGCAGCTGAATCATCCTCTTCCCTCTCTGCTTAAAGGCTCTCTCATATGGCTGTTATCATTGATGCGATCTTGGATTGCAATGCAAGAACTGACTGTGCATTTACCATCTTGATATCCCAACAAAACATCCAAATAAAGGTGCAAACTATCTATTAATTCATATATTAATATAGATCTAAAGGTCCCGTCACGGGGCAACATCGTCGACCTCTCCCGGAGCGCGCACGTTTTTGACCGCTCTCCAACATCACTAATGAGCTGTCAGAAGAGGAGACATCGCAATGTAGCAAACAATTCAACCCTGGCAGCAATCCTTAACATGGGAGTCTATGGGGAAAGTTGCAGGCAACAGCGCTGTTGCGCGTCAGACCGGGCGATGCAGGCAGTTGCCTGAGCAACATCACTAGGTTTCAGGACATTGTCCTGAAACCTGGCGATGTTGCTGAAGCAAGTATCACTGTTGAAATCACCCTGTTATATAGGGCAACTCTCCGGCGATGTTTCCGCAACTTGGCCACGCCCCTCAGTAGTCGGCGATGTTGCCGGAGATGTTACCCTTTAAGGCCCAGTCGCACGGGGCAAGGTTTTCGCCTAGTGGAGAGTGACATGCCAGGAATGAGGAGACCTAATAGCCACAATGCTTTCTTGGGAAACAAAATAAAATCCCAGTCCCCATCTGCCTGAGTTCTATCTTGGCTGACAATCAAAAATATGGCGAAGCCTACATTTTTTTCTTAATTATTAGCTTAAATAATTAAAACAAAATTATGGGTTCCCCTGTCTTTTGATTGCCAGCCAAGATAAAAACAGGCAGCTGGGGATGGCAGGCTGTAGCCGTCCACTTTATCTGCGCTATGTAACATTTTTTTAATAATTTATTCATTTTTACAGTACTATGATGTCAGTCAATGGTTGAGGGGCCCAACAGTCAGTCACAGATGCAGTCACAAAGAATGGGTGTCTGTGATTGTCTACTGGAGTAACCTGAAACCAACCTATACATTCTAGCATATAGAAGGTATGGGCAGTTTCCAGATTACTCCAACAGCCACCCATTCTCTGACTGCGTCTGTGATTGACTGTTGGCTCCCTCTGCAGTGAATATCCAGGACGTTCTTGAGTGGCCCCGGAAGCAGATGCTGCGGGATGGGGCAATTATGAGCTGCTTTTGAATAACTATTTGCTTTCTTTTACAGCCTCCTGCCCCCATCTCAAAACTTTAAAGTCCGAGTTCAGTGTTCGGTCTTAAGTATGAGTCACATTCTGCCCCAAACCAGACACTGAATAAAGTCCTGGCAAGTTCGCCGAACCTGAGTATCAGCGGGTTCGCCCATCTCTATTCAATGAACCACTAACTAATACAATATTTTCAATCCTCCCTTTTTTGGGAATCTGACATTCTGTCACCAGGTTTTTGCTATCCTATGTGAGAGCAGTATGATTTAAAGGGGAAGAGACCCTGATTGTAACGATATGTAACTTAGCATACTGGGTGAGGCAGTTTGGCCAACATGATTGTTTAATGCCTGCAGATTGAGCAAATACAGAACTCTGTATTAGTGATGGGCGAATCCTAAATTACTCGGAATCGCTTGACTCTAGCGAGTCCGAGCCCAGGACTCGCTACTCGTTGCGAGTCTAGCGAGTCCAATGTTAATGAATGGGGAAGCGAGTAATAGCGATAGTGTGAGATATACAAATAGCAGATGTGTCTCGGAAGCTTCAGCCTGAAGCAATCCTAGTTGTGTCATTTATTTGCATTGCTAGTTTACTTTGTAAGTAATCGCTGACTCGCACAGATATCCTGTCTTCTCTGTGTTCTGGCTGCCCCAGCTCCAGGGTCCTAGAGCCTGCCTGCTGCCTGATGTAGCAGTGCTGAGATTGTTCTCAGTCTGCTCATTCCCTGTGTACAGACATGAATGTCTGTGCACAGAGATCATGTAGCAGAGCTGAGATTGTTCTCAGTCTGCTCATTCCCTGTGTACAGACATGAATGTCTGTGCACAGAGATGATGTAGCAGAGCTGAGATTGTTCTCAGTCTGCTCATTCCCTGTGTACAGACATGAATGTCTGTGCACAGAGATGATGTAGCAGAGCTGAGATTGTTCTCAGTCTGCTTATTCCCTGTGCATAGACATCTATATTTATGCACAGGGATGTAGCAGAGAGGACATCGCGTTTTGGACTGCGTCGGACGGAAGAGGATTTTTTTAATTAAAGATGGAGTCCCTAATGGCTTTTTTTTTTATTTCTAATAAAAAATTTTCCTTGTGTTGTGTTTTTTTTAAAACAATTTAATAGAAATTCATGGCAGTCATGTCTAATATTGGCGTGACCGCCATAAATTTCGGGCTTAGGGCCAGCTGATAATACAAAGCTGGCCCTAACCTCTTTATTACCCAGCGTGCCATCGCTATCAGGGCCGCTGGAAGAGCGGGGTTCAGCGCCAGAGGATGGCGCTTCAATGAACGCGCCATCTTCTGGGGCGGCTGCGGGCTGCAATTTGCAGCGGGGGGTGCCCAGAAAGCTTGGGCATCCCTGCGCTGCGGATTCCAGCCCCCAGCTGCTTAGCTGTACCTGGCTAGACATAGAAATTGCGCGGAGCCCCACGCATTTTTTTTTAATTATTTCATGAAATGCTGAGATTCTGACTCTGAGACTCTGAGACTCTGACTCTGAAACACAGATCACACAGTCTCGTCCGCACCAGGGACGCGACATGTTGCGTCCCTGGTGCGTGCAGGAGTGTGTCATTTGTGCGCAGGCATCCGCCTGCGCACAGTTCACATGTGGGAGTGAATGGGTGCGCACGGTCCTGCGCTGTCAAGCGCAGCACCGTGCGCTCCCATTATAAAGATAGGGGCTTGCGCTGGCTGCGCACACATGGCAATTCCCCTCCGCAGAACGCTGCGGAGGGGAACGCCAGTGTGAAGGCAGCCTAAGAGCCATGCTAGAAGAAGACACACTACCTGACACATGTCATATCTTTTCTAAAGGTAAAAAAATTTTGTACTGTGTTAGCCAGTAGATAAAAAGATATTAAAATCTGAAAGTCCTCAGTGGTTGATACCTTTTAATGGCTAACTGGTAAATAATAGAAAGCTTTCGAGACTCTATGGCTTCTTCATCAGGCTATATTGATACAAATTCTGGACACACATATATATACACAAATGAATGATTGGATAATGCAGTACATAAGCCAGGGGAGGTGAAGCAGAGAACAGAATGGTCAGTGTTGGGAGGGGGGGAGAAGAGCAGCTCGAGTAGCAAATATCAGCGTCCAGAGATAAGAAGCAGATGGTTTTATTGTTCTTTGATTAGTGGTTGGCCCAAAATTTGAAGATTCCTCAAGTTTACTACCCGAGCTGCTCTTCTCTCCCAACAATGACCACAATGTTCTGCTTCACACTCTCTTATTTACTGCATTATTCAACCTTCCATTTACCGTATGTATAAATGTTTGTGTGTTCAGAATTGGTGTCAACATGAACCTGATGAAGAGGCCATAGAGTCTCGAAAACTTGCTACTTGTTACCATCTTCTCAGTTAGGCCCCTTTCAAGTCTACAGTAATCGCTGATCGCAGCAGTTGCAGTGAAAAAAACCGCAACTGCCGCAATTACCGCATAACGGCCGCACTTGCGGTTCACCTGCGGCAAGCCCCATGCAATGTCTATGGGGCTTGAGGCAGGTGCGGCGGCAAGTGCGGTACAGTTGCGGTTTCGTACCTGCGGCAGATGCGGCCGCGAATAAAAATGCGGTCAGCCGCGTTTTCTCGCGGCCGCATCTGCCGCAAGTGCCGAAACGGCACTTGCCGCACCTGCCGCACACTTACCGCAAGCCCCATAGACATTGCACGGGGCTTGCCGCAGGTGAACCGCAAGTGCGGCCATTATGCGGTAATTGCGGAAGTTGCGTTTTTTTCACTGCAACTGCCACGATCAGTCAACCACTGAGGACTCTCAGGGTGCTGTTACACGTTGCAACATGGCATGCAATTTCACTTGTAATTTGCTGTTGCAGTGAATCATGGACACATTGTTACATTTGTACACAGCAACAAATGGAGCAATGTGTTCCATGATTTCACTGCAACCAGCAAATTACAAGTGAATTGCATGCAATGTTGCAACTGTAAAGGTTGCCCTCAGACTCTAATATTTATATATCTTTTCTAGTAGCACATATTTATACAAGTAATTCTGGCTTTCATTAGATGTAAATTAAAAAGAATACCGTAATTCTATATAGATTTCTCTGGGATAAGGAATGACAATAATGCAGATAAATCCAAAATAAACCCCCGATGGTCATCATTAAGAATGATTGCATTCCAAATGTGTAATTTTTTTATCAAAGGTTTTTCTATTCTATTGTTCAATCTCATTAACCCTTTGACACCAATAAAGAAATATACATTTTTATTTTACTATATTTTGAAGACTTACATCTTTGGATGTTCGGCTATTATAGTTCTATGGCTGGGGTCTCATCTCCAGGCCTCAAGTGCCACAAGCAGGGCAGGTTTTCAGGATTTCCTTAGCATTACACAGTTGGTAATTTAATCCTCTGCACAGGTGATGATTCCATCTGTCAAATGCTAAGGAAATCCTGAAAATGTGCACTGTTTGCGGCTCTTGAGGCCTGGACATGAGATCTCTGTTCTATGGCATGTTAAGGCTGTGTTTCGAGCTTTGTTTCATATCTTCTCTTAGACTAGGGTCACACTTAAGGCTGACGCAAGCGCTAAAAACTTTGCAAATCAGCTGCAGTGCATAGTGTTAACGCTATGCACTGCCAGTGCAACACTGCCCCACAGAAACTCGCTTAGGTCACACACAAACCTGCAGGACGTGCGCTTTAGCTGAGCGCACAGGAAACACGGTCTACAGCGTAATTATATTGTATTGTATTAAATTTGAAAGGTATGCGGCCTTCCAGCTTACAATTGTTGCATGTGCGGCCCACCTACTCTGCTAAGTTTGAGATCCCTGATCTACAGTACCTTTTTCTCAACCCTGAATATTATTGCATGTCTGTTAGTCACAAGAGCCTGGTTACTCAGTGGCTGGGCCAAAGTTCGGTTAGCGGAGCTGTGCCCAACAGCTGGGGTCCTAACCGCACATATAAAGTGGGTAGTAGCAGGAATAAAGTTTTATTCATGATGCCAATTGTAATAGTCAGCCTGATGTGACTGCCACTGCAGTAATCCCCGGGTTAGGTGGTATAACGGTACAGATCGACAGCTCTTCCAAACTAGGGATGGCCCTAGGGAGATGAGGGTAGTGATGCAGTTGTAATGAAGCATTAGAAGAGAAGATAGTCGAATACGCTTAAAACATAGAATTTCTCAGCCTTAGCGCATAGCGATAATGTAATGTAATGCTGTGCGCAGGCTGGCTATTCATCCCTATGGTTACCATTGACTAAGCGCAGCCGGCAGCTTCACTCCAAAGTCGCGGATATGCGATATTGCTGAGCGCACAGGAAAACGCTGCAAACCACATTTCCTGTGCATTCAGCAAACGCGCATATCCGTCCTTCTGTGTGGAGTCGGCTGCTGCTCAAGGAGTCCGGTATCCATAGAGAGCACAGCATTACATTTCATTAACGCTATGCACTAAGGCTGAGAAATTCTATGTTTTAAGCGGATTCGTCAGCCTAGAGGCTGACATTGGTGTGACCCTAGGATAACACATTAAAAGGACACAGTACTTCCTTCTCAGGCTTGCAATCAGACTGGTCTGATGGGAGTTTGACTTCTCTGCTAAGTGGTAATGTGGGGCTTTCTGGCATATAAATCCCTATGGCTAGGGTCACACTTGGCAGTCAGTTTTTCTGCCTTTTGAAAACCTGATTTCGTTTTTGGAAATTGCCATTTTTGCATCTTAAAAACGCTATGTGTTAACAGATGGTACCTATGTGTACCATGCGTTAACAAATGCGTTTCCCATAGGGTGCCATGTTAAAAAAACGCATAGCGTTTTTTAGCAGAGCAATTTGACACTGCGTTTTTTTGCATGGGACCCTATGGATCCGTTAAAGGCATCAGTTTTTCAAGAATTCTAAGTTGAAAAACTGATGCTTTTAATGGATCCAGGGCTCAAGTGTGACCCCAGCCTATCCTGGGACGTAGGATACATGAAGCATGAACATTTCAAAGCCTGGGGTCACACATAAGTCATGGATCCGTTATTTGCATCAGTTTTTCAACTTTAGAATTCTAAGTCCAAAAACTGATGCTGTTAACGGACCCTGGACTCAAGTGTGACTGCTCTGCTGTGTGTTTTTAACAGGACCCAAAAAATGCTTTTTAACGTGGGGCCCTATGGGAAACGGATCCGTTAACAAATGGCACATATAGGCACCATCCATTAATGCATCTGTTTTTGCAAGCATTCTTTGGCAAAAAATAGCAAAGTCCAAAAACACATAGCTGCACAGGAGGCTCCAAAAACAGTAAAAAAACAGATTTGTTATTGGATCCATGAAAAACAATTGATTGGCATGTGTGACCCTAGCCAATACTGCCTACGGCTAAGGTCACATCTGCGTTTTTTTTTATCAAATCCTGATTCGGTTTTGAGCTTTTAAAAGCTCAAAACCGCATCAGGAAACGCTCTTCATAGGAGCCCATTATAAAAACCGGATTGCTTTACAAGCAATCCGGTTACTGGCTCCGTCTCTGCAGCCTGCGTGAAAAATCATGCAGGCTGCAGTTTTCAGAGCGGTTGCCGCCGGGATAAGCAAAGTGTTAAATTGTAAAATAAACCTTTAATATTAATAATAATTGTGCCCATCATGTCTCTAGAGGGTGCCCACCCCCCCTAGAGACATGCTACCTACTCAGGTGGGCATGAAATGAATTAATATTGGCTGTACAGTAAGCCGGCTCCTGTCGGCTCTGTACAATTTTGTGAATGAAGCCGCCGGTCCCCTGTGAGCTGCGCACATACTATATGTAATGTACGCATAGTATGTGCGCTGTCCAAGGTCCTGAAGGCTTTTACAGTAGATCTATGACGGTGCGCAGCCCATAGATCTATTGTAAAAGCCTTCAGGACCTCGGACAGCGCACATACTATATGTACATTACGTATAGTATGTGTGCAGCTGAAAAGAGGAGCCGCGGCTTCATTCACAAAATAGTACAGAGCCGACAGAAGCCAGCTTACTATACATGAGATTTTAACACATTACATGCCCACCTGAGTAGGTAGCATGACTCTAGGGGGGGGTGGGCACCCACTAGAGACATGATGGGCACAATTATTATTAATTTTTATGCTGTTTTAACTGTATGGAAACCTGATTGCTCCTGATTACACATTCGGAGCAATCTGGCTACCGGATTGTATACTCAGAAGTGCAAGTGAAATTGGCAGAGCGCATAGCGCATGCGCCTGCTCTGACGCACCTGGAAACGCCCTATTGGGGCATTTCCAGGAGAGTCAGAGCAGGCACATGCGCCATGTGCTCTGCCTCTTTCACTTGCGCTTCTCACTAAGCAGAGCGCACGCTCAGCTGTGCTCGGCCATAGGAAATAATGGGGGCACCGAGCGCAGCTGAGCGCTAATGAGGGCATGTATGCGCTCCATGCGCTAGGCTGCCCCAGGCCATAAATGCCACTGCACTTGCATTTACGCTGGCCCAGGGCAGCCTAGGGCTTGGAGCGCATAGATGTGAAAACACCCAAATACTACTAATAATAATCTACTATATAATTGTCTAGCGGCCACTTCTGTCTGAGGACGAAATCACGCGCAAGGGCTCATTTGTCGTTGGCAGCTGCGCGGCGAGCCAGCCGGTCATCTCCCAGCTGGTGAGCCACTGACCTCTGTGCTGCAGTAGCTGAGCCGTGGCTACCTGCACAACAGAGGCCCACAGTGAGCCAGCCAGGAGATGACCGGCGTCAGCCGATCATTTCCCAACTACTTGCTGCGGTAGTATCCTGAGCGGGATTCAAATCCCCGCCAATTCCGCGCTACGTCCTGATTGGTCGCCACGGCCGCGGCGACCAAACAGCGAAGCAGCTCGGCTTGGCGCGCGGTTTATGAGAGACGCGGCTTTCAAACTGGGCTTAGCGTCGACCAATCAGAAAAGCGGCGTGCGCCATGGCGCCATATTTAAAATACACTGAGCTGCGCACAGTGTATATTAAATATGGCACCAAAGCGCACACCGCTTCTCTGATTGGTCAGCGCTGAACGCGACGACCAATTACATTGAGCGCTGCAGCGCAGGAGCCTGTATCAGTCCTCACTATCACTCTTGCATTCTATTCATGAAAAAGAAAGCTCATAATGGCCAGCGATCATTGCCTGAGCCAATCCTGAGTCTCCTGTTTCATGAATAGAATGCAAGAGTGACAGTAAGGGCAAACACAGGCATCTCGCGCGGCAGCGTTAAATCTGATTGGTTGGCACGTTCAGCGCCGGCCAATCAGAGAAGTGGCACGCGCCTTGGCGCCAGATTTAAAGTACACTGAGCGCCGCTCAGTGTACGCCCCGACCAATCAGATATGCGGCATTCGAACCGCGTCCCAAGCCGCGCGCCGTGTCTCTCATTGGTCGCTGTAGCGTAACCATTCAGCGAAGCGGCGCGGCTTGGTGGGAAATATGAATCCTGCGCCGCTGATTGGTTGCCGCTCTCACTCCTATCTACAAGGCTGTCAGTGTGATGTCCTTCACTCCTGTCTACAAGGCTGTCAGTCAGTGTGACGAAGTTCATTCCTGTCTATAAGGCTGTCAGTCATAGTGTGCTGTTCTTCAGTCATATATACATATTCTATAATACCTGATGCGTAAGAATCGGGCCACCATCTAGTAATAACAATAATTGATTTAAATTTGCTATAAAATGGTCAAAATAGGAACACTGTCTCCTCCAAAGTGGTGTTGTTGGTTCTAAGTATCCACTCTTGCTGTACAATGGTACTTGTATTAAACTGGAAGGAAATATAAAGCACACATGGGGTCTTACCCAAGTAAGTTTATATAGAAAAACAGGTCAAAGAATCTGCTCACCTGGTTGGGTTGTGTGAGACACAACCACTCCATGCACATCACCAGATGCTGCAAAGAACCCAAGGATAGGTAAAGATTCAATGAATAGGATGAAAGGGTTATTAAACTTTGCGTGCGACGAACATTGTAAATCCGATGTATGTCCAAGGTTAATTAAACAAGTAGATTTTTTTTTATTTATCGATGTGTTTCACTGAAATTCAATCACTTCTTCAGGATAAAAAAATCTAGATAAATAAAAAATTAACTTTTTACATTCTTCTTGGACTTCCATGGATTTCCTATGTTCGTCTGGCAGCGCAAGGTTTAATAACCCTTTCATCCTATCCATTGAATCTGTACAATGTAATTGAGACGCATGTCATGAAGTACATGTTTCTATGTCCTATAGGTGGAATATTGCAGTATAATTTCCTTTTGTGAGATTCTTGAACATACCACCATCTCTTGGTGATAGACAGCTGCATCCTCTCTGAATTCTCCTTTTTTATTTTGTTTATTTACAATGAGCCACTTCACTGAATTACATAACGAGTTTTTATCAACATCAACCAGACTTGAGGCCAAGGAAAATACTTTGATCACATATGCAGTAAGCCTGAAAAGAAATAAGTGTAATGATTACAGAGGGAACATGAAACTAAATAATGAGTAAAATATGAATTATATAGTAAGCAGGGACTTATCCTATTATGGTAAGCAGAGGGTGGACTTATCATATTATAGTAAGCAGAGGTGGGACTTATAATATTATGGTAAGCAGAGGTGGGGCTTATCATATTATAGTAAACAGAGGTGGGACTTATCACATTATAGTAAGCAGAGGTGGGACTTATAATATTATGGTAAGCAGAGGTGGGGCTTATCATACTATAGTAAGCAGAGGTGGGGCTTATCATATTATAGTAAGCAGAGGTGGGACTTATGATATAGTAAGCAGAAGTGGGACTTATAATATTATATTAAGCAGAGGTGGGACTTATAATATTATGGTAAGCAGAGGTGGGGCTTATCATATTACAGTATGCAGAGGTGAGACTTATAATATTATGGTAAGCAGAGGTGGGGCTTATCATATTATTGTATGCAGAGGTAGGACTTATATTATTATGGTAAGCAGAGGTGGGCTTTTCACATTATAGTAAGCAGAGGTGGGACTTATAATATTATGGTAAGCAGAGGTGGGGCTTATCATATTATAGTAAGCAGAGGGGGCTTATCATATTATAGTAAGCAGAGGTGGGCTTATCATATTATAGTAAGCAGAGGTGGGGCTTATCATATTATAGTAAGCAGAGGTGGGGCTTATCATATTATAGTAAGCAGAGGTGGGACTTATGATATAGTAAGCAGAGGTGAGACTTGTCACATTATATTAAGCAGAGGTGGGACTTAGAATATTATGGTAAGCAGAGTGGGCTTACATTTATAGTAAGCAAGGTGGGACTTATAATATTATGGTAAGCAGAGGTGGGCTTATCAATATAGTAAGCAGAGGTGGGCTTATCATATTATAGTAAGCAGAGGTGGGGCTTATATATTATAGTAAGCAGAGTGGGGCTTATCATATTATAGTAAGCAGAGGTGGGACTTATGATTAGTAAGCAGAGTGAGACTTGTCAATATATAAGCAGAGGTGGGACTTAGAATATTATGGTAAGCAGAGGTGGGGCTTATCATATATATATGCAAAGATGGGACTTATAATATTATGGTAAGCAGAGGTGGGCTTATCATTTATAGTAAGCAGAGGTGGCTTATCATATTATAGTAAGCAGAGGTGGGGCTTATCATATTATAGTAAGCAAGTGGACTTGATATAGTAAGCTAGGTGAGACTGTCCATTAATAGCAGAGGTGATTAGAATTTATGGTAAGCAGAGGTGGGGCTTATCATATTATAGTAAGCATAGGTGGGACTTATAATATTATGGTAAGCAGGGATGAGACTTATCATATAATGGAAGGAAATTCAACTAGTAGAGGAGCCAAACAGTGATGAATAGAGAAAAGAAAAAATGGAGAAAAGGAAGGAACTAGGGATGAGCAAGTAGTGAAATAATCGGATTTGTTATACTCATAACAAGTAGGTCCCAATACTCAGGTATTCATTAAGAGTAGTGAGTCCAATGTAAGTCAATGGGAAAAGCGAGTAATGCAAGCAATTGTTCTCTGCTGGACCCTACAAAGTGGCCTTCATTCAAAATACTTCACCGCCAGCTTTTCCGTTAGGTGATGCGCTCCCCGCTCGCTGATGCTCGCTCCCTGGTGCTTCGATCCCCGCCCGGTCCTAAATTGGGATCGGGGGCGGGGGGCATCAGGAGGGAGCGTACATTAGGGAGCGGGGAGCGCAGCACCAAATGGGATAAGCCGGTGGTGAAGTCTTTTCACTGCCGGCTTTCCTGCCAGTTATTTCAAATGACCAGCAGCGGTATCAGCTGATCTGATCTGATGTTCATTTGAAGTAGCCGCACAGTGCTGTCAGAGGGTTCATGTGAGTTCATGCTTGACTGCATGAACTCACATAAACTTTCCCACAGCCGCACAGCTCAGCTCCATCTCTGGTAGAGGTTCTCTAACAGAGATGTAGCTGAGCTAAAGAAGAGGACTCCATTGGACTACGTCAGATGGAAGATTATTTTTTTAACAAAGATGGAGTCTATAAGTGTTTCTTTGTTTTTTTTTTCTAATAAAAGATTTTTCTCTGTGTTGTGTTTTTTTTTTAAACACTTAACTAGAAATTCATGGCGGTCATGTCTAATATTGGCGTGACTCCATGAATTCCGGGCTTAGAGCCAGCTTGTAATGCAAATCTCACAAAGCACTCACTGATCTCAGGGAGACAATACAAATCTGGCCCTAACCCCTTTATTACCCAGTGAGCACCACCCAAGGCCCTGGATGAGTTGGGCACAGCGCCAGAAAATGGCGCTTCTATAAACATGCCATTTTCTGGGGTGGCTGCAGACTACAATTCACAGCGGGAGCGGGGGGCTCAAAGCTTGGGCCACCCTGCGCTGTGGATTCCAGCCCCAGCTGCTTAGTTGTACCTGGCTGGACACAGAAATAGGCGAAGCCCCACGTCAAATTTTTTAAAATTATTTCATGAAATTCATAAAACAATTAAGAAAGGGGCTTCCCTGTATTTTTGTTTCCAGCCATGTACAAATAGGCAGCTGGTGGTTGGTGGCAGCCCATTCCTGCCTGCTGTACCTGTTCGGGCTTAGGGACAGCTGATAATACAATTGGCAGTGAGCCAGAACTATCCTTACCATATATAGTTGATAATACAAAGGTGGCCCTAACCCCCTTATTAGGCATGGCTGGCATACAAAAATATGGTGGAGCCCATGTCAAATTTTTGGTGAAAAATTAATTAAAAAATAAAATAAAAAACACATTTAGGGACTGTATCTTTACTAACTCCTCCACTTGAGTCCCTAAATAAGTTTTTTTTTTTTAAATTAATTTTTCAAAAGAACTTTGACGTGGGCTTTGCCATATTTTTGTATGCCAGCCAGGCCTAATAAGGGGGTTAGGGCCAGCTTTGTATTATCAGCTATACATGGTAAGGATAGTTCTGGCTCACTGCCAATTGTATTATCAGCTGCACCTAAGCCCGAAATTCATGGGGTCACGCCAATATTATACATGATCGCCATGAATTTCTAGTAAAGTGTTAAAAAAAAAAACGCAAAAGAGAAAAATCTTTTATTAGAGAAAAAAACAAAACAACACTTATAGACTCCAACTTTATTAAAAAAATAATCTTCCGTCCAATCCAGTCTTCTTCTTTAGCTCAGTTACATCTCTGGTAGAGAACCTCTACCAGAGATGTAGCTGAGCTGTGCGGCCGTGGAAAAGTTCATGTGAGTTTACGCTGTCAAGCATAAACTCACATGAACCCTCTCAGGGCACCGTGGCTGATACCTCAGCTGTTTATTTGAAATAACCGACGGGAAAGCCGGTAGTGAAAAGACTTCACACGCCGGCTTTCCCGTTCGGTGCTGCGCTCCCCACTCCCTGATGTACACTCCCCGCTCCCTGATGCCCCCTCCCCGCCCGATCCCAAGTTAGGAATGGGTGGGGAGTGAAGCACCAGGGAGTGGGGAGCGAGCATCAGAGAGCGGGGAGTGCAGCACCGAAAGGGAAAGCCGGCGGTGAAGTCTTTTCACCGCCAGCTTCCCCGTCCGGGTCCTTTGCTTCCCGCTCCCTTTTGCTGTGCTACCCGCCCGGTCCTAACTTAGTGTTTGGCCGGGAAGTTGGTGGGGGAGCGGGGAGGGGGCATCAGGGAGCAGGGAGTCAGGCAGGGAGTCAGCAGGGGAGTGAGGATCCGCTTAGTGACTATTAAAAGCAAGCAGCTTTTTACGCCGGCTTTTAAACAATCATGTGGGGCATGTCAGCCTTTTCCTCAGCCCTCAGACCGCTGTATAGGGAGCATCAGAGAAATTACTCGCATTTCCCATTGACTTACATTGTACTCGTTACTCCTAGCGAGTAATTACAAGGAAACTCGCGGAGTAACGAGTAGCCCGAATACCGTACTATTCAGCGAGTACCGAATAGTAATGCGTATACTCACTTATCCCTAGAAGGAATTTTAACACAGAAAGGTTGCAGTAAATTAGGTAGCCTGTATGTATTTGGCATGTAACATAATACGAATCTATTGTAAGTAGGGGAAAAATATTTTCTTTCAACCTCTTTTTGCCACTTGTTAAATAGTAACTGAAGGCTCTATGAAGAGTAAATTATGAAGACATGCTATTGTAGAGTTACAGTAATCTCTTTGGTTCAGTAAATGGAAACTTAGTGTCGTGACCACAACTAAGTAGCAGCAAACATCGTCTATCACTGATTTTGTCATCATGGATGAGAAGCTTGAAGAGGAAAGCTTGCTTTAAAAATATGTTTAACGCATATAACATGTAAGAAGATGTACAATGATTGGCAGGGAAGGAAGGCTTTGTATCACCAACTGCTAAACTTTAGAGTTCTGTGACCACTGTCACTTGCTCAAAACTCATAGTGTCATGGTGGCATCTGGCGCTGTTCACACTTCAGATTCCGACACTCATTACTGAGGTTTCTCTGGTGCGTTCTGAGTCCCACAGGCAGGATCAGGTGTCAACCAGCTGTGTTCTCAGTAGTGATCGGCCTAGCAGGAGTTAATCTCTTGTTGACTCCTGATTATCTCTTGAATCACATGTTCTAGGAGACCTATCACAGTTACTCCCTGCCTTTTTAAGATGGTGGAATCTGTTTTCTCATGCCAACTATAGCTTCTGCTTTGCTCCAGCTTTCCATGGTCTTCCAGTAATCTGGTAACAGTTGCAACTTGTTTGGTGTTTGGTGAAAACTTCCTGTATTTTTTACTTCTGCTTGTATTTGTTTTCTCCCTTATTACTCATTGTTATTACTATATTGTATTCTCCCTGTGTGTGAGTGCTGTGAGCTTCTGCTTTGGTTCTTCCATGTCTGTCTTTAGTTCCCAATCCTTGGGGGAGGGGCATGGCATTCAGCTCAGTAAAGGAGCAGGGCTAGGGCAAAGACTCAGGCCTCTCCACCATCAGGAGTATCCCTGAGTTAGGGATAGTTCAGGGCTCCCTAGCTGGAGGGGTGGATCAGGGGCCTGGTTTCCCTTTGCCCCACAGTCCTTGTGACACCATTTGTTCTCTGAATTACAGGACTTCAGATTTTCAATTTGGCAGTTCTAATGATTTTTAATATTGTAATGGTGATATATCCAAAATCCAAACTATTGATGAAGATGTATATCTCTTTGGGGAGGGCTTGGAACACTACATTCTTGCCATCAGTGGGATTGTCACAGGAAAGAGACACTTAGGATAACATTTTCTGACAAATGATGAGCAAGCACTAAAGTGCTCAGAGGCTCGTTACTTGAGTCAAGCAGGTCGATTGGAGTAATAAATAGAAGTCAATTAGTGATAGGTAGGTCAGCCGTAAAGAGAACATTTCCAGGGAAGGGTTAGCATTTTTGCATCCAGACATGTTGAATTTACTGCAGTGAGAGCCAAAGCGGCTCTCGCTACGGTGATGACTTATATCATTAACTGACTCTTTGATGAATGACACAGAGCCTTCGTGATACTTGGCCGAGTATGGAATGTATCCAAGCACCCCAATACTCAATCAGCTCATCATTACTTCTGACGAGTTAAATAATAGAGCAACTAGTGACTTTCTGTATTCAGTAAAATGCTTACATGATGTAGTACACATTGAATGAGTGCAAAATAGCCCCAATAACGATACAACTAACAGATATTGCAGTAAATTGTACAGTAAAGATAGTTTCATCGTGTAATGATAAAACAGCAAATAACAGAAGAACATGAAAATAACATTACCATGTGCTGGGGTTTCTGTCTTTATTGGCACTATACGAAGGCCCTGGTTTTGCAAATGCCGATTGCTGTGCTATACCTGGAAGAGTCCAACACAGTATGTTAACATATGTATGAAAGTATAATTGTATATATATAATATACTAGCTGTAGTACCCGGCTACGCCCGGGTTAATAAATAACTGCTGTTAGCTATAACAAAATAGAATTTGAATATGTCATATTAATGACCTGTAGGAAAATAGAAGCTGAGCTGTGATTGGTTGCTATAGGCAGCCTAATAAATCTCCAGCCAACAGTAAACCCTCCCCCTGGCGCGGGCAGTATATATTACCTCACACATACACATAATAGACAGCTCATGTGACTGACATCTGCCTTAATTCCCTATATGGCACATGTGTTGCACATTGGCTGTTTTTAATTAGATGTTTATGTTTGGAAAATAAAGATAACACACGTATGAGGCGAGTTGTGTGAGGCGATTTGTGCACATCTGTGTCTGTCTGTGTGGGTGTGTGTGTGTCCCTGTGGGATGGGGTCTGGTGGTGTGTGTCTCTGTTGTGTGTGTGTCTCTTTGTGGTGTGTGTGTCCCTGTGGGGTAAGTGCATGTGCCCCTATAGGGTGTGTATGTGTGTGTGCCCCTGTGTGGGGGTCTGTGGTGTGTGTGTGTGTGGGATCTGTGTTGTGTGTGTCTCTTTGTGGTGTGTGTGTGTGTCCCTGTGGGGTGAGTGCATGTGTCCCTATAGGGTGTGTATGTGTGTGTGTGTCCCTGTGGGGGGGTGTCTGTGTGGGGTGTGTGTGTCTCTGTGTTGTGTGTGTCCCTTTGTGGTGTGTGTGTGTCCCTGAGGGGTGAGTGCATGTGTCCCTATAGGGTGTGTATGTATGTCCCTATAGGGTGTGTATGTGTGTGTGTCCCTGTGGGGGGGTCTGTGTGGTGTGTGTGTGTCTCTTTGTGGTGTGTGTGTCCCTGTGGGGTAAGTGCGTGTGCCCCTATAGGGTGTGTATGTGTGTGTGCCCCTGTGTGGGGGTCTGTGGTGTGTGTGTGTGTATCTGTGTTGTGTGTGTCTCTTTGTGGTGTGTGTGTGTGTCCCTGTGGGGTGAGTGCATGTGTCCCTATAGGGTGTGCATGTGTGTGTGTGTCCCTGTGGGGGGTGTCTGTGTGGGGTGTGTGTGTCTCTGTGTTGTGTGTGTCCTCTTTGTGGTGTGTGTGTGTCCATGAGGGGTGAGTGATGTGTCCCTAAGGGTGTGTATGTGTGTGTGTCCCTGTGGGGGGTCTGTGTGGTGTGTGTGTGTCTCTTTGTGGTGTGTGTGTCCTGTGGGTGAGTGCATGTGTCCCTATAGGGTGGCTATGCGTGTGTGTCCCTGTGGGGGGGGTCTGTGTGGTGTGTGTGTGTCTCTTTGTGGTGTGTGTGTGTCCCTGTGTGGTGAGTGCATGTGTCGCTATAGAGTGTGTGGTGTGTCCCCTTGGGGGTGTGTGTGTGTCTTTGTGGTGTGTGTTTGTTCGGGTGCGTGGTGAGTATCCAATGTTGGGGCTGCACCTTAGCGACTATACACTTGCTGTTACTCTTTGTGTGCGTGTGGTGTGTATACATGTCCCCGTGTGTGGTGAATATCTCATGTTGGGGCCCCACCTTAGTGACTTTATGCTGGTATGTGCTGTTAGTCTTTGGCGCTATCATTAAGTCCCTCTCATTCACAACTGTCAACTGGTAACTGTCACTTTTTCCCCATTATGTAGATATGGGCAAAATTGTTTGGTGAATTGGAATGCGCGGGTTAAAATTTCGCCTCACAACATAGCCTATGACGCTCCCGGGGTCCAGACGTGTGACTGTGCAAAATTTTGTCTTTATAGCTGACAGGTGTCGATTTTCCTCCCACACGTTTCCTTTCCCTTTTTTCCCATTATGTAGATAGGGGCAAAATTGTTTGGTGAACTGGAACGCGCAGGGTTAAAATTTCGCCTCACAACATAGCCTATGACGCTCCCGGGGTCCAGACGTGTGACTGTGCAAAATTTTGTCTTTATAGCTGACAGGTGTCGATTTTCCTCCCACACGTTTCCTTTCCCTTTTTTCCCATTATGTAGATAGGGGCAAAATTGTTTGGTGAACTGGAACGCGCAGGGTTAAAATTTCGCCTCACAACATAGCCTATGACGCTCCCGGGGTCCAGACGTGTGACTCTGCAAAATTTTGCGGCTGTAGCTGCGACGGTGTAGATGCCAATCCCGGATATACACACATACACACATACACACACATATACATACACACACACACATACATACACACATTCAGCTTTATATATTAGATAAATAAAGCCACAGTATTGAATGGCATTAATATGCAAGTTATAAGTAATGCCTCCTTTATGTGTCTCTCCTCCTCTAGCTGCCCTGCGTCTGAAGTCACCCAGACGCAGACGGAACAACGGGCGGGAGCGGGTCCCGACAGCTGAAACACCTCCTGCCGGTGACATCAGCGCCGGAGCCCGCCCTGCTCCAGATTATGTATGTACACCACGGGGGTGACAGGTCCTATTTAAAGATGAACTACAGGGATATAAAAAAAACAATTGTACAGTCCCTTCACTCCTAGAATATAATGTTAAGCTGCCTGTTACACTTATACAATGTTTAGAATTAATATAAATCAGTTATTCACCAACGCTGCTTACCCATCACCACTCCCTTAGGGATCAATATGTCATGCCTGAGTAAGCAGCTCTTCCCCTTCCCATCCGACTCTTCCGCAGTCCTCCTTCACTCACATGGGCATGATGTCACATAAGGACCTGTACTAAGCTTGGAATCTGGAGATCTCTTCCTGTGCAGAAAGCAGGAGGGAAGACCTGTCTCGATAGGACCTGCTGTGACATGACGCCCATGTGATTGAAGGAAGAATGAAGAAAGGGTCTGTATTGCTAATAAAAATTAGGATATCTTATAGACTACATATTGTAACTTATTGTTCAAAGGCTATGATATATTGTGTCCATAAGGCCAAGGGTGGAGTGTATTGATCATTGATACCCAAACAGTGTCAGACAGCGCTGAAGCCTTCTGAGAGGGAGGGGAAAGAACTGCTCACTCAGGCAGGACGTATTGCCCCTTTGAAGTGGGACTTGTAAGCTGCAGTTAGTGATTCACTGATTTATACTAATTCTAAACATTATACAAATGTAACAGGCAGCTTAACCTTATAGTCTAAGGCTGGTTTCACATTGCGATTTTTGAGGATCCGTGGCTGTCAGTTGTAAAACGAACAGCCACAGATCCGATTTGGCCCCCATGTTATCCTATGGGCACGGATTGGATCGGGTTTGGCCTAATTGCCATCCGATTTGTGTGCGATTTTTTGTTGTGCCCAAAATCGGATCCGACCCGATCCGCGGCCTTTAACCTGGGGGCCAATGGAGCATGGGTCCGAAAAAACACAGGATCATTTCTCGGACCCGATTTTAGTGTACTGAGCATGCTCAGTACACTAAAACTGCTCCTAACCATCTAATTTCACTTCCACAATGTATATAAAAGCATTGCAAAAGTGAAATTTAGGAAAAGAAAGGGTTAAAAATGAAAACTATGTATGCTTACCTTCAAGTGAGTCCCCTTATGCCTTCAGCAAGCTCCGGGTGTCTACAGGACCTGCGCTTACATCACGACCCGATCAGCTGATTGGGTCACATGACCGGTTACTGCGGTAACTGCAGTCATGGGACCTGATGATGCTGCCCGGTCACGTGACGTAACCGCAGGTCCTGTAGACACCCGGAGCTTGCTGGAGGCGTCTGGGGACTCACTGGAAGGTGAGCATACATATTTTTTATTTTTAACCCTTTCTTTTACTAAATTTTACTTCTGCAATGTATGCATATACACTACGGAAGTGAAAGTGCCCCGCTGCCTCCTGTCATCTCATTCTGTGTCCGGATCCGTGATAATCACGGCCCCGGACACAGAAATAGGTCACCTTCTATGGTGTCTGTTCCTGTCCGTGGGGTCCTACAAAAAGTTGGATCCCACGGACAGGAAAAAATATGCGATGTGAAACCAGCCTAAGAATGCAGTAACCATATGAAAAAAAAATTCTCCTCGGGTTCCCCTTTAATGTTTTTAAACTTTTGTATGTTAAGTTTATGCAATGACTTAGTATTTACAGTTGACATATATTTCTTAAGACTTAAATTCACACTGTATGATGGACATCTGCTTCTGGCCCAATTCCAGGCTATTGACTATATTTTGCTTAAACAGTGCTTGGCATTCAGGACAATTTCAGAATTTTGATTTGTCCACCAACGTTTTGAGGATTGACCAGGGGAGTATGAGGAGTTTCCTGGCCATGGATTTAAAAATTCAATATATTATTCACTATACCACTATCACTAATGTATCTGTCTGGGAAAGTAATTGTCCATCTTCAAATTGTTTCTGCAACAGCAAAATTGCTCTTGGAGGATGTTTAGATCACAGTCTTAAGGCCACGTCACACGCATCAATCTTATGAGCGATATTGTTAGCGATCACGTGCACGCGCGATCGCTAACAATATCGCTCACATCGCTGGTGAGCTGTCACACAGACAGACTCATCAGCGATGTGGACCAGCGAGATCGCTGGTAACTATGGTACACATCGGGTTACTAGGCGCCGCGCGGCGCTTAGTAACCCGACGTTTACCATAGTTACCATCTCCCAGCATAGGCTCTGCCGCTGGGAGATCGTTCATCGTGGTGTCACACACCACGATGAAGCAGATTGATCAAGCGATTATCGCTTGATTTGAGCTCCGGCTCACAAATCTGCAATCAAACGATCAAGCGATTTTACATTGTAAAATCGCTTGGTTACATGCAGCGACGCACAAACGATATCGCTTAAGCGATCAAAAAAGCAGATCGCTTAAGCGATATCGCTCACAAGATTGACGCGTGTGACGTGGCCTTAATTCATGGCTGTGTTCTTAGGCAAAATTGTGATCTTGGATGAAAAGGAATGCCAAACATAAAGGAGGTCAGGATGATTTAAAGTCCCTGACAAAACTTATGTCGCTTATCCATGTTTTATGTAAATAAAAGCTTATAACCTGACGTTACATTCCTCCATCGGTTGTATAAATTACTCTTTTGAAAGCTGAAATCCTCCCAAATGTGGATTAGGTTAAGAAAATAAATTGGCATCAATGATGAAATATTGATCATTTAATGAACACAGCATGGTCAGATTTTGGCAAGACAAAAGTTTTGTCGCCTGGTCATATAATGCACCCAATTCTAGTTTACATCCTCACCTGTGCTCCGTAAATGATCGGTTACTTATTGGGTGTGTATAAAAAGAAACCCAGCACACCAGAACTTGACTTGAAACTGCAACTTTAGCTCTGACAACATGCCAAAAATCCACCCTACGACCAAAGCCTTGATTATCAAGAGGCTTAAGACCAGATCCACTGCAGAGGTGGCTGGCACCTTTAATGTCTCTCAGCGTCAAGTACAAAGAATTAAATAAAGATTTGAAGAGACTGGAGATGTGCTTGACAATCCCAGGTCCGCAGACCCTGCAAGACAACTGCTCAGGAGGAACGTTTGTTGGTTAGAAAATCCAAAGCAAGCCCCTCTTCCGCTGCAGCAGAGCTCCAACAGGCCTGGTCACCTCAAGTCCCTGTGTCAACTAGAACAGTTTGTAGGACTCTGTCTCAAAATTGCCTCCATGGTCGAATCAATGCCCAGAAGCCAGAACTAAACAAAAGGCAAAATAAAAAACCATGTGGCATTTGCAAAGTCCCACAGCCTGCTAAACAGATGGACACTGCAAAAGTGCAGAAGGTGGATTTCTCTGATGAATCTTCAGTAGAATTACACCACAGTCACCGCAAATACTGCAGGAGACCTACTGGAGCCCGTATGGATTCAAATTTGGTGGTGGAAAGATCATGGTCTGGGGTTACATTCAGTATGGGGGTGTGCAAAACATTTGCAAGGTGGAAGGCAATATCAATAACCTAAAATATGAAGAAGTATTAGCTACCTCTTACATTCCAAATCATAAAAGGGCTCAAATTCTGCAGCAGGATGTTGCTCCATCTCATACATCTATCTCTACAACTAAGTTCCTCCAGGCAAAAAATATCAAGGTGCTCAAGGACTGGCCAGCCCAGTCACCAGACATGAACATCAATGAGAATGTTTGGGGTAGGATGAAAGAGGAAGCTTGGAAGACAAAACCAAAGAATCTAGATGAACTCTGGGTGGCATGTAAGACTGCATTCTTTGCCATTCCTGAATACTTCATTAATAAATTGTATGAATCATTGTTGAACCGCATGGATGCAGTCCTTCAAGCTCATGGAAGTCACACAAAATATTAAATATGACTCTAATAGCACCACAACTTCATTCACCAATGTTACGCAACATATATTTGTATTTTAAGTTAATTATTTGTTTGAATATCACATTACTTTCTGTAGGCGACAAAACCTTTGTCTTGCCAAAATCGGATCATTCTGTGTTCATTAAATGATCAATATTTCAGCATTGAGGCCAATTCATTTTCTTAACCTAAACCACATTTCGGAGGGTTTCAGCTGTCAGAAGAGTAATTTATACAACCAATGGATGAATTTAACATCTGGTTATAAGCTTTTATTTACATAACATGGATAACACCACAGTCCTCATCCCTGCCCTGACGCACCTCTTCAACATATCACTCAAATGCGGCACATTCCCCTCACCCTTCAAGCACGCCCTAATCACGCCCATCCTAAAAAAAACCATCCCTCGACCCTATATCAGTCTCCAACTATCGCCCCATATCTCTTCTCCTGTTTGCCTCAAAACTTCTTGAACAACACGTCTATTCCGAACTGACCGCCCACCTCTCTTCCGTGCTCTCTTCGATCGCCTACAATCCGGCGTCCGACCGCAACACTCAACCGAAACAGCCCTGACTAAAGTCACTAACGACCTTCTGATCGCCAAGAGCAATCGACACTACTCCGTCCTCATCCTTCTCGACCTCTCTGCTGCCTTTGACACTGTTGACCACTCCCTCTTACTCCAAATTCTTGAATCTCTTGGCATTACTGACCTCGCCCTCTCCTGGATCTCCTCCTACCTGACGGACAGGACCTTCAGTGTCACCCACTCCCACACCACCTCCTCGCCCCACCCCCTCTCCGTAGGTGTGCCCCAAGGCTCGGTCCTGGGCCACTACTCTTCTCCATTTACACCCTCGGCCTAGGCAGCCTCATCGAGTCACACGGCCTCCATTACCACCTCTACGCCGACGACACCCAGCTCTATCTGTCTGGCCCCGACATCTCCTCTCTTCTATCCAAAATTCCTCCATGCCAATCCGCCATTGCATCATTCTTTTCCACCCGATTCCTCAAACTCAACATGGACAAGACTGAATTCATTGTCTTTCCCCCTAACAACCCTCCCCCCCTTCCTGACCTATCCATCACCGTTAAAGACTGCTCCTTCTCACCCGTCCCCCATGCCAAATGTCTCGGGGTAATCCTCGACTCCTCCCTCTCCTTCAAGCCCCACATCCAAGCCCTCGCCACCGCCTGCCGACTTCAACTAAAAAACATTGCCCGCATCCGCTCTTCCTTGACCACAACACGACTAAGACACTCGTCCACGCCCTCCTCATCTCACGCCTGGACTACTGCAATCTCCTGTTCACCGGCCTCCCTGCCACCTCCCTTGATCCTCTCCGCACCATCCTCAACTCTGCTGCCCGACTCATCCACCTATCTCCCCGATAGTCCCCCGCCTCCCCTCTCCGCCGAGCCCTCCACTGGCTCCCCTTCCTCAGCGATCTCACTTCAAAACCCTAACCCTGACATACAAAGCCTTCCACAACCTGTCCCCTCCCTACATCTCCGACCTGGTCTCCCGCTACCTCCTTCGCGCAACTTGTGCTCCTCCCAAGAACTCCTTCTCTCAACCTCCCGCATCTCCATCTCCCATAACCGCACACAAGACTTCTCTCGTGCTTCTGCCAGACTCTGGAACTCCCTCCCTCACCACATCAGACACTCCCCGACCCTGGGAACCTTCAAGAAAAACCTGAAGACCCACCTCTTCCTACAAGCCTACAATACACACTGAGACCCTATCCACTGCACCAACTCACCTGTCCCCCTCCTACTGTCTCCCTCCCCACCCCCTTTAGACTGTGAGCCCTCGCGGACAGGATCCCCGGCCCCATTGTACCTGTATTACTACTTGTGATCTGTCATCGTTTGTCGCTGTTTGTGGTCGTCGTCTTTGACCACTTTTCTATGTCTACCCTCTAAATTTTAAAGCGCCATGTATCCTAATAGCGCTATATAAATACTTATTAATAATAATAATAATAATAATAAGCGACATAACTTTTGTCAGGGACTGTACACAGGACACATAGTAGCTCTGGAGACACAGGGGTAAGTGGATGCTCTCTTCCTCTGGCCTGGCTGCATTTAGAAATACTGCATGGACCAGGGCTCATCCCAACTGAATGCCCAAACTCCTTAATTGTGGGCAGAAATCTACTCAGACAATAAAACGCTCTGAATAGTCTGGCAAGAAGCGTTGACTTAACAAACATGAGATAAGAAACAAAAGACCAATATGTCTGGCCAAATTAAGAACATTAACCCCCGACATGCATTGAGAAAAGCTGTGTCGTCACAGTAGCCATCATCTTTTTTTTTTGGATATCTCCGAAACAGTCTGAAATGGTCTTCATCAAGGAAAATAACTCTACCTCAGTTCTATAAAATCCACTTCTAATACTTCCTGTAAAGTTTTATTTTTCTGATGAAGCCCCTTACAGACTGTTTGAGACATCATGGAAGAATGATTGTCTGGAAAAGAAAAGGAGAGCACTATGGTGAGCCCCGTACCATGCCAACAGTAAAGCATCATGAAACCATTCATTTATGTGGTTTCTTTTCATTTGACGTACTGTAGGAGCCTTACTCACAATTTTGCCTAATAACATGACCACAAATTAAGAATTATATGCAAACATTCTTCAAAGAAAAGTTAAAACAATCCAGGTGCACTTTGGTGTTAAAACATTGTTTTTTCTAGCTTGATAGCCCAATGCCAAGGAGATAAGTAATGTAAAGCTAAAAAGTGAGAAAAACTGCCCAATAGGGCATCACCCAGGCAATATACTGTATGTATTGGAGAGTATGGTATGGCTCACATGGCTGGTTCATTTCAGGCACAGCTCATAGGTACTGTATACATACCAACTACTGCTACTCCATATGCTGCAATAAAACCAGCATTAAATGCAATAGTGTAAAAGAATATGCACATAAATCTGATATATTGTTAGTCAAGAAGATATCCAGTGGAGTGGATTTTGTTGAAAAGAGAGCAGTTTATTATTCGATACGTTTCGACAAAGGTGGAGTTGAACAAACTTCTTCATCAGGAAAAAATTGAGTGTGCGTTCAGTATCGCTGGAAGATATCTAGTTTCCATTATTTATAGCATAAAGTGGTGCAAACTTTCTGTTCTCAAGTGCAACAGAACAGGGGCCACACTTTTGACTTGTCTTTCATCTCCAAAGTTAACTGCACTGTGGATACTGGAGCATCATCAATGGGTATGGATAATACATGAGTTACGGTATATGGCCAAATAACTGAAGTTAGTTTAGAAAAGTGATGCACCTCCTCAACAGCTAGTGACATCTCTGGGTCTTGGAGCTATAACTTGTTCCACTTCCAAGCATTGGTTATCTGTCTCCTCCTACATGTCCTCTGGATCCTGCTCAACTGACTTCACCCATTCCCCAACAGGAACAGTTCACATTGTTGATTCCACATACCACCTTACCTTAATTTTATCACTTGTGGAAGATAAAGTACCATCAAGCAGTCTTTAAGCACGAAAACTGGAGTAGGAAAAGTCATATGGCAAATGAGTTGCTACTGTGCATCCTGCTGGCTCTCAGTGAACTACAATTTGGAATTGATTTATCAATATTATTTACTAGCTGTAGTACCGGCTACGCCCGGGTTAATAAATTACTGCTGTTAGCTATAACAAAATAGAATAGAACATGTCATATTAATGACCAGTAGGAAAACAAAAGCTGAGTTGTGATTGGCTGCTATAGGTAGCCTGATAAATCTCCAGCCAACAGTAAACCCTCCCCCTGGCCGGGCAGTATATGTTACCTCACACATACACATAATAGACAGCTCATTGATCTGCCTTAATTCCCTATATGGCACATGTGTTGCACATTGGCTGTTTTTAATGAGATGTTTATTTTTGGAAATTAAAGATAGCACACGTATGAGGCGAGTTGTGTGAGGCGATTTGTGGCACATCTGTGTCTGTCAGTGTGGTATGTGTGTCCCTGGGGTGTGTGTGGTGTCCCTGTGGGGTGAGTGCATGTGTCCCTATAGGGTGTGTATGTGGTGTGTCCCTGTGGGGGGGGGGGGGTCTGTGTGGTGTCTGTGTCTCTGTGTTGTGTGTGGTCTTTATGGTGTGTGTGTCCCTGCGGGGTCTGTGTGGTGTGTGTGCGTGTCTCTGTGTTGTGGTGTCTCCATGTGGTGTATGTCCCTGTGGGGTGAGTGCATGTGTCGCTATAGGTGTGTGTGTGTGTGCCCATGAGGTGTGTGAGTGTGTGTCTCTTGTTGTGTGTGTCTCTGGTGTGTGTGTCTCTGTGTTGTGTGTGTCTCTGTGTTGTGTGTGTCTATTTGTGGTGTGTGTGTGTTCGGGTGCGTGCTGAGATTCCAATGTTGGCACTGCACCTTAGTGATTATACACTTGCTGTTACTCTTTGTGTGCATGTGGTGTGTATACATGTCCCCATGTGTGGTGAATATTCCATGTCAGGGCCCCACCTTAGTGACTATATGCTGTTATATGCTGTAAGTCTTTGGCGCTGTCATTAAGCCCCTCTCATTCACAACTGTCAACTGGTAACTGTCACTTTTTCCCCATTATGTAGATAGGGGCAAAATTGTTTGGTGAACTGTAATGCGCAGGGTTAAAATTTCGCCTCACAACATAGCCTATGACGCTCTCGGGGTCCAGACATGTGACTGTGCAAATTTTGTGGCTATAGTTGCGACGGTGTAGATGCATTCCTGGATATACACACTACATACACACTACCACACACTTCAGCTTTATAACATTAGATTGGCTTCAGCTTTTCTTTCGCATGAGTCTTGATGGATGAAAACTCTGTAGGACGAGCAAACTGGCCCGAGCCTAGATGGGTCCACTAGAGTTATCCACAGTTATTTTGACTCTATAAAACCATTGGGTTCCTTGTCTTCCTCTTCGCCTTCTTTGGGTTCCTTGTCTTCCTCTTTGCCTTGTTTGGGTTCCTTGTCTTCCTCTTCGCCTTCTTTGGGTTCCTTGTCTTCCTCTTCGCCTTGTTCCTTCTATTCTTCTGACCATATATTCTTCTCTAGTGATTTTTCTCTTTGTATGATGTGTCCAAAATAGGCAAGTCATAGCTTGGTGATCTTTGCTCCCAGTGACCTGTTTAGCTTGATTTGTTCCAAAATTGATTTGTTAGTTCTTCATGCCATCCAGGGTATTGATAACATCCTCTCCAAAACCACATTTCGAAGGCATTGATTCTTCTTTTGCCTTGTTTCTTTATTGTCCATGTTTCACCTTCATATGTTACTACAGAAAATACCAACAATGTACAAGCCGTGTCTTTGTAGCCAGTGAAATGCTCTTTGATTTGAAGACCTTGTGCAATGACTTCATTGATTATTTTCCCACAGCTATTCTCCTACTGACGTCCGGTCTTCCACCAGTTTTGATTCCTTCTTCTTGTTCGGCGAGGTAAGGTGTGGTTTGCATTATAGAGCTTTAACAGATGCTAAACACACACATAATTTCCTAGGAAAGGTTTTTCTGCAAAGCAAATGTTTGGTGGTAAATTTGATGAAACAGGTAAATTTGAATTTCAATCAATCTGCTTGTTCAGGGCCAACGTCAGCACGTGCTGGGGCCCTGAGCAGCTGGGGGGGCCACTGGCCATCAGGGATAGGCAGCCCTGACAGCCAGGAGCCCATCAGGCAGAGGCAGCAAGCAGCTTAGTGCTCCACAGTGTGATTTTAGTTATATGGCCAAACACCTGTTAGTGCACACAGGTAAGTTACAGGTGCTGTTATTACACAAATTAGAGAATCATCACATGATTTTTCTAAGGTGCCAATACTTTTGTCCACCCCCTTTTTTGTTTGGTGTGGAATTATATCCAATTTGGCTTTAGGCAATTCTTTTTGTGTTTTTTTCATTGAAGACAAATTAAATGAAGATAATAATACCAAAGAATTGTGATTGCAATCATTTTCAGGAAGAAACTGAGTATTATCTGACAGAATTGCAGGGGTGTCAATACTTTTGGCCACAACTGTATTATTACTGCTGCACTGTATGTAGTATTTGGAGGCTGTGCTGTATATATAACATGGAGGTTGTGCTTGGCTATATATATTATTTGGAGGGTGTGCTGATCTGTATATATTGTTTGGAGGATGCTTCTGGGCTGCCCCAGGCTCCAAATAATAATATATACAGCCAAGCAGCACAGCCACCAAATATATACAGCCTGCAGCCTCTATATTATATATACAGCACATCAGTAGCCTCTACATTATATATATAGTCTATCAGTCTCTTTATTATATATAGAGGCCAGCAGCCTCTATATTATATATGCAGCCCTGCACAGCCTCAATATTATATATACAGCCCACCCAGGAGCCTCTGTGTTATATGTACACGCCCCCAGTTTCTATATTAAATTCATGAATCGTGGTATGTGTTAAAGGGGTCCACTGAGACTGTTTCGCTCGGGGCCACAAAAACCTTGAGCCAGCTCTGTGCTTGTCTCTAGTTGCCATCAATAAGATTTTGGCCCAGAAGCTGATGTCCTGCTTGTCAAGGTGAATTGCAGAAAGAAGTCTTGTAAAATAAGGGTCAACACTCAGCCTTTGCAAATCTAGCCTTAGCCTTTGCAAATCTAAATACATAATTTCCAGTTGGCAGCTTTAACCGAATCCCATAAGGCACCGCGGCAGTATCACTTACGACTGTGGCCCTGAACTGCGCCTCCGCAAGTGACATACACGTCACTGCTATTTCGTCAGGAGATCTGTGGCGCTCACCTGCCGCTGATCTCTCGATGGAGGAAGATGAGCGGCAGCCAACTTTACATTTCACACCAACACCGCTCGGCTGATTGGTCGCGCGCTGCCCAGCTGAGTGTCTTTCAATCTGCCGCCAATATTGCACTGCTCAGCTAATTAGTCGTGCACTGCCCGATGCGCGACCAATCAGCTGAGCGGTTTTGGCAGGAGGTTTAAAGCTGGATGCCAATACCGCGTTGCTGAGTTTCTAGCAGTATTGGTGCCGCGTTTCAATACCGATAGCACGGCGCCCCACTGGTCGGAGCGCCACTAAGGGGTACTGCACACAGACCAGCGTGTGTGGTATCCCTGTGGTAAGTGAATGGGGAGCTTAATATATGGCTTAATCCTCGCATCCACACACACCCTGAGCTCAGGGGACTACAGGGTTAAATCCTTTTACTCGGAGACCCAGCCCCAGTGGGAGGAGTGCAGGCAAGTAGTGTGAGGACAGGAGGTAGTTAGAGATAGAGAACGTCTGAGGGAGAGACAGAGAGGAGGAGAATAAGGGGTCTTCCAGGGAAGAGAAGCTGTTTGGGAACCGAGGAACCGACGAAGGTTCATCCCAAACAGTACACTGGACACCGTAGTCCGCACCTGACTACAGGCTCCTGGGCACCAGCGCAGTCAATATCAAGGGAGCCAGGCACCGCATGACGAGAGATAGTGGTAGACCATCGAGGGTAATCCCATAGACAGCAAAGGTGAGAGTGCACAGGAGGCCAGGCCAGGTTTCAGGCCAGCCAGGCTTCACACAAACTGGAAGAGTAGTGAAGGAGGGGATATTTAACAAAGCCACATGGAGACACCCCGTTCATTTGCCACTACCTAAGCCAGCAGCCTATGCTTACAGACTGTGTTGTACTGTTAACTGTGTTTTTTTTTACCTGAACTGTTACAGAAAAGTACCTGGGAGAGTGACTTTGACTCTGTGTCTTTGTTCTAACAAAAATCAACCTTTTGCTATCAGACACTGCCACCACTCACTGTAGGAGCTTTGCCATCCTTGCCGCAATACCATCGCCCTCCGGAGGACTGTGGCGGCGCTGGTGACCCATCACCAGGTACTACAAATGGTGTCAGAGACAACACTCTTTTCCCTTGTACATAACCCCTCAGGCACTGCACCCGTGACATCCCCGTGAACCCTCTGAGCCTGATACCCGAGTACCCCCGGGCCTGGGGCTCAACAATAGCAGCTGATGTGATTGGTTAGTACTGTATGATGGCTCAGTGGTGAGCACTGTATGGTGGCTCAGTGGTTAGCACTGTATAATGGCTCAGTGGTTAGCAATGTATGGTGGCTCAGTGGTTAGTACTGTATTTGGTGGGTCAGTGGTGAGCATTGTATGGTGGCTCAGTATTTAGCACTGCATGGTGGCTCAGTGGTGAGCACTGCATGGTGGCTCAGTGGTCTGCACTCTACAGTAGCTCAGTAGTCTGCACTCTACAGTAGCTCAGTGGTTAGCACTGTATGGTGGCTCAGTGGTCTGCACTCTACAGTAGCTCTGTGGTTAGCACTGTATATGGTGGCTCAGTGGTTAGCACTGTATATGGTGGCTCAGTGATAAGCACTGTATGGTGACTCAGTGGTTAGCACTGTATATGGTGGCTCAAAGGTTAGCAATGTGTGGTGGCGCCGTGGTTAGCACTGTACAGTGGCTCAGTGGTTAGAACTGTACAGTGGCTCAGTGGTTAGCATTGTGCAATGACTCAGTGGTTAGCATTGTGCGGTGGCTCAGTAGCTAGCACTGTATGGTGGCTCAGTTGTTAACACTGTATGGTGGCTCAGTGGTAAGCACTGTATGGTGGCTCAGTGGTGAGCATGTATGGTGGCTCAGTGGTTAGCACTGTAATGGTGCTCAGTGGTTAGCATTGTATGGTGGCTCAGTGGTTAGCACGGTGTATGGTGGCTCAGTGGTTAGCACTGTATGGTGGCTCAATGGTTAGCCCTGTATGGTGGCTCAGTGGTTAGCACTGTATGGTGGCTCAGTGGTTAGCACTGTATGGTGGCTCAGTGGTTAGCACTGTATACTGTGGCTCAGTGGTTAGCACTGTATACTGTGGCTCAGTGGTTAGCACTGTGTGGAGACTCAGTGGTAAGCACTGTATGGTGGCTCAGTGGTTAGCACTGTGTGGTGACTCAGTGGTTAGCACTGTATGGTGGCTCAATGATTAGCACTGTATGGTGGCTCAGTGATTAGCATTGTATGGTGGCTCAGTGGTGATCACTGTATGGTGGCTCAGTGGTGAGCATTGTATGGCTGTATAGATCAGTGATGGGAAGCAGGGACACAGGAGGCAGAATTCATAGAGGAGGCAGGGGCACAGGGGAGGCAGAGGCACAGGGGGAGGCAGAGTCATGGGGAGAGACAGCGCACACAGGGACTGAGAGAACACAGAGCAGAGAGAAAGGCACAAGTAAGAGAGAGCGCACAGGAGGAGAGAGAGCACTGAGAGGAGAGATCGCACAAGGGGAGACAGGCACAGAGATTGCTCTCCCGATGTAATAGCATCGGGCCTATTTCTAGTACTTTATGTATTTGTTAGGTAAAGCTTAAAAACTTACTAAATGTTTGTAATTGCACATAAGTAATTATATATTCCTCTGACTAAAAAAAGGTCTAAAACTACTGATGCAACAAACTTTGTAAAACAACAGAACTTGTGTAAGTCTCAAAACTTTTGGGCATGACTGAAGAAGGTACGGAGGTGTGGTGTGTAATAAGGCATATTAAATCTAGAATTGAAAGGCTCAAGCAATGTAGATTACTCCACAAATAAAAAAAAAAAACACATTGGTTCTTGGTGAAATGTAATAGAAATTCCCATCCAACCCTTCTTTTTTAGTTTTGGCTAATTATGTACCATATAATCAGAGACTAATACATTATTAAATATGTTTAAAGGGAACATTTCATGTTAAAAATGCTATTAACCTGCAGACTGATATTATTAGCGTTTAAAAGCCGTATGGCCTCCGCACTACAAGCCTGGATACTGGTAGGGAAATTAACTTTACTACTTGACATCAAGGTCCATCAAGTTCAATCTTTCTCGATATATTATGTACTAGCTGTAGTACTCGGCTACACCCGGTTTAATAAATAACTGCTGTTAGCTATAGCAAAATAGAATTTGAATATGTCATATTAATGACCTGTAGGAAAATAGAAGCTGAGCTGTGATTGATTGCTATAGGCAGCCTAATAAATCTCCAGCCAACAGTAAACCCTCCCCCTGGCCGGGCAGTATATGTTACCTAACACATACACATAATAGACAGCTCATGTGACTGACATCTACCTTAATTCCCTATATGGCACGTGTGTTGCACATTGGCTGTTTTTAATCAGATGTTTATATTTGGAAATTAAAGATACCAGACGTATGAGGCGAGTTGTGTGAGGTGATTTGTGCACATCTGTGTCTGTCTGTGTGGTGTGTGTGCCCCTGGGGTGTGTGTGTTCCTGGGGTGTGTGTGTGTCCCAGTTGTGTGCGTGTGTCCCTGCGGGGGGGGTCCCTGTGGTGTGTGTTCTTTTGGGCGGGAGGGGTGTCCCTGTGGTGTATGTCCATCCCTATGGGGTCTGTGTGTTCCTGTGGGGTGTGTGTGTGTGTCTCTGTGTCCCTGTGGTGTGTGTGTCCATGTTGGGTGAGTGCATGTGTCCCTATAGGGTGTGTATGTGTGTGTGTCCCTGTGGGGGGGTGTCTGTGTGGTGTGTTTCTCTGTGTTGTGTGTGTCTCTTTGTGGTGTGTGTGTTTGGGTGCATGGTCAGTATCCAATGTTGGGGCTCCACCTTAGCTGTTACTCTTTGTGTGCATGTGAGGTGCATATGACTCACCGCGGCCGGCGGACTCCGGTTGATACAGGCGATTCTTCTCCTTCCTTGTCACGGGTGGACCGCGCCTGCCGGTAGTGGGGCCCGGTGTAGTGCAGATCAAAATTAAGGACGTCTTACGGGAACAGATTAAAGGGGATTTAATTTGTTTTCTTCGTGACGCCACCTATGAGTAGTTCGGTAAGGGCTACCGACGCTGCGGAACCTCCCGGGGTGATGGACAGCAGCAAGATGTTACGCTCCCCACAGGCTGAGCGGTGATTCCCGGGGGCTGGAGCTGCTCAAGATGTTGTGCGGCAGCTGCGGTTACCTTTAGTTCATGACGGACAGTTCATAAGGAGACACGGACACAGTTAGTCTCTGCAACGGGTCTTTACTGTAACCAGCAGGCAGTACATGGCTTACAGTGGTTGAGTAGAAGACCGGGTGGACTCAGCAGTGATAGTGCTCCTCAGAGATCCGCAGTGTACCTCCTTTCTACCTCCTTAGCTTCTCTTGCCAGCGTCGCCCAGGCATACCAGGTCGGGTACGGGGAGGCTGCTTCAATGCCCTATCCATGATGTACGTTCTGGATTCTTTGGGGAGCCTTGGGTCCCTCAGTGGGTACACCGCTGGTTAGACGACTGGAAACTGGCTGGTGGTGGGGTGCTCCTATAAAGCTGCTCCTCCACGGGGCTGGTTCGCGTGGCAGAGGTGAACTGCTGCCAGCTTCGGTACCAGTGAACCGGCTGTGAGTTGTGGGCACGGGAGTCTTTTGGGAACCCGTGTAGAAATGCCCATTCCCGGTGGTTAAGGCCTCAGGTGCTGACACCCGACCGGTGACGGCCCAGGGGCCCGCACGGGGTGCGGAGCCCCCGCTCCTCTCCAAGCTCTAGTCTGCTCTCTTCAGGTTCTAGACTATTCACTACTCTAGATTTCTGTGTGTTCTCCTACACTACCCTAACACTCCACCCACCAGGACCTAGGATTGGCCCTCTGTTCTAGGTGTTGTATGTTGGGTTGGATCTCAGAGTTAACTATTGCACTGCTTTGTCAGAGAATATTGCGGCTGCAATACTCCCTTGTGACGCACTCGTTGCGGGGCGCCACACTCCCCCTTGGTTAAATCAGCTTGTCCCCAAGCGTCAAACTACTCACATTACAGAGGTTTTTGCATTTTTATACATATATGACACACTTTTATTAAAATAGAAAAACAGGTAAAGATATGCTTTGGTGATATAAGCAAAGAAACAGGTAATCACTTTGTGCGGACCCGGCGGGCGGTCGGCTGTACTTTAACTAGAGTCCAGGCTGTAGCCGCAAGATCACACAGTCAGTGAATAACGGGAACAGAGTCATTGATGAAGTTCAAGTTTTAAAGTCACTGGCTCTGAGGGTGATGGCGCACCCGGATAGCAAACCACCCATCTGCACAAGCATAGCGCTCGTAGGTGATAATATCGCCCCGGTATAGGTCGCGATCGGGATGTCCTCTTGGCAAGTTGGACTCAACGTCCCGGCGCCCCACAAACACCTCCTCATTCAAACCCACCTCCCAAGCGAACCCCCACCCGGTATTTAAATTAAAGGTGGAAATTCTACCTTCACGGCGGAGTTCATCAGGCAGCGGCGGCTGGCGGCGAGCCTCGGCACGGGCCTGCATGTTGGCGCGTTCTCGGGCTTGCCACTCCTCTCGTCGTCTCTGGCGTACATCTCCGTCGTTACGGCTCGGGGTGTAGAGATGAGTAATGGAGCTGGTGGTTTGGCGGGAAGCTTGAACTTGGCGGGCTGTCTGTATCGGAACCCGGTGGAACGGCACAGGGGAAGGTGTCGGCAGTGCACCCGACCAGTGTACCCGAGCTGTATGCCCGGAAGGAAACTCCTTGTTGTCTCCCCAAGCGAACCCGGTGTCGAAATCCTCAGCGGTGCTGTGGGTCTCGTCGTCATCCTCTCCGACCTCTTCCTCGATGACCACATCAGGCTGCTCGATGATGAGAGATGTTGAAGCTTGTTCCGTTGTACAACAGGGCGGTGGTGCTGCGGATCCTTCCGTAGGGACGTCCTGCAGGGCTTCCAGGCTGCCTGCCTCTTCATCTGTTTCCGCAGGTAAAGGTGTTTCAATCCCGGTTACCAGGTAGGCCTCGGCAATGGCAAGGGAAGCCTCCGGTACGGGGATAAAACAGGCGACTGTCTCTGTAGTGGTGAAACATGTCGCGGGTTCCTCAGTGGGAACCTGGTAAAGATCTAGTTCTTCAATGGAGCGTGTTATGAGCTCCGGCTCAAGAACGGAATCGGTTGCGATGTTGGTCGCTGGAACGGGTCGAGTTGCGGCCTCCACCGGAATGACACAGTCTATTGGCTCAGGTGACGGAGCAGGACAGGTGGTAGGCGACGGTGAGGCGGTCGAGAAGCTGGTGACGTCGTCTGGGCTTGGAGAAGCTGTACCCGGTCGGCTCTGCTGCATCGCATGGTGTAGTCGTCTGCCTAGGGTCGCGCTCCAGCTACGGATCGTCCATTCCACTGTCTCTAGTAACCGCACCCGGAGGTCTTGTAGAGCCTCTAGCCAGAAGTCGGGGCTGCCGTCTATGGTAAGGGCAGGATCCGGACCCGGTTGGCTGATGGCTGCTCTGGCCTCCGCCTCGACCTCCTGCATCAGGTCTTGGAGTCTCATGCTGGCCATTCTTCTTTGGAGGGAAACCACACCCGATCAACCGGTAAGCGTTCTGGTAGAGCTGGTGAAGAATTCCGTCTGTGTGTCTATGTATGACACTCCCATCACCTCTGGGCTTTTGTAGTCCAATCGTGGGAAAAGTCTTTGGGGTCCGCCCCCATGGTTGATTCGAGCAATCAGGGCGGACAAAGAGTTTGGCGCCTTTCGTCCTTAGCCCTCCCACAGTGAGGGGGGGGTTGACTCACTCCTGGGCTTCACGTGGCGGCTTCTTGTGGCGGGAACGCCATCTTGGGCGCCATCTTGACCCAATGGTGTAAAGGCGGGAAAGTTCTTTTAGGGACGAACAAAGTCCAATTGTAGACAATAGAGTCCAGTTTAAGCACAATATACCCGTTGGATAACGGGCCTGCTCGTATCCTGTTCGTGACGCCATTTTCTGACTCACCGCGGCCGGCGGACTCCGGTTGATACAGGCGATTCTTCTCCTTCCTTGTCACGGGTGGACCGCGCCTGCCGGTAGTGGGGCCCGGTGTAGTGCAGATCAAAATTAAGGACGTCTTACGGGAACAGATTAAAGGGGATTTAATTTGTTTTCTTCGTGACGCCACCTATGAGTAGTTCGGTAAGGGCTACCGACGCTGCGGAACCTCCCGGGGTGATGGACAGCAGCAAGATGTTACGCTCCCCACAGGCTGAGCGGTGATTCCCGGGGGCTGGAGCTGCTCAAGATGTTGTGCGGCAGCTGCGGTTACCTTTAGTTCATGACGGACAGTTCATAAGGAGACACGGACACAGTTAGTCTCTGCAACGGGTCTTTACTGTAACCAGCAGGCAGTACATGGCTTACAGTGGTTGAGTAGAAGACCGGGTGGACTCAGCAGTGATAGTGCTCCTCAGAGATCCGCAGTGTACCTCCTTTCTACCTCCTTAGCTTCTCTTGCCAGCGTCGCCCAGGCATACCAGGTCGGGTACGGGGAGGCTGCTTCAATGCCCTATCCATGATGTACGTTCTGGATTCTTTGCGGAGCCTTGGGTCCCTCAGTGGGTACACCGCTGGTTAGACGACTGGAAACTGGCTGGTGGTGGGGTGCTCCTATAAAGCTGCTCCTCCACGGGGCTGGTTCGCGTGGCAGAGGTGAACTGCTGCCAGCTTCGGTACCAGTGAACCGGCTGTGAGTTGTGGGCACGGGAGTCTTTTGGGAACCCGTGTAGAAATGCCCATTCCCGGTGGTTAAGGCCTCAGGTGCTGACACCCGACCGGTGACGGCCCAGGGGCCCGCACGGGGTGCGGAGCCCCCGCTCCTCTCCAAGTTCTAGTCTGCTCTCTTCAGGTTCTAGACTATTCAATACTCTAGATTTCTGTGTGTTCTCCTACACTACCCTAACACTCCACCCACCAGGACCTAGGATTGGCCCTCTGTTCTAGGTGTTGTATGTTGGGTTGGATCTCAGAGTTAACTATTGCACTGCTTTGTCAAGAATATTGCGGCTGCAATACTCCCTTGTGACGCACTCGTTGCGGGGCGCCACACATACATGTCCCTGTGCGTTGTGAATATTCCATGTCAGGGTCCCACCTTAGTGACTATATGCTGGTATATGCAGTTAGCCTTTGGTGCTGTCATTAACCCCCTCTCATTCACAACTGTCAACTGGCAACTGTCACTTTCTCTCCATTATGTAGATAAGGCCACAATTGTTTGGTGAATTGGAACACGCAGGGTTAAAATTTCGCCTCACAACATAGCCTATGACGCTCCCAGGGTCCAGACGTGTGAGTGTGGCAAACTTTTGTGGCTGTAGCTGGCAGATGTCGATTTTCCTCCAACACTTTTCCATTCACTTTTTCCCCATTATGTAGATAGGGGCAAAATTGTTTGGTGAACTGGAACGCGCAGGGTTAAAATTTCGCCTCACAACATAGCCTATGACGCTCTCGGGGTCCAGATGTGTGACTGTGCAAAATTTTGTGGCTGTAGTTGCGACGGTGTAGATGCCAATCCCGGATATACACACATACATACACATACACACATTCAGCTTTATATATTAGATCTCTAGCTGTAAAGAACCCTATCAAATTTAGATTTTGGCAAGGCTTTTCCTCCTTATGTAATGTACCCATCAATCTTTTATTATATTTTGATGACTCCAGGACTTTCTTTTGTAAGGATTAGTTGTCTAAAGGATAAGATTACTTAGAGGTTTGCTACATCTAAATGAATAGGAACATGGCCCAATACCAGCTTAAATATTATTAAGGATAAATGCAATATTAGATGGGAGAACACAATCTCCAGACAGCTGTCATATGATAAAAATTGTCATGTAAACCCCAGGCACCTTGAGAAATTGGAGTCATTTTTTTTCAATTGACAATTTTTTGTTTAAATTAGTAAAAATTATCTTTGGAGAGAATCTCACCACTTTTGATGAACACGATGGCCTGTTCTCTTCGATGTAGTCCTACTCTTTCCCATTGGATGCTGGAATCCAAGTAATGAGTGGCTATCAGCGGAGCCGTCATTCTCATCATGTTTTGCTCTCCACATCCACAGGGGCTTGAATCAGGTGGTTCAGATTGATACCATCAATGGATTTCTCCACCATCTCACTAATTGGGCTCCCTGGTAATAAGGAAATATCATGACATTGAAAATGATGGGGAAAAATGTTTTTTTCATGCTTGTTTTGGACCTTCATCAGAATACGAGCTGAGAACTATCACCATGCAATGGCTGTCACCCAACCACTGCGTGTCATCATTACAGATACTATAGACTGCCAGCTCATTCTGATGAAGGTCCACAGTTAAATACTAAAAAGCCCAACATTTAAAAAAAAATATATTGCCCTTAAACTTTTCATCAACATTTTTTGTATATATATTAGAGGAGAGAAGATTGATTCACCAACCATCACCTATCAAACGTTCGAATAATTTACTTACCATCAAGGAGGCAGGTATTATAGACCTGTCTACTGGACCAAAGTCCTGAGGACTGATCCGCTTATGTCTAATGAATAGATGTATTCATTTATATTCTCATACTTATAGGATGAGTTAGGTGTTCAGACCTCACCTTGGAGGGTAATAATGGTATCCACTTTTGTGTCTGGGACAAGATCTTTGGGATTGACAGCATTGATCTGTTCTTCTTGAACTCCCCTATATAATAAGAATCAATATTAAGAAGTGCTTAAAAGTATCGAGTAATTTTTTAGAAATTCAAAATTGCCAGTTTTGTCAATTATTATCAGAGAATTCATTTTATAACATACATACTCCAAAGCCTACAATTTCCCGAAAAGATTTTTGACATTTCTTTATAGCTTAATCGCAGGTCGTAGTAATGGAATAGTGTCCTCAACATACTATGCATAGCTATGGGAAAATGTATGGTAACTATTCTGTTATGGACATAAATCACTCTCTCGAACAGGAAACTGATAAGGGGAATAAACGGCAGCACCCAACTGGACCCCGTACAGACTAAAGATCCTAGAAGGCCATTAGGGTTTCTTATACCTCCTGAGGGACAATATGGGGGAAGATGAGGGAGTGCAGTTACAAACAGAAATCCCATGAGAGCTAAACTTAAACAGGCACAAGTAAGGTGAAAGGATAATGGACTGGGAAGGAAAAACATACAGATAGACCACAGAAACTCAATTAGTGTTTCCTTCCAAGGTATAAAGAGTATTTAAATATAAAGAGTTGGAAATCACAGAAACAAGTTCACATGGAAGTATAGCCAGCAAGGTAATGCAGTGAAGGGAAGACATAAATATCCACAACAAGGCTGTGGTAGGACAAACCAAAATAGGACATTGATAAACACCTGAAAAGGATATAGCTAAGAATGGTAAAACAAAGGTAATAGTAACCATTAGCATTAAGACCATAAGGAAAAGGACCACAGCTCAGCAGACATAGAAACCAACAATAGAGTAAAGTAAAAAATCAAATCCTTGGATTGAAGCATAACACATTCTTTATTGTAGTGCTGTCATATATAATTTATGCATTTCTTTCAGTGATGATCGACTTTCTCTCTCTCTGGCTAAGTTTTGAGCTTTGACCTTTCTCTTGGCTCAGCTATTGAGCTGAGACGTTTTCACACTATCCAGATTCACTGCAAAATGACTGCTGAATTTCCTCTTTCTGCTTTTTAACAGGTTAGGATAGTCCTTCCTGATTGTTCCTGATAAGGCTGGTTTCACATCACGTTTTGATCCGATCCGAGGCTGTCCGCTGTGGACCGGACAGCCCTGGATCGGATCAGCCACAGAACTGGAGGGCTAATATGCCCTCCGGTCCGGTGTGCAGCCGCACGCAGCTGAAGCTGCTGATGAATCAGGACCCGCAGCTTGCGGGGAGCATAGCCGATGGTCCTGAAACAGCGGCGTGCGAGCCGCAGGCCCGGATCCTCCCAGACTGGGGCAATCCGGCCTCATACGCTCCCATGTTAGGGAGGATCCGGGAGAATCTGAGAGGATCCGGTTTGGGGAGATTTTTCTCCCCAGACACAAAAATCATGCATGCAGCATTTTTGTGTCCGGGTGAAAAATCCGAATCCTCCCGGATTCACCCGGACACATGGAAACTGGATGGCAGATAGCTGCCATCCGGCTCCATCCGTGCCCATAAGGCACACTATTGGGCAGAAATGTGATCCGGGCCTATCCGGTTCTCATCAGATCGGCCCGGATCACAAAAAACGTGATGTGAAACCAGCCTAAGCCATGTAATGTTTTAGCTCCAAGGCATTATGAGGAACTACACTTAACTATACTCAAATTATATGATCCTCTTCTGTCTGACACAGTGTTTGCAATGTGTAAAATGGTGACAACCTCTTTAAGTATTTTGCATGAAGGGAATCGAGTAGTTTTTCAATCTGGTTGCTTTAGCGAATTCTTAACAAAATTAAGCATAATTAAAATTGCATCAAATCATTAATCTCTAATTAAATTATATTCATCCTATAGGAACATTAAGATTTAAAAAAATATGACTTTAATCTTGAAAAAAAGAAACAAAAATCACAACTATCAGTTAACACTGTAGTCAAATACAATATACGGACCTGATCTTTCTGGCTCTAAAACAACTGATTTCAGGGCTGTTGTTATACGTCGTCCTTCAGGCTGAACATACAAAAAAAGTAAATAAATAAAATAAACAGAAAGGAAATTCGGAAAAAAATGTGACCCAATCTTACATGATTAGAACTAAAATGTCATGTGTCTACAAGTAATTGTGAGGGCACTTCTGATCTTCATATTCTTTTGGAAGTACTATAAGGCCACGTGCACATTGAGTATTCGTTGAGCGTTTTACCTCAGTATTTGTAGCCAAAACCAGGAGAGGAGCAATCAGAAAAAGTATAGTAGGCTAGGGTCACATTTGCGGTCGGGATTGCAGATCCTGATCCGGTTTTGAGCATGCAAAATGCTCAAAACCGGATCCAGATCTGCAGCCCATAGGCGCCTATTATAAAACCGGATTGCACTTAATGCAAACACGCTACCTGGACGTTCCCTGGTTGCCGCAAATAGGTGATATCTAGGTAACCCTGCAAAATGTTGACAGGATGTATATTACAAATTGTCAACTTTTTCCGCCTAGATACACATGTAAATTATAGCAAAAGCCCGGACAACCCCTTTAATATTGAGTCAAGTCTACTAAAGCTTTTACAGCTCTATATAACTTGACGATTGTAGTTAGCTTTATGTTTAATGGTGTATATAGAATTTGTTACTTGTCTTTGCTCATTTCCTCTACAGCCACAACCATGTGCTGTGCTCCACATGAGGTTTCACCGGTTGACTGAGGAGCTCCAATTCAGACTCTTGTGTGTCTGAGTATTGAGTAGGTTTTGGTTCAGTTATCTTTTGCATTCTAGTTTGCCCAACGTTTCTCAACTCTCAACAGTTTCAGTAAATGTTAGTTACTTTAATGATAGGCGTCATACGTCAGGGTTTAAACCAATAACCCTGTGCTTTGTGGTTGGTTTAACTTTCCTAAAAGCCACAACAGATACACATATTCCTTGGTGTTTATTATCTTTTATTCTGGCTTTAGTCTGTTAGGTAAACAGGTGCTTTTCATTAATTCATTTGTCTGTCCAATCACCTTTAGCTGTGGCTATACATAGTTCCCACTACTAGTGTTTCCTGCTGGTGATATTCTCATTACGCTGTCCCCCATACTGTTATTTTATATGGTGGTCAGTGTAAGACTAGCTAGAGTTTATCTTTCTGCTATTTTGTCCTGCAGGGTGCAGGCACACTGGCATGAAACTCGTGCGAGTGCAATGCGAAAAAAAACTTGCATTGCACTCTGACCAATGTTAAGCAACCAGTCAGGTCAGATTGTTGCATTTTGCCTTCGCTGAACTCGCATTGCTAGTCAAAAGTGAGTCCAATCGCAGCATGCTCTGATTGTATGCAAGTTACACGTGCGAGAGGCCAAGAATGTGAGAAAAAAATCGCACCCAGACAGCACACTGTGGTAAAAGTTAGAATAGATAGATAGATAGATAGATAGATAGATAGATAGATAGATAGATAGATAGATCGGGCTTACCAGACTCCCACTGCTACTTCCAGGGCCCCCTATTAAGCTAACTGCTAATTGCACTGTCAGACAAACAGCCAATCACAGATGCTCAAACTCTGTGAGATTTCCACAATCTGGACAGTGATTCTGCTTGGTTTCAATATACATATGGCAACCAATCTGCTGTCATAGGGTGTTAAATAAATAAATATAACAAAACGCGTGGGACTCCGCAGTGTTTTTAAGTCCAGCCTGATAAAAGCAGACAGTTGTGAGCTGCCACCATCAGCTGCCTGATTTTACCTTGGCTGGCAAAAAAAAAAGTGTGGGCTCCACCCTATTTTTAATTGCCAGCCAAGGTAAAACTATGCAGCTGATGGCTGGTATTTTCAGCAGGTTGAGGGCCCATTGTTTTAGGGCCCATTCACACTAAAGAATAACAGTTCTCAGCCACCCCTGAAAATGGCACATTTATAAGAAGAACCATTTCCATGCGCTTTACCAGGCTCTTCCAGCAGCCCTGGTGGTAGCTGCAGCGCTGAGTAATAAGGGCTTAATACCAGCTTTGTTTTACCAGCTGGTACTAAGCCCTGAGATTCTTAATGTTAGGCCAAGTTAGACCCAGCCATTAAGAATCTCCAATAAATGGTTAAAAGACATCCACAGAGAAAAGATAATTTATTATAAAGAAAGACACAAACACACTTCGAGACCCCATCTGTATTACTCCCACACAGCCCTCCACGATCCTGGTCTTTTGTCTTCTCTCTTCTGTGTTTTCTCTTCTTGAAATGATGCAGCGCTGCTATATCACAGTGCCTGGGGAGGAAATCCACTCCCCGTACTCTATGATAACTGAATGAGCAGAGTCTGTGGGAGGTAGGCGGTGTCACCGTTATGTGTGTCTGTGTCTTTCTTTCTAATAAATTATTTTTTCTCTGTGTGGTGTCTTTTTTAAATTCTTTATTGGAGATTCTTAATGACCGAGTCTAACTTGGCCTGACATTAAGAATCACAAGGCTTAATGCTAGCTGGTAAAATAAAGCTGGTTTTAACCCCTTATTACCCAGCATGCCAAACGCCACCAGGACCACTGAAAGAGCCTGGTAAAGCAACTGGAAATGGCGCATCTTATAAATGCTCCATTTTCAGGGGCGGCTGAGGGCTGTTATTCTTTAGCATGGGGGTGCGCTAAAACAAAGGGCCCTCACCTCACTGAGAATACCAGCCTCTAGCTGTCTAGTTTTACTTTGGATGGCAATTAAAAATAGGGCGAAGCCCACACATTTTTTTTTGCCAGCCAAGGTGAAATTAGGCAGCTGAGGGTGGCAGCTCACAGCTGTCTGCTTTAATCGGGCTAGACTTAAAAATACTGCGAAGGCCCCTGTATTTTTTTTAAATATTTATTTACTAGCTGGGAGCCCGATGCACATGCATCGGGATTCTAGTACGTGGAGTCTCTGACTCGCAATGCCCGCTGCGCGGGCATTGCAAGTCGACTTAGAACTGCTCGCAATGGCCGCTTCGCGGCCAATGCTTCGCGCGTATCCACATGACCACGCCGGCTCGCAATGCGAGTCGACTTAGAACTGCTCGCAATGGCCGCTTCGCGGCCAATGCTTCGCGCGTATCCACATGACCACGCGGGGGCAAAAAAGCTATTCGCAATTATATAATAGATTTAACACCCTATGATGGCTGGTTGGTTGCCATACACTAATGTGTATGGCAACCAAGCAGAATCACTGTCAAGTTGAGGAAATCCAGTCTAACTACAACAGCCAATTCCAGAGGATCTCACAGAGTGTGAGCGTCTGTGATTGGCTCTTTGTCTCACAGTGCAGTAAATATGCATTTAGCTTAATAGGCGGCCTCAGAAGTAGCAGTGGGAGACTGTTAAACCAAATTTCTATCTATCTATGTATCTATCTACTCTTTTCTCACTTTATAAAGCATAAGAAAGACCATGTTGAAAACGCATTGCACACGGGCCACACTCGCACCACAGTCACACCACACTCATTGCACTCGCACCACACTTGCACTACACATGCACGACCATACAGAAAACACTCACATAATTGTCATTCATCAAAAAGGCTCCAATTTACAAGCATGCTAGTGTGCCTACACCCTCACTCTGCGCCTATCTTTAGTTTGTAGATATGAAGTAGGTGGCATACTATCTAGCAGTTCTTACAAAATCTTTTCAATTTGTTTTATGTGGCTTGTGTTTACTCACTCTGGGATCTCTTCCTATCCTGGCATTTTTTCTGTCATTAGTAAATTGCACCCTGCTGTGCCCTCCAGTTTCTTAAGACCCCGTTACACATAGCGATATTGCTAACGATATCGCCGCAACATCCCAGGTTTTGTGACGTAGCAGCGACCTCGCCAGTGATATTGCTGTGTGTGACACAGCAGCGATCGGCCCCCTGCTGAGAGATCGCTGATCGTCAATGAATGGCCTGGACTATTTTTTGATTGGCGATCTCCGGCTGGGCATGCTGGATCGCTGTGTGTGACAGGGGCAACAACCAGTGATCCCCATTCTGCGGCTGAGAACCTGACAGATCCCAACGACTATCGGGTGACGGCGCATTGCTGGGTCATCACTGGTAAGTCTGCCTGTATGGCATCTCACTAGCAACCACGTAGCGACACACCAGCGATCCCTGCCTGGTCGGATCGTTGTCGGGATCGCTGGTGCATCGCTTAGTGTAGCAGGGCCTTTAGGATGAGTGTGAAACACCTGAGGGCCATTCAGGTAGCAAAGGTCTGAGCTTCTATTGACTAGTCTTTGGTTTGGGTCCATTCTTGCTTTCACAGATACTAACAGGGAATAAGGGAAATCTGTCAGGCCACAAATCCATAGGTAACTTGTATTATAGTCTCATTCCTTTCTCTAAGTCCTCTCTATTCATGTATTTGTATTATTTATGCGACCCTACTATCTTCTGTAAACTTCAAAATAAAAGCTTAATTCCCTCTGTCAATCACAGTGATTTCTCTGCTGCCCACTCCCCCAAAAAATGAATTATTCTACTTCATTACACTGTCCTGTGATCTGTCTGTTGTGTGACTCATTCACTGCAGACAGAGAACAGAGGGACAGGAGGAATGATCTTTGCTGCAGTTTGATCTCTTCATGTCATTGTGTGTATCTGAGGCATATGAGTAGTGTGTGCAGTCTGAGATATTTCTTTGTGTTTGTATGAACATGTGATCATTTGCTCAGCAGATACACACATTTCTTGTCTGCAGGAAAACCAACCATTATATAATAGAAATCTTACATATGGCACACAGTGCAGGACAAAACTCCTCTCCCCTCTCAAATAAGAGCTGGAGTGTACACCAGCTTGGATGGGTTTGGATATTTAAATAACACTTATACAGCAGCCGGACTAATCGACTGGTAATATACTGGAGAGGACTAATCCAGGAGCTTCCTGCAGGGTGTGAAAATGCTGATAACATGGAAACTACCAAGAGTACAAAAATGATTTTACGTGTTTTTAAAAGGTCTGTCCAGGCCCTATTGAAGGGTAATATTAGTATCATACTGAAAAATGACCTGACAGTGTCCCTTTAAGTTACAGGCAGGGACTAGGTATGTGACGGCGGCCGTGGGATGGACTTGCTAAGGGTATAAGGGCAGTGAGCGACAGACACAAGCTAGTCTGAGGAGGTGTCAATATCTCCCTCTCCTACTGCTATGGACATTTTTCTCATTTCCATCCTGCTGTCCTTTTGTGTTGTGCCATCCAGTGGTCATCTTTATTGTCTGTTCATGACAGCTCTGTGTCTTCTGGTGCTGCCTGCTTAACATATCTATCTGCTACTGTGGTCTATGCTGTTTACAGGTCTACTTTACTGTGCTATTGCTCTTTCCACATGTTCTCCACCTTGATCTGCAACTTAATGAATCTACCTCCCCACGTGAGTCTTTAAAAACGATCTGTTAGGCTGGTTTCACATTGCATATTTTTTCCTATCCGTGGGATCCTACTTTTTGTAGGATCCCATGGACAGGAACGGACACCACAGGGGATGACCAATTTCTGTGTCCGGGTCCGTGATTTTCACGGATCCGGACACAGCATGAGCTGTGCGGAAGTAAAATTTAAGTAAAAGCAGGGGTTGAAAATAAAAAAAAAAATCGATCCTCACCTGTCCTGCGATCCCCCGATGTGCGGTATCTAGCTCCGGATGCTGAAAGGACCTGGCTCAGCATCATCGGTCACATGACTGGTTACCGCGGTAACCGGTCATGTGACTGTCACTTCATGCCAGGTCGTGTACATCCGGAGATGCTGACGGCGGTGGATCGCAGGACAGGTGAGAATAAATTTTTTTATTTTTAACCCCTGCTTTCACTTAAATTTCACTTCCGCAATGTATATATACATTGTGGAAGTGAAATTAGATGGTTAGGGGCCATTTTAATGTACTGAGCATGCTCAGCACACTAAAATCAGGTCCGAGAAACCATCTGATGTTTTCTCGGACATGTGCTCCATAGGCCTCCATGTTATGGGCCACGGATCATGTCGGATCCGATTCGGTCCAATTTGATCCGCTGTGCCCAAAATCGGAGCAGTCTCCAATTTTGGGTACAGCAAAAAATCGGACCGAATTGCATCCTACAAAAATCGGATGGCAATAAGGTCAAATCCGATGTAATCCGAGGCCCATAGGATAACATGGGGGCCAAATCGGATCCGTTCCTGTCCGTGGGTTCCTACAAAATGTAGGTTCCCATGGACAGGAAAAAATATGCAGGGTGAAACCAGCCTTAGCAGGTTTTTGCAATGTTATCTGAGGTCAGAATAAGGTAGGGACTGAGACATAGATTTCAGTAATGTATCACATAAAAGGCTGTGTTCTGTTTATCTATGTAATGAAGGTTTGATTATAACTACCAGGAATACTTGGCTTGTGTGCCATAGTCCGAACATGCTCCAATCCATTGATTAGCAGCTCACTGTCAATAGACAATGTACCCACAAAACTGTGTTATGGGTGGAATCAACTTTTTTAGCTGTACTACATGCTACATCTAACATCTCTGATTGTGTCACAACTGCCGCCCCCAGTAAACTAAACGATACATTTTTGGACTCATGGTCTGTTTTCCTGCATTATGCTGCTTTCAGATAAGGTAGCCAAACCTGATTACAGATTCCCTTTAAAAGAATTAGTGTGGATTATTGTGGTAATATGTTACATTTATTACCCTTATATCATGAGCAGCATTTGTTACTTACCACGACCTTCAGTTTTTTCCTTACTCCATCAGCAACTAGCTGCCCAGCCGCCTTCACTTCGATGTCATGCTCTCCCAAGGTCAATGGCACAATAACAAATGTTGCAGCCACCGATGAGGAAGGTTTGATCTTATATTCTTGACGATACTTCTTTTTGGCAGTAGAGTAGCTGCAGAAATTCTCATTGTATGTCCAGTCTACACGAACCTAAGCCAAAAAGAACAAGAAAACCATTAATAAGTGTTTGCGATGACAGGTTACTCTATGAGCTTTCCCAGGCCAAAGGTGTGGATGAAGAAGAGTAGAGGTCCTAGAACTGAACCTTGGGAAACGCTGACTGAAAGGGGGCGAGATGAGGAGGTGGTGTGCGAGAGAGAGATGCTAAACGCTGACGACATTGATGCGTGTGACGGCCCCATTAGGATTTTCCCCCAACACTTCATACTTATATGCTCTTGAGTTTCCCCCAAAATTAGTTACCACAAATATGAATGTGACCCCATGCAGTTGTTTCCTTGCCTTGCAACAAACAGAAAATCACATCTTGAAGACAATTACAAATCTAAGGTCCAACACTCCTTTATCTTTGCGTCACGCAACCTTGGGAATTTATGAGTGAGATACTTGAATGCTTGTGTGGCACCCTGGCACCTGTTGGGCACCACAGAAATCCTTAGGTACAAATGGAGTAAGTAACAGCACAGCAAAACCCACAAACACAAACAACACTTAGAACACCTGGTTTCAACCCCGAGCCTCTAGGGGGAGCTCCACTGGTGACTTCTAACCAGTTCCCCTATAAATAGAGTCTTGGAGGGAGAAACTTCAGAGTGTGCAGTCACTTCAGAACTGTGAAGAGGGTGTGTGTGATCTCCAGCCTTATGAGACACACACTAGGCCCCCAAACAGCCTGTTAGCAAGTGGTAATCCCTGCAACTGGGATAACAGGAAAGGAGAAGCACCTCTCAGGAACACAGAGTTACACTGACTCTTTCCTTAATCACCGGTTACTGGAACCGAAGCTGTGGAAGCTACAAAGCCCTCACAGAGAACCAGCTACATCCAACAGGAGGTTTAGCCACCTGTTCCACCTGATGCACCCATCCACGAGAGCCCAGGGAAGAGTACTGATCCTGCTCAGACCCTTTTACAGTGCCCTCAGTGCTGCTAACCAGGTGAAGCAAGTTCCATTGAACACCCTGCCCGGTCCGGCTGGATTCCACGTCCACCCGACCTTAGCACCAGAAGTAGAGAAAGGAAGCCTAACACTGCTTGCTGTGAAACTCCATAAGTGCCAACTTCACTATCCCGGTCCGAGTGTACCTGACTACCATCCAGTAAAGGTACCTAAAAGAGACTTTGTGTGGTTGTGCATTACTCCAGGATTCAGCGCGCAGCGTCCCGCAGCTGCCTCACAACATCTTGCGCAGCTCCCGGCTCCGGGGATTCCCGCTCATCCTGTGGGGAGCGTTCCATCTCGCTGTGTACCATCCCCCGGAGACCCGAACAGCGCTGGTACCGTTACCAGAACACCCGCAGGTGGCGTCACGAAGACAAATCACCCCACTGTTCCGCCATTCCCCTATTGATCTGGACCACGGGCCTACACCACCGCAGGCGCGGTTCCGTGACTGGAGGAGAAACAACGCCCGCTACGTGTACCCCCCGGCTACGGTGAGTCACTTGCGTGCATTTATTAATCCATTGCTTTTATGAAGTTCTTCGCTAGGCCAAACTTGATATGCAATGGTGGCAACAAAATATTTTGTGGATCAACAAGTGTTGGATACTGGATATTGTTACTCCCTGGGTGTTGAATGTCGGAGAGGCCAGTCTCTTTTATTGTAGTGACATTCTCTTGCATGACTATCCCACTCACGCAGAAAGTACCAGTACTGTGTATCCACCCTATAGATAGAGTTAGAGTGCAACCACCTTTATATCACCACAGGGGAGCCACAAATGTTGGTCATAGTTCAGACACCTCAACAGCTGTTATAGGTTGTCATAGGTTTGTTTGATGTGGACTGCATAACTAACGAGAATGAAGATCACGCGTTGCCATTATGCAGCAAGACGGCTTTTAGGCTTTTTGGACGAATCGATGAAGAGCTTCCATTCATCTGGATTATAATTTATCTTAAGGGTTTCCTTTAAACTGTTGACTTTGTTGCATGCCACAAAGTTTCCTTCTATGAAAAAGTAATGGACGAGATCTTCATAACGGTTGCAGACCAAAGAAATCTGAACATCGCCCGCAGGAAAATGCTACGGCTGTAGTCTGGAACCTAAGAGCTCAGCCTTACTCCTGGGCAGATCCAATTCTCTAAGTTCAGTTCTCTTTGTGTTATAAGGTGGGAGTCAGCTGAGGTTGCTGACAGAAAGTCTGGGTCATGAGAGGAAGATGCTTCATGACACCAAGTGCCCTCTTCTTCTCCACTTGTCTTAACTGAAAATGTTTCCATAGCTTTATGACCCAGCAGTTCTTCTGTACGTGATGCTGGACTTATTACAGATGGAATGTTTTGATACTGTAAAGTCTACTTCTTACTTAAAGAGGACCTGTCACCCCCCCCAAATATTTCAATCGAAAGGCAGCACTAAGTGCAGCATGTATGCTGCATTCAGGCATGTGTTTCTGATGTTTTAATCATTAAATGCAGCCTTTTAAAATGTGTACAACAAAGTCAGGAGGGCATTACCAGATTCATGAGTCAGTTCCTTCACCGAGGGCTATTCCCGTCCCCTGCTCCTCTGTTCTTCCCTTCTCCCTCTCCTCGCCGCCTCCTTGATGCCTGTCAGCTTTCCTCGCTCTGCGCCTGCGTCTCCTTCTGCGCCTTCATGCAGGCACAAAGTGAGGTGTTGGTACTGTCGGCCCCTTGCTCCTGCTCCCGCCTCCCGCCCTGACAGCAACAATTATTCCCGCCTTGCTCCGTGTTATACATGGAGCAGGGAGGGAATAATTGCTGCTGTCAGGGCGGGAGGAGGGAGCAGGAGTGAGGGGCCGACAGTAGCAACACCTCACTCTGCGCCTGCGTGAAGGGGCACAAGGAGACACAGGCACAGAGCGAGGAAAGCTGACAGGAGAGGGAGGAGGGAGGAACAGAGAAGCAGGGGGCAGAAATAGCCCCCGGGAAGGAGCTGACTCATGTGGAGTTGGTAATGCCCTCATGACTTTGTTGTACACATTATAAAAGGCTGTATTTAATTATTAAAACATCAGAAACTCATGGGGGACCCCTTACCTGGATGCAGCATACATGCTGCATTTAGTGCTGCCTTTAGATTGAAATCTTGGGAGGGTGACAGGTCCTCTTTAAAACTCCTTTACCATTTTGTGGCACCATACCAAAATAGCAGAAATGGTAGTGACATCTCTCCAGGTCATTGGGACTGCAAAAATCATAGATTGCTTCTTCCCATGCAACCACCGGTTGAGATAGACGCACTTCTATTGCATCATACTGTACGTTTGGAGCCCCACTCTTGTCCTGATTATGCAGCCAAAATACAGGATACGGGCTGTTCTTATTATCATAGCAAAGTTTTGCCTTTGTGACGCAAAAGGATCTTTTCCGTATATCTAGCAAAAAGTATCCCCTCTGTAAATCCAAGAAAATATGAATAGAAACATGTCAATTTACTAAGAGCCTCAGCTAAGAAATCCTAAAGCAATTTACCTTACACAGAGAGCATTTATAAAAGTAGATGATGCAATTGTAAATATAGATTATGTCATCAGTTGAGTTGGCTTTTCTGAAAGGTCACCCTAAAATGATAGAATTCTGAAGGCTCAGTAGACTAAATAGAGGATGTAATAAACTAGCCACTAACAATGCAATAATGAAGATGAAATAACAAAGACACAATTTTTCTATAAGCCTGCATGAAAAGTATCTTAAAGAGGACCTGTCACCAAACCAGGCATGGTTATCTAATTACAGCACTGGATGCAGCATGTCTGCAGCATCCAGGCAAGGGGTCCCCCAGCACTTGAGCCCCCTGTACCCCGAGATAATACAGTTAGAAAACTTACATGCTCCAGCCACTAAGGAGGTGGCTAGGGGCTGCAGCCAAGGGCAGATTCACACCCCTGCATGTGTAATCTGCCCACCGCTGCCAATCATCCTCTCCCTGTCTGCAGCATTTAAATAGAGGGTTTTTTTTCTCTCCCGTGTAGCCCTGCCCCCTGTGGGGCGGGGCTAACGGACTTTCTGGAAGAGAGAAAAAAAAACTCTGTTTAAATGCTGCAGACAGGGAGAGGATGATTGGCAGCGGTGGGCAGATTACACATGCAGGGGGTGTGAATCTGCCCTTGGCTGCAGCCCCTAGCCACCTCCTTAGTGGCTGGAGCATGTAAGTTCTCTAACTGTATTATCTCGGGGTACAGGGCTGCTCAAGTGCTGGGGGACCCCTTATCTGGATGCTGCAGACATGCTGCATCCAGTGCTGTAATTAGATAACCATGCCTGGTTTGGTGACAGGTCCTCTTTAAGTAATTACAATCTCCTCTGGATCTTAAATGTAGAGATAATGAGTAAAGTTAAGCACCAAATTCATTTTCATTATCACAAAATTAGGTTCAATTGTTTTCATCTTGCAAGCAATTTGGCTTTCGAGCCGTGTAACCTGGTTCACTTGCCTTCACTTCACTGGTGCCATAATTGTAAAGAATGGCTCGGATCTCTACTTGTTCGTTTCTGACCACGGAATATGGAAGCTTCAGGTCAATGAAGAAGTTCATCATCACCTGAATATTATGTGGCTTAGACACACAGATACCTGGGAAGAAAATAGATAAGCAAAAGAGAATGTCAAACCAGTGTATAATTAATCACAAATAGAGCAGAGCCCAATTAATAATAACAGTTACTTAATAGAACTTTTCCTTAGGACACTTGGGAATTCCACTCGTTACATTTTTATTGCATCGTAGAAGTAGTGATGTGCAAACCCAATCTGTAATGTTTGGGGTCCGTACCAAACACCCAGTGTTCAGGTACAGACCTTGAACACAGACTTCCCTAGAATGTCTGTGTCACTGTTCGGGTTCATGTTTGACGGGGCACTGATTAAATGTTAACTTATTCATACAGGGTGCACGCGATTGTACTTCCGGGACTACTCATTAACTTCCGGATAATTCACTGGTGAGGGGCGCAACAGCCAATCACAGGCGCTGCCACAGAGAATGGGCATCTGTGTTGGCTGATGGAGTAACCTGGAAACAGCCCATACATTCTAGCATCTACCATGCAGGAGAGATGCTAGAATGTACAGACTGCTTCCAGGTTACTCCTGTTGTGACCCTCACCAGAGAATAATCAGGTAGTTAATAATTGGCCCTGGAAGTACAAGCGCACAGACCGGTAACTATAAGCTGATGTTTAATAAATGTTTTTCTTACTTAATACAACCCATATGCCCCCATTTCAGAACTTTAAAGTCTGAGTTCGGTGTTTGGACTAAAGTTTGGGTCAAGGCCGGTTCCGATCTCCGACTTACAAAAGTCGAACATCGGTGGGTTCGCCCATCACTACGTGCAAGTAATAGGTGAGCATTATGTACATAAATACCATGCATAACTGTATTTATCTTAAGTTACAGCTAATATATTACTCCATTTTAGAATAACCAAATTATCAGAACACTGTCTTGAATCTGGCGGTGCACAAAGAGCAAATGCAATCCAGATAAAGATTTCTCAGCGCTTAGCAAAACTTCTGGCATGAATTCTTTATCCATAGTACTGGATGTTTCAGCTGATTTCAGCTCGACACCTCAGCTGTCAACTGCTGTTGAAAGCCTAACTGTTGGGCTGAAATGTCCAGTGTAAGTATGAGCGAGTAGTGAAATATGCTGACTTGCTATACTCATAACGAGTAGGTGCTAATAGTCGGGTATTTGCTACGAGCCTGCAAGTCCAATGCAAGTCAATGGGAAATGCAAGTGATTGTCTTCTGGACTCCATTCAGTCTGGGGGCCTGAGAAAAAGGCTGAAATCGATGCATGATTGTTTAAAAGCCGGTACACTCAGCTGATTCATGCTCCCCCTCCCGGTGCTTCACTCCCCGCCCTGTTCTCGTCTCCCCTCCGCCAGCTGGGAGTGAGCCAGCTGGCTTTTTCAAAAATGCCGTCGGCTATTTCAAATGATCGGCGGATTGCTTGAAATAGCCGTCGGGAAAGCGCAGGAGCAGGAGGAGGTGATGTCACACAGGGACATGAAGAATCCATTATGTTCCCGTGTGACATGTACTTTCGCTTTAGCAGCGTATGTGTGGCAGCTTCTGACTGCCTGTACATTTGCTGTTAAAGCGAAATTAAAGGTGAACAGTAAAGAAAAAAAAGACACCATACTTACCTCTCCGCAGACACGTCTGTTCAGCTTCAGGACCTGCTGGTAATCAGCTGATGCTGTCACCTGACAGCATCAGCTGATCATTTAAACCGGCCTGTAAAACAATCAGCTGATTGTTCAAAAAAGCGGGGCGTTTTTTCCCCGCCCAGCTTTTAAACAATCAGCTAATGTGTCAGCTGATTGTTTTACAGGCCGGCTTACATGATCAGCTGATGCTGTCAGGTGACAGCATCAGCTGATTACCAGCAGGTCCTGGAGCTGAACGGTCGTGTCTGCGGAGAGGTAAGTATGCTGTTTTTTTTTTTCTTTTGACTGATCACTTTTGATTTTGCTTTAGCAACGAATGTACAGGCAGCCCTAAGCTGCCGCATATACGCTGCTAAAGCGAAAGTACATGTCACACATGTCACACGGGAACATAAAGATTCTTAATGTGCTCCATGTCTAACAGATATAAAATCTATATTTATGAGAACAAAAAGGAACTATTTACCTTTCGTTTCAGATAAACTCACAGCCAAAACCTCCCACGTGGTGATTGAATCTTTTAAGAAAACATTAAGTATCTTGGAGGAGATTCTGATAAAAACAAAAAACAAAGTAAAACATTGTAAAAAATTAGAGTGATTAAAGTAATTGATTCACACTAGCGTAGGACATTTTTCTTTCAGATTAGGCTTCACACTACGTTTTTCGGCATCCTGTTTTGTCCGATTTGAAAAGGACAGAACAGGGTAATTTTTTGCCTCCCATGCATCCCTATGGTGACAGATGTGTCATAAATGGCCACCTATTTTAGTCAATTCAGTCCCGGATTCATATTTGTTCTGCTTTTTACAGTCCCCAAAATCGGAGACTGCACTGTTTTTGTGTACACCGGACAGAAACGAATCCGGTCCAGTGAAGAGCAGTTAACATAGGGTCTATGGAGCCGGATCTGTGAAAAAACAGGATTGTTTCCCGGATCCGGTTTTTAGTACTGAGCATGCTCAGAAGACATTCACAGCTCCTTCCAGGCCATTTTCCGGTTTTGGGTTGTGCAATCTCTCTCTCTCTATCTCTCTCTCTCTCTCTCTCTCTCCCTCTCTCTTCTACAGCTAAAACGAATCCATCAAAAAAAGGATCGGGGAGCTTATTTGCCATCCAGTTCCTGTCCGGGTGGTCCTGCAAAAATCATCATCCACCCGGACTGCCAAAAAACATGATGTGAACCCTGCCTTGGCCTGAGAAAAATGTGTTTGCAAAGAGTCAAGTGTTTTGACTGAGCATGCCCAGAACTAGGAAGTGTGTCATTTTACACTGTATTCGCAACCTGATGCAACGGAATGCTTTTGCATTGGTATTATCACTGATCCGTGAGGTGGATCAGTGATAATGCTGATGCCAGTGCATGCAGTTGCATCACAATAATCAACTGTTGGTGAATCTGATGAAGATGCCGGTTTTACCAGCATTCCCCCAGAGTAAAAGAAAACGGTAGTGTGAAACCAGCCTAAGTAGCAATCAGCTAACAGATCCGTTTTCCATAAGCTCCCATGCTAAGAAAATAGGATCCTGCAATGGCTCCTGTTTGAACAACTCTTTTGCCGTAGGATTGATGCTGGGTCCTTGAAAAAAAACATTAAGAATCTTGAAGGAAATTCTGTTCTAATGGACGATTACTTGACATGTGAACTCAACTTAATGTTTCCTGTATTAGTTCAAAAGCAGGTGAGGATATGCTGCAGCAGCAAAGGGGCATATGGGAGGTGAATGATTGATTCTGATATTTGGTTTCAACTAAACATTGTCTCAAAGCAGTCGGTGTTGACTGTCAATTTTATGGTGTGTATTGCATCACTTCTCTCCTCCAATGACACAGCATTTGAGAATTCTCAATAAATGCCTCCATATTTTTAATTATTTCCTTTTCCTTTAATTTGATTTTACCCAAAATTCAATCTCAGGACCTGTAGTGTGGCAACATTGAGCCTTAGGTTTGAGTCACACAACCGTGCTTCCTCTGATCTGAGGACATCGGTCTAATTATGCTAATCATACTTTTCTCAGATTTAAAGAAGATGAAAAAAAATATTCTCTTTGTTCTGTCTGTCCATAAATGTAATATACCATGAAACATGCTCGTGCGGACTTATCTATATTGGACTCACCAGTTGGGAGTTCAAGGTGAGGGTGCGCGAGCATGTTAGGGATATTTTGGGTGACACAGTTGGATCTGGGAGATGATAACACCACTTTTACGAGTGTAATACCCCGGTGTGACGCCTGACCATGTGGGGCGCCACATGATCCCTGATGTCAATTTTTGGTAACACAACCTCCTGTTTTTCTAGACTGGCCCACAAGTTTTAAACTGTTTGTAACTTGCAACAAAGAGATAGCTACTATTTGCATGTTTTTTCTAAATAAAAAAACTTTGCACTGTCAGGCTTTTCTGGTTGCTGATTATTTTTAAGGGCAGAAACTCTCTAGTGTATCAATACAGTTTTATAGATGAAGGTTAGGAGGTTTCACTTTATTATGCTGGATTATCCATGTGTGTTTCAACACATAGGCTGAATGGCAGGAAAACATTACATTTGATGGCAAAAGTTTCTCCCGTGGTACGAGATGAAAAAGATTTGGCCCCATTGACATTAATATGGCAGCATAAACATTTTGGAGCGTTAAATCGGAAACAACCCAGTTTACAATCCAGTTTGCACCTTTTTCCTCCATGGTTTGGGATGTGCTACTGGGAGCTACTGGGTTTCAGAGATTTTGGCTCCACCTATAAATAATCCTTGATGAGTAAGCTTTTTGACAGGACTGGATCGTTTATCAAGATAGACCAATATTATTTTCATTAATCTTTGGAGCGTCGGCCAAGACTGGCTGAAGGCTGTTACGAGACTCAAATTTGTCGCAACATTGTCCCGTTCTTTTGGGTTGGATGTGGAATAGACCTTTTTGATACAATCTTCTTGGGTCAAGACCTTAGTTTTATTAAAAGCATCATTCGGCAGCCTTTATGGATATCCTTTAGCCACAAATCTTTTTTTCATATTTTTGACTCAGGGAAGAAATCTTAGTCACTACTACAGTTCTTACATATTATCCAATACTGCCCGTATGGAAAATTTGTAATCCTGCTGGGAAGGTGTCCACTATCAAACCCTAGGTAACTGTCCACATCAACCTGTTTGAAATGCATTGCTGTGGACACCTTCCCAGAGACATCCAGCCAGATAAACAAATCCAGGAATTGAATGGCCTTGTCTGCAATGCAAATGTAATGCAATGCAATGTAAAGGACAGCCCCCAAGAGTTTAAATTCAAGTCCGCTGCAAATCCAATAGCCTCCTCTTAGTGCCCCTCCAAATAAAAAACAAATCATCAATGAAGCGACAATATAAAACAATGTGGGTTGAGGCCAGGGCGGACTGCGTAATGTGGGTGGATTCAAAGACCCCATGACTAACTGCATGCATAACTAGGGGCAAATCTTGACCCCATTGCACAGAAAAAACACTGTTTTGAAGGATGAAAGAAATGCCATCCAGGATAAATTCTTTCTATTTATCTGGCATCGAAGTATCTTTTATTAGATAGTAATTCATGGCATGTAAACCTAATGTATGGCTGATATTACAATGTAGGGATTTTATATCAAGTGTGATAAGGAGAAAATGTGTCAGTGGTGGAAGAGCTTGGAGCAGACTGATCAAATGGGTGGAGACCCTCAAGTATGACTCCAGATTCAAGACACGAAAACCTATCGGTTTTGGCGGGCGATATAAATCACTCAGCTAATGCAGTCATGCGACACATCAGCTGATCGGGTTGCAAGGGGCGTAGCAACCCGATCAGCTGATTAATGTCCTTCAGCCATCGGAGGTGGATGCCACGCATCATGGGACACTCGGAGGGGAGGTGAGCATTTTTTTTTTATTTTTAACTATTGCTTTCCCTTTTGCAATGTATGTAGATACATTGCGAAAGTGAAAGTCAGCCCCGACACCACTTGCCTGTGCTTTGCAGGATCAGGCTCCTCCAGCTTTTTCTGTGTCCGGATCCGTCAAGATCACGGATCTGGACACAGAAATAGCATCCGGAGGTACAGTACAGACCAAAAGTTTGGACACACCTTCTCATTCAAAGAGTTTTCTTTATTTTCATGATTATGAAAATTGTAGATTCACACTGAAGGCATCAAAACTATGAATTAACACATGTGGAATTATTTATTTAACAAAAAAGTGTAAAACAACTGGAAATATGTCTTATATTCTAGGTTCTTCAAAGTAGCCACCTTTTGCTTTGATTCCTGCTTTGCACACTCTTGGCATTCTCTTGATGAGCTTCAAGAGGTAGTCACCGGAAATGGTCTTCCAACAGTCTTAAAGGAGTTCCCAGAGATGCTTTGCACTTGTTGGCCCTTTTGCCTTCACTCTGCGGTCCAGTTCACCCCAAACCATCTCGATTGGGTTCAGGTCTGGTGACTGTGGAGGCCAGGTCATCCGGCTTAGCACCCCATCACTCTCCTACTTGGTCAAATAGCCCTTACGCAGCCTGGAGGTGTGATTGGGGTCATTGTCCTGTTGAAAAATAAATGATGGTCCAACTACATGCAAACTAGATGGAATAGCATGCCGCTGCAAGATGCTGTGGTAGCCATGCTGGTTCAATATGCCTTCAATTTTGAATAAATCCCCAACAGTGTCACCAGCAAAGCACCCCCACACCATCACACCTCCTCCTCCATGCTTCACGGTGGGAACCAGGCATGTAGAGTCCATCCGTTCAGCTTTTCTGTGTCGCACAAAGACACGGTGGTTGAAACCAAAGATCTCAAATTTGTACTCATCAGACCAAAGCACAGATTTCCACAGGACTAATGTCCATTCCTTGTGTTCTTTAGCCCAAATAAGTGTCTTCTGCATGTTGCCTGTCCTTGTGGTGGTTTCCTAGCAGCTATTTTACCATGAAGGCCTGCTGCACAAAGTCTCCTCTTAACAGTTATTGTAGAGCTGTATCTGCTGCTTAAACTCTGTGTGGCATTAACCTGGTCTCTAATCTGAGCTGCTGTTAACCTGCGATTTCTGAGGCTGGTGACTCGGATGAACTTATCCTCCGCAGCAGAGGTAACTCTTGGTCTTCCTTTCCTGGGGTGGTCCTCATGTGAGCCAGTTTCTTTGTAGCGCTTGATGGTTTTTGCAACTGCACTTGGGGACACTTTCTAAGTTTTCCCCATTTTTCGGACTGACTGACCTTCATTTCTTAAAGTAATGATGGCCACTTGTTTTTCTTAGCTACTTTTTTCTTGCCATAATACAAATTCTAACAGTCTATTCAGTAGGACTATCAGCTGTGTATCCACCAGACTTCTGCACAACAGAACTAATGGTCCCAACCCCATTTATAAGGTAAGAAATCCCACGTATTAAACCTGACAGGGCACACCTGTGAAATGAAAACGATTTCCGGTGACTACCTCTTGAAGCTCATCAAGAGAATGCCAAGAGTGTGCAAAGCAGTAATCAAAGCAAAAGGTGGCTACTTTGAAGAACCTAGAATAAATATAAGACATATTTTCAGTTGTTTTACACTTTTTTGTTAAGTATATAATTCCACATGTGTTAATTCATAGTTTTGATGCCTTCAGTGTGAATCTACAATTTTCATATTCATGAATATACAGAAAAATCTTTGAATGAGAAGGTGTGTCCAAACTTTTGGTCTGTACTGTAGGTAAACGCATATGCGTTTTTTTTTAGAACAAACACTAAGTCCAAAAAACATTCAGGAGTACAGGAGGCACAAAACACAGCCTAGAAAAACGGATTGGTCATGGAAAACATTTACAAAAACGGATTGCTATAAGGCTACAATCATACTGTGCATTTTGGATGCCTTTCTTGAGGATGGCCTGTTTCACATCTATGCCTGCCCTGGCGCTCCCGGAAATGCCCAAATTGGGTGTTTCCAGGAGCGTCTGACCAGGCGCGTGCGCCCAGCCACTTTCTCTTGAGCTTCTCACTAGGCAGAGCGCGCGCTCAGCTGTGCTTAGCCATAGGCTATAATTTTTTATCTCTTTGTGTCAATAGTGGGGTCCTTCTGGGTCTCCTCCATAGTGTCTCATTTCATTGACAGGTGAATGGATAGTTCGCTCTGACACTGATGCCATCTGAACCGGCAGGACAGCTTGAATTTCTTTGACACTTGATTGAGGCTTATCCATCATCTGAACTATTCTGTGTTGCAACCTTTTTTCAATTTTTCTGTCAAATTCAAGGAGATTAGCTACAGTGCCATGGGTTGTAAACGTCTTGATTTTGTTGGGTGCCATGGACAAAGGAAAATCAATATCTCTGGAGATAGACTTGTAACCTTGGAATTGTTGATATTTTCAAAACCCCTGACAGTTCTCTTCTCTTTCTGTTCTTCATGTGGCACACACAGACACACAATGCCAAGATTTAGTCAACTTCTCCCCTTTTCATCTGGTTTCAGGTGTGATTTTCATATTGCCCACACCTGTTACTTGCCACAGGTGAGTTTGAATGAGCATCACATGGAAAGGTGCCAAAAATTATGTCTGGCCCATTTTTAGGGTTTCTGTGAAATTATGTCCAGTTTGCTTTTTCTTCTATTTTCATATGTGTTGTTCCAAAGAACACAAAAAATTAACATGTGTATAACAAAATGTGTAATTGCAATAATTTTCTTTTAGAAGTATATTTTCTGAAACAGTTTTAAGGATGCAAAACACTTTTGAATATGACTGTAGATGCATGCGATAAGTGGCCAAAGATAAGTACACCCCCATTGAAAATTAAGATTTTCATCAATATTTCACTGAGCACAAAAACACTTTCCATACTTTAACAAGAACGAGTAGAACATTTTTTTTAACCAACAACATAAAAGAAGAGTTTAAAATAGAACTTTTGTTTCAAAATCCTCAGTTATACTTAAATTAATTTTTGCAAAAACTGCTACAGATAGTATTTTGTATGGCCTCCATGGTTTTTAAGCACCAAGTCTTCTGGGCCTGGAATGAACAAATTGGCGACTTATTCCAAGAACTGTCTTTTTCCATTCTTTTACCTCTTATAACAAGTAAATTACTAGGCAAAACAGTCCACCAGATTGGAAAGTTGTATTTTGCCACAAGAATAGAGATTAATACCTGTCTGAAACGGTTACATTTATTCAATGCAAGTCAAAATTAGGGATGAGCGAGTCTACTCGTTACTATTCGTTACTCGCCGAATAGTAGGGTAGTCGGGCTACTCGTTACTCTGTGAGTTTCCTAGTGATTACTCGCAGAGTAACGAGTCCAATGTAAATCAATGGAAATGCAATTCCTGTGCTGCTGGACCCTATAAAGAGGTCTGGCAGCAGAGGAAAAACCTGCAATTCCCTAATTCATTGTTTAGATGCCTGCGATAAAAAGCCGTAAACTGTAAAATCAAACCGGATTTTCCCGGATTGCCCCGGTTCGGAGCAATCCGGTACTATAGAGTCCCATGTTAAGGGGCGCCGGATTGCACTGGACCGGGGCAATCCGGGAGAATCCGGTTTAGGGTACGATTCGAAAAATCGGTCAAAACCGGATCCATCCGGTCCGGTCTGGAGCAATCCGGCGCCCCGTAACATGGGACTCTATGGTACCAGATTGCACCGTACCAGGGCAATCCGGGAGAATCCGGTTTGATTTTACAGCTTACAGCTTTTTACCGCAGGCTTCTAAACAATGAGCTAGGGAATTGCAGGTTTTTCCTCTGCTGCCAGACCTCTTTATAGGGTCCAGAAACAGAGGAATTAATCGCAATACTCGCTTCACCATTGACTTAAATAGGACTCGCAATATTCGTAGCAAGTACTGAGTATCAGGACCTACTCGTTACGAGTCTAGAGAGTCTGAATATTTGAGTACTCACTCATCCCTAGGCAAAATTAATCTAAATTTTATATTAAAATCTGAGAGTCCTCAGTGGTTGATACCGTTAATTGGCTAACTAAAAAGATGGTAACAAAAGCAAGCTTTCGAGACAACTCAGGTGTCATGAGCCTGATGAAGAGATCTGAGAAGTTTCGAAAGCTTGCTCTTTGTTACCATCACTTCAGTTAGCCAATAAGGTTATGTTCACACGTAGTGTAAATACCGCGTTATTTTATGCTGTGCTTTTTCCCATCTGCGTCCGCATTTCCCGACAAAGTGAATGGACTTTCACTTTTGCCGTTCAGACGCAGCACTTTTTTTGGCCTCACATTTGGGGATGAAAGCCTGCGCATAAAAAAGAATGAACATGTTAATTCTTTGCTCTTAATAGCGCCCGCTTTCTCCCATAGGCGTCATTATAAGGAGCTGGAATACGCATTGCCATTCCTACGATGCTGTAATCTAGCACCTATAATCAGCAGGATGTGATGTCACATGCGGGGAGAAAGAATCCTGTGTTCCTCCCGCTCGTGCGACATGTCGGGGCTGTAGTTTTGCTTTCGCGGTGTATCTACATACACTGCGAAAGCGAAATATAAGTGAACAAAAAGTATTAACAATAAAAAAATAAAATGCTCACCTCTCTGCAGCTGTCCCGAGACCTGGGGAAGACGTCCAAGCAACACAAATTTGAATTTCAAGAGAGATTTACCGTAATCATCTCTAATAGCCATCTAATAGCACTTTCTGACTAGTTGAGGTCTCTAATAAGCCATAGAAAAATTTAAAATTTGTTCTGTGTAGCATTATTTTTGTTTTTAGAAATAAGCAACTCCGAAATGGAACAAAATTGTGGAATATCTTGGTGACACACATGGATAAAAAATATCTTTAGAAGGTTGGTTGAGATGTTGAATGGATTATATTTGAATGCTCCTTCAAGCTTTGACATTATGTTCGGTACTGTATAGGTATAGCCCAACACACCCAGGGGGCTCTCAGGATACCAATACTCATGAGTCTGAATGTTATAAAATCCTTTAAGACCTAAAAGGGTCATATGAGAGGAGAGCTTGATTTGGTTCTTTCTGTCATGGCTTGGATTCAGACTTGATCCAGTGACCGGTTGTTGCAAAGTCGGTTCCTCTATAAGCTGGGCTATCGCCTTTTCCTCCCTGTCCAACTTCTGATGGTTTCTATTGTGTTTGTTCCACCTTTAGGATTCGCTCCTCTCCAGTGTTTCTCAATTTCCCATTTTGGTTTACCCTATCATATTCTGTGTTCTGTGTTGAGTTTATATGTTCACCTTTCACTGCACTCCCTTGTTGGCTATACCACTAGGTGAACTTGTGTTTAGGAGTTGAAGCCCTTCAACTTAGGGGTTTACCTTATTGGGAAAGCACCAGCTTAGTATCATCAGTGGGTCAGTTTATTTTCCTTCTGAGTATCTCTTCCTTTCACTTCTTTTAGGTTTCTGGGAGGTTTACTCTATTCACTTATATCTAGCTCTGTTTAGCTTTCCCTTTCTACCTTACATGAACATCTTTTAGTTTTCTCACTCTTGGTTTCTAATCCTTCTTATATACCGTCCTCTCCCCTTGTTAGCTGTGTATGAATAACTCTGGATAGAAAGTGCAATATGGTCTTTTCTGATAAAACAGTGACAGGTAAGCTGAAGAGAAACTGCGCACCTTAGAAGGTTATGTCACACCCAACCAGTATAAAAGGCTTCAAACAAGTGCTGCATTATCCACAGGCCGAAGCACTAGTAGAAACAACTAGAGTAAATATGTGGAATACAACCGTGCTGCTATAACAAATCTAAATATATAAAGCTGAATTGTGTGTATGTAAGTGTGTTATGTATGTGTGTGTATATCGGGGATTGGCATTTACAACCGTCGCAACTACTACGCACAAAATTTGCACAGTCACACGTCTGGACCCCGAGAGCATCATAGGCTATGTTGTGAGGTGAAATTTTATCCCTGCGCATTCCAATTCACCAAACACCAATTCACCAAAAAGTGACAGTTACAGTTGACAGTTGTGAATGAGAGGGCTTAATGAAAGCTCCAAAGACTAAACAGCACATACCAGCATATAGTCACTAAGGTGGGGCCCCAACATGGAATATTCACCATGCATGGGGACATGTATACACACCACACACACACAAAGAGTAACAGCTAAGGTGGAGCCCCAACATTGGATACTCACCACGCACCGAACACAAACACACACCACAAAGAGACACACAAACACAGAGACATACACACCCCACAGGGACACAGAAAGACACACACACCCCACAGGGACACACAGACCCCATAGGATGGACACACACACAAGAACAACCCCTCCCCCACAAGGACACACACCACAGGGACACCCTACCCCCAAAAGGAGAACACACCACATGGACCCCCACAGGGACACACGCACAACACAGGGACACACACACACCCCAGGGACACATACACCACACAGACAGACCCAGATGTGCACAAATCACCTCACACAACTCGCCTCATACGTCTAGTATCTTTAATTTCAAAAATAAACATCTGATTAAAAACAGCCAATGTGCAACACATGTGCCATATAGGGAATTAAGGCAGATGTCAGTCACATGAGCTGTCTTTTATGTGTATGTGTGAGGTAACATATACTGCCCGGCCTGGGGGGAGGGTTTACTGTTGGCTGGAGATTTATTAGGCTGCCTATAGCAACCAATCACAGCTCAGCTTCTATTTTCCTACAGGTCATTAAATGACATATTCAAATTCTATTTTGTTATAGCTAACAGCAGTTATTTATTAATCCGGGCGTAGCCGGTAGTACAGATAGTTGATAATATATTCCAAAGAAATCAATGAATGCAACTGGCTGTATTCAACACATTTCAAGGTGTATTCCTCACCCTTTTCTCTGGACAACTACTGATAACTGCCACCAATTGCCAGGACAGCCACCAATAATTGTGAAAATTGGTGGGTGTCCTGATGAAGGGGTGAAAAATGCAATTTCAAATGCATTGAATAAAGCCACTTGCATTCATCAAGTTCCTTGGTATATGATTGATTGTACAGCAGCACAGTTGGATTCCATGTGTTTCTATTTTTTGTTGTTAGCAATATATTATTCTACTCCCTCTGGTCCTTCAAAAGGTATGAGAAGTCTCTAGACAGCCTGTTAGCGAGTCGTGTCCGAGGTAGTCTTGTAGAGTTGTGCAGCTAGAGTCTTTATAGTCTGTGCGATTGTGATGTGTCTCTACAGTAGGTCTTCCCTTTTACCGTTACCCATATGTGGAAGTGTTTACATTGGTAACACTTCGTAGAAAACAGCAATACTCAATGCTAAGGAGTGTCAATACCACACAAAGTACAAGACAAATGTCTCTGTTTTTGGAAAAAGGAGGCCGTTTGTTCTATTTTCAAGTTCTCATTTAAGTTGCCCACACATTTATAATATTCTTACTTTTTGTCATCTGGTTTTTCACTCATTATCTCTGTCTTCCACAGCCAACTTTCTGGGAACTCTGTTCTAGATGTTATTTCAGCATCTTCTATAAATTCTGTATCTTCATCACCTGATTAAAAAAAGAAGTCAACTTTAAAATGTATAATCAATCACATTGAAGGTAAAATTTGGAGAATCAATGGGTCTATCATGTTCAAAGTCCAAATTATTATTATTAATATTATTATTAATTATTGTTATTTATTATTATAGCGCCATTTATTCCATGGCACTTTACATGTAGAAAGGGGTGTACTGACCGGGACGCCAGTCGTTTTACTATAAGAGAAACGACGCTGCTAAGAATTATGTCCATCTGCTCTCAGTTGAGCTCTCGTTCTCCCATTGGGCTAGGACTTTTAACTCAAGCCATTTCTTTTTGTGACATGTCGGAGTCTGCATCCTTTAACTCCACCCACTCTTGAAGAGTCTTACTCAGCAATGTAGTGACCTGTGTTGCCACTCCACTTGAACGTGCCACATCCACGAACACAGGTAGACGCTTCAGATCTCAGTATCCTCGAGGTCTTCATCCACCACATGCTTCGGTGCACCTCGTTTCACTCGTTGTAATGCCTCAGTATTAGAGTTCTCTCTACCCGAACGAAACCGGATCCGGTAATTGAACTTTGACATCCATATCACCCATCTCTGTTCCAGGACTCCCACCAACTTGGCGTTTTCCAAGTGGGCAAGGGGATTATTGTCCGTCATCATGAGTATCTCCGAACAGCCAGGTCCTCCACAAACCTCTCAGGCATGGCTCACAGCAAGGCCAACATCTCTAGCTTAAACGAGCTATAATTGTCCGCATCTCGCTCGGTGTCCTGTAGGGACCAGCTGGCGTACACAAGGACCCTCTCATGTCCATCTTGCTCTTGGGCTAACATAGCTCGCAACCTGTAAAGACTTCCATCAGTATTCAGGGTGAACGGTCGATCAAAGCGAGTGTAAGCCAACAAGGGGGCCTGTATGAGGGCGGCACGGATCCAATCGAATGCCTGTTGTTGCCGGTCTGTCCACCAGATCGGCTGATTCTTGTGCCCCTGTGACATCCCTCTCAGTAGCTCACTCAGAGGTCCAGCCACTTTAACAAAGTCTTTCACAAACCGACAGTAGTATCAGGCTAACCCAAGGAACGCCTGTACTTCTCTTACAGTCTTGGGATGGAGCCACTCTTGAATGGCCTCAATTTTGCTTGGTACTGGCTGCACACCCTCAGTCGACATCACATGCCCTAGATACTCGATCTGCGTTTGGAACAAGTGACACTTCTTTGGCTAAATCTTAAGCCTATTGTGTCTCAGTTGATGCAACAATTGCTGGAGCCTCTTCAGGTGATCATCGAATGAATCCTCAAATATAAATCACATGATCCAGATAGATCAGCACAGACTCAAAATTGTAATCTCCCAAGCAGTACTCCATTAGCCACTGAAACATTCCTGGGGCATTAGTCAGTCCGAAGGGCATACAATTAAACTCGTACAGTCCCATTGGCAAGAAGAATGCTATCTTCTGTCTATCTTGAGCTGCCATGGGTACCTGCTAATAACCGCTAGGTAGGTCAAGTGTGGAGAAGTACTTTGCTTTTCCCAGGGCAGACAGAGATTGCTCAATCCTCGATAACGGATAGGAGTCACGCATGGTATGTGCGTTCAGCTTGCAGTAATCAACCTAAAACCGTAGAGATCCATCCTTTTTCATACCAACACGACTGGTGCAGCCCAAGGACTTTAACTTGGCCGGATCACCCCATTATCCAGTATCTGCGCTAGGATCCCTTTGATCTCCTGATAAAGGCTTGTTGGGATCTGGCGATATGTTTCCCAAATCGGGGGGGGGAAGGCGGGGGGTGTTTGCCATGGCTATCTCATGCTCCACAGCCACTGTGCAACCAAAGTCACCCCTGGAGAAATCAGCCTGATTTCCCACAGTGCGGCCTCCAGTCTGCACGCCTGCTCAGAAGTCAACTGGGAATCATCCACTCCCATGATCTCCATAATATTCCTGCCATTCCACGCAGGCGTGGGGGATTCTTCAGTTGTCATCTGCATTGACAGGGTCCAGGTAGCCCGGTGGTCTGCTCTCACAGTGAACTGACTCTTGGGCATAACTCCATCGCCACAAACATATACATCAGCCAGCTTCGTGCCCACAGCCAGGGTTACCTTGTGATTCTGCAGATTCCGATACGTCACTGATACACTTCCATCTTGTACAGTGGCCACCGTTCGGGCTATCATTAGGTTACCCATGTCGTCTGACTGTCTCATTGGTTGCAGAATCACCTCCACACCATTCAGTTTTCAGTGTGTCCTTACCAGCATCAACACAAGTTTCTCTTGATCCCGGGCGATTGCAACAGCTGACCTGTGCGAGACATATACAGCTTCCACCGTTCTTCCTTCTGCTGAGGTCTTCTGAATGCCACATGAATGCCACCTGCTGCAGGGCCTTCTAAGTGGCTTTGTGAGGTGTTGCCCATTTCCAGTACCTTGGGCCATCACATTTGAACCGAAGGGAGTGCAGCTCTCTCAGGATATTCATTCCCAGAACCACCAGAAGATTTGATCTCACCTGTATCTTCACAAGCACCACCCCTTTGGTTCCCAACTCCTGACTGCACAGCAGTACATTCATTCATGTGATGCCCGCCACTGGAATTTCTTAATTATTAGTGGCCTTCAGCCTTAACAGATGTCCCGACTCCTGTTTGACAGTGTCTCCAAAATGCGCCTGGAAAAATTTCATAGGCATGGTCGTCACCTCCGTCACCACCACCTTTTTTCCTGCAAACTGTACCTCTAGAGTGGGACTATCCGCAATCAAACCTTCGGAAAAGATGTTGGGCGTTGATTTTCGTTCCTGCCTTGCCATATGCCCAACTACAGCTAGGGCCTCTCTTTTACCAATGCCGAGACTTCAGTCGGCACAATCTTCTGACAGTCCCACTGCATTTGTCCAAGCTCTCAGGATCACCAACATTAGTCCGGTCTTCTTGTTCTATCCCAGATGCCTCAGGTCTTGGATCAGTCGATGTTCTTACTGAGATATAGGGTGATTTACCATATAGGGGAGCAGAGAGGTTAGTCAGCGCCGAGTATATTAGAGGCGCCTCCCAAACCCGCATCTGCCGCACCAGTTCTGCCAGACTTTCCACGGTTTTCTGTTGAGCTGTCAGCTGGGCCTGAACCAGATCTGGTCTCAACTCCCTAGTGTTAGCCATCTGCAGGTTACTCCACTGCAGGGCAGGCTTCACTTCCATAGTCCATGCTACCACCTTGTCCTGTATCTCAGCATAGGTGATACTAGGAGTACTCCATGCTTTCAGCAACAACTCACTCCATAGCATCTCACTCTGTTTCCTGTCGATGAACGGACCCTGAAGAATGTGTCAAAATAGGCCTCGGTACCCACGGTTACAGGCAACTTCTTTTTGATCTCCTGATGTAGCTCCTCCAGTGCTATGGCATACTGGATCAGGCTCTCTCCGTCCCTCTGGATCCTGGCGAAAAACTGTACTCACAGTTGCCCTGCTGCCGCCACTTGATCAAAGGCTTTCTCTAATATCCAAATGATGTTGTCTACTGTCTTTCGCTTATGTTTGGATTTTAACAGGACACCTTTGTAGACCTCCCTCTCCAGAGCATTTACAATGTATTTGGGGTACCCTCGTATTCCCCTTTTTTTATAATCATTTAGAGCTCTAACCACAAGTTATTACACAGTATTCAGCTTTCTCTCCTGCAGTAGCAAAGGTAAATCTCTTGGACCTGGTATAACACACACAGTTAACAGACTAAGTTTTATTTAACCTTAGCCATAGAGTAATATCGCCTTTCTCTCTCACAAGGCTTTCTAACACTGCCTGGTGTGACAGGAATTGGAATCGCTCTCAGTTCCATGATGTAATTCACTACAGGAATCCTTTATATCATGCACGTACTCAAAGTCCCAGTGTATAGGATCTTTCACAGATTCTAGACCAAGCCTGGTCAGTTCATTAGCAGGAATACACACAGGGAAGTTCACTGTACTTCCACAGTCACTAGCTAACTTTCCCTATCTATACAGCTGATGACCGGCCACAAAGTTCAACTACAATGAACGGTTTCTCCTATTCAGCACCAGTCTCTGATAAGCTCTGAACATCACAGAAGGCAGGCACTTCTCCTTTCCCAGGCACAGCGTGACCTTAGCAGCTTGAGTCACACACACGATGGATTCCTGCTTCTTCAACAGAAGCTTCACTCTTCACCCCCTCAGCTTCCCAGTCTTTCTTTCACAAAAACCCTGGCTTTTTCTTTACCTAGCCGCTGGTGACCTTCAGTGGTCGGAAATGTCATTGCAGGAAAAAAATGTACAACACCAGTAATATTTACCCATTATCAAGAACACATATCAAGGTGCTTACAGGGGCATTCATAGACAAGTACAATACTTATGAACAATACAAGACACACGCAGGTACAGGAGGAGAGATGACCCTGGCCAGGAGAGCTCACATTCTAAAATGAATCTGTGAGGATACAGTAGGTGAGAAGAGAGAACCCTGCCCACGAGGGCTTACAATCTACATGGGAAAGGTGAGAATTCAGTAAGTGAGGAAAGATGACCCTGCCCACCTGGGTTCAGTCTACAAGGGATAGATGAGGATTCAGTAAGTGAGGAGAGATGATGCTGCCCACGAGGGCTCACAGTCTACAAGGGATGGGTGTGGATACAGTAGGTGAGGAGAGAGGATCCTGCCTGTGAGGGTTTGCTGTCTACAATGGATGGGTGAGGATACAGTAAGTGAGAAAGGACCTTGCCAACGAGGGCTCACAGTCTACAAGGGATGGGTAAGGATATAGTAGGTGAGGACAGAGGACCCTGTCCATGAGGACTCAAAGTCTACAAGGGGTGGGTGAGGACAGTATGCAAGGACCAATGACCTTGCCTGCAAGGGCTCACAGTCAACAAGAGATAGGTGAGGATACACTTAGAGACATTAATTAGACATTGGACATTAATTAGAGTCAATTAGACAGTTTAAGCAGGGTTGCATACTTGACTATTTTATTTTTCTGGACATGTTATCAAAAAATCAAAGACCAATATTAAATATTAAGGACACATTTTGAATCCATAATATATCAAAATGATTATACGTGATACATGTCTACAGACCATAATTCTGATTTGTGGCATCAGCCAAATTCACAGTAAACTAAAAAGATGATAATTACAGTCACCATAATCTTCAAAAATTTCTGTAGTTTAAAATTTATGAAGCTTTTAATATTTTTATGGACAGGGTAAAAAAGTGTCTTATTTTTATAGACTGTCCTGGAATTATTGGACAGTTCTCATCTCTGAGTCTATGGATTCTCAGTTTATGATCATCGCTTAATAACATTTCTTGTTTTCCTTCAGAAATATCTGAAAAAGTGTGCCGGAATTCTTCAACATTTTTTCAAAAATACTTTTGACCGTAAGAGGAACTTTGGTAACACACTTCATTATCTACAAGATTTTGTATTATCCTTAAAATGTTTGTCTATTTTACATTGCCATTTTCCTGTGTCCTTTTAAGTGATTCTGTGTTAGTTCACGAAGTACATCTTATGCTCTAGATGACATATTCTGTCCTACCCTGCCTTATCCACAGACATCTCTTTGATTTGGTGATGCTGCAAAAAAGTGAACATTTACTTGTACTAATAGGTTTCATTACAAATGTAAACTATTGCTGAGAATACCATGAGAACCTTTTAACAGGTAGCAATTGTTTAGATAGGACGATCACTTTGTTTCATAATTGGTAATCTCATTTATCCAATGCAGATAGTATAGTGACAGTGTTTGTTTTACTTTGCTGTCACCTACTGGCTATTGTTATAATAGGTCAAGATATGCTTTGTGATGAATTGTATGGTGATTCTATAATGTCTCCTGCCTTTTTCTTGTCTTCCCTCTTTTCTTCCTTCAAATGTCAGTGCCATTTTGTTAATGTGTACATAAGGACTGGAATCTGCATCCTGTTTTTACCTCTATGTTCAACCTCCGTTCTACAACCCTCATCATCTTCTTGACTTCTCAACCTCATGTTCACAAGGTTCTGTAAATAAACTTGTTAAAATAGAACAATCGCATCATGCTTCCTTGACAAAATATGGCCATGTTCACACATTTCCTCTGCTAGTATTTAGCGGGTCTCCGCTAAATACTTAGCTTTTTTCAGTGAAGCGGAGATGCGTGAGCACCGCCGCTTCCTGGTGACACAGCCCCTGGTTACCCGATGTTGATCGTGGTAACCACTTCACACACAAGGATGCTAGCTAGTTTCCCTGTCCACTCGGCCTAAGCGGACACTAGGCAGCCTTGTGTGTGAAGTGGTTACCATGATCAACATCGGGTAACCAGGGGCTGCGTCACCAGGAAGCGGTGGTGCACATGCATCTCCGCTTCACTGGAAAAAGCTACGGTAAGTATTTAGCGGAGACCTGCTAAATACTAGCAGAGGGGATGTGTGAACGTGGCCTATGTGTGGCTTGGATTAACATGGGAGAAGATGATAGCAAGTAAACTATCTACCATTGCTTGCACAGAGACGGTCTTCACATACTTAAGACACATCTCAAAAATGTGCATCAGTGGCAGAATACACTTTAAGGTAGAAAATGTAATTTTGCCTTCTTTAAGAAGTTTCAGGGGATAAAAAAATGGCTTGTGTTCTATGCACTGGAAGAGAAGTGGGTGTTAGGAAAATTTGTGCCCACTTGATGCCGGGGGCCCAAAAGGTAAAGGGGCCCATTTTCGCCTTCAAAACTGTTGGACTTGTACATTTTGATTAGATATTGGATATCATTGGACCCAGATACTGTTTTGGCACATAGACCCTTTTCTGTCTGAGTCTGTTAGTGGTTCTCACGTCTACTTACTTCTTGCATTTGGATCATTTTCTTTCACTTCCCTCTCACGTTGCTTTTGCTCTGTAATGTGTCTGCAGCAGTCCAGGAAAGCATCAATACATTCCTGGCCATCCAAGATGTGTCGACTCCGACGTTCACAACTGTGACCCATGGCATTGTCAAGCATCCCATCCTGACAACACGTCTTCTCCAACCCTGTGTACTGTGATGCTGAAAAAATAAGGCAGATCACTGTAGATCAATACACACATCAATACAGTACCCCACTTGAATATGCATGTGACCACATATAGTTCTGACATTACCTTTTTTGTCTTGTTCTTGAATGAGTATGGCTGAAGAACGTCTTCTACGCTTTAGTTTGGGTTCACATAAAGGCTCTGTGGACAAAAAAATAACATTGAAAACCACAAGATTATCCCCGTAGTATTGTAACAAAACCGAAGAAAAAAATTATATCAACTAATACCCTGCTGTATATAAGTTGGTAAAAAGCAAGTGCATATAAATACCAAAGTGTACCTAGTATCACTGTTTTTGATTTAAAGAAAGCATAAAACCTCCCAACTGCAACAAGGTGTAGCCATATGAGGTCAGTATCTAACACACCCTAATGTTAAAACCTTACCATGTGTCAGAACAGACCTCAATATGACTAAAGGCAGAGCGTGACCAGGTCCCGATTATAAACACACAGCCATGAGAAGCATAATACACTGTGTTCCAAATTATTATGCAAATTGGTTTAAGTGTCATAGGGTTTTATTTTTATTTTTTTTCAATTAAACCCATTGATGGTATTGTGTCTCAGGGTTCTTTGGATCGCTGAAATCAATCTCAGATACCTGTAATCATTAGTTTGGCAGGTGAGCCCAATAAAAGGAAAACTGTGCTGTCCGAAGTCCTGAAGGCTTATACAGTAAAATCTATGGGCAGCGCTGTGAGTCACCGTGACCGGGGTGTTCGCGTCGCAGGCGTTGACTGTCGGCGAACTGAATCTTGTCCGATGACCTTGCATCTGTCTTGGGTCTTCTCCCAGCTTGTAGCTTGGCCACGTCTTTCATCAGCTGTTCTACATTAGCACACAGTTGTTTAAACCGGTCAGGTGTTACAGTCTGTGCATTGGACTGAACCGTAGGGATTGGAGATGCTGCTGCCGGCACGGAAGGGGTGTTAGTATACTGCTGCTGCTGTGAAGCGGAATCGGGCACTGCGGCAAGCTGTTGTCTCCAGACTGTTAAGTCTCTCAAGGTGTCAAACTCTGCGCCAGGATTTTGTATGGACCACCAGCTTGCTTGCTTTCTATCCTCAGATAGTCTAAGGCCCACAATAAATTGTTCAATCAACGCTTTGTTTTCATCTCTGACACCATCAGGATCAACTTGTTTTAACAGTCTTAATGCTTCTTGCAAGCGCAGTGAATAATCAAGGACACTTTCTTGTGCCCCTTGGTTACAACGATAGAATGACAGTCTTAATTCAGCTTTGGTATGGCGTTCAAAAACCCGGGTTAATTTAGCGAATATCTGCTCCACAGATTCCTGAGTTTCTACAGGCCAGCTGTGGCTCTGCAGCTCGGCTGCACCCGTTAACTGTCCCATAACAACTGAAGCTCTCTGCTTACCGGTCATAGCGTACATGTCCATCGTTTGGCATATCTTCCTCTCCAAGGTGCTGGGTGTACTGCTGTACTTAGGTAACCAGGTCGCACTCGGAACATAAGGCAGAGATATCGGCATAATCGGAGCGGGTTGCTGTGGCATACCGCCGGCTTGTTGCTGTCCATCAAGAGGTATATTTGGTTGCGGGGGTACCGCGTTGTTGGGAGCCGGGTTACTCATGGTCGCTCCCCATTAGTTAAGCGTAGCCTTTCCCTCGGTTTCAAACGGAAGTGTCGGCCTCGCGGTGAGGAGTGAGGCACCACGAGGTTTCAGGTTCCTGCTGCGTACAGCGGAGGTAGTCAGAGCGTGGGGGCGGGGCCAATCTTCGCGCCCTTTGCGCAGTCACGCCCCTTCTTTTCCCGCCTTTTCGCGCAGCAATGGCGGATCAAATTTACAGTTCGATATTTACAGTCATTAAATAGCACACAATACCCGTGATAACGGGCCTGCTCGTATCCTGTTCGTGACGCCAAATTCTGACTCACCGTGACTGGGGTGTTCGCGTCGCAGGCATTGACTCTCCTCTTGTCACGGAACCGCGCCTGCGGCTGCGGGGCCCGGTGGTCCAGATCAATAGGGGGGATGGCTGAACAGTAGGGGTGGTTTGTCTTCGTGACGCCACCTGCGGGTGTTCTGGTAACTTTACCAGTGCTGCTAGGTCTCCGGGGGATGTTAGGCAGCAAGATGGGACGCTCCCCACAGGATGAGCGGGAGTCCCCGGAGCCGGGAGCTGCGCAAGATGTTGTGAGGCAGCTGCGGTAGCACTGCTGTTAGGCCCAGGATTCAGACACAGACACGCCAGAGTCTTTTCAGTACCTTTACTGGTGGTTTTCAGGTACGCCAGAGCGGGTTCGTGAAGTTAACACTCCTGGAGGTTCACAGCAAGCAGTTTGTGTAGGCTTCCTTCTCTCTATACTTCTGGTGCTAAGGTCGGGTGGATGTGGAATCCAGCCAGACCGGGCAGTGTGTTCAATAGTACGGATTTCACCTGGTTGTCAGCATTGAGGACACTGTAAAAGGGTGATGATAATTCTACCTTCTTCCCTGGGCTCTCGTTGGTAGGTGCGACAGGTGAACAGGGGGCTAGACTCCCTGTGAAGTATGCTGGTTCTCTACAGTGGCTATGTAGCTTCCACAGCTTCGGTTCCAGTAACCGGTTATTAAGGAAAGAGTCAGAATAACTCTGTGTTCCTTGAGAGGTGTTCTCCTTCTTCCTCTAACCCCAATTGCAAGGGTCTCCTCACTGCTAGCTGGCTGATTGGGCCTAGTGTGTCCCTCATAGGATGGAGGTTTCACACAGGCTGGCAGCTCTTGTAGTGACTGCACACACTCACAGTTCTGAAGTGACTGCACACACTCTGAAGTTTCTCCCTCCAAGACTCTATTTATAGGGGAAACTGGCTCAAAGTGACCAGTGGAGCTCCCCCTAGAGGCTCGGGGTGAAACCAGGTGTTCTAAGGTGTTGTAGTGGTGTTGTTAGGTGTTTTGTGAGTTTGCTTTGCTGTTACTTGCTCCAATTGTGCCCTAAGGATTTCTGTGGTGCCCAACAAGTTGCCAGGGTGCCACAGCTGCCCATAGATCTACTGTAAATGGCTTCTGAACCTTGGACAGCGCACATACTATAGCTACAATAGCTATAGTATGCGCGCTGCTCTCAGAGGAGCCCGGTGCCTTCATTTATAAAACAGTACAGCAGCTGACAGGAGCCGGCTGCTGTACATAAGTGAATAAAGCATTATATGCCCACCTGAGTGGGTGGAAGGTCTCTAGGGGGAGTGGGCACCCCCTAGAGATATTATAGCAACATTTAATAATAAAATTAAAAGTTTTTACACACACAGAGTACTTTGCTTATCCCGGCGGCAGCAGGGATGAGCAAACTATCCGGTAACCGCATTGCTCAGGATTACACATCCTGAGCATTCCGGTTCCCGCATTGCGGATGTTACAACCGCTCTAAAAACTGCAGCCTGCATGATTTTTACACAGGCTTCAGAGCCGGAGGCGGTAACCGGATTGCTTGTGAAGCAATCCGGTATTTATAATAGGCTCCTATGAGGAGGGTTTCCTGATCCGATTTTGAGCTTTGCCACAAAAATTAAATTTTTCTACGCTTCTTGGTAATTGGACCTTATAGCCTAAAATATTACTCACTTACACACTGAATAATTGTTGGGACTGTCACTAGAACAATTCTGAGTCTCAACATTGAAACTCCATCAATCCTCAGTCATGACACAGTGTTGCCAATTCTAGCAGTCGGTGGTGTTCCAAACGATTTAACATTTATCATGAATTAATTAATGGTTGAATTTAGCACATCTTGGATTATTGTGAATTGTGAACATTAATTTTTTCATGAGACAGTTTGATAATTATCAAAAGGGGGCATGGCAAACTGTCTCATGACAAATTATAATTCTTGCCCATACTATACATTAAATGTTTAATATTTTTAAAGCCAGAAATCTGCCCTAAAGGGAATGAATCATGTATGTCAATATCTATTTTTCACCAGTTCTCTGAGGAGTTGTCATCTTGAAACTTGTGTGCAAGGCGAGGCCTGCGTCATAAAACACTCCCGGTGCGTCGGCACCACTCCCCGCTGTGCAGCCAATGTCGTATTTTTCAACAGAGTCCCAGATCTGAACAGAAAGGATAAATTATTTTGATTAGAGATTGAACATTAATTTATATTTTTCTAAAATTTGCATAGTTATTTTTTACCTTTTTCTGTGAGATTTTCAGCTTGTTGTTGATCACGTAGACTCCTTTATCCACAGCTACCAGTCCAACAGCCGCATTATGATCTGCTTCTAGTTTTAGCCTTATGTTGGCTCCGGGGCTCTGGATAGCGTTGTCTTTATCCCTATCTCCTTTTATCACAAGCTATAGGAAACAATAAATTATTAAAATATTGTACTCCATTACATTGAATGCTGTATGCCTTAATCAAGCTGCCCGCTAGGGATTGGCAAACTGCTTTTTGCCGGGTTCATGACCGGCATTGCCCTGTAAGCAAACAGTTAATAACAATGCTCATACTTACTGGATCCACATTCTCCCTGCGACGCTGCGTCACTTCAGGGTCTCTCTTATCCTCAAGGAATATTAACATGAATGGCTACAACAACCAATCAGATACAACATGAAGATAAGAGCCATCCTGGAAGTGGTGCGGCACAGCAGGAAGAGAGTACGCCTACCCGGTAAGTATATTACGTGTTTTAACTGTTTGCTTACTTTAACAGGGCAACGCCGGTCACGAACTTGGCGAAAACCAAGCAGTTCGCCCATCCCTTCTGCCCGCAAATGTGCCCATGGAGCTGAAGGGTATTAAGAAGTCGATAAGTAAGTGCCTTTAAATATTGGGGAAGCACAGGGACTTCAAGCTTTGCCCTGTTGGGTGAAAGGTCTAACTATAACTTTCAAGGTGTTACAAGTGTAACTAAGGACTAATAGATATCATCTATACTTGCTTATGTTTCACAGGTAGACAACCACCCTTCACTCTAAAACCCCCGTCACATGGGGCGATATCGCCGCCTATTACACAGGCGGCGTAGGGGCGTGGCCTATCACCGGCGACATCGCCCCTACGTCGCCTCATGTAAAGGGGCGGTGTTGGCGGCACCGGAAGGTCGCCCGGTTTCAGAGCAGTGCTCTGAAACCAGGCGACCGATCTGGGGCGATGTGTACACATCGCCCCATTTAACCAGCCGCCGGAAACCTGTCAGACGATGGGAGCCGTCCTGCATCACCGCTGGGGTTTTCAGACACCCCGGCGGCGATACCGCCTGTCAGATTGCCGGCGCGGGGCTGGAGATGTTGCCCCGTGTACATGGGAGACGGCGACGCTGGCGGGGCACCAAAAACGTGCGCGTACCCGCCAGTCACCGCTGACATCCCCAGCCCCGTCGCCAGGTGTGACGGGGGCTTAAGCTCCCTACGGTTAGGTCTAATGGCTGTATTAAAGAAGTAGAAAAGTGAAACGAGAAAATGCTTGTCATAGTCAGTTTACATAGCAATATATTAACCATAAACTTAGATTTTAATGTAATATATTACATAGCACCATTGATCCGGGGCTACTTGTAGCTTGGAATTCTCGGGCTAAGAAATGTCAAAAGGAAGAGATAAGGAAATAAAAAGGAAAGAAGAGTAATAGGTAAGGATAGAAAAGAAAAGCAAATGGAAGGGAAGTAAAGAATGAAAGGAAAAGAATATATAGGAAAGAGGAGAAGACAGTATTGAAGAAAATAACTTGAAAGGGGAAAATAAACCAAATAGGAAAGTTGAGTGGCTAATGACAAGTATAGTGGATGTGGAAAAAAAGAGAGTTTTGTTCCATTTTTGTAATACTACTTGGATAGTAAAATTGTATTCAGCCTCCATATAAATAATTATATTTGTATAGTATTAGGTAGGCTATATTATTATCAAAGCTTCCAAATGAAACGTGAATGAGCTAAACATATGATAAGAGTTTTATCAATGAATGCTGATTGACAATAGCCATATTTGTAGAAATAAGTGGATCGATCAAATAAAGATCAAACTTTAGACAAATTTCATTCAATTCATAGTATTATGCAAATATCAACTTTTCGAGATGCAATTTGCGGTTTGTAAAAAAAAACAAAAAATAGACAAAGCTTGCACCATTGTCCCCACTGTTGAATTACTAGGGAGTCGGCTAACATGTTTTTGCATTGCTGCATGGGTGTCCCCATAATGCACTGGTGCTATGACATCTGATGGATTTTCATACCTGAATCATACCTGTCTCCTGAACATGCTTTGTAACGCACCTCGAATTGGAGTGAATAAAAGAAAGAAACCACATATTTTTGAGCAATTCTTCTACTTAAACTTAAATACTTTTGGTGACAGTGGAGCTGGTGTCTCTCTAGCAAGTGTATAAGTTCCTATGGTCAGCTGAGTCTTCTCTCTCATGTAAATTGTAAGCTCTTATGGTTAGTAGGGATCTCTCTCCTATAGAGTGTGTAAACTCCTATGGTCAGAGGGGTCCTCTCTCTCCTCTGTAGCATGTAAGACCTTATAGTCAGAGGAGTCCTCTTTCTCCTGTAGAGCATAAGCTTCAATGGTCAGTGGGGTCCTCTCTCTCTCCTGTAGAATGTAAGCACTAATGGTCAGCAGGGTTCTCTCTCTCCTGTAGAGTGTAACCTCGTATCATCAGCAGGGTACTTTCTCTCTCCTGTATAGTGTAAGCTCTTATGGTTAGCTAGGTCCTCTCTCTTTCTTGTAGAGTGTAAGCTTTTATGATCAGAAGGGTCCTCTTTATCTTTCTCCTGTAGAGTGAAAGCTCTTATGGTCAGCAGAGTCTTCTCTCTCTCTGCCGTAAAGTGTAAGCTCTTATGATTAGAAGGGTACTCTCTCTCCCTCTCTCTCCTGTAGAGTGTAATATTTCATTGTAAGTGGTGTCCTCTATACTCCTGTAGAGTGTAAGCTGTTATGGTCAGTGGGGTTCTCCCTCACTCCTGTAGAGTGTAAGTTCTTATGGTCAGTGGTGTTCTTTCTATGTCCTCTACTCTTGTAGAGCGTAGGCTTTTCTAGGCAGCAGGGCACTCTGTCTCTCTCCTGTAAAGTGCAAGCTCTTATGGTCAGCAAGGTCCTCTCTCTCTTCTGTAGAGTATATTATCTTATGATCAGCAGTGTCTCTCTCGCTCTCTTTCTCCTATACAGTGTAAGCTCTTATGATTAGCAGAATCCTCTCTCTCCTGTAGAGTGTAATCTCTATTGTCAGTGAGGTCTTTTCTCTCTGTCCTGTAGAGTGTAAGCTCTCATATTCAGCAGGGTCCTCTCTCTCCTGTAGACTGTAAGCTCTTATGGTCAGTGTGGTCCTCTCTTTCTCTCCTGTAGAGTGTAAGCTCTTATGTCAGCAGGGTCCTCTCTCTCCTGTAGACTGTAAGCTCTTATGGTCAGTGTGGTCCTCTCTTTCTCTCCTGTAGAGTGTAAGCTCTTATGGTCAGCAGGGTCCTCTCTCTCCTGTAGACTGTAAGCTCTTATGGTCAGTGTGGTCCTCTCTTCTCTCCTGTAGAGTGTAAGCTCTTATGGTCAGCAGGGTCCTCCCTCTCTCCTATAGAGTGTAAGCTCTTATGGTCAGCAGGGTCCTCCTCTCTCCTGTAGAGTGTAAGCTCTTATGGTCAGCAGGGTCCTCTCTCTCCTGTAGAGTGTAAGCTCTTATGGTCAATGGGGTCCTGTTTCTCTCTCACTTTCTGTCCTCTACAAATCTATATTTTCCAACTGGTTAAATGCTTTCCAGTATTGAAATTCATACTAGTTTATTTATTGCAAATTATTTTTTTTCTTTCCAACTAGAGCTAATATCACACAATAAACCACACTTATATGCCAAAATCAGCATCTGTTCCCAATAATTACTGTTAAAGCTTCCACATAACTCATGCAGAGAATTAAATGGTTGGGGACAGTAAAATAGATGAAATAGTACTACAATGAGTGTCAGCTTTTAAAAAGCCTTCATTAGGTACATAAAAGATAAAACAGATAAAATGACTGAGAGAAATACGAGTATGTTCCTCTCATATACAGGAGCATCTCAATGAATTACAATATAATCAGTGACTTTATTTCAGTAATTCAATACATAAAGTGACACACATATATTATATAGAGTCATTAAACACAGAGGATCTATTTCAAGTGTTTATTTCTGTTAATGTTGATGATTATGGCATACAGACAATGAAAACCCAAAGGTCATTATCTCAGAAGACTAAAGTAGGAAGGATGAAGGGTTAAAAACTGTGCTGCCGTATTCCAAGAGACGTCAAAGGGTGAATATAATATTAATTTATTAGTCAATGCGTTTCAGGGCTCCCAGAAACATGGCAATATGATATTGATATTTGATGATATCCTAATTCATTGAGATTCACTAGTATATCCCCTTATTGATGACTAAGGAGAAAAAAAGCATAAATCTATAGTACTTTCCGCAAGTATTTTACATTTTTGCATGTTTTTTAACCCATGAATTGGAACTTTTTTTGGAAGTCCATGATTTTCCTTCACTACATCCTGATGGAAAGTTCCATTGGTGTTAATTGCCAAATAAATGAGATGTATGTTGTTGTACTGTAAGTGTTGTAGCTCCTAGAGATGTAAAGATATTTGTAGTCGTATTTGGTATCCTTGATGAGGAAGAGCAACGATTGCCCATAGTTGCTGGCTTTATTGACGTTAGCTTTCATTATTGGTCATTCATTGACCTTGACCTTGCAATCTTCTGCAATTCTTCTTTATCTGCGACATTATACAAGTACAATGTAACCTAAGGGTTTTATACTCACCGTCCCCATGCAGGTATCTTCCACATCAATCCAAACAGAGTCAGCCACGACTTCCCGACCGGCTCCAGTAGTCACAGTATAATATGCCAAGAAGCGGAATGATGGGATAAATTCTTTTGTTATTGGCAGTGACAGAGTCACAAACGTCTGACCTTTCAGTCTTTCCTTTGTCCCCACTTTCATTATTCTACCCTTGTTCATTATCTATAAAATAAACAATATCATCAGAGAAAACAGTCCCGAATACAAGAAAAGTATAAGAAGAAAAAGTTGCAAAAAGTGTGGTAACACCAACTCAATGTCCGAACATTGGTCATTGAAAAGTTATTCATTCATGATTAAAAAAGAAAGACTATACTCAGAATGCTGTCATTCAATACATCAAATATTATCACCTTACCGATGCCCTGCCACCCAGATATCAACATTTCTTGTTTGGTCAAAATTACAAGAGAACAGCCAATCATGGCTACAGGTCCGACACCCCTGCAGGGGATTGCCACAGGATCCACTGGTGCAAGGAGGGAATTACACCTTGGTTCGCACAGTACACAACACCTTCCACCCAAGACCTGAAGGGGGAGCCCTACTGGCTGCCTTAAGCCAGTTCCCCTTTAAAACATCCAGACCTGAGGGGAGGAGTCAGTTAATCTCAGTAGTTAGTGCCAGGAGTGAGCTGGAGTGAGGAGCTGGTCGCTGGGAAGGATCCAGGCCCAGGACAAGGGACCACTGACCGCTGTGTTGCACCCTAGGGAAAGGGTCAGAGGCAAGTGGAAGAAACAGGGAATCAAGAAAGGGAACCAGTTAAGATAGCCCTTTAGTACACCCGGACACCGGAGTCCGACACTGCTATTATTTACTGTTACAGCAAAAGCCGGGAAGAATCAGGAGGAGTTAACCCCCGAAGAGAACAAAGTAAAAGACGCTAAAACTAACCAAGTACAGGACCAGGGGCCATAGGAAGGATAGGAGGGACCCGCAGAAGGACCTCAATGTCAGTTTGGAGCAAAGCCCTGAGAGGGAGAAGAAGCGGTGGGTTCAAGAACAGGCAGGACTCATCCCAAATCACAGAGCACAGAGACAGAGGAGGCCTCACAACTTTCTAAGGTGGAAGTCCCAAGTTGCACTGGGGACCTGGTTATTACTCTGGACTGTACCTGTTACCCTGTCACCAGTAAAAAGGTACCGAAACAACATCACTGTGTGTGTGTGCCTGCTTAACTGCCGCTAGTCACCGCATTGACTGCAGAGATGTGACTACAACTCCCCTCATCCATCCCCGCTGCCCTGAGGTAAAGCTCCACCTTTGGGGAGCTGCTCCACACTCTGCTGCACCCACCATCACCTCAGCGGCCGGCTGCAGCGCTGGTATACCCGTTACCAGGAACTACAGGTAGCGTCAAATTATCAATTCCCCTTATCCCCCACCATTCCCCGCCATTGAGGGTCCAGGGCACGGGACTGGGGATCAACCCCATCCAAGCCGCCATCAGCGCCGGTATCCGAGTACCCCCTACCCTGTCGATCGCCTCAAACCAAGTAAGTAATATTTATTTTATAATTTTAAGCATTTTTCTAAAAAAAATTAAGGCTTGATAAATACTTTAATGATAAATGTATTTTTGGATTTATGGATTATGTTCATGACTATGCAATGGTTTATGTTGTACAGGCGCCTATAAACGGCTGTGGTCCCATATATAAATGATTTAGAAATTTGATGAGGAATTTGTAGGTTTTTCAAAACAATTTGGACAATTCTTAAAGAGCATGATGAAATAGTGATGAATGAGCACTACCACTACTGGGTGCACCTTTCCCCATAGAGACATGCTGGCCACTCAGGACAGCATGTTATGGGTTAATATTGCCTGTACAGTAAGCCGTCTATTGGCGGCTCTGTACATTTTTGTGAATGAAGCCATGCCTCCCCTGTCAGCTGTGCGCATACTATACGCAATGTACGTATAGTATGTGCCGCTGTCCGAGGTCATGTACACATCTACAGTAGATCTATGGGCAGCGCACCGCCATAGATCTACTGTAAAAGCCTTCAGGACCCTGGACAGCGGCACATACTATACGTATATTACGTATAGTATGCGCACAGCTGACAGGGGAGGCATGGCTTCATTCACAAAAATGTACAGAGCCTCCAATAGCCGGCTAATTGTACATGAGTTATTAACACATGACATGCCCTCCTGAGTAGGTAGCATGTCTCTAGGGGGGAAGGGCACCCCCTAGAGACATGATGCCCACAATTATTATTAATATGTAAGCTTTATTTAACTCATTAAACACTTTGCTATCCCGGCAGCTGGGATAAGCAAAGTATACGGTAACTGCATTGCTCTGGATTACACATCTTGAGCAATGCGGTTACCGCATTGCGGATGTTAGAGCCACTCTGAAAACTGCAGCCTGCACGATTTTTCACGCAGGTTGCAGAGCCGGATGCGGTAACCGGATTGCATGTAATGCAATCCGGTTTTTATAACGGGCTCCTATGAGGAGCTTTTCCTGATGCGGTTTTGAGCTTTTCACAAGCTCAAAACCGGATCAGGATTTGAAAAAAAACAACGCATGTGTGACCCCATCCTAAGTGGTGAAAAGAAATTCCAAAATTGGTAAATAAAAATTATTTTGCTAGTGTCGCCAATTTCCGTGACCTGTTTAATTTTTGGACTTTGCTGTGTGATAGCTTAAGTTTAGTGAGCTGAACTGACATCTTTACTGATACCATTTTCGGGGAGATGCGATGTTTTGATTGCATCTTATTGTATTTTACTGCAGTGTTGAGGCAACCAAAAACATTTAATTCTTCCATTTTTGTTATTTTTCCCATCACGCTGGTTACAATTGGAATAATTTTTTTTTTTGATAGATCAGATTTTTCTGAATGCAGCAATTGCAAATATAGTTTTTTTTTTGTTAGTTTTATCTTAATGGGGCAAAAGGTGGTGATTTGAACTTTTAAGCATTTTTAACTTTTTTTTTCGGTATTATTGAAAACTTTTCTTACTACTGTTTTTTAATTGTCCCCTTAGAGGATGTGAAGCTGTGATTGTCCGGTTTTACTGTAAATACTGCTTCTGCACTGCTCTGTATAGCAAAAAAAACACAATCTCCCATGGGCTTACATTCACAGAATTAAAATGACTGGCACAGGGGTCAACAGCTGGCCCCCAGCTGTTATGGCCACTTTACACGTCCCAACATCGGTCCGATATTGGATACAACGACACGGGAGTGCGCTTTTTCTGGGCAGAATTCCAAGATCGCATAGGAGATGTTACACAGCGCGATATCGGCGGACAACACCACGACGATGTGTACATCCCCTTGTACAGCCGACCCAGGAACGACCATTTAACATGAGAGAGGATAGGGGAAGTTGTACTCCACATCATAGTTGGGCTTTTACACAGCCCGATCCGGCCACAACGTCCATCCAATATCGGCCCGTTGAAGAGCAGGCTCATTTGATCTCCGATATCGTTTTGGCATCGTTCTTGCATCGTATTGGACATTCACACCATACAACGCACGAACCACGCGACTTTTGATCGGAGTTGGACGACGATATCGGGACGTGTAAAGTGGCCATTAGGGCAACCCATTGATGTTCCATGATCATGTCATGGGTGCGCTGATGGGCTGGAGGAATGACGCACCCTCTTTGTGCTAAATGCCGCTGTCAGAGATTGATAGCGGGATTTAACTCATTAAAAGCTATGATGCACACAATCCAGTAAAAAGCACATGATGGTTGATTTAATCAGCCATTATGTACAAGGAAAAACAAAGGCAAGGACATGACTTTTGATGTACGAGTACATCAAAAGTCATGAAGGGATTGGAGCAGTGCATTTTGTCTTGCAGAAGCAGAATACGCGCCAACAAGAACATTTCAGTAAACACCCCTTGCGTCTCCTGCTTGAAAAATCCTTAAAGAGGTATGCTCAATTCAAGGAATGGGTAGCTTTCTAGACACAGTTAAGAATATATATATTTTCTTTATTTAAGTGTCAAGTGACATCGTGACATTAGGGTAAATACTCTGAACTGTGAATCCAGGGACACAATGCACTCTGACCCCGTGAATGTCCTATACCTTATGTACGATAGATTATAATAAATTGAGTGCAGAAATTAATACGTTTTAGACTTAAGGTTGTCAAAATGTATTTGATGCGAACTGAATTCTACGTTTACAAAAAAACATATTTACCAGAATGTGGAATTTTTGTAATTTGTTTCACGCAAATTCAGCATTGTCATGCCTCCAGCCACCGGGCTGTTCTCCACTGGGCTGGGAGGTTGGCGCCCAGCACGTGTCTCCATATGGTCTACAGAGTCTGCTGTACTCTCTCCTATACAGGCTGCTAATCAGGTTCCTGATCCTGCTATGCCTCTTTTTTTTCCCCACCTGCGGCTTTTTCTGCCCGTAGTCTGCAGTCTAAGAGAAGTAGTTCCAGGACTCTGAGGAGTAGTTCAAGGACCTGCCTAAGGCAATGCCTATGTCACAATACTGGTATTTAAAGGGCCAGTATGACCTGACCTGAAAGCGCCTCTTAACTTATTGCTGAGAGGTTCTTTGTATTAAAGGTACCCTCCCCTTTAGGGAGGTGTCTGGGCAATGTGTTCTAACTTTAGGAACTAACTTTAGATGTCGTTTTTCTTTGCTTTGCAATATACTCACATCTGTCATTCCACAGAACTCTCAGCTGACAGTATCTGTCATTCCTGTATTGTACAGCATTCCTTGGATCCCACTTCAGGCTCGACCTGCCTACCTTTGATCTCACAGCATTTCCTTGATCCTGCTACAGGCTGAACCTGCCTCTCTCGACCTTCTCACGTATTCCGTCATCTGTATTATGGTCTGTATGAGTTGCCGCTCTGGTCCCAGTAGTTAGACCCCCAGGGGGCTGTGTCAGGTCAATTATTATATAGAGGTTTGCTTGCCGATTGCTCCGCCACGGGAGTTTGGTGTCTTAACCCACAGGGTTAGACACTTTCCTCTATGTGCATATCTTCAAATAAAGATTACAGTTTCAATTATGTCACTGTCCAGTCTCTTTCAACCACTGGGGTCCAGCTACTACAAGCCCATATGTGGTCCAGTGAGTCCACTCTACATACCCATTCCCCCTGGGGTGTAACAAGCAAGATGGTCATTCTGAAAATATTTTGCTGAAATGTATTAAGCTAAGAAATGTTAAAAAAGTTAAAAAAAATATATTTACTGTGTGCAGAATTATTAGGCAAATGGGTATTTTGATCACATGATACTTTTTATATATGTTGTCCTACTCCAAGCTGTATAGGCTTGAGAGCCAACTACCAATTAAGTAAATCAGGTGATGTGCATCTCTATAATGAGGAGGGGTGTGGTCTAATGACATCAACACCTTATATAAGGTGTGCTTAGTTATTAGGCAAATGCATTTCCTTAGGCAAAATGGGTCAGAACAGAGATGTGACGGGCTCTGAAAAGTCCACAATTGTGAGATAAGAAAGAGAGGGGGGGGGGACAAGAGGCGCAATAGTGCCCTTATCACTAGACACTAAACCAAGCAGGTGAGAAAAAGGTTCCACTCACCTAGTCCAGTTGTGCCACCCACAACTGGTTAGAAGGCCTGATAGAATAAGTGTCCTGATGGCTGCTGCTGGACTTCCACCGGTCTCCACTCGGGTAGACGAAAATAGAAGCTCTGGGAAAAGAAGGTGTGTCACAGTCCGCGCTGCCAGGGAATCCGCTCGTGAATAACGCTAGTAATCGGTGTTCAAATCAATCCTTTTTATTCATCCAACGCGTTTCAACGCCCTCCTGGCGTCTTCCTCAAGGATCTGGATCCCTGAGGAAGACGCCAGGAGGGCGTTGAAATGCGTTGGATGAATAAAAAGGATTGATTTGAACACCGATTACTAGCGTTATTCACGAGCGGATTCCCTGGCAGCGCGGACTGTGACACACCTTCTTTTCCCAGAGCTTCACAATTGTGAGATGTCTTGCAGAGGGATGTAGTAGTCTTGAAATTGCCAAACTATTGAAGCGTGATCACCGAACAAACAAGCGTTTCATGGAAAATAGCCGACAGGGTCGCAAGAAGCATGTTGGGCAAAAAAGGCGCAAAATAACTGCCAATGAATTGAGGAAAATCAAGCGTGAAGCTGCCAAGATGCCATTTGCCACCAGTTTTGCCATATTTCAGAGCTGCAACGTTACTGGAGTATCAAAAGCACAAGGTGTGCTATACTCAGGGACATGGCCAGGGTAAGGAAGGCTGAAAAACGACCACGTTTGTACAACAAACATAAGATAAAACGTCAAGACTGAGCCAAGAAATATCTTAAGACTGATTTTTCAAGGTTTTATGGACTGGTGAAATGAGAGTGACTCTTGATGGGCCAGATGATGGGCCAGTGGCTGGATCAGTAAAGGGCAGAGAGTTCCACTCCAACTCAGGCGCCAGCAAGGTGGAGGTGGGGTACTGGTATGGGCTGGATCATCAAAGATGAACTTGTGGGAAAAAAAAAGAAAAAAAAAAAAAGATGAACTTGTGGGACCTTTTCGGGTTGAGGATGGATTGAAGCTCAACTCCCGGACCTACTGCCAGTTTTTGGAAGACAACTTTTTCAAGCCATGTACAGGAAGAAGTCGGTATCGTTCAAGAAAAACATGATTTTCAAGCAGGACAATGCTCCATCACATGCATCCAAATACTCCACAGCGTGGCTGGCCAGTAAAGGTCTAAAAGAAGAAAAAATAATGACATGGCTCCCTTGTTCACCTGATCTAAACCCCATAGAGAGCCTGAGGTTCCTCCTAAAATGTGAGATCTACAGGGAGGGAAAACAGTACACCTCTGGGGACAGTGTCTGGGAGGGAAAACAGTACACCTCTGGGGACAGTGTCTCGGCGGCTGTGGTGGCTGCTGCACGCAATGTTGATAGTAAACAGATCAAGCAACTGACACAATCTATGGATGGAGGCTGCTCAGTGTCATCATAAAGAAAGGGGGCTATATTGGTCACTAATTTTTTTGTGTTTTGTTTTTGCATGTCAGAAATGTTTTTTTCTAAATTGTGTGCAGTTATATTGGTTTACCTGGTGAAAATAAACAAGTGAGATGGGAATAGATTGGATGTTTATTAAGTTGCCTAATAATTCTGCACAGTAATAGTTACCTGCACACACAGATATCCTCCTAAGAGCCAAATCTAAAAACCCCACTCCTACTTCCAAAAATATGAAGCTTTGATATTTGAGTCTTTTGGGTGATTGAGAACATAGTTGTTGATCAATAATAAAAATAATCCTCTAAAATACAACTTGCTTAATAATTCTGCACATAGTGTATAGCATGGTAACGGACAATCAATTATCTGTAATAAATTAGCAGCAAACTGAATTTGCTGGTGAAATATTTGGATTTGGTGAGTTCCAATCTCATCAGATACGTTCACCTCTAATTTAGACCTGACAAAACACAAGAGAGTAAGATCATTTACCACATAGTTGAATTGGTTGATCTGACTTTGAACAGAAGGGTCTTTGTTCTGGATAATAAAGCTGATAGGTGCACTTTCTTCTAATTTCACTTCGCCTCCTGTGATGCTGAGATGTAAGTAATTGCCACCAATAGGTTTGTAAGCAGAGGCCACCATGGTGGCAGAAGCTTGTTGCTCGCTGGTTAATTTTGCATCTATTGTTGATACCTACACGTGAAGAGGAGAATATAGATGTTTAGAATTGATGACTGTCATAGTTGTACAATGCTGATTTTAGTTATAGTGGACAACAATATGAAGCATTGGTTCGTGTTAGGCTTTGTTCTCATTTGAAATGTTCATAATATTTTGACCAGATTTATAGCATTTTCTAATGGCCATTATTGACTTATAATGCTATACCGAGATTTCCTCTATTTGCTGCCAAAATTGATGTCAACCATTCCTGAAAGGCCAAATGTACTATAGGTGTAGGCGGCCGTCACACGCTGAGATATCTCTAGCGATATTGTAAGCGAACACGTGCACGCGCGATCGCTTACAATATCGCTCACATCGCTGGTGAGCTGTCACACAGACAGACTCACCAGCGATGTGGAGCAGCGATCTCGCTGGTAACTATGGTACACATCGGGTTACTAGGCGCCGCGCGTCGCTTAGTTACCCGACGTGTACCATAGTTACCATCTCCCAGCATATGCTCTGCCGCTGGGAGATCGTTCATCGTGGTGTCATACACCACGATGAAGCAGATCGCTAAATCGTTCATCGCTAGATCTGAGCTCAGATCAGCGATGTCACGATCAAGCGATTTCACATCGTAAATCGCTTGATTACACGCAACGATTTCTTGCCCGATATCACTTAAGCGATCAAAAAGGAGATCGCTTAAACGATATCGGGCAAGAAATCGTTGCGTGTGACGGCCGCTTAAAGAGAAACTGAATAACCATCCATTATGCTTTCCATCCACTAATCTCTCTCAAAACCAATACTGTTCACATTTTTGTCATTCACAACTTTCTTAGTTTATCTTTAATGGTCACTTAAAGTTATCAATTTTTAGGAGGTAATATTTTGAGTTCTAAAGTAATAGTAGATTACAGCATGAGGTGAATGGCGGCGTTTGTTTGGGATTAGGTCTGCCGAGTACCATTCCTACCGTGTTTGTCCTTCTGCCTGTTATAGTCTGTATCCTGTACCCTATCTTTGAATAATCGTTATATTCTTGGGTTGATTCCCGATGGTTTTTGTATTGTGCATCTAGGGATCACATATACTATAAAAAGGCAAGCTATTTCCAACTGCTCCACCTTCTGATGAGCTTGGCAATATGAGGCCAAACGAAACGCGTCAAGATTGGAGAAACGCTAAATCACTTGAGTCTACAAAGAAAACAAGGGTGATCCCGCACTGCAAAAAACCACAATCGACTTCATAAGTTAAGTGGGTGCGGCCACTCCTCTTCTCCCCTCACCCTTCCCTCCTCTTTTTTAGGGAGATTAGGGTTAGATGAGGGTGAGTCTACGAGGAATGGGGGCACCAAGATAATTTAGGGTGCAAATCCCCCATTGATAGGTAGGGATAAGGAATATAGGGAATTTATTCTCCCCCCCCCCCCCCCCCCCGCTTCTTCCTTCTTCCATCCCCGATTTATTATTTTCTTTGGATTCATAACTGTTTGTAATGTCTTTCTATGTGGGTCTTTTACCTTTTTAAAAGAATTGTTAATAAAGTATTTTTAACAAAATCGAAAAGTTGGTAATCTACTATTACGTTTTATCTTTAATGGTAAAATTTCTAAAAATCTAAATATTACTGTTATGTTCAACAGGTCTTGATCTGATTGAGTGTTCAGGCTCAACCGAATGGTTCCGTCTTCCTTAGTCGTTCCATCCACCTTTTCTGGTTTTGCTATAACTGGGACACGGTGAGCCGGAGACCCGTCAGGATTAGTGACGAACACCTAAAATAAATAAAAGGAAAATGATACTTCTTTTTTTATTTAATGTCTACTAGTTACCTTGTTTCAATTAAAAAAAAGGGGAGTGTGAACTTTTGCCTCTCAGTCAGCCCAGGCATAAACTACCTCTGTACTCCTTATAGCTGTTCTCACAAGTTCAATCTAATTGGACTGCCAGGATTACGCTTTTCCAAGTTACCTTCTGCGTCTCCTCACCCTTACCTAAGATAGCGTTTGCTGCCTTGTCATGTCCAAGTGTTTCTGAGTTCCTGCTTATTTAAGTCGGACATCCAGGTCTTGCTTCGGGATTTTGCTTCAACTCCGGGCCCTCTGTGCATCATCTGAGTTTGCTCTGTCTCCAGTTATTCCGGGTCAGTTCTTCAATCCACTCTGCAGTCATCTGCTTTGCTGGCCTCCCCTGTTCTCGGCTTGCCTTCAAGCAACAGACTGTGCCTAGTAGAGGATTGTTCCTGCTACCAGCTATCTTCAGTTCGCTCTACTGCACATAGGATTGCTACACTAAAAGACCCTGCTTCTGTGGCATAGTTTGTATGTTTATGATTTGCAACTGCGGTTCTCTGGACTGTTACTATTAGCTGCACTGCACCATGCTAAAGTCTGAGACTGTGTTTTACTCAAAGACTATTACATCACTGAGTATAAACAATACAGGCTGTTTTCCGTTACCGGATTGCCATGTGAATTGTTAATCTGGACTGTTTCTGCTGCCAGGCTAGCCGGGTCTAAGAACTGTTCCTTGAAGGACTTGATTCAGCCCTCTCATATTTGTTATGCTCCTTGTTCCCTGCACTTCACCAAAACCTGTTTGTTGCATATTTGTTAAATATGGACTTGAACTTAAATCTTGCCTCTGTCTTGCCTTGCACTAAGATATCAGATTCCTGAAAGTATCCACATAATTGTGACACAGACAGAATAGTTTCATCCTTCTTCCACCATGTCCACTTTCATTAAACACTAAATAATTATTAAGTATTAGTCATGGGCATACCCGAAACTGTAAAAATCGGGGTCTGTATCAGACAACTAGTGTCCGTGCACGGTTCCGAACTTGAACGTCTTTGAGAAATCTTTGTTACTGTTCAGGTTCGAGTGACCAAATAAAGGGCTAGGGGGCAGCAAAAAGAAGCAAAAAAGGGATTAATAGTGCTATGTTAGCACTATTTCTCGGTCTGCTCATTAAGCCTCATTCATATTCCTCTGCTTCTCTCACCCACCTTCTATGTCATCACCTGTGAATGGTTTCCCAGCCTCACAGTAGCTGTCCCCAGAGAGTTAAAATAAATAAATAATTGAAAAAAATTATGTGGAGTCCCCGTATTTGATACACAGCCCAGATAAAGCACACAGCTGTGAGGTGTTATCTTGGCTGGATATCAAAATACAGGGAACCCCATGTTTTTTTTCTCTAAATTTTTGCTATTGCTATTTTTTATGATTTTATGTACCTTATGAAGACTATTATAGCTGAACCATGTTGTACTTTTATACTTATTCATTTGTATTTCATTTTTTTGTATATGCAAGTATATTGCATACATTTTTTAATCATATCCATTTTAGCAAAGATATTTTTTAATTGTACCAGTCAATAAAGATAGCCAACGGCACACTCTGGGATTAAAAACTCTTTATTTCTCTGTTTATTGCATGAAAAACATAAAACTGGTGCACAACGCCTGAATAACAAGGGTGGAGAAGATGACAAAAACAGGGGGATCTGAGGACAACAGTTGTTTTGCGCGTGTGTGCTTCAACAAGAAAGTGGAAACAGCTGTTGTCCTCACACCACCTGTTTTTTGCCCTTATCTTTCCCTTTGCTAGTCTGCAATTGTGAACCATTTTATTTTATTTTTCATGCAATAAACGAAGAGTTTTTAATCCTGGAAGTGTGCCGCAGCTATCTCCATTGACACTGGATACTATTATAACACGCACCGTTGTTGGGTTTGCCAGGTGAGCATCACCATAAGGACTCCTTCATATGAGCTGTCTACGGAACTAAGGTACGTCTGCAGCATTTCACCTATATGCATAGTGAGGTCCAGTTATACAACCAGGGGGTGTGTGAGGACAACAGCTGTTTCACGTGTGTGCTTCAACAGATGCAACATGTGCAAAACAGCAGTCGTCCTCCCACCACCTTTTTTGTCTTTATCTTTCCCCTTGCTTGTCTGGAATTGTATGCATAGTGGTGCCCAGTTATACAACCTCCTCCTGTTGTATCTTTTTTTCGCATTTGACATTGGTGCTAACACTGGTGACCGAAATCATCATTTTCTCCTGTTGGAAAGTACTGGAGGTTTGTTATTCAGCACATTGGATCAGCATGCAGTGGACTGAGAGAATCTTCACATATGATAAGCCCATTATCATACTCTGAAAGATGAGTGTACATGCATTCGAACCAAACTGATTCAAACACTACTACACTCAGATAGCACTACACACATCTGCCATGTTTTCAAGCGGAGATTTCCAGCATTAGTAAAAATATTATGTAATAATAAATTGATGCACTTGCCATAAGGTCGAACGGCATTCCGGGTTTGAAATACTTGGATGTTTTTGTGTAAAGAATTTTGTATGGAGACTTCACAATATGAATATTGTCATGTTCAGCTTCCACCAGATCACTGCCTGCAAGGGAAGAAGCCATATAGTATATTACCAATATTGTAGGTTTGAATACATGTGTTGTCTACTACTGCACAACCCCTTAAACTCTTAAGTGCCCCACATGACATGAAAAAACATACACTTACATGCTGGACGGTGGCCATTCCTGCAATTCTCGGTAGCAATAAGACATTGTTTATTCACATAACTGTTGCAGTCAATCAATGGCTTCTGATTCATGTACAGCACCATGGAATCAATAGTGCTCTATTAATAAATAATAATAATAATTGGCTGCAGCCAGGGGTGTAATACCCATAGTGTCAGAGAGTTTGGCCATTGTGGGGCTTGTGAAATAGGGGGCCCAGCGCCAAGTGGCACAACTACTCCAGGTTTTCATCCCCATTTTAATGGTCTCTGCATCAAAGGAATATAGATACTATTGAATGGAATAGGGCAGGAGAGTCCGTTATATTCTGGCTGCAGCACTCTGCATGTGCAGCTAAGAGACTTGGTGCAGGGGGCGTGACGACATCTTTACATTGCTCCTCCTGTGCGGATGGAGCCTTTGTGCACTAAGTCATTTATTTATTCACTAGATGGTGGCCCGATTCTAACGCATCGGGTATTCTAGAATACTATGTAGTTTATGTATGAAGATTTAACAATAATGCAATGTGAAGCCGAGTTTAAATCCCACGGCAATATCGCTGATTGGTCGTGGCCGGCCGGGCGCAACCAATCAGCGAAGGGTGGTTCAAATCCTACGACAATTTGCGGCCAGACTACGCGTGTCGCTGATTGGTGGCGGGCGACTAGCGCGACCAATCAGCGACCAGAATTTGTGTTACAGACAGACAGAATTAGACGATTATAGAGTAGATATCTACAGCAGTGCCAGTGTTCAGTGGTGTCGGTGAACAGCGGTGTCGGTGTACAGTGGTCTGGTGTTCAGCATGTCAGTGTTCGGGTGTCGCTGAACAGCGCTGTGGGTGTATGTCGGTGTGCAGCGCTATCTGTGTTCATCGATGTAGGTGTACAGTGGTGTCGGTGTACCGCAGTGTCAGTGTTCAGTGGTGTCGGTGTACAGCAGTGTTGATGTCAGTGCAGTCGGTGTTCAGTGGTGTCGGTGTGCAGCGGTGTTGGTGTACAGCGCTATCTGTGTTCAGCGATGTTGGTGTACAGTGGTGTGGGTGTGCAGCAGTGTCGGTGTTCAGTGCTGTCCGTATGCAGCAGTGTTAATGTTCAGTGGTGTCAGTGTACAGTGGTGTTGATGTTCAGTGCAGTCGGTGTTCAGTGGTGTCGGTGTACAGCAGTGTTGATGTTCAGTGCAGTCGGTGTTCAGTGGTGTCGGTGTGCAGCGGTGTTGGTGTACAGCGCTATCTGTGTTCAGCGATGTTGGTGTACAGCAGTGTTGGTGTACAGCACATCACCAGAGGGTGGCTGTCAGCGGCTCTGGGCGCCCTGGGCGTGCAGTCCACTCTCCCCGGTGCTCGATCCCCCCGGTCTCCATTTCTCCACTATCCGATCCCGAGCTCTGTGGCCAGATCCGGCTCTTGTGACCGGAGTGCACCTATCGCTTGTGTGTAAAGGAAATCCCGCATCACTGATTGGTCGTGGCTGGCCGAGCGCAGCCAATCAGCGACGCGGGATTTCCGTTACAGAGAGACAAACAGACAGACTCGATAAGATGATTATATAGTAGACTGAGAAAATTTCATGAAGCGTGTGCAATACTTTTTCCAGGTGTCATTTGTCTGGTTTGATTTCTTTGCCTGTGAGGATGGAGGAGGCTGCAAGGATGGAGGAGGCTGTGAGGATGAATAAAGCTGGGAGGAAGGAGGAGGCTGCAAGAATGGAAGAGGCTGTGAGGATGAAGGAGGCTGTGAGGATGGAGGAGGCTGCAAGGATGGAAGAGACTGAGGGGATTGAGGAGGCTGTGAGGATGGAGGAGGCTAAGGGGATGGAGGAGGCTGGGGGGATGGAGGAGGCTGCAAGGATGGAAGAGGCTGAGGGGATGGAGGAGGCTGTGAGGATGGAGAGGCTGCAAGGATGGAGGAGGCTGAGGGGATGGAGGTGGTTGTGAGGATGGGGAGGCTGAGGGAATGGAGGAGGCTGTGAGGATAGAGGAGGCAGTGAAGATTTAGGAGGCTGAGGGGATGGAGGAGGCTGTGAGGATGGGGAGGCTGTGAGGATGGAGGAGGCTGAGGGGATGGAGGAGGCTGTGAGGATGGGGAGGCTGTGAGGATGGAGGAGGCTGAGGGGATAGAGGAGGCTGTGAGGATTGGGAGGCTGAGGGGATTCCGTTGTGTGCCTGTGTGCTCCCCTCTCCCAGCTCCATGTCGGCATGGAGCTCGGCGGTTCCGGCGGCCCTCGCACGCTCCGGGAGGGTAGAGGCGCCGGGGCGAGTCGCAGGCTGGCGCTAGGCGCCAACGCAGAGATCCATGCCGTCATTGTGTCTGTTTCTCTGTAACAGACATCCCGCGTCGCTGATTGGTCGCGGCCGGCCGGGCTCAACCAATCAGCGACGCGGGATTTCCGGAGGCTGTGAGGACAGACGAGGCTGTGAGGATGGAGGAGTCTGTGAGGACAGATGAGGCTGTGAGGATGGAGGAGGCTGTGAGGATGGAGTAGGCTCTGAGGATGGGGAGGCTGTGAGGATGGAGGAAGCTGTGAGGATGGAGGAGACTGAAGGAATGGAGGAGGCTGTGAGGATGGAGGAAACTGAGGGGATGGAGGAGGCTGTGAGGATGGAGGATGCTGTGAGGATGGAGGAGGCTAAGGGAATGGAGGAGGCTGTGAGGACGGAGTAGGCTGAGGGGATGGAGGAGGCTGTGAGGATGGAGGAGGCTGTGAGGATGGGGAGGCTGCAAGGATGGAAGAGGCTGTGAGGATGGAGGAGACTGAGGGGATGGAGGAGGCTGTAAGGATGGAGGAAACTAAGGAGATGGAGGAGGCTGTGAGGAAGGAGGAGGCTGTGAGGATGGAGGAGGCTGAAGGGATGGAGGAGGCTGTGAGGACGGAGGAGGCTGAGGGGATGGAGGAGGCTGTGAGGATGGAGGAAGGCTACAAGGATGGGGAGGTTGTGAGGATGGAGGAGGCTGTGAGAATGGAGGAGGCTGTGAGGATGGAGGAGGCTGTGAGGATGGAGGAGGCTGAGGGAATGGAGGGGAATGGAGAAGGATGTGAGGATGGAGGAGGCTGTGAGGATGGAGGAGGCTGAGGGGATGGAGGAGGCTGTGAGGATGGAGGAGGCTGTGAGGATGGAGGAGGCTGTGAAGATAGAAGAGGCTGAGGGGATGGAGGAGTCTGAGGGGATGGAGGAGGCTGTGAGATGGAGGAGGCTGTGGGATGGAGGAGGTTGAAGAATGGAAGAGGCTGTAATGATGGAGGAGGCTGTGAGGATGGAGTAGGCTCTGAGGATGGGGGGGCTGTGAGGATGGACGAGGCTGTGAGGATGGAGGAGGCTGAGGGAATGGAGGAGGCTGTGAGGATGGAGAAACTGAGGGGATGGAGGAGCCTGTGAGGATGGAGGATGCTGTGAGGATGGAGGAGGCTGAGGGAATTGAGGAGGCTGTGAGGATGGAGGAGGCTGTGAGGATGGAGGAGGCTGAGGATGGAGGAGGCTGAGAGGAGTGGAGGAGGGGCTGTGAGGATGGGGAGGCTGAGGGGATGGAGGAGGCTGAGGGGATGGAGGAGGCTTTGAGGATGGGGAGGCTGAAAGGATGGAGGAGGCTTTGAAGATGGGGAGGCTGAGGGTATGAAGGAGGCTGTGAGGAGCCCGCAGCGCCGCTCCGTTTTTGTTGTGCGCCTGTGTGCTCCCCCCCCCAGTCCATGCTGGCATGGAGCTCGGCGGTTCCAGCGGCCCTGCACGCTCTGGGCAGGTACAGGTGGTCGGGGCGAGTCACAGGCTGTCACTAGGCACCAGTGCGGAGCTCCATGTCTCTTTTTGTCTGTTTCTCTGTAACAGACATCCCGCGTCGATGATTAGTCGCGGCCGGCCGGGCTCGACCAATCGGCGACGTGGGATTTCTGTTACGAAAGAAAGACGCGATAAGGCAATTACAGTGCCTACAAGTAGTATTCAACCCCCTGCAGATTTAGGTGGTTTGATAAGATGCAAATAAGTTAGACCTTCAAACTGCAAACGAGAGTAGGATTTATTAACAGAAGCATAAATCTTACAAACCAAAAAGTTATGTTGTTCAGTTGAATTTTAATAAATTTTAAACATAAAAGTGTGGGTCAATTATTATTCAACCCCTAGGTTTAATATTTTGTGGAATAACCCTTGTTTGCAATTACAGCTAATAATCGTCTTTTATAAGACCTGATCAGGCCGGCACAGGTCTCTGGAGTTATCTTGGCCCACTCCTCCATGCAGATCTCCAAGTTATCTAGGTTCTTTGGGTGTCTCATGTGGACTTTAATCTTGAGCTCCTTCCACAAGTTTTCAATTGGGTTAAGGTCAGGAGACTGACTAGGCCACTCCAACACCTTGATTTTTTCCCTCTTGAACCAGGCCTTGGTTTTCTTGGCTGTGTGCTTTGGGTCGTTGTCTTGTTGGAAGATGAAATTACGACCCATCTTAAGATGCCTTATGAAGAGCGGAGGTTCTTGGTCAAAATCTCCAGGTAGGCCGTGCTATCCATCTTCCCATGGATGCGGACCAGATGGCCAGGCCCCTTGGCTGAGAAACAGCCCCACAGCATGATGCTGCCACCACCATGCTTGACTGTGGATGGTATTCTTGGGGTCGTATGCAGTGCCATCCAGTCTCCAAACTCACATGTGTGGTTGGCACCAAAGATCTCGATCTTTGTCTCATCAGACCATAGAACCTTGAACCAGTCTGTCTCAGAGTCCTCCAAGTGATCATGAGCAAACTGTAGACGAGCCTTGACATGACGCTTTGAAAGTGAAGGTACCTTACGGGCTCGTCTGGAACGGACGACCATTGCGGTGGAGTATGTTACTTATGGTATTGACTGAAACCAATGTCCCTACTGCCATGAGATCTTCCCGGAGCTCCTTCCTTGTTGTCCTTGGGTTAGCATTGACTCTTCGGACAAGCCTGGCTCGGCACGGGAGGAAACTTTCAAAGGCTGTCCAGGCCGTGGAAGGCTAACAGTAGTTCCATAAGCCTTCCACTTCCGGATGATGCTCCCAACAGTGGAGACAGGTAGGCCCAACTCCTTGGAAAGGGTTTTGTACCCCTTGCCAGCCTTGTGACCCTCCACGATCTTGTCTCTGATGGCCTTGGAATGCTCCTTTGTCTTTCCCATGTTGACCATGTATGAGTACTGTTCACAAGTTTGGGGAGCGTCTTAAATAGTCAGAAAAGGCTGGCAAAAGAGATAATTAATCCACACATGTGAAGCTCATTGTTCTTTGTGCCTGAACTACTTCTTAATACTTTAGGGGGACCAAACAGAATGCTGGTGGTTTGAGGGGTTGAATAATAAATGACCCTCTGAATTAACTTTTAACGCTTTAAAAAACAAAAAACAAAAAAAAAAAAAAGTAAAAAATCTTTTTGGCTGCAGTGCATTTCCCACTTCCAGGCTGATCTACAGTCCAAATGTCACAATGGCCCAAGTTAATTCCGCATGTGTCAACCACCTAAATCTGCAGGGGGTTGAATACTACTTGTAGGCACTGTATATAGTAGATTCAGATATTGATCAAATAGCTATGAAAGTTATGGCATGTATACAATATAGTAATATATAGAGCAAAAGAAGAATTAGCTGTGAAATTATGTACAATCTGTGAAACTATAAAATTGTCTGATTTACAGGTAAAAAGAGGAATCCCAGACAGACTAAATGCATACAGCACCATAACGCAGAACCATGAGATACCCAGACACCCTTTAACCCTTATAGAGGGATCTGGATTTACTGCAAGTTCCATGGGGTTGCTGCAAATAGATGGGTTGAGGTCCAGAAATAGAAAAGTCACCAAGCAGGGTCAACATGCTCTCTGACCTCTTGGCCAGAAAAGTACAAAATTGTTAGGCTGCAGAATAGTACAAAATCAGGCAGAGGTCAGTCCAGAACATCAATAATACACAGCAGGAATACCAAATGAACCAGGAAATATATCTGGCATCCAGCAGGAGCACATAAATGATTCAAATAGACTGCAGTATTTCCTAATTGGCTTAAGTCAGAATGAATGACCGCAGCTGGGCAGCCATACAAACACATCCACAAGTCAAACTACTGCATCACCAGCCCCACCTGGAGGGAACACAGCGGCGCCTGGTGGCAGACGCAGAAGTTGCAGGAGCAGACTCTGGGATGAGACAGTAACATTTTTACTTGAACACTACATACAGTGTTGGCCAAAAGTATTGACACCCCTGCAATTCTGCCAGATAATTCTCAGTTTCTTCCTGAAAATGATTGCAATCACAAATTCTTTTGGTATTATTATCTTCATTTAATTTGTCTTCAATGAAAAAACACAAAAGAGAATGAAGCAAAAAGAAAAACATTGATCATTTCACACAAAACTCCAAAAATGGGCCAGACAAAAGTATTGGCACCCTCAGCCTAATACTTGGTTGCACAACTTTTAGCCAAAATAACTGTGATCAACCGCTTCCGGTAACCATCAATGAGTTTCTTACAATGCTCTGATGGAATTTTAGCCCATTCTTCTTTGGCTAACTGCTCCAGGTCCCTGATATTTGAAGGGTGCCTTCTCCAAACTGCCATTTTTAGATCTCTCCACAGGTGTTCTATGGGATTCAGGTCTGGACTCATTGCTGGCCACCTTAGAGGTCTCCAGTGCTTTCTCTCAAACCATTCTCTAGTGCTTTTTGAAGTGTGTTTTGGGTCATTGTCCTGCTGAAAGACCCATGACCTCTGAGGGAGACCCAGTTTCTCACAATGGGCCCTACATTATGCTGCAAAATTTGTTGGTAGTCTTCAGACTTCTTAGAGCCATGCACACGGTCAAGCAGTCCAGTGCCAGAGGCAGCAAAGCAACCCCAAAATATCAGGGAACCTCCGCCATGTTTGACTGTAGGGACCGTGTTCTTTTCTTTGAATGCCTCTTTTTTTCTCCTGTAAACTCTATGTTGATGTCTTTGCCCAAAAAGAGAGAACATTCTTCCAAAACGTTGTAGGCTTTCTCAGGTAAGTTTTGGCAAACTTCAGCCTGGCTTTTTTATGTCTCGGGGTAAGAAGTGGGGTCTTCCTGCGTCTCCTACCATTCAGTCCCTTTTCATTCAGACGCCGATGGATAGTACAGGTTGACACTGTTGTACCATCAGACTGCAGGGCAGCTTGAACTTGTTTGGATGTTAGTCGAGGTTCATTATCCACCATCCCCACAATCTTGTGTTGAAATCTCTTGTCAATTTTTCTTTTCCGTCCACATCTAGGGAGGTTAGCGACAGTGCCATGGGCTTTAAACTTCTTGATGACACTGCGCACGGTAGACACAGGAACATTCAGGTCTTTGGAGATGGACTTGTAGCCTTGAGATTGCTCATGCTTCCTCACAATTTGGTTTCTCAAGTCCTCAGACAGTTCTTTGGTCTTCTTTCTTTTCTCCATGCTCAATGTGGTACACACAAGGACACAGGACAGAGGTTGAGTCAACTTTAATCCATGTCAACTGGCTGCAAGTGTGATTTAGTTATTGCCAACACCTGTTAGGTGCCACAGGTAAGTTACAGGTGCTGTTAATTACACAAATTAGAGAAGCATCACATGATTTTTCTAACAGTGTCAATACTTTTGTCCACCCCCTTTTTTATGTTTGGTGTGGAACTAGATCCAATTTGGCTTTAGGACAATTCTTTTTGTGTTTTTTTCATTGAAGTCAAATTAAATGAAGATAATAATACCAAAGAATTTGTGATTGCAATCATTTTCAGGAAGAAGCTGAGTATTATCTGACAGAATTGCAGGGGTGTCAATACTTTTGGCCAACACTGTAGTTATATAAATTTTACAGTGTATGAGACTCATGGTATGGAAATTTGATGTTAGGGGTATATGGTAATATTTTGTATTTGTAACATCATTATGTTATTTAGTACTATACGTTGATATTACTTTGACTCTACAGGTCAATGTTATGCTTCATCATCCTCCCTGAGCATCTAATAGTCTTAATAAGTGACGGGACCCGACATTTTTTTACTTAGACATTAACGTGACCTGGTTCCAGCTGTACAATTCTATAAATGTTCAGACATTTTGGCTAATAAGTAGATTTTTATGGTGTATAATTTAGTAGTTTTTTCAATGTTGTAAATTCTACTGTACTATATAGCTGGAGTGTGAATTCTTGACATATCTACTTCATGTAGTGAAAACCATTACAAAGAATCAATAAGTGCAAACCGTCAATTCTAACTCAACCTTTAAAGCCCATAGAGTTTAGGGATGTAAATTTTTCTTTTACTGGACATCTAATAATTTATATGTCTAATAATGCAAGTATTCCTCTAGTTCAATCTGAACATTGAACAAAAAATCCAATGAAAGAAGAGCAAAGACTTTTGGGCGCTCCTGGAGTGAGCAGCAGATTTGGAGCTTCGGGAATGTTCAATAAATTGGTGCATTTCAATCATTTTTAGATTTATTGGAAATTGACTATTTTTTTGACTCCATTACTGACAACATTAGTTTCTAATTTCTTACCGGAGTTAGTAATGACAGTAACAGACACATATAAGCGCCAATCTAACATGTCTGTCTCCTTTTCAAAATACTTCACCAAGTCTTCTCTTCTCAACATAGTAGAACCTTCACCACCACTGATCTGGTTAGGAGATAAAGTAAAACAAAAAGCACAAAGTCAGCGATACCTATGCAAACCCAATTGTCTGCACATGTTCGGAACTCCTATACAAATGCATTAGACAAAACGCAATCTTGACCCAACTGTTACGCATCCAGTTTTTCCAAAAACGGCGGAATTCTGCAACTATACCTGTGGCCAACTTGTGAAAGAGAAACTTTCACCAAGCTTTAACCATGTAAACTGCAGCCACCACCAGTAAGCATATACTTACTATATACTTAATTCTAGAATATTGTCTATAAGTTATTATACTCACCTATGGGGCTATCAGGTCTGATGGGCATAGCTGGTCTTGATCCGACTTGTGTTTGCCGTTCTGCTTCCCGACTTTGTGTGGATGATAAATGCTACATCAACTCCTATATTCCTATACTCTGGAACTCCTACACAAATGCATTAGACAAAACGCAACCTTGCCGCAACTGTTACGCCTCTAGTTTTACCAAACACGGCAGAATTTTTCAACTATACCTGTGGCCAACTTGTTAAATAGAAACTTTTACCAAGCTTTAACCATATAAACTGCAGCCACCACCAGAAAGACCTTATATACTTCATTGTAGAATACTGTCTATAAGTCTCCGAGCCCATCCTCAAATACAGATTTTTAATAATAGTTTTTATTATACCCAACTATGGGGCTATCCTGTCTGATGGGCATAGCTGGTCTTGATCCGTCACCTACTCTTGGCTTATGATCGCTTTGCTGCTTCCTGGCTTTGTGTGGATGATTAATGCTACATCATCTGCAAAGCCTGCCTCACTGCGCTTCTGCACACGCACACTTATCTCTGACCTGGTGGGGGTAAAGTACTGTAATGCACAGGCATGGGGAAATGTCAAAGAACACCCACACATGCGCACAACAATATTTTGCTCTGTCCTCGTCAAGTCAGAGAAAAGTCTGTGTGTGCAAAAGTGCAATGGAGGACAGAGTGTGGATGATGTACACAAAGCAAAAAGGAGGATGGCAATCACAAGCAGAGAACAGGCACTAGATCAAGATCAGTGACACCCATCAGACCAGACTGACCCATAGGTGAGTATAATAAAACCTTTTTATGTTATACAGATCGGCCTGAGGACTTACATACGGTATTCTAGAATGCTGTTGATAAGGGCTCACTGGTGGTGGCTGCAGCTAAAAGGAGAAAAACCCAGTGTCAAGTTCCCTTTAAATATACTTTGTCATGAAGACAACCCATCCATTTATGTTTTAGAGCATCAGGATACTATAGAGAGGCTACATTGTGTTTTTAAGGGTCACCTGGCTTTGATGGATTCCAGCTATGGTTCATTCTTGTCTAGCTTGTTATGTCTTTTCAGAGCTATCTGCAGCTTTGTCCTTTCAGGGCTACTGACTATACGTGAGAAAGGAGAAATACTAGAAATAAAACGGCAATCACTCTGGTGGATGCAAACTATAAAAGTATTGTAAATTTAATAGAACGAGTCCAGTGATTTAGATATTCCAAGTTAAACCGGCCAATTTAATTCAAAGACTAAAAAATTTCACATACATGGGAGCAATCCGATGTTACCCCCGACGCATTTCGACATTTAGGGTATGTGCGCACTGGTCGGGTTAGGGCCGGATTAGGTGTGTAAACCGCCGGTCGGTTTACATAAATTTCATGTAAATTTATGTTAATCCAAACCGGCGTTTGGATTAACATAGAAACCTATGTAAACCGACACCCGCTGTGCACACAGCGGCGGTTTACACATGCTCATCCGTTGCTAACCCGCTGGGTTCCCAGCGGGTTAGCAAAGAATGAGCTTGTTCTATAATCCGGCCGGTTCTGCAGCGGCTGCAAGCAGAATCATGTACTGCTTCCAGCCGCTGCAGAACGGCCGGCGCTAACCCGCCCGTCACCCGGCCGTCTCCCGCCGCACATACCCGACAGGAAGCCGGTGGACGGCTCCGGAGCTTCCTGTCGGGTCCCGCCCAGCCGCCGCCGACAAACCCGCCCACCGTGCGCACATACCCTTAAGTCTTACTCATGACAAAGACGTAACTGTGGAAACATGTCGGTTGTGACATTAGATTGCTCTCATTTTTGTGAAGTTTTTTAACTTTTGAAGTATATTGGACGTTTTAACTTGGAACATCTAAATCACTGGACTCTTTCTATTGAATTTGCATTTACGCAGCCCAGGACCGGGGCTTTTCCAGACGGATTTGTTCCAGATAGACGCAGGTGTTGGACTAAATCGGTGAGCTGCCTTTTCACCCTCCCTCTTCTCTTTTCTCTGTATAGGTTTATTGTAATCTCATTCATCTGAAATGACTTTCCCTGATTAGCCTCAGCTTCCCTCATTCAGATCATTCTTCATTGGTCAAAATAAGACTTGACTTACGGTACTTTCACAACAGCGTTTCTGTTCAGTTACCTGTAAACTTTAGCTTTGCCTGATCTGCGTTTTTGTGAATCCGTCAAAATTCTTCCCTTTTTTGTTCAAAAATCGGATCCGTCACACTTGCTGCAACATGTATTTTGCCTAATGCATTTTGTACTGGAGTTCCAGAGATGGGCAGCACTTGCATTTTCATCCGCATCTGGAAGATTCCGCACTTCCGGCACCAAATGCTAACTGCGGTTTTAAGACAAGCCTCAAGTGCCAGATGAAAATGCAAGTGTCCGCACATGTTTGGAACTCGTATAAAAATGCATTGGATAAAACGCAATCTTGAGTTTCAATCCTTCAACAGGTACAGTGCAGGATATACATAAAATGTTCCCATACGGTCAGACACAACCATTACACAGTACACAGCATATATAAGATTATCTCAGCACAGGAGATGTGGTATGATCAGACCATGTCCCTGTACGGTCAGACACATCCATTACACAGTACATTGCAGGGACACATATATAAGATTATCTCAGCCCAGGAGATGTGGTGTGATCAGAACATGTCCCTGTACGGTCAGACACACCCATTACACAGTACATAGCAAGGACACATATAAGATTATCTCAGAACAGGTGATGTGGTATGATCAGACCATGTCCCTGTACAGTCAGACACATCCTTTACACAGTACACAGCAGGGGCACAAATATAAGATTATCCCAGCACAGGAGATTGGTATGATCAACCATGTCCCTTTATGGTCAGACACACCCATTACACAGTACATAGCAGGACACATATATAAGAATATCTCAGCCCAGGAGATGTGTTATGATCAGACCATGTCCCTGTACGGTCAGACACATCCATTACACAGTACATAACAGGGACACATATATAATATCTCAGCACAGGTGATGTGGTATGATCAGACCATGTCCCTGTACAGTCAGACACATCCATTACACAGTACATAGCAGGACACATATATAAAAATATCTCAGCCCAGGAGATGTGTTATGATCAGACCATGTCCTTCTATGGTCAGACACACCCATTACACAGTACATAGCAGGACACATATATAAGAATATCTCAGCCCAGGAGATGTGTTATGATCAGACCATGTCCTTCTATGGTCAGACTCACCCATTACACAGTACATAGCAGGGACACATATATATATAAGATTATCTCAGCACAGGAGATGTGGTATGATCAGACCATGTCCCTGTACAGTCAGACACATTCATTACACAGTACATAGCAGGGACACATATATAGGATTATCTCAGCACAGGAACATTTTTCTTAACAAATCCAATTGTGGAACTTATTATAAAGTGATTAAATTGCACAATGTGGGACAGCTCCTTTAAAGTTTTAATAATAGACACTACAAAGGGGAGTGTTGTGGTATTTTCAATAAAAAAAATACAAGCCCTTTATTTTATACTTGGACAACACCATCAATTAAGATATATTATGTTCATGTGACGAAAAAAGCAGGCGGCACTCACCATTTGAGCAGCGATGTCTCCTTTATTTCAAAGTGTCAGTGGACATAATTCATCCATAACGATGTGAGGGGAGAGGGTGTGGAGGACGGAGGACGACGGCAAGCTGTTTTGCTGTGACTACAGCTTCAACGGGTCCAGTTGAACTGGAACTGGAACCCATTGAAGCTGTAGTCACAGCGAAGCGGCTCGCCGTCATCCTCCGTCCTCCACACCCTCTCCCCTCACATCGTCACGGATGAATTATGTCCACTGACACTTTGAAATAAAGGAGACATCGCTGCTCAAATGGTGAGTGCCGCCTGCTTTTTTCTTCACATGAACTGTTTATGCTCTTATAAAGCGTAAACCCCAGCAGCATAAAGGGTATATAGTGGTGATTAGAGCAGAATCTGCTGTCCCAGGAATTGAAGCAGTGCCCGGTATTTTCTCTTACACGTAATGGTCCCTTTACACGCCGCTACCGAAAGGTAGAAACCGGCAGGTATCGGACACAATTGTACCTGATACCTTGAAAACACAGCGAAGTGGCGGCGTGTAATTCAGGTTGTTCCTTCCTGTCTCTTTGGACACCTGTGTTTCAGCCGTGCTCAAACACAAGCAGGCATAAACCCTATGGTGGCGGCGTGTAATCGGGGCACAGGAAGGTATTTGCGTCACCTGCTGAATTCCCTGGGGTGTGACACAGCCTCCTGGATACTGCGCCCTATCAGCGATCATTGGTGCATGGTCCTGCGTTACGATTGGCTCTCCCTTCACAGGGCGCCATCTTGGATGAGCTGTCACTTCAGCACTAGACATACGCGCCGTGTCCAATCAGAACACTATTGTGATGGCCAATGGTTGTCGTTTGGGCGCGGCGTGACGGACTGTGGCACGCCTATGTGTTGTCCCTGCTGCCCCAGGTCCGCCCTAATTCCCTTGTGGCGTGTAAATGAGGGAAGGTGCTCCACAGAAGGTAACCTGCTGCACCCGTTGGCACTTCCGGGGAACGAAAATACCTTCTGTGGAGCACCTCGTAGCGGCGTGTAAATGCAGCATCAGGTACCGTTAGTAACCGTTGAAAACGCGCGCGTGTATGTGCGGTGCCTACCTGTTGCTACCCTCGGTAGCAGCGTGTAAAGGTACCATTAGAGATATTATGGAAACAGATATGGAATTTTCAAAAAATATTAATTTTTATGAAGATGTGGGTGTATGATCTCCTTTTTCCGACCCCATCATTTAGTTTCATATCAGACTTCATTAATGGTCTATCTAGATAAAATTTTAAGATAAAATGTAATTACCGCAACACTCCTCAACGTATTTGATAGACTTTTCTTCTCATCATTTCTTTTTACTCCAAAGAGCACAAAGGCCTTGCCATTTACAGGTTCACCATAGAGATAACTGACGAGATAAAATATAACAATGTTTTAGTCCCGGTCTCATTAATAAAGTATCTACAAATGTTATTGGTAATTAAGTCAAATAAAACTTCCCACAAGCAAATTTAGACATAAAGTGTAACCGACGTTTAACTTTTTTTTTTAAATAATAATGTTCAAGTGAATATAATAGACTTTCAAATATACTTCATAAGTGGAATCTGGAAGAAAACCTTCTAAAAACTTTCCACAAGATGTCCCCACTAGACTGTTCCTGAACTTGACATTTGCTCATTCTCAGTGAGAACCATCTTCAAGCCTAACACACAGAATACGGCCATATGACCATATAAGGGTGGAGGGGACAGGGCCTACACAGGGTTCTCAGCTGATCAGCTGTGATGTTATCTCCTCCATTCACATCGACCGCTCTGTTTTATCAGTAGGGAGCTGTTTGACATCACCTGTTTGTATTCAGATCTCTTTGCTCCATGCTAAAGAAATAAAATCACAGAAGCCCGTGCAATGTTTACAGCCCAGCAAACTCCCTTTGATCTAAACATCATATACACTGACTCTTTTATACGTGAGGTTTAGAAACAGCATAGAGGGGACATCTTGTAGAAGATTTTTGAAGGGTTTTCTTCCAGATTCCTCTCCTCAAGTATGATTGAAAGTTTATTAAAATGAATTGCTCTATTATTAAATTGAAAGTTAAAGGTAAACTCGACATAAGAGATGGTTCTACTCACTTTGCCTCTATTTTCACTTCTAGTTCTTTATCATTTATGTAGAAAAAACTCTTAGATGGTATTATTTTTACTTCAAAGCTTGGAAGAACTGAAATAAAGTAAAAGAGATAGGGCATTTTTGAAATTTCAAATTGTGGCAAATCTGGAAAATCCTACCGAACTTCATTTAAGCACAGGGTACCCATAGGGCAAATGTGTCTATGAGCATCCCAATACAAATATATATGCATAATTGAGACATTTATAGTTTAATAAGTGCTTGAAAGGCTGACTAACTTTAATTCTCCGTAATATGTTTCTTTAAAGGGGTTTTATGAGTTTAGAAAGCTACAGTAATGTTCAAATATCCAATTATGGATGTCTTGTGCTGATAGCTCCTGGTAAGTTCATCTCAGCTGCAGAAGGTTTGTGACCACTCCCCTGCTCTTTGCATAGTCACATGATCCATCACCTGATGCCGGTAATAGATTATTTTTATTCAGACATCTTGGAGACACGAAGTCCCTTGTAGCTGCTGGAGTACTATTGCTGGAGTTGCCATCTACAGTCCTAGTATTTTGTTGCATCAATCAAGTTTGTTGTGTATCCTTTTGCCTTGTTTCCCTTTCTGTCCTCCTTCCCCTGTGTTACATTACAGTAGCAGTGCTAACTATAGTTCTCACTGGCCCTATGACTAGATGGGGTGAGTCGAGGGACAGCTTGGGACTAGGACCATGATGGCGATGGGCTTGGTGACGTTAGGGAAGCTCAGGGGCCAGACACAGGTTACTGTCAGGAGGTGTCCCTTCCTCTGCTCGCTATCATCAGGGTCTTCCTCTCCCTTTCCAGCTTATCATAACCTCTGTGTTGTGCTGTTTGCTGGACATCCTCTAGTCCTTGTATAACACGTCTTGGTTGATAAAAAGGGAACCCTTTATTTGTGACACCCAAATTAGCTAAAGTAAAGCTACATTGACTATTTCCCGATCATGCTCTTGAATACCCACCATATTGATGTATTACAAGTTTTTTTTTTAATGATTACCATCAGTGTGGCATGGCTGGTGACAAACAGAGCACCTCCTTTTAGTAATGAGCACTTACATTCAAGTGTAATTCAATTCTATTCGAATATTACAAAAATCTGTATTTAAGGATGTTCTTTGCAGTTAACGTCAGTACAGATTCATTAAAATGGCACTGTCTTTTGGTGATTAAGAAACTATGAAAATGTTAAAAAATAAAAACAAATAAAAAACATACTCACCTGGCCCCTCAGCTCTTTGGACTCTTTGCTCCCTACGGTTAGGGTCACACCAGTGTTATGGTGTGCGTTCAGGGGGGTTCAGTTTAAAACATAGAATTTTTCAGCATTAACGCAGAGTTACCGGAAAGGTAAGACTGCGTTAACGCTGTCAATTCATTCCTATGATGCGCTTGGAAATACCGCAAGATTTGAAGAATCGGCACTTAGATGCCGGCGTTTGAACTGCGCTCGGGGTTCCATCACTCATAGGAATGAATTGGCAGCGTTAACGAAGTCTAACCTTTCCGGTAACTCTGCGTTAATGCTGAAACATTCTATGTTTTTAATGGAACCCCCCTGAATGCAGACCTTAACGCTGGTGTGACCTTAGCCTAACATCACCTGTCTAGTCCTCTTCATGTCTTCTTTTCAACACCACTCATGGCGAAATCTCACGGAAGGTTACAGTGGAAACCAAGACATGACTTTTCTCAAACCATCCCGAGCTTCATCAGACATATATTAATAAACGCTGGATTTCAACCTGAGCAGCTTTGATAACAGGTGACTGTAAGAAGTGGAGGGGCTCGAGAGTTGAGTAGAAAGGTACCGTTTCCCGCTTTAATGTTGAAACGATATCACCAACGATCTCATGGGCACTCAGTCGTTAGGACATCGTTTAGAGATCGTTGGTGAGCTGTCACAAGTTTAGATATCGTGCACGACGCACCAATGAGCCAGCGAGCAGGTATCGTTCTCATAACCCAGCGAACGATACTTGTTCACTGTTGTCAATAGGGGAAGTCGTTAACGACATCGTTATCGTGGTGTCACACAGAACAATGCAGCAGGTTGGCTGATCGTGGATCGTCTGATTTAAGAATATGTTCTCAAATCTGCGATCATCGATCCAACGATTTATCGTAATTGTATCTCGGTGTCACATGCAACGAAGTAGTAACGATGTCGTTTGAACGACTCCAAACCCGTGATGTTTCAGCGATATCGTTCACGATCTTGTACCGTGTAACGGGGCCTTAAGGGTTTTTGTTTTTTTTTAATTTTTTACATTCAATTCACAGAGAATATCAAATCCCAGGAAAATCTGTGTGAACAGTGGAACTCTAAATCTTCCTGATCTACTGATCCACTCTCCTATAGCAGCTCCATTCGGGATCATATTTGGTTTCTCTTTTTGTGAATGGTGGGGTTGGATTCAGCAGTTGCATCAAGATCAAGACATGAATGTCCAAATAAAATTACCACATTCAAATGAGATCATTTATTCTTACCGTATTCCTTTATTTCGAATTGCGTGGTAAAATTCTGTATCAAGGTGTCCTCAAACTTTGCAGATATGGTCCATAGACCCAAACTGTAAAGGAGAAAGATTGTCATCATCGATATCATAGTCCTCATGCTAATCATATTACTCCCAATGTTTGCTGCCCAATACTTCCATCCATGCTTTTGTTTCTTACCTTACAAGATCAGTCAGTTTATAAGACAAGGAAATTATTCCAGTATTACCAATTAGTTGAATCTTATCTTTTTTCACAATAACATTATCTGGAGTCTGTGGAAAAAAGAAAGGATCTAAGAATATTGGTTTGGTCTTTGATGGTCTAATTAAATTCTTCAAATATTTTGCCATTAATATACTCCTCATAGGTGATTTTTCATTGATTCACTACAGTCAACTTGCTCTACGAAGCTCTTGTGGACCTTATACAAAAAAGGGGTCCCCAACCTTTCTGACCTTGAGGGCCACATTTAGCTCTAAAAAGAGGGCCACAAGGCACATTTAACAATAATAGGAAAGCAGAAAAAACACAGTGCTCTCCTGCGTAAGGTCGGCTTCACACTGCGGGAGTGATCCGATCCGTGGCTGTCAGGGTGAACCTGACGGCCCCAGACCGGATCAGCACACAGAACTGGAGGGCTAATACGCCCTCTGGTCCGGTGTGTAGCCGCACTCAGCTGACGCTGCTGATGATTCAGTACCGCGGCTCGCAGGGAGCTAGCCGCAGTCCTGAAATAACACGGCGTGCAGCCGCAGGTGTCCGGTTCCCGGATCGGGGCAATCCGGCCCCATAGGCTCCCATGTGAGGGAGCGCCGGATTGCTCCGGATCCGGGAGGATCCGGGCGAAACCGGGAGTATTCTGGAGAAGGCAATTAGGGGTGATTTTTCTCCTCAGACACAAAAATGTTGCAAGCAACGTTTTTGTGTCCGTGAGAAAAATCTGAATTCTCCCGGATTCTCCCGGAGAGATGGAAACCGGATGGCAGAGAGCTGCCATCCAGTTCCATCCGGCCCCATAGGATACTATGGGGCCAAAATCCGGTCCGGGGCTGTCTGGCTCAAGCTGACAGCCACAAATCGGATCACACCTGCAGTGTGAAGCCGGCCTTAATCGGCACCCAAAATGGACCTCACGTAGATGGTGAGTCGCTACACTCACCTCGTTTGATTGTGCTGGAACTTAGTATATCACATAGGAGCTCACGTCTTTATTGTTGTATACAATGAGATGGTTGCAAGCAGGAAGTGAAGACACTGCTCATGGTATCCTCCTTGTACGATAGCATCGCTCCAAGGACAGGACTCTAACGGTAGTCCCCAGACAGCGTAATGAATACAATCTCTGATGGATTGCAGCACAATAGCAAAAGAGTGTGACCATGCAATTAAGGCAGCACCTACCACAATCCCAATGAGACTAGATTGATAAAATGGTAAGGGCAAAGAATTGTAAAAGTGGTATACTGTGTGCCACAAAACGCAGACCAAGCTAACCAATTCAAAAAATAAACCAATGATGTTCATCCCCGAAATGTATTGTATATTTTATTAAAACCATTGGTTTATTTTTTCAGTTAGTTAGCGTGGTCTGTCTTTTGAGGTTCCCAGTATACTGCTTTTCAAATATTTTTTTTGTCTTACATTTAACAATAAGGTAGGGTGATGAGCCATATCCAGCTTCTGCCCCATCACAGTATGGACACCAAGAACCCTACTTGATAGGTAACCAGTTTGGAGTCAGGTCTGAAACGTGTGTCATACAAGGAGAAAGCCTGTTCCCAAGGGAGTGCCATTTTCTGACTACATATCTACAACCTCCACTGATATCTGATGGAGAATATAATCCTCGTTCACCGCAGGTAAATATTATAAGACTCTTGTCTTTTATTTTAGAAAAACATTACAATCTGTGAGTCCTCAGTGGTTGATACCTTTTAATGGCTAACTCAAAACATGGTAAACAACAGTAGCTTTCGAGACTCTAAGGTCTCTTTATCAGTCTGGTATAAGACAAAATCTGATGTGCTACATATTTATAAACCGTATGACATGAAATAGTTCAGTTCTTAACTGATCTGATCAGCTGACATGTGTACCTAATAGAACCAATCAGATCAGCGATCCAATCAGCACAGTTAACCCTTTGGATCGTGCTGTCAATCACTGGTGCAATCAAAAGCACCACAGCAATGATCGCACTGTTCCCCACCAGCATTGGGGGCCCCTTGATGGAATCACGGAGCCTCGATGCATTGATATGACAGCCCGGGGTCAGCAGATGATGGCTTATGCTGTCATGAATCACTTCCTGCCGGCGAAGCATGAGCTTCGTTGTCAGCAGAAAGTAATAATTTGTGCTATGCAAAGACGGGAAAACATCGCCCAAAAGTGACGTAGGCATTGCCGTTGAAGTCGCTCGTACGTTGCAACGTGTGACAAGTTGCTTGAGCGGAGTTGCCAGGTTCCAGAACATGTCCTGAAACCTGGTGATGTTGCTCAGGCAATGTGGCAGAGTCGCCCAGTCTGACACCGCAAAAGTGATGTTGAAAGCAACTTCCCCCATTCACTGCAATGTTAATTTATCGCTGCCTGGGTTGAGTTTAAACATTGCTTTCAACATCGCTGCTGCATTGCCGGCGATGACTCGTGTAACATCTCCACAGCGAGCTTGGCAACGTTCCCAAAACGTGCGCGCTCCCGTGAGTTGCCAGCGATGTTGCCGGCGATGTTTCCCCATGTAACGGTACCTTAACAGAGATTGGCACAAAACAATTACCAAATGGCATCAACTCAACATTGGCTAAACCTGTGTGACCTTAATTGCACCCTCAACTATAAAGATATGCAACACTAAACCTTATAAATAAAGTGCACACAGAGGTTAATACGCTGGCTGAAAACCTGAATACAAAGAATATGGAGGCAAATTGAGGAATCTCAAAAGACTTATGGAATGAGTGGAATTCCAAATGTAAAAGAAAGGGAAGAATTCTGGAAGGGAAACACACAAACAAACTGTGGGGAAAAGCAATAATGGTTATTCAGAATGACTATCCTTAATTGAAGGGTTGTAACTCTAATGGTGGGGTTACACGTCCCGATATCGCGGCGATATCGGAGGCAACGCCACGGGAGCGCGCATTTTGGGAGCACTTTTCCCGATATCGCATCGCCGGTTTACACGCTGCGATATCGGGAAACAACGTCCCTCTGATGTGTACGCCCACCAACCCAGTAACGACCATTTAACATGGGAGTTAATGGGTGAGGTGCGAGTAAAGATCGGAGTTGGGCTGTCACACGCAGCGATGCTGGTGCAACGGCCTTGCGATATCGGGGAGTTGAATAGCTTTGCTATTCAACTCCGATATCGTTTTGGCATCGTTCCAGCATCGCGTTGTACACTGAAACCGTACAACGCGCACCCGATATCGGCTCCAACTCGCGACCCACGTGACTTTTTGTCGGAGTTGGGTCGGAGTTGGACGCCGATATCGCGGCGTGTAAACCCACCATCAACATCCACCACAGTTGAAGGGCATGCACAATCCAAAAACGATATCGTAGTTGCATCGTTTTTGAGTCGTGTTGCCCATGTACATGACACAACACACGAACGATATCAACTGCAACGCCCGAACCACGTGACTTTTTATCGTAGTTGCGTTGCAATATCGTGACGTGTAAAGCGGCCTTTGGGGTACCTTTACACGTCACTTACAAATAAGGGTTGCAGGAGATGGAGCATCGGTGTTGAGAGATATGGGTTGCCTCTGAGGTGGCTGATAGTATCCTGCTAAATGCAATGATATTTGTAAGCGACCAAATTCGGTGAGTTTTTTCTATTTATTTTTTTATGTACCAATTCAGTGATTTTTGTTTAAAACTAAATTATACATGTGTTATACATGTGGCTAGGTACTCGTAGGTGTGAGGGCCCGTGATGGGGGCTACGAGCTTACGTTATTTTGGTCCAAAATATCAAACTAACTCCTCACTGTCATCTATAGTGTTATATTGCATTTTTTTATCCATCTGCAGTCTACAGCTGAGTCCTCTAGGGGGCATCAGTCACTTGTGTTGCATATTTTGTTGCAGAGCAGCCCGCCTTGACTAACAGCTGGGCATCATTAATAGGCTGCTTTCTGACACTATGCTCCACTTTTGGAGTGGCTGCCGCCCTGTGGTGATCTCATGTCCAGTGATACCACCTGTCTCCTCCTTGTGGCACGGCTGGTCGCAGATGCCACAATCGTCCCCGTGTCAGGGTTGCAGGAGATGGAGCATCGGTGTTGAGAGATATGGGTTGCCTCTGAGGTGGCTGATAGTATCCTGCTAAATGCAATGGTATTTGTAAGAGACCAAATTCGGTGAGTTTTTTCTATATATTTTTTTATGTACCAATTCGGTGATTTTTGTACCTTTACACATTGCAACATTGCATGCAATTTCACTTGCAACTTACTGGTTAAGTGAAATCATGGACACATTGTTACATTTGTACACGGCAACAAAATGGAACAATGTGTCCATGATTTCACTGCAACCAGTAAGTTGCAAGTGAAATTGCATGCAATGTTGCAGCATGTAAAGGTACCCAAACAAACAGACTGTGATGCAACACAGAGGAAAACTGAGACCACACAACTAGAGGTCACCGAATCAAGAACCGAAGTTGAGAGTGATTACAAGGGTGCTCAGGGGCGGAACTACAACAGGTGCAGGGGTTGCAATCACACCTAGACCTTGAAACATAGGGGGCCCCAAAAGTCTCTTTGGCCTATAGAAAAAAGACTAATGCTCTTACAGATTTGCAATAATTGGGGACACGGATGAAGCTTTCACATTGAGGTCCATGAGCTTCAAGTTACACCACTGTGGGTGCTGTATAGAAACTGGACAGTGTGAGAGGGCACAGTATATAAAGAATTTGTGGGCTTGCTCCGGGACTTTCAGAATTGTACTGTAGGATAAGGCGGGTTCATCAATCTGCCATTTTGTTAGTGGGAATTAAGATTGGTCATAGTCCAGGGTGACATGGAGGAATTTATAATTGGAGGCTATTTGGCCAGATGAGTTATTAGACTTAGTGGACCATCTAAGCAGATATGAATCCCACTCCTGCTCATGGAGATCTGTTATTATCTTTGTCTGTAGGTATTGGAATGAGGGGACTATAATGGTAGAGTATTTAGCCTGCATTTCTTTTATTGAATCCATACTGCGTTCCCCCAAGTGGATCAGATGTTCAATGGTAGGGATGAGTGAGTACCGCACTATTCGGACACGCTATACTCGCAACGAGTAGGTCTGTGTACTCAGCACTCATTGCAAGTACAGCGAGTCCGATTACTTTCGCAGTGTATCTATAGATACACTGTGAAAGTACCCAAAAAGTGAATAAAAGTTGTTAAAAATGATAAAATGACATACTCACCTGTCTGACTCCTGCACCGGGACCGTCCCAGAAGACCTGCGATCACCAGACAAGGACCTGTGACTTCCAGCCAATCAGATGGCCGGTAGCGATCTGACCAATCAGTTGGCAACACGTCACAACCACGTGATCGCTAGCGGCCACCTGATAGGCCAGACACCGTGTGTCGGTGTCGTGGTTTGTAATAATAGTGCTTCTAATGGTGATTTTGATGCTCTATGCTTGTACAGTTACTGCTTCTGAACATGTATACATGTGGCAATCCATAATGGTACCTTTACACGCCGCCACCGAGGGTAGCAACAGGTAGGCACCGCACGTGCACGTTTTCAACGGTTGCTAACGGTACCTGATGCCACAAATACATGCCGCCACAAGGTGCTCCACAGAAGGTATTTTCGCTCCCCAGAAGTGCTGACGGGTGCCGCAGGTTCCCTTCTGTGGAGCACCTTCCCTGATTTACATGCCGCTACCACAAGGGAATATGGGCGTACATATTGCGCGCCGTAATTACATAGGCGTGACAGAGTTGTGTATTATGCGACGCTCGTACAGTGATTGGACAATGCAATAACATCATGATTGGCCAGGCAGCGCAGGGAGGCTGGCTAATACATGACGCTATTGCAAATATGTATTGTGACTGGTCAGCTCGTTAAATATGCCGCCCTATGCAGGGACAGCCAATGGGTGCACAGTAGCCCCCACCAATGATAGCTGATGGGGCGTGGCATACATGACGCTGAGGCATGCCCAGGGAACTCAAATACCGTGCCTTTGCCCCAATTACACGCCGCTACCATAGGGATTATGCCTGCTTGTTTTTCAGTACGGCTGAAACACAGGTATCCAAAGAGACAGGATGGTACAACCTGAATTACACGCCGCCACTTCGCGGTGTTTTGAAGGTAAAAGGTACAATTGTGTCCGATACCTTTCGGTGGCGTCTAAAGGTACCATTAGGGTTTAACATCCATTGAATAGGGATGAGCGAGTATACTCGCAACTATTCAGAACTCGCCGAATAGTAGCGGTATTCGGGTACTCACTACTCTCCGTGTATCTTATGAGTACTCGGGAGTAGCGAGTAGCCTGATTACTTTCGCCTGCACCGGGACCGTCACAGAAGACCTGCAATCACCGGACACGGACCTGTGATTTCCAGCCAATCAGATGGCCTGTAGCAATCTGGCCAATCAGATGGCGACACGTCACAATCACGTGATTGCTAGCGGCTACCTGATTGGCCAGATTGCAAGGTCCTAGGTGTACTGCCAGGACCTTGCAGTCTGGCCTATCAGGTGGCCGCTAGCGATCACGTGGTTGTGACGTGTTGCCAACTGATTGGTCATAATCGCTACCGGCCATCTGATTGGCTGGAAGTCACAGGTCCTTGTCTGGTGATCGCAGGTCTTCTGGGACGGTCCCGGTGCAGGCGTCAGACAGGTGAGTATGTAATTTTATCATTTTTAACAACTTTTATTCACTTTTTGGGTACTTTCACAGTGTATCTATAGATACACTGCGAAAGTAATCGGACTCGCTGTACTCGCAATGAGTACTGAGTACACAGACCTACTCGTTGCGAGTATAGCGTGTCCGAATAGTGCGGTACTCGCTCATCCCTACCATTGAACATCTGATCCACTTGGGGGAACGCAGTATGGATTCAATAAAAGAAATGCAGGCTAAATACCCTACCATTATAGTCCCCTCATTCCAATACCTACAGACAAAGATAATAACAGATCTCCATGAGCAGGAGTGGGATTCATATCTGCTTAGATGGTCCACTAAGTCTAATAACTCATCTGGCCAAATAGCCTCCAATTATAAATTCCTCCATGTCACCCTGGACCAATCTTAATTCTCACTAACAAAATGGCAGATTGATGAACCCGCCTTATCCTACAGCACAATTATGAAAGCCCCGGAGCAAGCCCACAAATTCGTCCCTTCAGTTCGTTTTCTTGAATGAGATCGAAAATTTGTAATAGATCTTATTTAATCTCCCAGAAGGGTCATAGAATGGGGCTGTACACAACCTCAAAGTGCTTTAAGTGCCGATTTAGCCCTTGTGGGCCATAATACGACAATTTACCACCAACATCTCACAAACTTTGCTCCTGATGAGCCTCTCTTGGACGTCTTTAGATATTTAAAGTCAGATAAATACAAGTGCTCTCCAGGGTCCCGTAAACTGCTGCATGTGGTGGCGGCAGTCGGTGTTAAAGCCATTCTGCAGGTGTGGGTCCATGTCCAAGCTCCTCCCTTTAGGATCTTTCTAGAGAAACTGTCGTTCTTGCTTCAGATGGATTGGGTTGGGGCCTCCTTGTATAAGGAGGAAAAGGGGCAATCCTCCTTTGAAACCTGGGAAAGTTTCATCTCTCTTCTTCCACAACGTATCCAGAATAACATTAGAACTCATTTCCAACCAACAGTGTGGTATCAAGAACAGCTACTAGTGGGAGTGACGCATGTATAGAAATATCTTTGGTAGAGCTGCCGTGTAGAGATATATCTCACACAACCCCCCACCAGATGCAGGACAATGAATCCCACTGCAGGCCAGATTACATTAGAGGACATGGAGGCCAACTATGATGCCACATTGTCACAACCCCTTTCCCCTTCCAGTTGTGAACAGACAAATGACCACAGACTGAAAGACAAGAAAATCTCCAATAATACACAACAATATTATCAATATACCCATCGCTCCATGCTGTAAAACGTTTTCTCTGTGTCAATTGCTCCAATAGTCTCCAGCTTTCAACAGTATGTATTATACTCACTGTCAGGATTTGTCCTTTGCTTGCCGGTTCCAGATGTTATCACTTGACAACTCATGTGATTTTCATACGTACAGTCATGTGATAACTACCCTGTTTCCCCGAAAATAAGTCACCCCCGAATATAAGGCAGGGCAGGGCTGGCGCAGAATTTTCCAATATAAGTCATACCCCGATTATAAGACAGGGTGACTTATTTTCAGGGAATATAAGACAGGGTACTGCTAAAGTGCCATTTTTGCCCATTGCATGTTTTACCTGTGTCCCCGCTGTCCCACTGGCCCCGCTGTCCTCCGTGGGCTCCCCTCTGCCCTCAGGTGCAGCCGCAGGTCCGCTGTCCCCCGTGGGCTCCCCTCTGCCCTTAGGTGCCGCAGGTAACCCCGAGGGCATGGGGTTAATCTTGTGCGCCTGTCGCCCCGGCCTGATGTCACCGCTGCCGGCAGGAGCTTCTGATTAGCCAGCGGCACCCCAGCATCTCGAGCGCTGATTGGCTCAGCGGCTCGAGTGCTGATTGGCCAGAAGCTCCTGCATGAAGAAGCATCTGGACAACGCCCTGCACCGCGGAGGAATCCATAGCCCGAGGCCGCCATTACCCTAAAAAGTAAGGATGTTTCCTTGCCGACTTGCCCATTAAAACCGCAATTCCGCCGCACAGCCGACTTGCGGCAGGTCCCCATACAATGTACCATACTTTATGGGACACTTGCGGCAAGGTGCGGTTACCGCACCTTTGCCGCACCTTGCCGCAAGTGTCCCATACAGTACCGTACATTGTATGGGGACCTGCCGCAAGTATGCCGCAAGTCGGCTGTGCGGCGGAATTGTGGTTTTAACGGTACTGTGCTGGGGGCTGCAGTGGCATACTGTATGGGGCTGGGACTTTTCATTTTTGTCTTTTTTTTTTTTAATATAAGTCATACCCCGAATATAAGACAGGGTGGGACTTTTGCGGGTAAAATTAATATAAGACACTGTCTTATATTCGGGGAAACACGGTAGCTTTCCTCCTTGCTTCTCTCAGAGAACTTAGGCAGAAGTTTTTTACTGAACATTCAGAGAATTTGGAAGATTGTCAACATGTGACTATAAGGCTATGTGCCCACAATGGCGCATTTGCTGTGCATTTTGCATCCGTAATATACATCCAAAATGCTTTGCATTTTGTTGCCCAGCAAAGTGTATGATTGCTGTGCCAACGAAGCGTGATTTGTATTCTATTTTGAATGAATGTTACGGAGATTTAACAACAAAAACCCTCCTTTCAGTTCTTTTACGCACCTTTTGGTTCGTTCTGGCTGGCGCTTCTGGGTTTCAGCCACTTCATAGGTCATGTGGGTAGGGGGAGTGTGACCCACGTGGTGTGTGAAGTGGCCAAAACCTGGAAGTGCCTGCTTGGAATCAAGGTGCGTTGTGCTGTGGGGAGGGGGGAGCATATACGGATGCACAATTTTTTGCATCCAAATCGTACATGTTACGCAGCAAAAGCACAACACATGCGTAATATGTGCTTACAGCAGATGCGTATGTGATGCAGAAAATTCAGCATCACATAAGCTGCATGGGCACATAGCCTAAGTCTAGGGTCAGATCAGCGCTAGTTGCTGCGCTCAGGGGGGTTCCGTTAAAAAACATATAATCTGAGAGCCTTGATTACTACATCAGCGCTGCCAATTCATCTCTATGGTGATGGAACTCTGAGCGCAACATCTGAGTGCCGGTGTTTGAAATCTCATGCTTTTTCCTAGCGCATCACATGACGCGTTCTGAAGCGTCTTGTGATGCGCTAGGAAAAAGCACGAGATTTCAAACACCAACACTCAGATGCCAGTGTTTGAGCTGCGCTCAGGGTTCCATCACCATAGGGATGAATTGGCAGCGCTGATGCAGCGTTACCATGTCGGTAACACTGCGTCAAGGCTCCCAAATTCTGTTTTTAACGGAACCCTCCTGAGCGCAGCAAATAGCTCTGATCTGACCCTAGCCTAAGTATGCAAATGCAGCCACATAACGATCATTATAAGTTTTATTCACACATCAGTATTTTTACCAGTATTTCATTAGTATGTGTATGCTGAAACCAGGGGTGTCTCCAAAACTCCGAACAGGTTTCACATTTTTATTATAGTTTTCCTTTGTAAGTTCCGTTCCTGGTTTTGTCACCTAAATACTGATGAAAAAATTCTGACTTTTGAATGAGGCTTAAAGCTGTTCCCAACTTAATTATTGCCCTGGTGAACAAACATAAATTCACCTCTGCATATATGTTAGAGACAAACACTCTCTTACCAGGAATTCGATGATCACCGGTTTGCTCACTGGTTTTAGATTTGGGGCCATGCTAAAAAGTCTGTAAAGAACTTCAGAAGAGATATGTGGATAAATATAAACAACATATTTATAATATCAATCAAGTAGAATTTATAAATATAATTGCTTTATTTAATATTTACACATTTATAATCGCTCAAGTCAAAAGTTAATTTGAAGGAACCAACCAACAGGATTTAACCATCTGTAAATCAGTGCAGCAGGTGACTGACATGTGCAGCATGACATCACTATTTGGGCAGGTTTCATAGAGGGCTGACATTATTAATCTGGGTTTCAAGCGGTTAATCACCAGCTGTCATTAACCCCTTCTGCGAAACCAGGAAAAAATTGTGCGGTGTTTGTTGGACCGCTAAGGCACACAAAGATTAGATAACATTAACTCAATCAGAGCCTTAGCTATTTCAAAGATATATCACCGTAGAAAGGGTAGGAGCCATGGGCACTTTAGTAACACTGATTTAAGCTGATAGTGTTGCTGTCAGAGGTAACATCATCCTGCTGTGACTGAGATATCGATGATGAGCCAAATATTCAATAAAGCTCTGTAGATATTCCTAACTAATATGCATATACTGTAAGGGCCCTGTTACACAAGGCGACGGGGCTGGAGATGTCGGCGGCGAATGGCGGGGACGCGCACGCTCTTGCCACCCCCGCCAGCGTCACCGCCCACCGTTTAGACGGGGCGACACCTCCAGCCCCGCGCCGGCAATCTGTCAGGCGTTATCACCGCCGGGGTGTCTGGAAGCCCCAGCGGTGATGCAGGACAATGGTCGCCGGTGCCTGGTTACATAGGGCAATGTGTGCACATCGCCCCATGATGGTCGCCAGGTTTCAGAGCACTGTTCTGAAATCTGGCGACCTCCAGGCACCGGCAACATCCCCCCTTCACATGAGGTGACGTAGGGACGATGACGCTGGCGATAGGCCACGTCTCCACATCACCTCTGTTATGGGCGGCGATATCGCCCCATGTAACGGGGCCCTAAGAGATAAGTAGACAAAAAACGCAATAGGTATACTCCGTTAAACACCCTATTGTATGAAATGACATTGTGTTGCTCACCTGGTGTGATTGTGTAGGACACAACCACTAGTGAACATCTATGATAAATTCAGATTGTAAGATAGCTGTTGCAGTACAAATATCAGATGATACATAAACATCAATGATAAAGAGGATTGAGCCATGCAGCTATCTATTGAAGGATGACATATTACTTTAGTCTCCAAATTGTGATTTATTCAACGCGTTTCAGAAAAAATCTCCTTCATTAGGAATTTCATCACCTTAGAAATCACAGTTTGGAGATTAAAGGAATATGTCATCTTTTGATAGCAGTGCAACCCAACCCTCATCCTTGCCACTAATATGGATGGCAGTGACAAAGGAGGCCAATTGTGGCATTATGGCCAGCATGTGGTAGAACTGAGGCCCAGTGCCAGTGATATTAGTTCATCCCCTCTAACATCTCTCCCTGCACATATTGGCTGATCTGATCAGCTGACCTGTGTCGCTAACAGCAGTAGACATGTGTCTTTTAGGCAGTTATTTGCAGCCCTGTAGTGTTTTTCTAGGGTGCCGAGGGATTGTCATGGTAGCCGGAGGTCAACTAATGATCCCTGCATCTGTGATGATGAACTTCTCGTGAATGTTTTCTGAACGCTGGCATTCATAAGAGATCATCAATTGTGCTGCACAGGCCATCACAGCTTCAAAGTCTCCTAAAGAGACTAGTAAAAACAATAAAAAGTGAAACTTTTCTTTCAAATATGAAAAATATTTAAAAAAACACAAGTTTAAATAAACCCCCCTATTGCACCATTGAAAATAAAAGAGTTAAAAGTACGGTAAATTTAAAAAATCACATACCGTATTTTTCGGACTATAAGACGCACCAGACCATAAGACACACCAAGGTTTTAGAAGTGGAAAAATAGATTTTAAGCAAAAAATGTGGTAAAAGCCATGAGGGGAACATAGCGCTATGGGACCTGAGTGGTGTCGATAAAGTACTGTATAAAAATGCCAGAAGGTGTGTATAAGAACCAAGTGAGGGGGCTTAGGCTGGTTTTACACTGGCAAATTTTCAATCCATGTCCATCCGTTTTAAAACAGATAGACACGGATCCGTTATGGCCTCCCATGGCCATCCTGCATGTTATCCTATGGGCATGGATTGGTCCTAAAGTGGCCATCCGTGTGTCCATTTTTTCTCACTAATCCATATTTTATCAATTTTTTTTCTTGCACTCAGAACGGGAAATAGTATCAATTTTAGGCTGCCTTGAAAAAAGCGGACACAAATGGACAGAGAAGGATCTGTATCTGTCTGTATGACATTATAATGGAGCTCTATCAAGGACGGTTCCATGAAAAAAACGGATCCGTGACACGGATCCGTTTTGCTGTGCTTTGCATGCTCAGAAGCAAGGTACATCTCCTCCCACCCCTATCTTTGGCAACTGATGCCAGATCTGTAGGATCAAAGTGACTGCAGTTAATGAGAGCACGCACTCTGCTTCTGAGGTTTGCTGTGACTTTCCTTGTCACTCCTGGGACAAGCACATCTCCAGCGATCACTGCTCCTGCCTGCTCTCCCCAGCGCAGCGGACACACAATTTCCCCAGCCGCTGCTGGATCCAGCACTGGGGAACCATGTGTGTCCGATGCTTAAAGAGAAGGAATATTAATTTGCTGCTCCCCGCCCACAGCTTGGCGCTTACAGGTGGGCAGGCAAGTGGCTAATGAATATTCCTTCACTTTAAGTAACGGGACCACATAGTTTCTCCAGCACCGGATTCCACCGGGACTTTTTCCTGCCTCCCGTGCTCCCACTCTGCCGCTGTCCCCTTCCCACAGCCAGCCAAAGTACATTTGGACCACAAGATGCACCCTTATGGTCCGAAAAAATACGGTATTTGTTATCACCACCCAGAATCTGACCTTTCCTCAGCCCTCAATCTACTAAAATTCTTGTTCATGCCCTCATCATCTCCTGCCTCGACTACTGAAACCTCCTCCTCTGTGGCCACCCTGCTAACAGACTTGCACCTCTCCAATCTGTCCTCAACTCTTCTGCCCAACTAATCCACCTCTTTCCTCGCTATTCCTACACTTCTCCCATCTGCAAATCCCTCCACTGGCTGCTTATTCCCCTACGAATCCAGTTCAAACTACTAACACTGACTCACAAAGCCGTCCACAATCTGTCCCCTCCCTATACCTCTGAATTAATCACTATCTTCCCTTACGTAATCTTCGATTCTCCCAAGACCTCCTCCTCTCCTCCACACTTATTCAATTCTCACACAACCGTCTCCAAGATTTCTCCCAAATATCCCCATTCTATGGAATTCTGCACCCCAACACGTCCGATTATCCATCACGCTACACGAAAGTTTACAACCTGCAATGACCGAGCTGCCGACTCACCACCACTGGAGCTGTTGCCCCACCACCACCGGAGCTGCCGCCTCACCACCACTGGAGCTGCTGCACCCTTGGACCTACTGTCTCCTCCCCAATATCCTGTAGAATGTAAGTCCGCAAGGACAGGGTCCTCTCCTCTCTGTACCAGTCTGTCACTGTTAATTTGTCTACCGTAAACTATATGTATAATTTTGTATGTAACCCCTTCTCATGTACAGCACCATGGAATTAATGGTGCTATATAAATAAAAAAATGATTAATAATAATAATAATAATCACCACATTCAGAAATGCCAGATCTATCAAAATATAAAATACATTTTTCTGATTAATAAAGGTCGCAATGAGAAAAAAAATGCCAGTTAAGGGTTTTGTTGCCACAGGTCCCCGAAAATAAGAACATTGCGGGTCGCAAAAAATGGTGCCAAAAGTGTACCGTAATCCTTTTTTTGTTTGTTTACAAAACTCTGAATATTTTTCACCACTTGAATATAAAAAAAAAACTATATATGTTTGGTACTCGTACTGACCTTAAAGGCCGCTTTACACGTCGCAATATCGTTCCGATATTGCATACAATTTCACGGGAGTGCGCACGTTTTGGGCACTTGTCCAAGATTGCACAGCTTTCTCACAAGTAGATATCGGCAGCTAACGCAACTGCGATGTCTACGCCCCCTCCTTTGCGCTGTGTACGAGCGACCCAGGGAACGACCAATTAACATTGTAGTGAATAGGGGAAGTTGTGCTCCAAATCGTAGTTGCGCTGTTACACAGCACGATCCTGCCACATCGCCTAGCCAATATTGCACCGTTGGAGAGCATGCACAATCCAAAAACGATATCGTAGTTACATCGTTTTTGAGTTGAGTTGCCCATTTACACGACACAACGCACGAAGGATATCAGCGGCAACGCCCGAACCACGTGACTTTTTATCGTAGTTGGGTTACGATATCGTGCTGTGTAAACCGGCCTTAAGAGTCATACTTCCAGGTCAGTTTTGCCATATAGTGAACATGGTATATTAAAAACTTCCAAAAACATTATGGAATTGATTTTTTTTTGCAATTTCACTTGACTTTTTTTTTACCATTTTCCAGTACACTGAAAAATAAAATAGTTACAGCTCCTGGAATAAAGGTTAAAAACGGAACCAAAAGACGGAAAATCACCGGTTGGTGGAGGCGTTCAGAAACAAAGTTATTTTCAAAATAATCTGTTACATTTGGCAGATGTGATAAAACATATTTTTTGCTTAAGACACATCCCAAAAATTGGTGAAGAAGCAGAAAAAAGAAATTAATGGTAAATGGGGTCCGTCTTATAATACCAGTGTCCATTTTAAAATCAGTGCATATGTCCTAGTATATATGACCCTCAACCTGGTATATATGATTCCCCATCCTGTTTTATGACACGCCCACTCCAGGATCGGGGAAGACTCGGGAATCGGGCAGTTACTAGCTGTTCTCTCTTCTTCACTTCTCGCACTCTAGTGTCTAGTACTTCCAGTAAATGGCGGCATTTCTTGATCTGCACATGAGCCGGTTCCTTGGTCATTTTCTGGAACTTCTGGACACCAGAGCACGAGGAGCAGTTTGCCAATGCCTGCAGGAACATGGGAAAATGGCGGCCTCAACCAGACATCACCGTGACATTGCCCAATCTCTGGTCCTGCAATTTTGCCCACATCCTATGTGGACCCTCCCTCTGGCACCTCTGCTCTACCAGGGTAACACTCCCACTGTGATTTAAAAAAAGAGAACAAAAACAGATTTGAAATGTAAAACACACCCTCATTTTAGCCCCAGTTCATGGAAAAACAAGTTTATAATCCGAAAAGTATGGTAAATGCCAGAAATGTATTTATATGATGGATTCCTAACTTTGGGTTGGTTGATTTCTAAAAGAACCTTTTTGTTACCTACTTAGTTCTGACAAAACATTGTACCTGTGGATCCCGGGGTGTAGATAGGTTTGTCGGTCTGTATGAATATATATCCACTTTGATAGGACACCAGGACAACTTTGTCCAGAGAGCACTGCGGAGACGTTACGGTCACATACACAAACTGTTTCTTATTTGGATCTATTTCCAAATTTTTTGAGGGAATCTAAAATGAAATAAGCATAATGGACATCAGCCATAGTCGAAGTAACCAAAAACCCCAACAAATATTTATTTAATCTATAATAATAATGTTAAATATTTTAGTTAAGTTTATTAACATGTATTCTATTCTATAAAGGTACCGTTACATGCTTAAATGTTGAAACGAGCTCACTAACGATCTCGGGGGCGCACGGTCGTTAGGACATCTTTTTGACATCGTTTGAGGTGTACTATGTGCAGTACACTTTAGTGTACCATTTTTTAAAGATCCACTTTTTAAAAAAATGCAGCACCCATTCAGATACTGCGTTAGTGCTATGGATCCATTTTTTTTCACATTCAACAATGCAGTTCAATTTAGAAAGCAGACCAGGAAAACACCCAAGAATTGACATGCACATTCTTTGTGTGGATACGCTTTTGAGCCCAAAAATGTATTAGTGTGGCGCCCCATTGGATAGGCCGCCACCAGAGGTACTTCACTTCTGCAGTTAAGGGGAGTAGTGCCTCTGTTCTCCAGTGCTGGGAAGGTTCTGTTGAGCCCAAAAACACACACACACAGTAGCAGGTCACTGGGACTGTGGGTGGACCCTGAGGGAGGACCCAGGTCAAAAAGGAGGACAGGGTAGTAGAAGTTAGAGAGTTGGAGTGGAGAGACCATTGAGAAAGGAGTGGAGTGGAAGTAGGGAGTGTAACACGGTGTGGAGCACAACCTCGCTCGTCCACAGGAGGGGGAAGCTGTTAGGTGGGATAAGAAAAAGAGCCCTTAGGGTGCAGATGGGACACTGTTCCCTGTACACCCGAATCTGATGAATCAGAGGAGCTGGTGGATGACACAGGGACCAGGCCCTTAAAATGTTGCAGAAACTTCACGCCTGAGCCGTAAATCCGGAGGCCCCAGACTTTTAATGGGAGCTGTGGAGGAAAACACGACACAACTTGGGGAAGGCGTCAGAACTATAGAGCAGTGCCTCAGGAGTGGGACACAAATAAGCACTCATGGCTGTCAGTACTTGAGCTCTGTGCTGCGGAGAGGGTTGAGAGCCTGGGGGGCAGAGTGATGCTACATTCACTCCAGAAGAGAACTACTCCTTTAATGCTGAGAGAGAACGACCAACAGAGACAGGAACACCTAGCGAGGACAGAAAAGGGCACCGACAGTGGCTTGACTGCACTAATCCTGATGCTGGAGACAGCGCTGAACAGGAGGTTGGCAAAGGGAAGTACCTGGCAGCTGTGTTGAAAGAACTGAGTAAAAGTACCAGAACTCCATCGGCCGCAGAGGCCACATGAAACACTGGGATACCGATGTCCTAATGAATATCTGCCAAGGTACGAACTGACACTTCCATCCTGCTGCTCTTGGGACCACGCTCAACCTATGGGGGCGGAACCATCCAAGCTGCTGGTCACCATCCCCAGAGGTTCTGAAGCATCAGCGGCCGCCCTGGCTGCATACCGCAGGTGGTGTGACAAATACCCCTTATCCCCTCAGACCTTCCCTGTCATCTTCCCTTGTTTATTAAAATGACACCACTAGGGTCACGGGACCGGGTCTCCGCCCCCGTCTGTCCCCGTGAACCGAACTGAGAAGAGGTGAAGAAGAACAACGAGTAACTGCCTGGTTCCCGAGTCTTCTCTGGACCTGGAGTGGGTGTGTCAACCTGGCATCACGAACAGGATGCGACCAGCCCCGTATCACCGGGTCTCGTGCGCCTTAAGACCTGTTAGAGACTGTGTAAGAATTAGCTTGCAAAAATGGCAGTGAGAGAAGAGCAAGCGCCACATACAGGTCTGGGGGAGTGTCTAGGCCCTCATCATGGGAAGGACCTTGGAAAAGGCACAAAGTAGCAGGCCTGCCCCGAGTGCTAAAGAAAAGCCAATAGGGCCTGCTATAGAGAACTGCTAACCCTGCCTAGAGGAGTGAAAGAAGGCCGGAAGGGTGAGGCCAAAAAGAAGGAACAAAGAAGAACTGCATGGTATGAGCAGTAGGGAGGCATCATGGCGAGCGGCAGTTTTGGCACCCTGGCGGGTGGACCAGAACAAGAAAGAGCTCCCAATGCAGATGGGGAGGCTGACAAATGGATACGGTTTACAGGACCAGAGGACTTTGACGAGGCCATGAAAGAACTGAGCCAATTGTTGAACAGTGTGCAGTTGTAGGCCGTGAGCGCATGGAAATGGTCCCGGCTACAGAAAGCAGCACTACGAGCCCTGGTGCTAGAGGCTACCGAACCACCAGTAACAGGTGCTTCAGCTGAAGAACCGCTTATTGCTGCAGCACCTGCAGAGGAGACACTGACCCAGAACCAGCCAGTAACATCTGAACCGACTGAGGAGCCACAGGCCACCACACCAGAACCGCCAGAGTCAGCACTGCAGTTAGAGGACGAGGGTGATGCCGCAGAGTCGGAGGGCAGCTAGAGCTTGGCAGAGATCCCGAGAGTCGAGAATGGAAGGGCGCACTGGGCCTTCCATGAGAGTTTGATGGGGGGAGCCCAGGCGGAGAATCGTGTCACGGAAATGAACAACAATGGCTACTGGGAGCGCAGACAGGCAGCTGAAGAGGAGGAATGGCGATGGCGTAGAGACCGCTGGCAACAACAGGAGGAGGCGAACTTGGAGGAGGAAGCAAACGTAAGAAGAACTTTAGTCCCGAACCTGGCGGAGCGGCATCGGGGTGTAATCGTGGACTTCCTCCTTCGAACCGGCTGGTGGTTCATTAAGGAGTATGGATGGGAGCAGGAGATGTTCGTCAGTCACAGAGCCATAGAGTCCTACCTGTTGACCCTGAGGGAGGACCCAGGTCAAAAAGGGGGACAGGGTAGAAGAAGTTAGAGAATTGGAATGGAGAGACCATCGAGAGAGGAGTGGAGTGGAAGGTGGGAGTGTAGCCCGATGCGGAGCCGACTCCCATGTGCTGGAGTACGACCACACTCATTCACGGGAGGGGAAGCCGTTAGGTGGAAGAGGAAAAGAGCCCTTGGGGTGCAAATGGGACATCGATCCTTGTACGCCCAAATCTGATGAACAAGAGAGGCTGGTGGACGACACAGGGACCCGGCCCTGAACACAGCCTTCTCTGGCCCTTGAGTGGGCGTGTCATCAGCACAAAACGTTCTGTCTGAATACTAAATTTCGATATGCACTGACTTGGCTGGAATGCCAAACATTACTACATTTAACTGCACAAAACAGATCCATAAAAAATGCAGTCATTGAGTGATCAGACAGCATGGGGAGCAGAAGCGTTTTTCCTCCCCATACCAACTGATATAGCAGAGCTGCATCATTTGAAGAAGTGAGAAGACAGAAGACCAGGATCGTGAAGGGATGCGTGGGAGTAATAAAGATGGCACCTCTAAGCGTGTCTCTGTATTTATTTGGTAGCAGGGGAAAGGTAGAAGGAAAGTTCAGCTCACCCAGTTGAAATAGTAGTACTCCAGTACAAGGAAATCACTTTTTCTCCTTCATGTCACAGATTTTCCTAAACCGTCATGCAGAGTTAGCTCCCACTCTCAAAGACTCTGAAGAATGCTGGTTCCAACCCATGTTTGGAGTGTACCACCCTAAGAAACCAGGCCAGATTAGAGTGGTGGTTGATTCTAGTGCTAAGTTTGATAATGTCTCCCTGAATGACGTTCTACTTTCAGGTCCAGACCTCAATAACAAACTACTGGGAGTACTGATGCGCTTCTGTAAGGATTCCATTGCCTTCATCGCTGACATCCAGCAAATGTTCCATTGTTTCCTTGGGAGAGAAAGAGACAGGAACTTCCTAAGATTCTTCTGGTACAGAAACAATGATCCTACTAAGGAAGTCACAGAGTATCGCATGAGAGTGCACATCTTTGGAAACAGTCCTTCACCTGCAGTCGCCATTTACGGACTCAAAAGGTCGGCCCAGGAAGGAGAAACAGAATACGGAGCAGACGTCAGACAATTCATACAAAGAGACTTTTATGTTGATGACTGTCTGAAAGCCATGCCTTCAAATGAAAATGCAATCAGTCTTCTCAGGAGAGCCCAGGAAATGCTTGCTTGCTCAAACCTCAGGCTTCACAAAATAGCCTCAAACAACCAGGAACTCATGGATGCATTTTCTTCCGAAGACTTGTGTAACAGCCTCAGAGACCTGGACTTAGGGTCAGACCCCACACCAATGGAACGTAGCCTCGGCCTTCTCTGGAATCTACGGTCAGACACTTTCACCTTTCAAGTCAGCCAAGGAGAAAAGCCTTTCACACGTAGAGGTGTTCTGTCTACCATCAACAGTCTGTACGATCCCTTGAGTTTCGCAGCTCCTGTCACGATACAAGGCAAGGCCCTACTAAGAGACTTAACTAGGCAAACATCTGACTGGGATGCACCTCCGCCACCAGATAAAAAATCCAGTGGGAAGAATGGAAGAAATCATTAGCAGCCCTCTCCAACCTGAATGTGCCGAGACCATACACCCCTGTACCATCAACAGAAATACGAAGCCAAAAACTGTACGTATTTGCAGATGCTTCTGTCGAAGCAATTGCCGCAGTTGCCTACCTTAAAACTGTAGACTCCAAATGTCAGAGCCATATTGGGTTTGTTATGGGGAAGGCTAAACTTGCACCACAACCAGGGCACACTATACCCAGGTTAGAACTTTGTGCCGCAGTCTTAGCCGTTGAGTTAGCTGAATTCATCACATCCGAGAAGGATATCGACCTGACGCAGGCCAAATTCTACTCGGACGGCAAAGTAGTCTTGGGATATATCCACAATGAGACCAGGCGATTCTATGTTTATGTTAGTAACAAAGTGCAACAAATTAGGAGATCAGTTCATTCAAAACAGTGGCATTACATATCCACAGAGCAGAACCCTGCAGATCGCGCAACTAGAGCAATTAACGCAAGTCAGCTATGGAGTTCAACGTGGCTTTCAGGACCAAAACTGTTATTCGCTGAAGAACACTTTCCGGACACCTTTTAATTAGTAGGAGAGGACACAGATGCTGAAATCTGCCCTCAGGTGTCTACAATTCATACAATGACTTCTGCTATTCAGCTTGGATCTCACAGGTTCAATATATTCTCAAGGTGGAAGTCACTCATTCGAGCCATTACCTGCTTAACCCACATAGCTCGCTCGTTCAGGACTGCCAGAACTTGTGATACAGACAAATGTAAAGGCTGGCATCTTTGTAAAAATACCTACATTACCTCCGACTTGGATCTCTCTAAAAACCACATCATCCTTACTGTTCAAAGAGAACCTACTTTACAGAAATCCAATGTCTTACTAACAAAGTTCCAATACCATCGAACAGCGTATTGAGAAAACTCGACCCATTCATCGACAACAGCGGCCTGCTGAGAGTAGGAGACCGACTGAATGAAGCTAAAATGGAGTTTGTGGAGAAATTCCCTCTCATACTTCCCGGAAAATGTCATGTTGCCTACTTGATCGTACAACACTAACACAATTTGGTGATGCACCAAGGCAGACTGTTTACAGAAGGAGCCATCAGAACCGCCGGTCTGTGGATTGTCGGTGCAAAGAAGCTCATCAGTAGTGTCATTTTTAAATGCGTTACCTGTCGTAGGCTTCGTGGTTCCGCTCAAACTCAAAAGATGGCCGACCTACCCATAGACAGACTCAGCCCAGACCCCCCCTTTACCAGTGTTGGTCTCGATGTATTTGGCCCGTGGTCAGTTGTGACACGACAGACGACAGGCGGCCAAGCTAATAGTAAGCGTTGGGCTGTCATGTTCACCTGCATGACAATCAGAGCCATCCACATAGAGGCCATCGAGTCCCTCGACACGTCATGCTTCATCAACGCTCTAAGACGTTTTATCGCTATCCGTGGTCCTATCAAGCATATACGGTCAGACAGAAGTACCAACTTCGTCGGTGCAGCAAAGGAATTGGGAATACCTTCAAATCTGGACTACAAGACCCTTGAGAGATTCCTCAGTGAAGAAAGTTGCACATGGTCATTCAACCCACCTCACTCTTCGCATATGGGAGGATCTTGGGAATGGATGATTGGTCTAGTCCGAAGAATCCTCGACTCTACTCTTCTCAAAGCAGGAGCAGCGAGGATTACCCACGAAAGCCTAATCACCTTCAAGCCAAAAGCAAAAGCCATAATCAATGCAAGACCCTTAGTTCCAGTTTCCAACGACCCTGAGGAGCCCTTGTTATTGACTCCAGCTACCCTCCTTACCCAGAAAACGGGACTGTCCAGTGCTCCTCCAGGAGGATTCGATGCCAAAGACCTCTACAAACGCCAATGGAGACAGGTACAAAGTCTTGCAAATACTTTCTGGGACAGGTGGCACAAACAATATCTGTCTACCCTGCAGCCACGGACAAATTGGCAATCTACTTGTCCCAATCTGAACATAGGTGACCTTGTCCTTGTGAAAGACTCTCAAGTACACCGGTACCAGTGGCCACTTGGTCTAGTTACTGCAACATTCCCGAACAATGACGGTAATGTCCGCAAGGTTGGACTAAGAATGACTAAAGGAAATGAACCTAAGAAATTTCTCAGACCGATATCTGAACTGGTCCTGCTGTTACCCTCAGAAGAGAGGGATAGTGACATCTGGAGATGCCAGACAGGGAGTGTTCTGTCTCTGACATCCAATCCATCTCCAAATGTTTGTTTTTGCATAATGTCAGTATTAATTTGTATAGCTGTAGATTCTTAATGAGCTAATCTCATATGTAGTGTTCTGGCTCTCTCTAGTGGCCAATGCTATGTTTGCAGTCTATTTCATCTCTATGTCTAATTCTCCTCCTTCTTGCAATGCATTCTGGTAGCTCAGCCTCCATTTTACCCTTATATCTGGAAGGAAGAAGACACTCAGTACTACAGTTCCCACAAGATTGCATGGCCCGTATGTAACTATACCTTCTTTAGCTGTGTTCCGCTCTAATATTAGCCTATCTTAGCCAGGTGCACCTTAGGTTAGCTACTAGTTTAAAAATGTTAATGCATATTGTGTGACTGTGGAAAATGCATGTTTGCTGTACCCTCCACTAATTGTCTGTATTTGATTGCTTTCAGTTTTACCACGCCAATGTACTGTTATGTTCCATAAAACACAGATTCTACCACAATTCCTTATTGGACCTCGGTGCAGCGGTTTACCTGCCTGTATAGCTACATGAGCCCCCGGCCCATTGCTCTAAAAAGCAACGTTTTTTTGTGCACAGGAAAATCGAATGGCAGATTTTGAATAATGCAGGTTAGGTGCACCATCCGTTAACGGATCCGTTTTTGGGACTTAGAAAAAAAAAAAGATTTAACTTTATTAAAAAAAAATTAAAAACATATATGCATCCTAGCTAGACACATTTCGGACGCATTTTATGCCGATGAGTAAGGAGGACTAACGCCCGAAAGGCGTCCGGCTAGGATGCATATATGTTAATTTTTTTTTAATAAAGTTACCCCACTTCTAAGTCGCCCTGGATCATCCTTTCTTTGACGTTCCATCGTGGAAGCCAGCCACCTTCCAGGAGCCTGGGAATCCAAGGGTGAATTGGGTTGAGGTGAGCAGCTTTACTTCCCCACCCCCTCACAAGTATGCAATCATTTATTATTATAGCACTTTTTATTTTATGGCATTTTACATGCATACATAGACAAGCATCACAAGAGTAATAGACAAGAATAAATATGAGCAATTCAAGGCACAGACAAGTACAGCAGGAGAGAGGACCTTGTCCGTGAGGGCTCTCAGTCTACAAGGGATGGGTGAGGATACAGTAGGTGAGGAGAGAGGACCTTGCCCACAAGGGCTCACAGTCTACAAGGGTTGGGTGAGGGTACAGTAGGTGAGGAGAGAGGACCTTGTCCGCAAGGGCTCACAGTCTACAAGGGATGAATGAGGATACAGTAGGTGAGATGAGATGACCCTGCCCACAAGGGCTCTCAGTCTACAAGGGATGGGTGAGGATACAGTAGTTGATTGGAGAAGACCCTGTCCACAAGGGCTCACAGTCTACAACAGATGAGTGAGAATAAATGAGGTGAGAAGATAGGACCCTGCCCATTAAGGCTCACAGTCTACAAGGGATGAGTGAGGATAAAGTGGGTGAGGAGAGAGAACTCACAGTCTGCAACGGATGGGTGAGGATACAGTAGATGGGGGAAGAGGACCCTGCCTGCAAGGGCTCACAACTACAAGGGATGGGTGAGGAAACAATAGTTGAGGATAGAGCTGGACATGAGGCGGTTTGTGGGTTGAGGCTCATTGCAGGTTTTAGGCTTTTCAGAACATAATGAAGATGAACTAGAGTTTGAATTTAAAGACAAAGAAATTGAAGTAAAATTATGTAACCTGTAGAAACATAAGTAAGAAAATGAAGTAAGTCGAATAGTGAAGTGTACAATGACTAGACTAAAAAAAATCAATAAAATTAGGTCATATCTGACCATGGAAAGGGAAAGAAGTGAGGCATCCTCCAATGAGGAATTTATTTGAAACCTTACCGTCAACTTAACGTTATCAAAGAACTGGTTACTGCTGTTCACATAGACTTTACCGCTCACTAAAATGAATGTCTTCCTGGGAAAGTCATGGATTTTTATATCAGCGGTAAATTCTGTACCATGTCCATCTACAATAATGGTCTCTTCACTTTCCACACGCAACACATTGGGCGTTATCAGGCTGCATCTGAAAGAAAAAATACATGGAGAGAAATGTTTACTATATGAAATATTCCACAGATCTATTAACTATTAGAATATTCTTTGAAAATTAAAGTCAAAGTTTAATCAAAGCTACCATGTAGGGCTGACCAATTGTGGAATAGGTAAAGATAATTAGATAGAAAGATAGATAGATAGATAGATAGATAGATAGATAGATAGATAGATAGATAGATAGATAGATGTAAAGAACGGAATGCAGTTATACATGTTTTGGGGTGTTTCTATGCTAAGAGCACAGAACTACTTCACCACATCAATGGGACAATAAATGGAGCCATGAACCATAAAATCCTGAGTGACATCCTCTTTCTCTCCACCAAGACATTAAAAATGGTTCATATATGGATCTTCCAGCACGACAATCACCGAAAATTTATAGCCAAGGAAACAGAGGAGTCGCTCAAAAAGAAGCATATTAAGGTCATGGAGTGGCCTAGCCAGTCTCCAGACCTTAATCCCATAGGAAATGTATGGAGAACCTGAAGTTTGGAGTTGCCAAGCGACAGGCTCAAAATCTTAATGATTTAGAGAAGATCTGCAAAGAGGAGTGGAGCAAAATTCCTCCTGACATGTGTGCAAACATCCTCATCAGCTGCAAAAAATGTCTGACTGCTGTGCTGTCAACAGGGATTTTATCACCAAGTGTTATGTCTTGTTTGCTAGAGGGATGAAATAAGTATTTCTCTATTTAAAATGCAAAGACACTCATATAAGGCCCCTTTCACACTAGCGATTTTGTCCGGATACGGCGGATCTGGACAAAAAACGCATCTGCTGCATGTGCATCCTAGCGGCCACACTTGCGGTGCACTTGCGACACACTTGCGGTAGGCCAATGCATTGCTTGCGGCAGATAAGGCAAGTGCGGTACAACTGCGGTTTCGGCAGTTGCGGCCGCGAAAAAAAACGCGGTCAGCAGCGGGTTTTTTTGAGGCCGCAAGTGCCGGAACTGTGATTAGACTGCACTTGTTGCACCTGCCGCAAGGCCCATAGACAAATAGACAATGCATGGGACTACCGCAAGTGTGTCGCAAGTGCACCGCAAGCGCGGCCGTTAGGCGGCACATGCAGCAGATGAGGTTTTTTGTCCAATGTGATTTTCTGGATTTTATTTTGATATTCTATCTCCCACTGTTAAAATTAAACTTCACTTAATATTGTAGACTGTTTGTCTTTGTCAGTGGGCAAATCAAAAAAATTAGCAAGGGAGCAAATTATTTCCTTTACTGTACTTGGTCTAGTAGCTAATACCACCAAATGATACATCAGTGACACTACTAATTTTCTAAGTAAATTGAGTTTACTGACACTGTTCATATTATTTTTGCATCTTTGATAATGAACAAAAAGAGGACCGGCCTTCAAGAGTTTGTCTGAACCAGATTTTTTATTTTATTATATTAATTTTGTTGTTGACTTGTTGAAATTAAAAAAAAAATATTCTTCCTGTTTTGGGACAAAATTATGTGCAGATTTAAGGGACTGCAATAAAAGAGGAGCTTGTCTATGTTGTTCCACCATTTCATTAGTATGCTGAGGTGGCGGAGATACATAGATGATATTTTATCCTGTGAAACCACACATTGACTCAATTTTGTAATTTTAATTGTTTTCTAATATAATTATGAAAAAAAAAATATTAACTCAGTCTGTCTTCAACTCTACTGCCTGACTAATCCACCTCTCTCCTTGCGACTCCCCTGTTTCTCCCCTCTGCAAATCCCTCCACTGACTCCCAATTCCCCAACAAATCCAGTCAAAGCCATCCATAACCTGTCTCCACCCTGCATCTCTGAACTAATCTCCCACTATCTTCCCTCACATAATCTTTGATTTTCCCAAGATCTCTTCTTCTCCTTCACAGTTATTCATTCCTCACCCAATCGCGTCCAAGATTTCTCCCAAATACTCCCCCTTCCTCTGGAATTCTGTGTCCCAACACATCTGATTATCCACCACCCTCGGATCCTTCAGATGGAACCTGAAAACTCATCTCTTCAGGAAAGCTTACAGCCTGCAATGATCACTCTGCTGTCTCACCATCCCTGAAGCTTCCACCTCACCCTCACCAAAACTGGCACCCCTACCACCAATAGGAGCTGCCGCCTCACCACCAATGGAGCTGCCGTCTCAAGATCACTGGATTTGCTGCACCCCCGACCTACTGTCTACTCCCCATTGTCCTGTAGAATGTAAGCCCGCGAGGGCAGGGTCCCTTCCCCTGTTTACCAGTGTGTCATTGCTAATTTGTTTACTGTAAACTACAGTATATCTGTCATTTTGTATCTAACCCATTCTTATGCTCAGCACCATGGAATTAATAGTGTTATATAAATAAATAAATTAATAATAATAATAAGTTAGCTAATTCTACTGGTAATTTGCAATTTTTTGATGTGTTGGTCACTATCGATGGTTAAAAAATGTACCACTACACTCAATAAACTTTTAATGATTGAAAGTCATCATGAAGATGATTAGGTCCCTGCGGCAGAGTTAATTGTTTTGTGCTTGTTGAATTACCAGTGAGGAATTCAGTTCACAAAACTAACTAACCAGAATGTATTTATTTTATTTGTCATTCATTCCACCAGGGGCGGAACTACCGTGGTGCAGCTGGTGCAGCTGCACCAGGGCCCTGACCGGCTAGGAGGCCCCTTCAAGCCTGCAGGGGGGCCCCCAGCCGACCCCCGCAAGCCGCCGTCAGAGGAGAGGAGGGTCATGCAAGGGAAGCAGAAAGCTTCCTGCTTCCCCTGCCTGATCCCGCCCCTCCTCTCCTCTGCCCCTCCGGCTCCCAGGAGCGCACTTGCGCAGGCTGGAGAGCCGCCGCAAACGCCAGCACCACATCGCCACCCCCCTTCCCCACCCCCCGCTCCTCAACATGGCTGCGAGCCCCCTGGGGTAAAGGTCCGCCACTGCATTCCACAGTGCTTTACAGACCTTATCATCAGTTTTCCTACTGGGGATGACAATCTAAATTCCTTACTAGTGAGCATTTCTTTGACGATTGGGAGAAAACTCATATAAACATGTTGTCCTTGGTGTGATTTGGACCCATGACCACGGAACGGCAAGGTTGCTAACCACTGGTTAGTTATCTAAAATTAACCCTAACTTTATGTTATGGACAAGTCCAATCAATATGGGGCATCAACAATTATGTTTGGTCTCCACAAATGGGGAAAAGTGACAACATTTTGTCAATACCTTGAAAACAATGGTTAACTCTGAATAGATGTCTTCCCCACATTACTGAATGTCAGAGTCCACTTAGATTTCTAATAAACATTCAAAAACACATAAAATTTAGATTAGAACATTTAATATAAGACCAAATGCAGTACAGACCAAAAGTTTGGACACACCTTCTGATTCAAAGAGTTTTCTTTATTTTCATGACTATGAAAATTGTAGATTCACACTGAAGGCATCAAAACTAAGAATTAACACATGTGGAATTATATACTTAACAGAAAAGTGTGAAACAACTGAACATATGTCTTATATTCTAGGTTCTTCACAGTAGCCACCTTTTGCTTTGATTACTGCTTTGCACACTCTTGGCATTCTTTTGATGAGCTTCAAGAGGTAGTCACCGGAAATGGTCTTGAAGGAGTTCCCAGAGATGCTTAGCACTTGTTGGCTCTTTTGCCCTCACTCCACGGTCCAGTTCACCCCAAACCATCTCAATTGGGTTCAGGTCTGGTGACTGTGGAGGCCAGGTCATCTGGCGTAGCACCCCTTCACTCTCCTTCTTAGTAAATAGCCCTTACACAATTAACATCAAATGTCCAAAGTTATAGTTTCGCCTTATAACAATGAACCTCAAAATCACCCCTGATACCCCACCCCTGGATGAACTATAAAACTACTCCAATTTTCTCATGCAAAATTAATCTTTATTTCCAAACTGCATCAATTTACATTAAATTCAGTACCATTAAAATTGCATGCTACAAATGTTTATCTGTTTAAACAACAGTATAACACAACAGTTCTCTTGAAGATCATCAAGAGAATGCCAAGAGTGTGCAAAGCAGGAATCAAAGCAAAAGGTGGCCACTGTGAAGAACCTAGAATATAAGCCATATTTTCAGCAGTTTCACACTTTTTAAGTATATAATTCCACATGTGTTAATTCATAGTTTTGATGCCTTCAATGTGAATCTACAATTTTCATAGTTATAGTTGGAAAAGAAAAATGTTGGCATTGCATTACAGCTACAGAATATTTAAAAAAAAATAGAGCTACTTAGTTTATGTATAGGCCAATGCATGTGAGCTTGATAACCACCACAAGGTGATCTCATTTTATCGCGACCCTAATCTGAATTTGCCTCTAACTGGATTAAAAATCTACATGTCCATGCTGATAGGATCCTGGCTAAATAGGAAAATGGATAAGCCCTGGCAACATCCCTCTTGGGCTGGTGAGGCAAATCCAGCAGTTGCAGCCAATCAAAAAATTGGGGTTAGCTGCAGTGTGTTTGCGCGGCCGCAATTGCCGAATCGTGGCAAAACCGGACTTGCCGCACCTGCCGCAAGCCCCATAGAGTATGAATGGGGGCTTGCCGCAGGTGTACCGCAAGTCGGTCGTTAGGCAGCAGATGCGGTAAATCTGCCGGATCTGCCACATTCAGCGAAAAGGGGCCTAAGTAAGTTACCTTAATAATAAATTTGAACATATGCTATCAACCAAACATACGTTATGCATTTGTATTTTTGTTGTTTACTCGTATCTGCATATGGATGTACATTATAAATTACAAAAGATTACCTGTCTTTTGCTTTTCATCTAACTTGGTATATACAGTTGAAACCATTCACTATGCAAAAAAACACAAGAATCTTTATGTGTTTTAGGTCAATTAGGATTACCATACTTATTAATATTTGCCAAATGCCAAAATAATGAGCTAGAAAATGTTTTAAGCCATTTTTATTACTTTCTGCAAAGTCACAAGTTTACATACATTTCATTAGTATTTGGTACCAACACCCTTAAACTGTATGACTTGGGTGAAATGTTTTAGATAGCCTTCCACAAGCTTCTCACAATAGTTAGTAGGAATTTGGGCCCATTGCTCCTGACACAACTGGTGTAACTGAGCCATGTTTGTAGGTCGTCTTGCTTGCAGCCTTTTCAGCTTTGTCCATAAATTTTCAATAGGATTGAGATCAGGGCTTTGTGATGGCCGCTCCAAAAAATGGATTTTGTTATCCTTAAGCCACTTTGTAACCAGTTTGGCATTATGCTTTGGGTCATTGTCCATTTGGAAGACCCATTGCCACCCAAGCTTTGACTTCTTTGCTGATGTCTGGAGATGTTGCTTCAGTATTGTCGGGGTCGTAGCGACAATACACTCCTTCACCAGTCATTCCAAATTAGACTATGAACATATGGTACCAGATAAGAGTAAATCAGACGGAGAATCTGGTTCAAACTTATAATATGTTCGTTGCTTTATTAAGCAATGGCAATGGTCACAGCAACTGAACTCGATATCCGGGTACAGGGCATTTTATAGTCTAAAAGATAAGCATGTAAATGTCCACGGCAGGGTGGGAGTTAGGTGGGATTAAGCTAATGTCTATGTTTGTTAAAATTAATAGTTCTTTGTATTCTGAGAGTCCGTTCTTCATCACGTCATGGTATCATGCCTTGGCTGCTGGGATTCAGGTTATCTTGGGTTTCCCATAGCACAGTCTGGTGCAGGCACAGCGAGGACCAATCAGCTTGTCCATTCTAAAGGCAACTCTGCACAACCATATCTTCTTTCCAGCATACACATCTGAGGAGACACTTTGTTTACAAAACAGCTCCTTGTTCACAGATTCATAGTGGGAAAGAAAGAGAGAAAGAAATAGATGGAGGGGGGAGAGAGACAAAGAGAGAAGAGAAAAAGAAGAGAAAGAGAGAAGGAGAGATGGATAGATAGAGAGGGAAAAATGGAAAAGAGGGAGAGAGTGACATGAAGGAAAGAGAGAGAGATGAAGAGAAAAGAGGGGAAGAGAGAAGAGAGAGAAAGAGAGAGAGAGAAAGAAGAGAGAGGAAGAGAGAAAGATAGAGAGAAGAGAAGGATGAAGAAGAGAGAGGAAAAGGGAGAGAGAGAGAGAGAGAGATGGAGAAAGGGGGGGTGACGCAAAGATAAAGAGAAGATGTTGGATACGTACCTGAATACAGAAAAAACTTATTGTTTCATTTAATACTATATGAGTATAAAAACTAAGATTAATAGATAAGATATAATTCATCCTCCACAGTATTGCCACATAATCTTCTTTATTTATGATGCCACTTATTTTGTGAAGTGCACGAGTCCCACCTGCAGCAAAACAACCCCACAACATGGTCCTGCCACTCCCATGAGTCGGTCGACAGGGTAGGGGGTACTTGGATACCGGGACAGGTTACCACTTCAGTGGGAATGACGGTTGGTTGAGACACTCAATGGCTGAGGGGAAAACTATTTGAGATGGGTATTATCCGTGACGCCACCTGTGGTACCTGGTAATTTGGTTACCAGTTGCAGCCGGCCACTGAGGTGATGGTAATGCAGCTTTGGTGTTGCAGCTCCCCACGGGCGAAGCTTTTACCTCACAGCAGCCGGGTGGATGAGGGGAGTAGTAGTCTTTATCTCTCAGTTGCTGTAGAGACCTCTCAGGCGATGAAACAAATAGAGTCAAAGTCCAAATCAGCTCAACAGTTCTTTTACTGGTACCAGCTGGTTCAATATGGGTACACGGTACAGTTTAGTTTACTGGAGATTTGTTGCCACAGGTTTCGGGGGTTCACTACAGAGTCTGACAGTGGTACCTTTCTTGTCACTCTCCTGGTCCTGCTCCTTAGGGTTCTATAACTCCCTTCACTCCCACTCTTAAGTCTGATCTCTTGTCCTCGGGGTCTGTTGCCTAAACTCTCTGTACTTGTCAGCGTCTTGAACCCAGCTATGGGACAGATGTTAGACTTCTTGATGGGTGCTGTAGCTACTTGTTGTCAGGCCCACAGCCTGCTGGTCAGCAGTTTTGGATAAACCTGGCAAACTACCTCAGTTCCGGTTTACCGGTGTTGACCTGGACTCTCTAGCCGGCTCCAACCAGTCCTGGAGTGTACCCTTTGTTGTCTGAGTCACCTCTCAGTTTAGAGGTGCCCTCCTGTCAGAGCTGCAGGCACTGCTGTGTCCGTCCTTTCTGCTGTCCTGTCACTGTCCCACTGACTGACTGCTGTCAACTGTCACTGACGTCACGTCTCCCGTCAGTTAGGCTCCACCTCCCTGGGACCTACTGAATATACAGTCCCTGGTGCTAGGGTGTCTATAGCTGGGCTTGTTGAAGTTTTGTATACAGACTCCGCAGCTCCCCCTCTACCTGTGACTATGGTGGCACTAAACCTCCTGTTTGGGGTGCAGTACCTCCCTGTGGTGTCAAACAGAGGGGTGCCACACCCATGTTTCACTGTTAGAATGGTGTTCTTTGGCTTCCAATCTTCTCCCTTTTTCCTCCAAACATAATGATAGTCATTATGGCCAAACAGTTCATTTTTAGTTTCCACAAGATAAGTCTTTTATTTAGATCTTTGTTCCTGTGTGTATTTGCATTGATCTGTCTTTTCTACCTATTTTTTGGAGTAATGGCTTCTTTCTGGCAGAGTGGCCTTTCAGTCCATGTTGATACAGTACTCATTTCACTGTGGATAATGACACAATCCTACCAGCTTCCGCCATCATCTTCATAATGTCTGTTGTTTTTGTTCTTGAGTTGATATGCAAATGTCAGATCACAGCACATTTATCTCTGGGACACAGAACCCGTCTCCTTACTGAGCTGTATTATAACTGAACATTCCCAACTTGTTTGTACTTGCATATATTTGTTTGTACAGATAAATGAGGCACCTTCAGGAATCTGGAAATTGCACCCAGGGATGAACCAGACTTGTGCAAGTCCGCAATTCTCTTCCTGATATCTTGGCTGATTTCTTTAGACTTTCCTCTGATGCTACTCAAAGAAGCAGTGTGTTTTAGTTGTGAATTAAAATACATCCACAGGTGTGTTTCTAATTAATACAGATGTTGACAATAAACCTATCAGAAGCTTCCAAACACATGACATCTTCATATGGGCTATCCCAAATTGCTTAAAGGCATAGTGTATTAAAGTTTTGACTTTGCAGAAAGTAATAAAAATGCCTTAAAACATTTTCTCTCTCTCTCTCATTATTCTGGCATTTGGCAAATATTAGTAATTATGGTAATCCTAATTGACCTAAAACGGGAAAGGTTTATTCTCATTTCAAGTCTGATAGTGAGAAAAACATGCTGATGTGTCTTTTTATATAGTGCATGTAAACGTCTGGTTTCAACAGTATATCGATCAATATCAGAAAAAAGAGATTATTGCAAATGTAAATTTTTCATGTTTCTTTTGTAGAGCCCCTGAGTTACCAAAAACAGAGGAAACCCTAAGTGATCCCATTTTGGAAAGTAGACCCATGAAGGAATTCATCGAGAGGTTTGATAATCATGTCCAACCCATAGATGCTTTATAGAACTTTTTAAAATGTGGATTAGTGATTGGCGAGTCCTAAATTACTCGGAATCGCTTGACTCTAGCGAGTCCGAGCCCGGGACTCGCTACTCGTTGCGAGTCTAGCGAGTCCAATGTTAATGAATGGGGAAGCGAGTAATAGCGAGTAGTGTGCAATTTACAAATCGCAGATGTGTCTCGGAAGCTTCAGCCTGAAGCAATCCTAGTTTTGTCAGAGACTCTGACAAAACTAGGATTGGCATTGACTTGCATTGGACTCGTTTACTGTGCAAGTAATCGCTGGGAAACTCGCACAGTAAGGAGTCAGGCTGTCTGCTCTGTACAGGCTGCCGCAGCTCCAGGGTCCTAGAGCCCGCCTGCTCTTCCTGTGTGTAGCAGAGCTGAGATTTTTCTCAGTCTGCTCATCCCTGTGCATAGACATCTATATCTATGCACAGGGATGAGCAGAGAGGACATCGCGTTTTGGACTACGTCGGACAGAAGAGGATTTTTTAAATTAAAGATGGAGTCCCTAATGGCTTTTTTTTTTTATTTCTAATAAAAATTTTTCTCTGTGTTGTTTTTTTTAAAACAATTTAATAGAAATTCATGGCGGTCATGTCTAATATTGGCGTGACCGCCATAAATTTCGGGCTTAGGGCCAGCTGATAATACAAAGCTGGCCCTAACCTCTTTATTAGCCAGCATGCCACCGCCACCAGGGCCGCTGGAAGAGCGGTTTCAGCGCCAGAAGAAGGCGCTTCAATGAACGCGCCATCTTCTGGGGCGGCTGCGGGCTGCAATTTGCAGCGGGGTGTGCCCAGAAAGCTTGGGCCTCCCTGCGCTGCGGATTCCAGCCCCCAGCTGCTTAGCTGTACCTGGCTAGACATAGAAATTGCGCGGAGCCCCACGCATTTTTTTTTTATTATTTCATGAAATTCATGAAATAATAAAAAAAAGGGCTCCCCTATATTCTTGTGTCTGGCCAGGTGCAAATAGGCACCTGGGGGTTGGGGGCAGCCCGTCGCTGCCTGCTGGATCCGGCTGGTTCCAGAAATACTGCGAAGCCCATGTAATTTTTTTTCTGAAAAATCAATAAAACAATCTTAAAAAAGGGACTGTATCTTTATTAACCCCTTAATAAAGATGCAGTCCCTTTTATTTACATTGTTTTATGGATTTGTCAGAAAAAAATTTCACGTGGGCTTCGCCGTATTTCTGGAACCAGCCGGATCCAGCAGGCAGCGACGGGCTGCCCCCAACCCCCAGGTGCCTATTTGTACCTGGCCGGACACAAGAATATAGGGGAGCCCTTTTTTTTAATTATTTCATGAATTTCATTAAATAATTTAAAAAAAATGCGTGGGGCTCCGCGCAATTTCTATGTCTAGCCAGGTACAGCTAAGCAGCTGGGGGCTGGAATCCGCAGCGCAGGGATGCCCAAGCTTTCTGGGCACACCCCGCTGCAAATTGCAGCCCGCAGCCGCCCCAGAAGATGGTGCGTTCATTGAAGCGCCATCCTCTGGCGCTGAACCCCGCTCTTCCAGCGGCCCAGGTGGCGGTGGCACGCTGGGTAATAAAGGGTTAATACCAGCTTTGTTATACAAGCTGGTATTAAGCCCGAGATTCTTAATGTCAGGCCATGTTTGACCCTGCCACTAAGAATCTCCAATAAAGGGCTAAAAAAACACAACATAGAGAAAAAGATTTATTAGAAATAAAAAAAAGCCATTAGGGACTCCATCTTTAATTAAAAAAATCCTCTTCCGTCCGACGTAGTCCAAAACGCGATGTCCTCTCTGCTACATCCCTGTGCATAGATATAGATGTCTATGCACAGGGAATGAGCAGACTGAGAACAATCTCAGCTCTGCTACATCATCTCTGTGAGCAGGCGGGCTCTAGGACCCTGGAGCTGCGGCAGCCTGCACAGAGCAGACAGCTAAACTCAGCTCGCAAAGTAACAGCAGTTACTTTGCGAGTTTCCCTGCGATTACTTGCACAGTAATCAGACCAATGCAAGTCAATGGTAATCCTAGTTTTGTCAGAGTCTCTGACAAAACTAGGATTGATATTGATTTGCATTGGACTCGTTGCTGTGCGAGTAATCGCCTGGGAAACTCGCAGAGTACCGAGTCCTGCGATTCCCTTACTACTCGCCGAGTAACGAGTCCTAGCGAGTAGACTCGCCCATCCCTAATGTGGATATGAAAATGAAAAATTATTTTTTTCCAAAAATGTTATTTTGGCTCCAAACTTAAAATTTTCACATTGAATTATAGGAGAAAACAGAACACACATTTTGTTATGCAATTTCTTCTGAACGTGATGATACCCAACATATGGTAAAAAAAAGACCTTCTGCTTTGGGCACACAGCAGAATAGGAAGTGTGCAATTTGATTTTTGAAGCATAAATTAGTTTGGAATAGAGATTGCGGACATCATGTCACCTTTGTTGAGACTCTCATATGCCAAAACAGCAGAAACACCATGCAAGTCACTCCATTTTGGAAGCTAGATCCCTCATAGAATTCATCTATGGGTTGAATAGGATTTAGTAGAGTTGTACTAGGGTAGGGTTTAGTAGGGTTGGGTAGGGTAGGGTTTAGTAGGGTTGTACTAGAGTAGGGTTTAGTAGGGTTGTACTAGGGTAGGGTTTAGTATAGTTGTACTAGGGTAGGGATTAATAGGGTTGGGTGGGGTAGGGTTTAGTAGGGTTGTATTAGGGTAGGGTTTAGTAGGGTTTAGTAGGGTTGGGTAGGGTAGGGTTTAGTAGGGTTGTACTAGAGTAGGGTTTAGTAGGGTTGCACTAGGGTAGGGTTTAGTAGAGTTGGGTAGGGTAGGGTTTTTAATGTACATGTGATTGATAAAACTTTAAAATATTTAGATGTGAAAACAAAAACACTATATTTTTTCCACTAAAATACTGTTTTATCACCAAATATACAATTTAAACAAGTGTAATAGGAAAAAATTGAAAAGTCAAATTAATATGCAATCTTTACGGAACCTGTCCGTATCCCATATGTTGTTGTCTACTATTGTTTGAACACATGGTAGGGGTGACAAGGAGCACATTTTGACTTTTGCAATGCAGATTCCATTTGAATAGACCATGGACTCCATTAGCCAAGCCCCCGAGGTGCCAGATCAGCATAATGACACGAGCTGCGCGCATGCACAATATTTCCAGGAGCTGTTGGAAATCATGTTATCACGTCCACAGGGGCATGATAACAAGGAAAAAGGCCAATTAGTTTTGGGAAACAACAGCACCCCCTTGACTAGTCAAAGGCCTAATTAGCATAGGGAAGGCCCAGGTTATAAATGTTAATACATATAAACATTGATTTTTAGCAAATAGCATTACACAGGGCTGGAAATGTTGGTTCACACGTCACTGCTGCTAGATTGGAGGGTATAAGGGACCTGACAGGTTCCCTTTAATAAATAAACATTTAAAATAACATTTAAAGTTAAAATGAAGCCGAATAGACGATGGTGGAACCTTCCTCTCCAAAAGTATATTTTTCAGTACTTTATATGGTAATGTAAGTAAAGCTACAAATAATACAACAAATTCCCGTACCCTGATCCCATAGCAATATTAATCAGTAACAGGAGAGATTCAAGGATTAACATAGGTAAACAGTTGGCAACCGGACAAATATAGTCTCTCATCACTGCTGGGAAATGACAGAGCTCCAGATTAAAAGATTAAAGGGATTTTCCCATGGACAAGGTTATTTTAAAGTTAATTTTAATCAATAGATCTTGGAATAAAAAAATGTTTCTCTTGGAATATAAAAATGTTTCTCCATTTAATTGGTTAGCGGTGAGTGAACCCGAAATGTAAAGTTCAGGGGTTGTTCCCACCTACCATGTTTCCCCGAAAATCAAACGTCCTGGGGGTTTTGGCCAGGCTGCTAAATATAAGGCACCCCCCAAAAATAAGATGTAGCAAAAAATAATATTTATATTTACGGCACCACTTTTGCCAGAGCCTGCCTGCCTCTGCCTGCCTCTGCTGCTTGCTGCTACCTTTGCTTTATTTCTCCATGTACTCCTGTCTGTACCGTATGTATCTGGGCGCCGCTCAATGTAGATGTACAGTAGTAAGCTGTCAGCCTAGCAGGCAGCAGCTGCTGGCATCTGATTGGCCGTGGCATTACCATAAATCTCCTGTACGGACAGCATTTGGGAGCCGCTTAGCGTAGATGTACGGTAATTCGGCATCCAATCAGATGCCAGCAGCTGCCATGTGATTGGCTGGCTGCTTACTACTGTACATCTACATTGAGTGGCGCCCGGATACGTTCCATACATACAGGAGAGCGTGGAGGAATAAATAAAGTGGCAACGGCAAGCTTCAGCGTCGGCAGTGGCAGAAAGGCAGGCTCCGGCAATAGTGGTACGATGTGTGTTTGTATGTGTGTGGCTGCGGCTGCAGATGTATGATGGGGGCTACAGGGAGATATTGGGGGATGATAGAAGGGCAGCTGATGGAGGATGGTGATATTGGGGGATGATGGGGGCTGCACATGGATGAATGGATGGATGACACAGTTTGTCAGGTTATGCTGGTTGGTGATGACAACTACTGTACAGTATATAACAAATGTTGATTTTTTTGTTCATCAATAAATGTGAATTTTTCTTCATGGAGATAACACATTCCCTGAAAATAAGTCATGGCGTATCTTTAGGAGCAAAACTTTATATAAGACGGTGTCTTATTTTCAGGGAAACATGGAAGTGTCAGGGGAAAAACCCTAACATGGTCTTCTACCTGTACGTCTGTGTTCCTTTTTGGGTTTGCTATCCAAATTAAACCTGTTGAATGGCCGAAGAGCAGCCAATCAGCAAGTATTTCCAGTGTGGGAACTTTTAACCTCATCACTGACATGTCAAGTATTTGCATGGCTGAGATTGGCTGACACACAACTTAAAAACAATGTGGGCTTTCTCTTATTTTTGATAACAAGTACAGATAAAACAGACAGCTACGGGCTGCAGCCCCCAGCTGTCTGCTTTGCCTTCTCAGGTTATAAAAACAGAAGAGATCTTATTTTTTTAAATTATTCAAATAAATAATTAAAAAACAGCATGGGCCCCAGTCTATTTGTGATAACCAGCCAAGGTAAAGCAGATGTGATATCATTACATGGCTAGTCCATTCCTTTGTTAAAGAGAAATCAGTATTTGAACTGATATGCAAATTAAGCTAAGGGACTTTGGTAGATCTGAAACCTTTGTCACTCCAGCTCTATTCCCTTCCCAGTGCCTACTCTTTCTCTTTGACATAGTGATCATGTAAAGCTATTGCTGAATTTGTCTTTGATAGAGCTATTTGCATAAATAAATGTTTTGGAGGATGAGATTACCATCATATATTGAAGGGAGCTGGCTCTTTGTACCAGATCATTCATGAATGACACATCCAAGCATATTCGGTCGAGTACCGAGCTTACCCGAGCACCTCACTTGGTTGAGTATCAAGCAGTGTTGAGCATGATCACCAATCATTGCTCATTACTATACTTGTAAATTAATTTAGACCCTCAATAAGTCTTGTAACTTAATTTAGACCCCAAACCCAGTGCTGGAATTTCTTTGGAAACCCATGTGGTCTTACAAAATTTGATGTTAATGTAGATAGGACTTGGTATTTCTACTGCATTTTACACTAATTGTTTCCAATCTGAAGGTAGAAGAACAGCATCATTGATGATTAGAGATGAGTGAGTACTAAAATGCTCGGGTGCTCGAAGCTCGGGCCGAGCATCCCAAGATACTTGTGTACTCGGCCCGAGCACCGAGCCCAATGTTATCCTATGGGAGACCCGAGTATTTTTCTGACATGACCCCCGCAGCATGGATAAACCCTAAAAATGTCACAAAAGTATCAGAACAGTGCTCAAATGACATGGGAACAGCATGGGGAAGACCTCTGGAAGCATTTCAGACTCCAAGGTCACTGCTGTGAGCAATGTTGTCAGACTATTACGCCACTTTTACAGACTGTCAAGAAAACGTTACAAAATGAAACCAAAACGTATTTTCCTGGAGAAAATATTAAGGGCTCATACTCACTTCTGAGACAGAGTTGGTGTATGTTAGTTTTTTGTATTCCATGAAAGATTTTTATTTAAAAATTTGTGTGGCACTCCAATGCCCCTGGGAAAAGACGTGCATGAGGGCCTCTTTAAATAATGTGCCCATTTTAAGGAAGTGGGTCTTTTGTAGTATTGCCCTTTGGTAGGGCAGCCAAAAATTGGGAGGCACCCCAATGCCCCTGGAAAAAAACATGGAGGAGAGCCTCTAAATATTGTTCCCATTACAAAGGCGCGGGTCTCCTGTACTTGTAATGCCCATTCTGTAAGCATGGACTAAAACATTTACCCCTGGGGGTATACATGAAACTATTGCCTAACTTTTGAACGGTTAGGGTCATCATCATCATAAATATGATGTAAATAAATTATGTTTTCGTGGCATCATGAACCACGGTCGCACTGATCATATGATGGTGGTGGATGAGGAGAAGGAAGAGCAGTATACCAAGTAGCCAAAGTCATGAAGTGTGTACCCATGTGTGGGTGTGCGGAGGTGCATTGCAATTTCCCGGCACAAAATTTAAATTCCGCTATCATTCGGTGGTGGTGTGGTGAAGTCAGGCCCAATCCAAACCTTGTTCATCTTGATCAGAGTCAGCCTGTCAGCATTTTCAGTTGACAGGCGGGTGCGTTTATCAGTAATGATTCCACCTGCAGCACTAAAAATACGCTCTGACAAAACACTAGCGTCAGGGCAGGCCAGGACTTCCAAGGCGTAGAGAGGCAATTCCTGCCACGTGTCCAGCTTGGATACCCAATAATTATAAGGCACAGAGGAATCTAGGAGCACTTTTGTACTATCGGCAAGGTACTCCCTCAGCATCTTCGCAAACTTTGCAGTCCTTGTGACACTGCCCCGCAATTTTTGGACTTATTCTGTGACTATGGCTTTCTGGTACTGCAGAATTTTTGTAGACCTCGGGAATAAGAGAAATAAAGTTCTCCTTGTAGCGTGGGTCTAAAAGTGTCACCAACCAGTAATGAGTGTCCGCCAAGATGTTGATAACGCGAGGGTCACGAGACAGGCAGGGTAACATAAAGTCAGCCATGTGCGCCAGACTATTAAGAGCCAAGACTTCAAGGTTCTCACCAACAGCGCCTCATCATCATCCTCCTCCTCCTCCTCTCCCCTGTCCTCTGGCCATCCACGCTGAACAGACGGTATGATGGTTGTGCATGTATTACCGTCAATTCCGCATGAAAGAAGCTCTTTTTCTTCATCCTCCTCTTCATAGTCCTCCAATGCACATTGGGATAAGATGAGGCTGGGCTGTGTGTAATCACCCAGTATGGTTTCTTGCTCCAAGTCATCGTGCTCCGCCTGCAATGCATCGTCTTTGATTTTGAGTAGAGAGCGTTTTAGAAGACAGAGAAGCGGGATGGTGACACTACTGATGGCGTCATCGCTGCTCACCATCTTGGTGGAGTCCTCAAAGTTTTGGAGGACGGTACATATGTTGGACATCCATGTCCCCTCCTGAGGTCTTATGTGTGGAGTTTGAACCGTATACCGATGGCCTAGTTGATGCTGGTACTCAACAACTGCCCTCTTCTGCTCACAAATCCTGACCAATATATGCAGTGTGGAATTCCAACGCGTGGGACTTCACACACCAGTCTGTGAGCCGGAAGCTGCAAACGCCGCTTAAAGCCGGCAAGGCTGGCAGAAGCAGTATGTGACTTTCTAAGATGGGCACACAGGCGGCGTACTTTGACAAGCAGATCCCACAGCTCCAGGTAGGATTTAAGAAACTGCTGAATCACGAGGTTGAGCACATGGGCCACGCATGGAACATGTGTCAGCTCGCCTCGCCTCAGAACCGCCACCAGGTTCCGGCCATTGTCACACACGACCATGCCTGGCTGTAGGTTCAGCTGTGTGAGCCATTAATCTGCCTGCTGCTTCAGAGCTGTCCACAACTCTTCAGCATTGTGGGGTTTGTCACCTACGCATATTAGCTTCAGCACAGCCTGTTGCCGCTTAGCCGAGGCAGTGCTACAGTGCTTCCAGCTTGGCACTGGTATAGAGGGTGGAGGAGGCTGAGGAGCATGACGTTCCGGAGCTGTACCCTGTGGGTGAAACCCTGATTGAGTTAGGGCCTGCAGTCATTGGTGTCAGAAGGACGTGTACCGTCCCAAGCTCAGACTGGGTCCCAGCTTCCAGAATATTAACCCAGTGAGCCGTGAGCGAGATGTACCAGCCCTGCCCACAAGCATTTGTCCACGTGTCCGTGGTTAGGTGGACTTTGCCTGAAACTGCGTTGTTAAGGACATGTCTGATGTTTTGTTTTGCTTATGTAATGCGGGGATGGCACACCGGGAGAAATAGTGGCTGCTGGCGACTGAGTAACGTGGGACAGCTGCCGCCATCAGGTCGCGGAATGCTTCCGTCTCCACTAGCAACATTTCCAGTGCAAGCAGTCGCGAAATGTGTGCATTAAAAACTGTGGCTTGTGGGGCATTGGCAGTGTATTTGCGCCTGCGTTCCAAAGATTGGTGTATGGATAAGGACATGTTTGATGATGGTTCGATTTCTGCTTGTGCAACTACAGGTGAAGGACAGGAGGCATCTTCGCATGCAGTATGGACAGGGGATTGTCTTGCATGCACAACAGTGGAAGACACAGCTTTGTCACCCGCAGACACTGCTCCTGGACTCTGGTGTACATCCCACAAAGTCGGGTGCTTTGCTGACATGTGCCTGATCATGCTGGTGGTGATCAGGCTGCTAGTTTTGCTACCCCTGCTGATGCTGGCATGGCAGGTGTTGCAAATGGCCTTTTTGGAATTATCTGCAGACACCTTAAAAAACAGCCAGACTCGGGAAGACCTAACAGTTGTACTGGCAACTTCTGTCGTGCTGTTGTTTCGGGGAACGGTTAACTGCCTTCTGCCTGCGATCACCACCCTGCTTCTTCCGGCCTGTTGTTATGCTACGCCTAACTCCCCCTGTGCACTGCTGTCCTCGCTCTGCATGTCCTCCTGCCAGGTTGGGTCAGTTATTGGATCATCCACCACGTCGTCTTCCACTTCTGCACCCTGGTCCTCCTCCTGACTTTCTGGCAATTGTGTCTCATTATCGTCCACCTCTTGTTGAGACACGTTCCCACCGTTGCCTTCGTGAGACCGTGGCTGCTGAAATATTTGTGCATCGGTACATACAATCTCCTCATAACCCACTTCAACTGGAACTGGAGAGACAGCTATTCAGAGTGTCCAAGTGTGGGATCAGTTATGTCCGGGGCCGGGCACTCGGCCTGGTGGGAGGAAGGAGGATCAGGGTGTGGAATGTGCGGTCCAGTCTCACGGCTACTGACAGTTGACCGTTTGGAAGACAGGGTATTTGTGGTGGTGCCAAACTGACTGGAAGCATTATCCGCTATCCAACTAACAACCTGTTGACACTGGTCTTGGTTTAATAGTGGTGTACTGCTGCGGTACCCTAGAAATTGGGACAGGAAGGTCTAGCGAGATGATGTGGGTGTGTTTATCGTGGCGCAATTCGAGCTTGCACACGGCCTCGGCCTCTAGCTGCACCACCATCACGTCCAGTTCCTTGTCCCTTGCCGCCAGCTTTGCGCATTTTCAATGTTGTGCTGCCTGTATACAGCTAAATGAAGGCGTCCAGAACATGGTTTTTAGCTGCACACTGAGATTACAGATTAGAGCAGTTTAAAGAGGACCTGTCACCAAACCAGGCATGGTGATCTAACTACAGCACTGGATGCAGCATGTCTGCAGCATCCAGGCAAGGGGTCCCCCCAGCACTTGAGCAGCCCTGTACCCCGAGATAATACACTTAGAAAACTTACATGCTGCAGCCATTAAGGAGGTGGCTGGAGGCTGGAGCCGAAGGGCAGATTCACACCCCCTGCATGTTTAATCTGCCCACCACTGCCAATCATTCATTCCCTCTTCAGCAGCATTAAACAGAGGTTTTTTTTTTGTTCCAGAACTTGTCGTTTGGCCCCGCCCCTCAGTTAGTAAAATATTGCAATATGATTGGCGGGTTAGTACAATTATGATAACACCAGGTAAGGGCAAAACACCTTATTACAGTATGGGGCGAGCATTGGGGCTACTATTAGAGGATGAGAGTCAGAATATGGGGCTGGAACACTGCATATTGTTACAGAATGGGGATCCCTGATGTGGAACATTATTACATCATAAGTGCCAGGAAAGGGAAATTATTACAGGATTGGGTCAGGATTGAGACATTATTACAGAATTGTGTGAGGTCAGGACATGGACATTATTACAGGATGGGGGGCACATTACAATGCAATTACGATGACAGCATATTACATTATTGCTAGATGGGGGCCAGAACTGTGGCATTATTTCACATTTGGGACATTAGTATAGCATTGATGGCAAGATAGAAGACATTAAAGTGGTTGTCCTGTCTATGTTGATATGTCTGCAGTCACTCTACTGTATGAAACTGCAAACTTAAGAGTCCTAACATCACATGAACTGTGCAATGTGAGGAATCACAAATTTCAAAGCCAGGAACGTCAATCATGTGGCCACGAGTACGTGACATGCATACTCCTTGCCAAAATATGTCTAGAGGGTGGTAGTATCATGCAATACATTTGAAGTTTGATTTTGGCTGGGGGTATGTATATCATGCACTCGCAAGCCACATGACTGAAGTTCCCAGCTTTGAAATGAGAAAATCCTCACAGCAGACCGTGTATGTGAGGTTTGCATTTATAATTAGAGAAGGTCAAACTCACAGACTTTTGTGTTTGGCGGATCCGACCCCGGACTTAAAAAAAAAGTCTGGATTCTGAATACCAAGAGGATAGTTGATCAGACCAAAGGGACAAAGCAATGGATGGTTAGAGTAGGTCCAAGATCAGGCAGAAATAGATCAAAACAAAGAGCACAGATAAGCGAGGCCAACATGCACCAATTAGCAAGATGCTGTGACTGGCAGAGATCTGGGACTAAATGGGAACACCTGAAGAAGTCCAGCACTACCCCATCTTAGATTGGACAGCTGAGCTGTCAATCAGCACACCGACAGTTCAGTATGCCCCAGCACGTGATTGGGTAAATTATGTGTTGCACATCAAACTGAAAGCTCAGCGCGCCTTGATTCTGTAGTGTTGAAAGCTGTCGTTCATTGTGTCCAAGATAGGCTGAGCCGAGGAATCCTGACACGACAACTGCCACCATGATGGCTGTGGCACACTACAAAGATAGTATAGTGCACCTTGAATCATTTATGATGAATAAACATGGCAGTCCTAAACAAAAATTGTAGCCAAATTAGTATGCTACACTGTTAATGTAGCACATCATTTATCAAGTCAATGGCTGCTACATTTGTATATAGATATATGTTAACTCTATATGTTAAAGGTCAGGTTATACTTGACCCAATGAGTTCATATAATAGTGTAAGACCTGGAGTTTTAAACTTAGTTATGCTTACTGGGGAACATGCCATCTTGGAGACATCCTGGGTTGTAAAGATTTGTATCCTTGGCTTTATAACTCTAATGCAACAGCTGGATCAAGTAGTAACAGAGGAGACTCCCTCATATAAGACCATGTAATGTTAAAATTTTGGCTCCCTGAAAACGATTTTGAAAGAATATCTGTAAATCTACAGTTCAACCATTTTTTAGCTGAAATTCCTCTAGCACCAAGGTCTAATACATCCTACATAATATCACATTGCATTGAGCATACCATCACTATCCAAAACCAAGATATGACAATTCCAGATCTTTAAGGTCCTCTTATACTCACCGTGGTTGTGCGTAAGATCCTGCGAGTCTATATAGTACAATAAGACACAAGACTCCAACCCCCATGATGCTCCTTCACATATGCAATGCTCACTAGACATAAAGGGGCTTATAAATGTTTTTAGCTCTGGCACTCTCACCCTTGGTTAACGGCACAATCAATCAGTAACAGGAGAGATTTTGGGGCAGAGGTATGTAAACATTTAGATGCCGGACATTTACAGGAAAGCTTATTTCAAAATCAACACTGTCCCACAATATAAAAATAAAGGTTCATTGTACAATGCAGAGTGAGAGAGAAGAAAATAACTATTTATAATGATTAATAAAGGAAACAAGATTATGAGTTATTTTGTAATATCAGAAAAAATGTTAAGCTATAGTAAGCAATCTCAAATCTATGACATGTTCTAAGTTTTCAACTAAATTAAAACATTACAATATGGATGTAAAATAAAACTGTCCATGCTTTACAAATAAATGTCCTTATTCTACGCAAGTAACATAGTAACATAGTAACATGGTTTTTAAGGTTGAAGGAAGACTTTAAGTCCATCTAGTTCAACCCATAGCCTAACATGTTGATCCAGAGGAAGGCGAAAAAAAAACCATGTGGCAACACTAAGCTCCACATTGGGGGAAAAAATTCCTTCCTGACTCCAGATACGGCAATCAGACTAATTCCCTGGATCAACGCCCTATCAAAGAATCTGGTATGTATAACTGGTAATATTATAGTTTTCAAGAAAGGCATCCAGGCCCTTCTTAAATGTTAGTAGTGACTCCCTCATCACACCATCATGTGGTAGAGAGTTCCATAGTCTCACTGCTCTTACAGTAAAGAATCCGCGTCTGTGATTATGATTAAACATTCTTTCCTCCAGACGTAGAGGATGCCCCCTTGTCCCAGTCTCAGGCCTAAGAGTAAAGAGATCATTAGAAAGGTCTCTGTACTGTCCCCTCATATATTTATACATTATTATAAGATCACCCCTAAGCCTTCGTTTTTCAAAGCTAAATAACCCCAAGTTTAATAACCTGTCTTGGTATTGCAGACCCCTTAGTCCTCTAATGACTTTTGTCGCTCTTCTCTGGACCCGCTCTAGTTCAGCTATGTCTTTCTTATACACCGGAGACCAGAATTGTACACAGTATTCTAAGTGTGGTCGCACTAGTGACTTGTATAGAGGTAAAATTATGTTCTCCTCATGAGCATCTATGCCTCTTTTAATGCATCCCATTATTTTATTTGCCTTTGCAGCAGCTGCCTGACACTGGCCACTAAATGTGAGTTTGTCATCTACCCATACACCCAGGTCTTTTTCAGTGACAGTTTTGCCCAGTGTTTTACAATTAAGCACATAATTATACCTTTTGTTTCCTCTGCCCAAGTGCATGACTTTACATTTATCCCCATTAAAGCTCATTTGCCATTTAGCAGCCTAAGCTTCTAGTTTACATAAATCCTCCTGTAATATAAAATTGTCCTCCTCTGTATTGATTACCCTGCAGAGTTTAGTGTCATCCGCAAATATTGAGATTCTACCCTGTATGCCTCCTACAAGGTCATTAATAAATATATTAAATAGAAGTGGGCCCAACACTGACCCCTGTGGTACCCCACTGTTAACTGTGACCCATTCTGAGTGTGTTCCATTAATAACCACCCTTTGTTTCCTATTACTAAGCCAGTTCTTAACCCACTTACACATATTTTCCCCTATCCCCATTGCCCTCATTTTATGTATCAACCTTTTGTGTGGCACCGTATCAAAAGCTTTTGAAAAGTCCATATACACCACATCCACTGCATTTCCTTGGTCCAGTCCAGAACTTACTTCTTCATAGAAGCTTATTAGATTAGTTTGACAGGAACGGTCCCTCGTAAAACCATGTTGATAATGGGTCATGAGGTTATTTTTCTTCAGATACTCCAGTATAGCATCTCTTAGAAAACCCTCTAGGATTTTACCCACAGTAGAGGTTAAGCTTACTGGCCTATAATTTCCAAGTTCAGTTTTTGTCCCCTTTTTGAATATTGGCACCACATTTGCTATACGCCAGTCCTGTGGTACAGACCCTGTTATTATGGAATCTTTAAATATTAAAAATAATGGTCTATCTATGACAGTAATTAATTCCTGCAGCACTCTGGGGTGTATCCCATCCGAGCCCGGGGATTTGTCAATTTTAGTGATTTTTAGACGATGCCGTACTTCCTCTTGGGTTAAGCAGGTGACATTTAATTGAGGATTTTTGTTATCACTGATCATATTGTCTGTCATGGGATTTTGTTGTGTAAATGCTGCTGAAAAAAAGTCATTTAGCATATTGGCTTTTTCCTCATCCTCATCCACCATTTCACCCAGACTATTTTTAAAGGGGCCAACACCATCAATTTTTAGTTTCTTACTATTTATGTAGTTAAAAAATATTTTGGGATTCTTTTTACTTTCTCTGGCAATGAGTCTCTCTGTCTCAATCTTTGCTGCCTTGATTTGCTTTTTACAAATGTTATTTAAATTTCTGTATTTATTTAATGCCTCATCACTACCTACTTGCTTTAATTCCCTAAATGCTTTATTTTTGTCACATATTGCACCCCTTACCGCTTTATTTAGCCATAGTGGTTTCCTCCTATTTCTAGCATGCTTATTCCCATAGGGTATATATTGTGCACAGGTCCTATTCAGGATGCTAATAAACATCTCCCATTTGTGTTGTGTACTTTTATGTCTCAGGACATCATCCCAGTTTATTGCACTAAGATCATCTCTCAACCGTTGGATATTTGCCTTCTCCAAGTAACTATGTGTTCCATCCTGACCCTCTCTTTGCAGTTATGCGCTCCATCCTTACCCTCTCCTTGTAGCTTTGTGTTCTATCCTAACCCTCTCCTTGTAGATATGTGCTCCATCCTGACCCTCTCCTTGCAGTTATTTGGTCCATCCTGACCCTTTCCTTGCAGTTATGTGTTCCATCCTAACCCTCTCCTTGTAACTATCCGCTCCATCCTGGCCCTATCTTTGTAGAAATGTGTTTCATCCTAACCTTCTCATTGTAGTTATTTGCTCCATCCTGACCCTCTCATTGTAGTTATGAGCTCCATTCTGACCCTCTCCTTTTAGCTATGTGCCCCATCCTAACCCTCTTCTGGTAGCTATGTGCTCCATCTTGACCCTCTCCATGTTGCTATGTGCTCCATCCTGGCCCTCTCTTCATAGGTATGAGCTCCATTCTGATTCTCTTCTTGTAGCTATGTTCTCCATCCTAACCCTCTTCTGGTAGCTATGTGCTCCATCCTGACCCTCTCCATGTTGCTATGTGCTCCATCCTGGCCCTCTCTTCATAGGTATGAGCTCCATTCTGATTCTCTTCTTGTAGCTATGTTCTCCATCCTAACCCTCTTCTGGTAGCTAGGTGCTCCATCCTGACCCTCTCCATGTTGCTATGTGCTCCATCCTGGCCCTCTCTTCATAGGTATGAGCTCCATTCTGATTCTCTCCTTGTAGCTATGTTCTCCATCCTAACCCTCTTCTTGTAGTAATGTGCTCCATTCTAACCCTCTTCTTGTAGTAATGTGCTCTATTCTGACCCTCTCCTTATAGTTATGTACTCCATCCTGACCTTTCTCTTGCAGTTACATGTATGGATGATACGACACTCGAAAAAGGCAAGTGTTTTAAAATCTTGAAAAATGTATTAGAACATATTTAAAAGGTCCTGTTGTGCAGATGGCGAGAGCTAGAATTTAAATAGCCGCATGCAGCATTGTCGATTCTATGCATTTCAGCATAGAGACTTACTCATGGATACAAAGTGAATGCCACAGTATTGCCTTTAAAAGATGCATAGTGGAGTGGAGATGAGAGAAAGTTATCTTAGGTACTACCCCCAATTAATGAATGAGAACGCACTCCCTTTGTTATAAAACTACTAACTTTCTTTATACATAAATTATGTGTGAACCAGAGAATTACAATATCAAAATCACAATAGAAACAATACATTAGTTAGGCACACATCTTTTTTCATCATAAACATTTGTTGCAAAAGGATCAATTATTATACTGGAGAATAAGGTCCTGTCTGATATTCAGACCTTTGAGGACCCAGGTACCAACTTTTTAACATATACAGAATTATTTGCGGTTTAGGATCTTTCTCCTCAATTAACCTCCCTTGTTTTCTTATTCTCATATTGAATTTGGCAAAGTGTACATTCTATCAGATAAGTCACGCAATGCGTGTTGCAATTGATAAAGATTTTAATCTAATAGGTTTCCCCTGTAGCATAAGAAAAAAAACTTTGCTTTTGGTAGCATGTTCGCATGAAATGCACTGCCTATGTCCACAATTAAAGACACCATTGCAGGAAAAACATGTATTAGTGTTGGACTTTATGCCATCACAAGTAACCAAACTTGGTGATAGAATGTTCCCCAGTGTTGATGCTTGTCTGGCTACAAATTGAACATCATGTTATAATACTAGCAAGTGTTTTATCTGGTGCAAGTGTGGCAGCCCAGTGTTCCGTTGCCACAGGAACACCTGGAACAGGGAAGGATTTTCACATCAGGTAAACTAACACACAACATCTTCCACCCAGAACTGAAGGGGAAACTCTACTTTCCGGGTTCAGGCAAGGTCCCCTATAAATTCAGGCCTGGGGGTGGAGTTAAGCAGTTCAGTACGAAGACGTACTGAGAAAGACATCCTTGTGAACGGAGCTGCACTAGGCTCGTCCCAGTGATAGAGACTGACCAGTGTGAGGGACCCAAGAGTGAGGGCCGGAGGCAAGGTGAGTCAGCTAGGGGAGTGGAGCCATACCAGTTCGCCCCTGAGGAACAGCATTGACAACCCGGACACCGGTCCGAGACTGTGAGGGATCTAACAGCCCAGCTGTAAAGACCGGAGGGCGATGGAGAATCTCAGTGTCCTGACCTCAGCAGCACCTGAAAGCATAGCTGCATATAAAGCCCGGGGACCGCATCTGACACAGCGGTGCCCAGCAGCAGGCTTCCACCCACCTGCCATACAGGTGAAGACAGCAGGAGAGGGTCAGGGCTTAGCTTCAGACAGTCTAGGACTATAGCAAACACAGCACAACAGGGAAGCCTCATAACTCATCGGGTGTGGAGATCCTGAACTGCTACCAGACCACCTGGACTGTACCCTGGACTTAACCTTCAACATCAACATCAGTAAAGGTATGGAAACAACAACCCTGTGTGTGACTGTTATTGAGGCCCCTGACCCTACTCCCATCATAGACTGTCCCATAACTCTTAACTTCCACAACTATCCCGGGGAACCCACTCCACCTATGGGGAGCGCAACCATCCAGCTGCCCTACCATCACCCCGGAGGTCTGTTCCACAGTCCCGGTTACCATACCAGAACCGTAGGTGGCGTCATGAATCATTTTTATTTTTACTGCATTTCAAGTGACCACCAGGGCCACGAGACTGGGCACAGGCCGCCCGTGACAATCCTCCATGAAAATCCCAAACGCCCGGGACCGAGTAACCCACAGACCTCGGGCGGGTCACAAAATTATACTGAGTGGAAAGGACGATGCTATTTTTGTAAGTCACCAAGTCTCATTTTTTGTCTTTCAGTAAATTGTCTCTACTGGTGTAAGACTCCATTCTGGATAACCTCTTTCAATCAACCTTTTTTGAACCTTTTTTGATCCTGTATTGGAATGTTCAGATACAGAAAAGTTTCTTTTTGCTCTCACTAGTTTTCCCAATGTATATGTTCCTGATCACATGTGGGGGATCACAAGATTTAGCCTGTAATATTGTATTGGTGTCTGTGGGTTTCCCGAATGGAAATAAATCAATTTTAGTACCATTTCCTGATAAAGTTATGTCCAAATACTTGCTTAATTTTAATTTGGTCCATGCAATATGTAAATTTCAAATTGATTGTATTGTTATTGATCTTATTAACATTTGTTTATGCTTCATATTAATATCGAATAATCAATATTGGGGAAGTAAAAAAATATTGATTGTGCAAAAAGATTGATGGTAGAAAAAATAAATTGCTCTTTCCATATACCGACCACTGGTGATCTAGTGATGGGGAAAATTTCCCTCCCATACTGACACACTGTTTCTGTAAAAAAAAAAATCTCCTGTTGAATGTGAAAAAATTTTGGGTTAACAAAAAATGCACCGACAAAGCTAAAAAATCGTGTGTACTTAAAGAATATGAATTGTATTTGGACAATTTTCCTTGCAGTTATGTGCTCTATTCTGACCTTATCCTTGTAGCCATGTTATCCATCATGACCCTCTCCTTGTAGCTATGTGCTCCATCCTGACCATCTTTTTGTAGCTATCTGCTCCATCCTGTTCCTCTCCTTGCAGTTTTGTGCTCCATCCTGACCCTCTCCATGCAGCTTTATGCTACATCTTGACCCTCTATTTGCAGGTATGTCCCCATTCTAACCCTTTCCTTGCAGCTAGAATCCCATCCTGACCCTCTCATTGCAGTTACGTGCACCATCCTGACCCTTTCCTTGCAGCTATGTCCCCATCATGCTCACTCCTTACAGTAATGTCCTCATCACGCCCTCTTCTTGAAGTAATGCTCCATCATGCCCCCTCCATACAATAATGTCCCCTCATGCCCCCTCCTTGCAGTAATATCCCTATCATGCCCCTTCCTTACACTAATGCCCCATCATGTGCCCTTCTTGCAGTCATCTCACCATCATACCCCTCCTTGTAGTAATGCCCACATCATGTCCCCTCGTTACACTAATGCTCTTATCATTCCTTCTCCTTACAGCAATGCCCCCATCATGCTGCCTCCTTACATTAATGCCCCCACAATTCCCCATCATTGTAGTAATGCCCCATGATGTCTGCTATTTATAGCTAGAGATGAGCGATGTTCGATTCAAAATGTTCACCAATCTCAAATTCGAGCTTTGGCGGTGTTCGAGTCATTCGATAAATGCGAACAATTGGCTTCCAATTCGGCAGTTCAAGGTTACGTTCGATAACAGTTTGTTCACCAAAAGAACCCTATAAAGGGGTCTGGGGTCAGAGGAAGAGGCTGATATGGGGACACGATTGTTTAAAAGCCGGCGGTAAAAAGCCACTGGCTTTTAAACAATTATTCAGCCTGTTCCACTGCCCCCCGCAGCCTCCTATCCCAATCCTCTGCTCCCCCCGCCGCCTCCCATCCTGATCCTAAGTTAGGACCGGGCGGGGAGCGAAAGACCAGGGCGGGGAAGCCGGCGGCGATGAGAAGACTTCACTGCTCCCTTTCCTGCTCTGTGTTGCGATCCCCGCTCCCTGATGCCCCCTCCCCGGTCCCTGGATCTGCTCCCCCTGCCTGGTCCTAACTTAGGATCAGACGGGGTGGCGGCGGGGAAAGCGATGAGGGGTCATCATGGAGCGGGGAGCACAGAACAGAGCAGGAAAGCCGGCGGTGGAGTCTCACCGCTGGCTTTCCCACCAGTTATTTCAAATGATCAGCTGATGCAGATCAGCTGTTCATTTGAAGAAGTCACGGTAATGTCAGGGAAAGGAAATTCATGGCGGTCACGCCAATAGTAGACATTAAAACCAAGCACACCATTGTCTTTCTTATGAAATTCTTAATAAGTTTGATGTGTCACATGACCCTCTTCCCATTGAAAAAAATAATGTTGGATCCAAAATGGCTGACATCAAAATGGCCGCCAAGGTCACCACCCATCTGGAAAAGGTTCCCCCTCCCACATACTAATGTGCCACAAACAGGAAGTTGATATCACGAACCATTCCCATTTTATTTTGGTGCATCCACATAAATGGCCCATCCTGTAATATGTCATAATATGACTTCCCTAATTGTAAACTTTATCTGATGGTGAAAGGTATGAGACTGTTTAGATGGAATCAGGCATAGTGTTAAATCTTTTTGATTACCTTTGATTTATCTATTTGTTTTGACCAGCTCATAATTAGCACAAACGAGCTGACTTCCCACAATCCCACTTACTTGATCCCATAGTGAATTCTATAAATCTACATGGATTAAAAGGGATGCACTTATGCACTTGAGTGGGGTGTTTTCACATGTCCTCTTATGCAAAGTGCCATAGTCACTAAGTGTCTGGAAGTTAATTCAATAGCAGCTAGTCAGGGCAGGAGTCAGGTAACATACACTTTTGTACCCTTTTTAACTATGTGCTTTATTTCTAAGTCCATCTGTCTATGGAATTTTATCATCCACATTTACCAGTCTGTCCCTCTCCATCACCATTCAACCTAATCAGCCCCTCTCTCCTGCCTTCTCCACCTTCAAGAATAATCGCAGTATATCATGTCCCAGAGTATTGCAAAATAAACCCTGTCACAAATCCAAGAACTTGTTGCTCTTTCTCTTTTTACTACTGTCTGTTCAGGAGATATCTCACCTAACCCAGTTCCACCTCCCCCACTAACCCTCCTCTCCATCACCGAAGGAGAACTGGCACACCTCCTCTCCAAATCACACCTCACCACTTGTGCATCGGACCTCATCCCATCTCACTTCCTCCCCAACCTAACCACCACACTCATCCCAGCCCTAATCCACCTCTTCAACCTATCACTAACCTCCGGTACCTTTCCTTCCGCTTTTAAACATGCAAAAATTACATCTATTTTAAAGAAGCCATCCTTTGACCCAACCTCCAAATCCAGCTACTGCCCTATATTGCTGCTCCTGTTCACCTCCAAACTTCTTGAAAAGCATATCCACACTGTACTTTCCTCACACCTCTCATCCAAATCTCTCTTTAACAACCTTCAATCTGTCTTCTGCCCCCACCACTCCACTGAAACTGCCTTAACAAAAATTACTAGCGACTTACTGCCAAAATTAATGGACACGTCTCCATTGTCCTGCTTCTTGACCTGTCCTCTGTGTTCGACACAGTTGTTATGGCAATAAATAGTTAATAATTTATATGTTTATTGAAGCCATTCAGAAACCTTCCAAAAGCATGTTTATATGAATTTTTGCACTTTCCTCTAGAATTCCTCTGTCTCAGATTTTATATAATGTTTTGAGTTAGATGTAGCAATGTAGAAGTTCTTATCAGCATGTTCTGAATGTACTGTACGAATCCAAGGCTAAATTGAACTAACTAACACACAGAATATGAATTGAATGTTTTCAGAATAAAATGAAGATTCTGCATACTATGATGCAATCACCCCTACTAACACCCCTTTTAACATCCCTTTAAGGAGCCGTATATAACTGTTAACTCCTCCCTTAATAAAGGTGTTTGTCATTAAGCTCTACTTTGACTTGTGTCTCAGCGTGGTTCTTACGGTGGCGTGCACACACTCAGACAAAGCATCCAATTTGGCGGCAGACACTTAAGAGGACAGCCCACCCGAAAGGTGTGGAGGGCATCCATTACACAGTTGACCACTGCCTCCTATTAGAGATTCTCTCTTCCATTGGTATCACTGACCTTGACCTCTTCTGGATCTCCTCCTTCCTTTCCAACTGCACATTTAGTGTCTCCTACAACCACACTTCCTCCTTGCCCCACCCCCTCTCTGTTGGGGTCCCTCAAGGCTCTGTCCTGGGACCTCTT